>CM062818.1:546303918-546903918 GCA_031772625.1 Pinus tabuliformis
ATAGAAGGCTACGACTTTCTCTCTTCCTCCAGAGACCACGTTTCATAAATTTTTAGACTGGATGCTCCTGGTACACAACAACACAATATGAAGTCCTTGTTTCATCAAATTTTCACACTCGAACCATCAAAACTTTGAACCTCAAACTCTATAATAATAACCGCATCAACCAACAATTAGTCAATCTAAACAAACAGATCAGTATCACCAGAACACTGTGCTGAACCCAGAAACCTACATCATCATTCAGAACCAGCTGCAACCTAAAAAGAAAATCATACATTAGAATGCATACGCTACTTTAATGAACCCAACCTGCATGTATACGCTACTTCCTTTAATCAAACTCGTGTATACCTCCAAAACTATTGAATCATAAAAAATTCTGAATCAAATCTGTACCAACCAGCAATATTCTGAACATCTACTGTCAAATTATGGAGATCTAGACAATCAGCAGTAAAGATCACCCTTCTCACTTAATCAATCAATCAATCAGACTCAATCTCCTTATGCATTCAGTTCTACTTTCAGATTTAAGAAGACATCATTGACAGACAACAGTAAACCAACAACACTGATAAGATAGATTAGTCATTTCTGAATAACAAGCTTTTATTTGTATACGCTACTTGGAAGCTTCTAACCAACATGTATACACGCCTTCACCAAGGCGAACCAATGTATAGATCTGCAAATACCAACTTACAACTTCGCTGCTATCCCAGATTTCAGAAATACCCAGATCATGACATTTAAAGAATAAAACATGTGTAAGTAATCAGATCTAGCCCAATCAATATCAGATCATTCAATGATAAGTCATTTCAGGTCTCATGATCCTGATCCAACATTGAATTCAAGGTGCACACAATATTTCAGATTATATCATAATCATAGCCCCTGCAACATAAAATATACTTCAAATAGAAGTATTCCTGAGAAACCCTTTCACTTTCACACTTGGCCCTTTGATCTTCTCCTCCTTATATAGTTTTTGGCCTTTCTCAATACCTCGGACCAAAACAACACTTAGAACCTGTGGTATTCTTGGACGGGATCAAATAGTCGTTACTCCACTCAATATTGTGGGCTAATACCATGGTATTGACCCTTGGTATTCTTTAATCTTACATTTCCTTGATTTTCCAACTCATAGGCCCTTTTCCTCTTGTGAAAGTGCGTGCATATGTATACGCTCTTTTTGTTCTATGAACCTGCATGTATATACTGCTTTGACCAGGTTAACCTACGTATACAACTTACATTATCTTAAAACATGATTTTCCTTCAACTTCTTGATTTTGATCAATAGACCTTTGTTCCAACTTCCTGTTCTTCTGTACCAATGCCCTGTTACCTCTAAATTGACCTGTTACAATCTGAGTTTCCCTTTATCAAATCTGACCAGATTTGTGAGTGAGTTGCCATCAAGGACAACACTTGTATCATAATGCCAACAATCTCCCCATTTGGACTTGATGGCAACCATATTGGTGTTGAATACTTCAAGCTGTAGAACCTGTTTGAGATATCAAGCAAAACCAAAATACTCTCCTTCTTTGACATCAAGGGAAAAGGGCGGACCAAGATATGCTCCCCCTTTGAGATACACAATGTTGTCCATGCTCCCCCTGAGTACATTCAAAGTCTACAAAGATATTTTTTTAAAGAATAACATGACTCTATAACTCAACCATGTGAGTATGACCTCCTATCACCAATGAATCATACATACATCAATCACCCAACCAAGTGGGGATACACCAAATTTGACTCATCCACCCAACCAAGTGGGGATAGACTAGTTGTTTATACATGACTGAAATATAGCAATTGTTACATCATCCTTCCCATGCACAGTGGGGATACAAATTACATCATATGTCCAATAGGACTCATTCAAAAATAGACTATGACAGAAGGAGACATATTAAACCCTATATATTTACATGACCTATGCAACAATTAATATGAATATCTGAAACCATAGTTGAAATCAACAACCATAATGCCAACAATGCAAAATGTTTGTGATGGCTAATGTTCCCCTTGAACCTATGCTACCCACTGTTTTTCTATCAGAAAAACCTATACGCTCCTGCAGCCACAAAAACTCGTGTATATACGTGAATATCCTTTATGAAACTCGCTTATAGGAACCTTCTTCTGAAAATTGGATTTAACAACAAGATGATGTAGAAACTACTCCCAACTTTTGTCTAATATATTCAAATGTTTATCTGGGAAGCGGTTTGGTAAATATATCAGCAACCTGTTCTTTGGAGGGAACATACTCCAATTTAACCTTTTGCTCAAGCACTTGTTCTCGTAGAAAATGGTACTTAATGGGTCTGTGCTTGGTCTTGGAGTGCATAACTATATTTTTCGAAATACTCATGGCACTTGTATTATCACATAAAATGGAGATGGGTGGAGAACATGTGATTTGAATGTCTTGCAATGTTTGCATCATCTAGAGTAGTTGTGTGCAACAAGATACAACAACCACATATTCCGCTTCAGCTGTATATAAGGCAATCAAACTTTGTTTCTTGCTGAACCAAGATACTAACTATGATCCCATATAGAATGCACCTCCACTAGTGCTTTTTCGATCATCAACATTTCTTGTGCAATCTGCATCTGTATATGCATGAAGAGTAAGATCTGTATCTTTAGGATACCATAGACCAAAGTCTTGAGTTCCTTGAAGATATTTGAATATTCTTTTTACAGCCTGAAGATGTGATTCCTTTGGATTTGCTTGGAACCTTCCAACAATTCCTACTACATGCATGATATCAAGTCTGGTACTTGTTAGATAGAGAAGACTTCCAATCATATATTTGTATGTTGGTTGATTCACTCTAGGTGATTCATCGTTAGAACTGAGACTGCATCCTATTACCATTGGAGTACACACTAGTTTAGAATCTTCCATTCCGTACTTCTTCATAATCTGCTTGAGATATTTAGTTTGTGAAAGAAAAATACCATCTTTCGTTTGTTGTAATCGTAGACCAAGAAAATAAGTATGTTCACCAAGTAAGGACATTTCGAATTCTTGCTGCATAACTGAAGCAAAGTTCTGACTCATAGATTCTTCATTGTTGCCAAAGATGATATCGTCAACATAAACAACAATAATTAGTAGTTTATCATTCTCAATCTTGGTGTATAAGTTGTTGTCTGTAGATCCTTTTGTGAACCCTTGTTGTTGTAGATATTTGTCAAGGTGATAATACCAAGCCCTTGGAGCTTGTTTCAATCCATAAAGAGTCTTTTTGAGCTTGCATACAAGATTTGCATCATTTCCTAGAATGAATCCTTCTGGTTGTTCAATATAAACTTCTTCTTCTAACTCTCCATTAAGAAATGCAGATTTTACATCCATTTGATACTTTGAATTTCTGAAAACTTGAAAGAGAAAGAAACATTCTTATGGCTTAAAGTCTGGCAACAAGTGAAAATGTTTCTTCAAAGTCTATATCTTCTTGTTGAGCATACCTTTTACGAACAAGTGTTGCTTTGTTTCGAATAACCTCTCCATTTTCATTCAATTTATTCTTGAATATCCATTTTGTTCCTATAACATTTTTATCAAGAGGTCTAGGAACTAGTTCCCAAGTATCATTCTTTTCAATTTGGTCAAGTTCTTCATTCATTGCCTTAAACCGACATTCATCTTTGCTAGCTTCATTAACATTCTGTGGTTCTATGGAGGATAGTAATGCTAGATAACTAGAAGTTCTTGTAAGAGTTCTTCTTGTCTATACTCCAAATCCTTTTTCTCCTAGAATTTGAGATTCTGGATGATTCTTTTGAACATACCTGGATGGAGTCTTTTCCTTGTCAGTTGTATCTTCTTTTAATGCTTCATTGATTTATTCCTCTATATAATTTTGATTTGATACGAGAAAGAATTCACTGTCTTCCTCATTGTCATCATCCTTTGTTGACTTTATCTGCTCCGGATTTCCGCATGCTTCATCAATAACTACATCAATGCATTCAACAATTTTCCAAAGTCTCTTGCTATAACATTTGTATCCTTTACTTCTAGATGAATAACCAGAAAAGATTCCTTCGTCTGCTCTGGGTTCAAACTTACCATTTTTCATCAGTCCTTTTGATGAAGATTTTCTCCCAAAAACTCTAAAGTGTTTTACAGTAGGAGGCTTACCATACCAAAGTTCATATGGAGTTTGATCACTATTTACCTAAACATTAGCTTTGTTGAGAATAGTCACGGTAGCAAATGCAGCTTCACCCCAGAAGGTGGCAAGAGTTCCAGATTCATCAAGCATAGCTCGAGCCATTTGTTGAACTGTTCTGTTCATTTTTTTCTAATATGCCATTTTGTTGAGGAGTTTTGGCAACAAAGAACTGCCTTTTTATTCTGTGTTGTTCACAAAAATTAAAAAAAAAATCATCTGATATGAATTCTCCCCCTTGATCAGATCTGAGACATTTGATTTTTCGATCTGATTCATTTTCAACTAAACCTTTGAAGGATTTAAACTTTTAAAATGCTTCATTTATGCTTTAGTATACCTATCCAACACATTCTAGAAAAATCATCAATGAATAAAATAAAGTATTCTTCTCCACTAGGTGATTTTTCCTTGTTGGTCCACACAAATCAGTATGAATGAGTTCAAGAGGCTTACTTTCTGATCTTTCTTTTTCATTGAAATGAACTCTGGTTTTCTTACCGACTTGACATGGTTTGGAAATGGTATTTTCTAGGATGTTGATATTTGGAAGATCACAAACTGCCTTAAGCTTGCATGCTTTTTTTATTTGAAAAAAGATTAGATGCCGCAATCTTCTATGCCATAACCAGTTTTCATCTATTTTTCTTAGATATCATTGTTTTTGTACTCCTTTTAGTATATATAGATTGTTGGGAGTTCTTGTGCCTTTGATTACGGTCTTTCCTATATCAAGCTCACGAACAACACATCCGTTTGATCGAAACACAACTTCATTTCCTTGATCACATATTTGAATGAAACTCAGCAAGTTATGTTTTAAGCCATCAACATTCATGCCATTTCCAACTTTAACCTTTTCTTTCAAATAAACAGAACCTTTACCTCTAATGACAGTTGGTGTGTCATTTCCAAAGGAGACATTCTGTTTCTTTTCTAAAGCATTATATGAATGAAGTTTCTCTTTATCACATGTCGTGTTTAGAGCATTCGTTGTCAATGTACCACTGATTTTCTTGTCCTTCTGCAAACAGAGCTATGTCACATCTTTCTGATTGAAATTCCTTCTTTCTCCATACCTAGGAATTTGATGATGTTTGCTCCTTTTGAAGTGTCGGACGAAATTTGCTCCTAAATTCAGATTCTTCATGACAAAAGTTATTACAAAACGAACATTCAGTTTCATCTTCAAGAGGAGAAAATTTATTATAAGAACTTTTATTGATTCGTATTATGCTCCTTTGATTTCGTGCTTCTCTAGTCATGATAGTTTTGCAAGCAACACATTGAGAAGACTTATGCCCAAAGTTATGGCATGAAAATCATTGCCCATTTAAAAAGTTTATGTGATCATAGAATCTTTTGGTATTGTTTACCTTTTGGTTTATGCTTCTATTGATGTTCATCCTTGGAGTAAATTGAGCATGATTTACCTGATGAGTACTTTTAGGCTTTTGCTGACGATTGACATACTATTCATTGGTATTTTCTGCATCAAGATAGCTTTTGGTGGTGGCTGACGACTTTTGTGATTGGGATGTTTCTTTAGCATATCCAAGACTAGTCTTTATAAGAGGAGAATGCTGAACCTTGATTTCATTTAAAGTTTCCGATCCTTTAGCAAATCTAAGATTAAGAGATTTTGTCTTCTCAAGATCTTTTCTTAGACCCACAACTTCCATTCTAGTTTTTCATTGTGCTTTTCTCTTTCAGTGAGTTGACATGTCAATGTGTCTATGATCATATTATTTTCTTCCAAACATATTTTGAGTTTAGTGATTTCTTAAAGAAAGTCTTCTCCTTCTAAGGCATCCAAAAAATCATCATTTTCATAAGCCATGAGTAGTTTATAATCTTGTTCAGTTTCATCTTCATCACTATTAGATAATCCATCACTATCTTCATGAGTATAGTAACTTCTTCTATTAACAACCTGTTTTCTATTTCCTTTTGCAGACTCCTTTCCTTTTTCATGATTAATTTTATGAGGACATTTTGCATCATAATGGCCAACTCTACCACAAGAAAAGCATTTGAATGGTAGCTTACCTTTGAATCTTCTAGAACCGCGTTGAAGATTCTTAACAAATTTTACCTCATCTTCTTCTGAAATATATCCTAATTCATTGAGATCTTCTTTTTCTTTTCCTTTCACTGAAGCTTTGAAATCGGCTTCTCTCATATCTGATGGACCTCCTTTCCTCATTTCAAAGGCAGTTAGAATTCCATGAAGTTGAACAACAGTAATAGATTGAAAATCTTTCTTTTCTTCTATGGCAGATACTTTTGACTCAAATTTAGAAGACAAAGATCTCAAAATTTTCTCTACTAAAGTAGCCTCCTTTATCTCTTCTCCCAGATTCTTCATACAATTAACAATCTCATCTACACGTAAAATGTAACTAGCAATACTTTTATCACTATGCATCTTGAGAGTTTCATACTAAATTTTGAGAGTTTGGAGCTTAACACATTTTACCTGGGAGTCTCCTTCGTAGCTCTGAACGATTTTGTACCATATCTCTTTGGTTGTCTTGAGTTGCACAACTTTGACGAATTCTGATTCGGACATACTTCCTAATAAAGTATTAACTGCTTTGGAATTGGTTTCGTATAACTTCTTACCTGCTGTATTTGTGGGTATTGCTGCTGGAAATTGGTATCCTCCTTCCATAATTTCCCAAACATCAGCTCCAAGCGACTAAAGATAAGTTCTGGTTCTTATTTTCCAATATACTAAGCTGTTCCCAATGAAGATTGGTGGTCTGATAGATCCCATGCCTTCATGATTGTTCACCTTGAAAGATCTCCCTTCAAGCGATCAAGCTTCTTTCGAAGGACCTGCTCTGCTACCAATTGTTGGAAATAATACTAAGTGGTGGGGTGAATCAATATTTACAATTAAATAATTTTTCATTTCCCAATCAGATTTATATACGCTACTTCAGTGAAGTGAAATTGCGTGTGCACGCAACTGTGATTAAAGAAACCAACGTATACCCAGAGAACTTATGATTTAGTTAATTCATCATGTGTTGATCTTTAATCAGTGCATCAATACTTTATTATACAGTAACTATGTGCAATAATAACATAATAAACCATCACACATAAGAAACACATATGAACACCAAGATTTAAGGTGGAAACCCAATGCGGGAGAAAAACCACCTGCTGCTGTCATCTCTGTCTTCTTTTTAATATAAAGAAAATATGTTTACAATATTGTACTAGTGCAAACTCATACTAGTACGCAGACACCAACTTGTAGAAGGCTACAACCTTCTCTCATTCTCCAGCTTCTACTGGAAGGGAGCTACATCCCCCTATCTCTTGTACTAGCCGATATGATTACTAATACGTAGGCAGTGGCCTACAGAAGGCTACAACCTTCTCTCTTCCTCTGGAGACCACGTTTCATAAATTTTCAGATTGGATGCTCTTGGTACACAACAACACAATATGAAGGCCTCGTTTCATCAAATTTTCACACTAGACCCATCAGAAACTTTGAAGCTCAAACTCTATAATAATAACTACATCAATCAACAACCAATCAATCTGAATAGTCAGATCACTGTCACTAGAATACTGTGCTAAACCCAGAAACCTACATTATCATTCAGAACCAATTGCAACCTAAAAAAGAATCATACATCAGAATGCGTACGCTACTTTAATGAACCCAACCTGCGTATATACGCTACTTCCTTTAGCCAAACTTGCGTATACCTTCAAAACTATTGAATCATAAAAACTTATGAATCAAATCTGTTATGAAACCAACTCACAAAAAGATAGAAAAGATAGATTAACGCCTTAGAATTCAGCCTCTTCGATTGGGCAACCTCCTTTACATTACACAAATGAACAATTTTTTGATGATACAAATGACAAGACCTCCTTTCTATATATAGGGGTCATAATATAATCAGATCTGACATAACAATAATAATGTAAGGGCACAATAATAATAATAGTGGGTTTCTATGGGGCACAATAATAACAATATGGGGACTACATGGGCACAACAATATAATAAGGGGGTTGTACTAATAACAATAAGGGTTACACTAGTAGTATAGGGACCTAACATGCCCATCTCCTTCAAAAGGTGTTGTCCTCAACGCTTGAGTAGTTCTTGATGCTTCTGTATAAAATTCTTGTCTGCGAATGTGGAATCTTCCGCGGGTAAGTTCGTCCACTTGATGAGATACTCTGAAATTGATCGATTTCGTAGTTGTCGGGTTCTTATTTCTGTGACTGCTCCAGGTTCCAATATGATTTTCCTTCCTCGTCAAGTTCTGGAAATATTGTTTGAACTGGGATCTTCTGCAACTTTTGAATGAGTGGCCACACTTCTTCATCCTTCTTCCATTCATCCCTTACTTCATTTATCCAATCTGGTTGGATAATATAAATAGCACAAAGCAATGATTCCACATCCTCATCCTTTCTTGAGAGTGCATCTACAACAACATTTTTCTTCCCTTTTTTGTAGATGATTTCAAAGTCATAACCCAACTTATTTGTGACCCATTTTTTCTGTTCTTCTAAAGATAATCTTTGTTCTAAAAATTATTTAAGACTATCATGATCCATTTTTACTTTGAAGTGTCTTCCCATTAGGTAAGGTTTCCCTTTCTTAAGTGCATGTAGTATTGCCAACATTTCCTTCTCATAAATAGCTTGCTTGAGATGTATGCGTAAAAATACCCAATCGCCTACATAAAAACTTCTTTCACTATGATGTTGATCATCCTGTTCTTTCATTCAATTCTGCACCAAAGTGGTATTATCCTTTAAAAGTTGGAGAACTTGTTGTTGATGCTCGATGTGATATTTCACTACTTGAATATTTTTCTTCTTGATATGTTCTTCTATCTTGAGAGTTTGAGGAGTGGTAATTTCTTCCAATGCATTACAAGATATGGTCAGATTCATTTCTTGATGCTCAATGTGATCTTTCAGTTCTTGAACATTTTTCTTCTTGATATGTCCTTCTATCTTGATAGTTTGAGGAGTGGTAATTCTCGCCAATGCATTACAAGATATTTTCAGATTCATTTATGTGGTAATTCTTGCCAATGCTTTACAAGATATGGCCGGATTCATTTCTTCTTTCTTTGGGGTCGGTTCCTGGTGTATATACTCTTCTTTTGATGTTTCTTGATCATTTTCTTCCTCCTCCTCACGATCAATGTAAAATAATTTCTTCTCAGCACACTTATGACCTTTAATGTATTTGTTATCACAATTGTAACAAAGTCATTTTGCTATTTTTTCTTCCAATTGTTGTCGTGTCAACCTTGTAGGTTGTGGAAGTCTAGGAGAAACAACACTTCCATCTTTACAGTTGTGAGGGGTATAATTCCTTGTTGCCATAATTTTGATTTCCACTATTCTTGTCAACCTGAATGCCTTCTCCAATGAATCAGGTTCCCAAAGATGAACCTCATTTTGAATGTTATCCTTTAAAGTCCCTATGGAGACACCAACCCTCTGCTTCTTTGGAATATCATTTTCCCTTATATTCAATTTTTGAAAGTCCTCAATGTGCTCTGCCATTGAACACTTTTGTTTGAGATTTATCAATTGGCTAAAGAAGGTGTTTATCTTTGTATCCTCATAATGTGCTATCATTTTCTCCATGAAATTTGACCACGTAACAAGTGGTTTACGAGAACAAAGCCCTTTATATCATAAAAATTGATCTGGTTCTAAATATGAAGATGTAATACATACCTTTTGTAACAGTTGCACTTCATGTAGATCAAAATATTTCTCCATCTGTAGTATCCAACTTATCGGATCATTTCCATCAAACTTCCTCATATTTCCTTTTCTTGATTTTAGGAACTCGATATTGAAACAACTGTAACTCTGTACTTTCAGATCTCCAAGTTCTGAAATTGTCTCCTACAGTAGCCCTCTGAGTCCTCTTTCTAACCCCATAAGTCTAATCATAATTTGATTCTCCAAGAAAGAGTTATACCCAATCTCCTAAGATGACCTGATTATATAATGTTTTAGTGGATTGAACTTGTATGACATGCCACGTGTCACTGTTTCGACCTTCAGATCTGAAAAATATACAAAGAAAACTAAAGTCCGTCCTCTTTCTGTAACTTATGAAATTTCATTTTGTTGCTCAGAGAGAAAGTTATGACGATTTTCCCAAGGTCACCTATTTAGAATGTAATTTGGGAGTCTGCAAAAACCCTAACTTCCTCAGATTATATCTTCGAACGTATAGCGAGACAAGATCGAAGATTCAAGCCTGAGCTTCACCAAGATTTCAGCTCAAATGGGTTTTAATTGCAGAATCTGAACCTCCGTAGAAAAAATATTATGGTGACAATTTCATGATGACCTGTTTGAGATGAAATTCTGGAGCTTGCAAAAACCATAAATTCCTCAGATCATATCTCCGAAAATATAGCGAGACAAGATCTGAAATTCGGGCTCGAGGTTCAGACCGATTCCTTCTCAAATGGCTTTTTTTATCTTCTGAAACTTCGTAGTGAAAACGTTATAGCGAAAATTCCATGATGACCTGTTTGGAGCAGTAAAACCCTAGAATCCAAAGCTTTGATACCAAATGTTATGAAACCAGCTCACAAAAATATAGAAAAGATAGATCAACGCCTTAGAATTTAGGCTTTTCGAGAGGGCAACCTCCTTTACATTATACAAATGAACAATTCTTGGATGATACAAATGACAAGACCTCCTTTCTATATATATGGGTCTAAGGTGTCATAATATAATCAGAGTCGACATAACAATAATAATGTAAGGGCACAATAATAACAATAATGGGCTTCTATGGGGCACAATAATAACAATATGGGGATTACATGGACACAACAATATAATAAGGGGGTTGTACTAATAACAATAAGGGGTTACACTAGTAGTATAGGGACCTAACAAAGTCTATACCAACCAATAATATTCTGAACATCTACTGTCAAATTACAGAGATCTAGACAGTCAGCAGTAAAGATCACTCTTCTCACTTAATAAATCAATCAATCAGACTCAATCTCCTTATGCATTTAGTTCTACTTTCAGATCTAAGAAGACATCATTGACAAACAACAGTAAAACAACAACATTGATTAGATAGATCAGTCATTTCTAAATAACAGGATTTTATTTTGCATATGCTACTTGGAAGCTTCAAACCAGCATGTATACGTGCCTTCACCAAGGCGAACCAGCATATAGATATGCAAATACTAACTTACAACTTCGCTGCTATTCCAGATTTCAGACATACCCAGATCATGCCATTTAAATAATAAAACATGTGTAAGTAATCAGATCTAGCCCAATCAATATCAGACCATTCAATGATAAGTCATTTCAGGTCTCATGATCCTGATCCAACATTGAATTCAAGGTGCACACAATATTTCAGATTATATCATAATCATAGCCCCTGCAACATAAAATATACTTCAGATAGAAGTATTCCTGAGAAACCCTTTCACTTGCATGCTTGGCCCTTTGATATTCTCCTCCTTATATAGTTTTTGGCCTTTCTCAATACCTCAGACCAAAAAAACACTTAGAACCTGTGGTATTCTTGGACGGGAACAAATAGTCGTTACTCACTCAATATTGTGGGCTAATACCATGATATTAATCCTTGGTATTCTTTAATCTTGAATTTATTTGATTTTCCAACCCATACGTGCTTTTCCTCTTGTGAAAGTGTGTGCATACGTATACTCTCTTTTTGTTCTGTGAACCTACATGTATATGCTGCTTTGACCAGGTTAACTTGCGTATACATCTTAAACTATCTTAAAATATCATTTTCCTTCAACTTCTTGATTCTGATTAGTAGACCTTTGTTCCAGCTTCCTGTTCTTCTATACCAATGTCGTGTTACCTCTGAATTGACTTGTTACAATGTGAGTTTCCCTTTATCAAATCTGAATAGACCTGTGAGTGACTTGCCATAAAGTACAACACCTGTATCATAATTCCAACAAATTTCCTTTAATGAATTATTGTACTTGAAGGCTAGGGGACACATTGGATCTTATGCAGGATTGTAGATGGTCTACATTTTGGGTTTGGTCTCCCTATATGGCGTCCTAACCCTCGAGAGAGGCACATTGGCACATGTAGGGTGTGTTTTAGATCCATGGGCCTCCACAACAATAGATAATACTTTATGGGTCCCCATAGATGATCAAATATTGCTCAAGATTCACCTATTGGACGAGGAACATGCATCTGGTTCACCATGCCCAGTCGGCCCCACAGTTGTACCATGCTCTTGGAAGATGAACCGGGGCTTGTATGATGATGTGCCATCACTTACACGATCATACAAGCCCTTACATATGGTCTGCAGACATCTTTGATCTACTTGGAGACCTATGAGGTCACTTGTGTTCCCTCACATCCATTGGGAGCACTACAAGTTTATTATTTGGAGAACAAGGGGCCATCCCCTTGTCCACTTTTTTTTGGAGTCCTATTCATCATTATGGAACTTATGGACTTCATCAGGATTCTTAGAAGGCCCAACTACATGTATTATTGATCATTCGACCTCTTGAGAGGTTTATTCTTTTGTTAATGGGTTAGTTTGGTGGGCTTGGTCACCAAAACTTAGTTATTTTGCACATTATTTTATTATAGGGGCTAATGTAGGACTAATTAGCTAAATCAAACTCATTAGAAGTGTATAGATACAGGTTATGTGAATTCATTTTAGCATCATCACTTGATTGGACTTGTATCTCTTGTGAGAAATTCACTATCCTTCTTGGAGGACGGATGTTGGAGCATGGAATGAATTTTGATGTTTGGATCATTTTTTCTTGTCTTGGAGCTTCTTGATTGGAATTTTTTTTATGGTTGTATATACTCTAATACATGTAAATGTAGTTTTAATTCCATTCTTTTTGTATTTTTGTTACGTACATTGTTGTTGGGATTTCACTATACTGGGGCTAATTTATTACATCCATTATTGTGAAGTTGTGGGAGTTTTGTTTGTAGATAGTGATGCTTCATGTATGGGCCACGTATGATGAGTGAATTTTCCTAGGGATGTTTCATTGTTGAAATTGATCTTGATAAGCCATATATTTGTAAAAGTAAGTATAAAGTCTTTGAAGTTTCTCTCCTTTGCCCTAGTGCTAAATGAAGTTGCCTTTAAGGCCTCCTTGACTAAGAAAATTTGATCTGAATTCATAATCATTCTTGACTCCAATATCCCCAAAGTATTAGGCACTAGTCTACCATAGGTGATCACCCTAAAACCTATTTTGATTCACCTTCTCCTCTTCTTTCTAGGTCTAGCCCCATGGGTCACCTAGGGCATCAAATATCTCACCATTTCGCCATCCAAATACTTCGATTTTTTGTCCACAAATGTGCTGGTGTGTCCTCAAGAAGCCCTACAAATTTCATGAGATTTTGACAGTGGGATCTTGAGATATCACAAGCACCAACTCGAAGACCAATTATTTTCCTTGGTCTCCCTTAGGCTAGAAACCTCACTGGGATATTTTCATTTCATTTCATTGAAGATACTTTCTTTGATAACCTTCCCTTCCTTGTTTAGGTCAAGCTCATCATTGGTTGCTAAAATCCCTCCTCTTGACCTAACTTGGGTCCACTTGGTCTCATGTGGTCTCATATCTTATTAAAGTCAACTCTTCAAAAACCACTTGGGAACCCAAGTTCCACAATGATTTTAGGGTTGAGGAAGCTCCTTTATAAGTCACATTCACTAATCCAAGCCCTCAAATCCCTATTCCCCTATCCTATATAACCTTGCACCTTGCTTAATAAGCAAGCAAGTCCCACTCTTGAGTCTCTCCTAGGAAAGCGTAATCGAGATCACTTCACATCCATCTTAGTTGATCTATCCTTTATAAGTGATTTTATATATATCAGGTCTCCTCCCATCGGTGAAATTATGTAAATACTAGGGAGCCTTAGCCGAGGTGAAAGCGGGTTATTGCGCCATTGTTTCCCTTGACCTAGTAGTAGCCCTGCAAGGATTCCCTTTTATGACCCCTTCTAGTTTGAGTGGTAACAGGCTTGAAAAGGGTGTGAAGAAATACCCTAGCCATTACATGTTCATGTACAATTCCATGGATATAACACATGGCCAAAAACTAGTCTATATATTTATCTTCATTCATGATGCCATATCCATTAAATACAAGAAAAAATCCCATGGGTAGGGTGGGAAAGGGGTTTTGTTCCCCTTCCAAGGAAATATTATTGACTATAAGTCTCCATCTTTGATTTCTTCCTTCTTTGATTTCTTCTCTTCTTTCTCCATTATCTATCATTCTATATTTTTCGCGGGGGGGGGGGGGGGGTGTGTAAGGGGGGCATAAAAGAGATATTCCTTTGTCCTATAAAGCACTGGCTTTCTGAATCATCTTTGTGCTTAGGATTCTCATGAAAACCCTTCTTGGGTTCTTAGATTCTTCCAACTTCAACATTTATGCTATATTGGAGTCACCTTTCTGGATTGCATTATGCTGTTAGCTCTTGCTAAGCCAAATATTGCTAGGACCGTTTAAATTCTTCTTTGGTTGTTGTTGTTCTTAAGACCAATTCATACAATTGATTCAATACACTTCTTTAACCTTCTAATCCAACAAGATGGTGGGGTTGAATTGGGTTAAGATGAGTCATTTATTGGATATGAAATATTGAATCATTCACATCCCTAGTGTGGTCACAAAAGATGTTGATGTCCTTTCCTATGAGGGAAAATAGTCGACCTCATAGGGTTTGATTTTAGGTTCCCTTTGCATTTTTATAGAGGTGGTACCCATGTTTTCACACACAATCAAATATTCAAAACAACTTAAATATAAAAATGTAAACATTTAACACATGCACCCGAGAGTGGACTAGGTTTTCTAGAAAAGAACATGATGAAAACAAAAATAAATGTATTCTTCAAGATTCATTCCATTACGTTCATCCATTCACATATCATGAGGGGACACATTTGAAGAAAATTCAATAGACATAATAAAAGAGAGTATGGTCTAGATATTTGAGAACCATAAAATGATTTCAAACATGTAAATTCATAAAAGCATAAAAAAACATTTACGAGATTCCTCTTTCTTATCTAAAATTCTCAGAACCATAAATGAAATACTCTCCCAAAAAAAGATATTGTGAAGAAAGAGGAGAATTACTTGAAAAATAAATAAAGAACTCTCACAAAATTGGAAAAGGATGAAGTGTGGAATGAATTGATGATGATACTTGTGTTTGTTGTAGAATATGGTATATATTTTGTTGTTCAAAGCTTATTAATATAATCGTTCATGTAGCTAGTTAGGATTAACAATTTCATTTAGGGAATTTCTAAGCCACTCATCAATGTATTCCTTCATCGGGGGATTGTGGGGTCTTGCTTAACTATTCATGCATTTATTTCTTCCCCCAGGTTCTATGCATTTGATTTTCATTTCTCCACCATAACCAATTGGACCTCATTTACATTAATGAAATTTATCAATGATTTCTTGATTTTCACTTCAAGAAACTTGGCTAGGTTTTCAAACTCAACACCCAATAAGACTTTGACAATATCCAATCTTCTTCTAAAACATATTTATGGGTCATCATAAAGTCCTAATTATTTGTGGGATTCACAAATCTTTGAAAAAATTAATGGATTTGAGTAAGGAATTACTTTTATAGTCATCAATGCTCAACACTTTGTGATAGCATCACTTAATATTTTTATTCTTGTAGGCCAACCGACCTTGGTATATTTAATCCTAGTATTTTTATTCCTGCAGACCAACGGATCTCGGTATATTTAATCCTTTTTCTCCAGGGAGGCATTGTTGTTTTCTTTGGAGATCGGATGGAGTATTGATCTTATTGATGAAAGTTAACAAGTTATTATCAACCAATTTTTGAGCGTGTTCAAGGTCTTTCTTTAGATATTCAATGAACAAAGGAATTCTTTGGTATAAGTTTCTCAAATGGAGAGAAACCTCTCGTTGTAATATATTTTAGTACGCTGAAAATTAAAAATATTTCAGTGTGAAATTGCTAAATGCTTAGATATATATTTCTTATGCTTTTGAATGGTGGTTGTTGTTGTTTTTTTTTTTAATATAATAATATATTTTTATGGAAATATTTATTTAAAATTAAAATTATATTATAAAAAATAAAAATTCGATCCTAATCATTTGCGAAGCATTTAAAGCCAACACTCAAAAGCTAAAGGTTAAAGCCTATGGCCCACCCCAATCTATTTAAACTCCCTTATTCTTACATGCCTATGGGCACATTTAATCCAAGGGTTATAAATATATTTCACACCCCGAACTCTTTGGACATTTAACTAAGGGGGGGTTGCGAAAAGATGTTTTTTACATTACTGCTTTTTGCACATGTCATTTCCTTTTTCACTTCGCACCCCCTTACTGCTTTTTACACATGTCATTTCCTTTTTCACTTTGCACCCCCTTCGTAAACCACTTACCACTACCCCCTCCTAAAACCATGAACTTTAGTGTTTTAACTTATATAAA
The DNA here is from genome assembly GCA_031772625.1 of Pinus tabuliformis. NCBI lineage: Eukaryota > Viridiplantae > Streptophyta > Pinopsida > Pinales > Pinaceae > Pinus > Pinus tabuliformis. The sequence continues at coordinate 546,320,699 of CM062818.1, forward strand.
TGTGGTGGGAATGGAATTTCATACGATTATGAAATAAATGCTATGTGGATGGGAGGCCGAACGAAAATGAAATTCACCGATGCAATAAATTAACCAGAGAAAATAAAAGGGAAAATTTCATATGTTTATGAAATTAATGTATAGGTGAGCAAATATGGCATTCATTTAAGTGCATTTCATGATGGGAGATTAAGGTAAAAGAGGCGCAGGTGAAATAAATTTACAGGCATGGTGAAATCAATTTACAGACATGGTGAAATCAATTGTAGGTGTAAAATCATGTTGCAGGTGAAAGTAAAAGAGTAAAGTGAAAATACTTTACCAATTACACAAATCAAATCATTTAAATAAATATATTGAAATTCTAAATCGTGAAATTCATTTAAGAGTTTAATCAAATATTTGGAAATTTTATTTAAAAATATATTTTTCCTCAAATATTTGTGACAAAATAAAGGATTACGAAAATAAGAAAATGACAAAAATAGAATTCAAAGGGGCAGATGGCAGATCAATCATATTTAAAGGGACGATTAGTTGGTTATGGGAAAATAGTTTCAACCTTTTTCTAGACTTCAAGGGAATGAAGATCAGTCTAAAACACCTGGCAGCAGAAGAGCAACATATTGAGGATTATTTTGTAGATTTTCAGTAGTGATTCAACTAATTCCAAATTTCAAGGCAAGATACTTGCAAGTAGTTCAATGTTTCTAGCAGATAATTTAGAGAGAGTGTTTTATTTTTAGTATATTATTAAGGATTGTATTCCATAATTATTGTAATAGCTAGGAGAGATCTTGTCTATATTTCATTTGTAATAAGCAACGTGGGATTTTGATGCCAAGGCTCTTCACTTTGTAATAACTTCTATTATAGTATTTATAATGAAATCCTTCTCGCTCTAGTTTGAGTTTTTTTGTGTTTTCTAGTATGTCTTTCTAGTGTTCCATATCTTATTTCTACACATGTTCAAAGAATTTATAGGAAGGTCTGGGTAAGTGTAGATTAAGTCTTAATATCTCTGAAATCCCCGGCAAAATCATAACCTTTAGAAAGAGATTAGCTTATTGGATTGTTTGTCCAAGATAACTCCTCTTTGACTAGTTTTTACTTTTATGCCTTCTGATAGCCATTAAAAGAGATTAGCTTATTGGACTATCTGTCCAAAATAACTCCTCTTAGAATTGGTTTCATTTTGGCCTTCAATTGCCTTTGAATATCTTTTGTTGGGTTGTAGAAGTCTTCTACACGCATCCAAATGTCCCTAGTTGTTAAAAATTCAGTCTGGCTGCTTAATTAGTAGGAACCTCCTTACATTCTTCTATCATAATCCTTGAAAATATAAGTCATTATGTTAGGATGGAAGCTGAAACTTTGAAAAGGGATCCTACGAGAGAGGCCTTTAATCATGAATGGGGATTGCCATTGATCGCCAACCACCCCCAATTAAAACCATAAATCTGGCCATTGTGCTTTAAAGGCTGATGTTCAGTGACAGGTGAACAAGGTTAAATAAAGCCTTGTAACCACTGAGGGAGCCCCCTTTGATTCAAGGGCCAGCTTGAACCTAAAGTCTGGTTGAGTTGGTTTCCTGGCATAGTTTTTGTAGCCAAGGATTGCCTACGGGAAACAAGTACAACATTTGGCGTTGTTGCCGGGGATCGAAGTAACGAAGATATCTTTCTGCGGGGAATGATAAAGATTAGATCTATTCCTTGCCGGTGAACAAGGAGTAGGCATTTAGTATTGGTTGCATTTCTTTCACCTGGCGACTCCACTTTGTCATATGGTTATTCCACTAGGTAACCGATTCCATTATTTCGAAATTTTAGCTGCCTTTACGGCTATGCAAGGTTCATTGATACTTGCAATCAACAGTATATGTCTCTCCCTCTCAGCCATGGTTAGAAATATAAAATGTCTATAGAGGATGCAACTTTTAAAGTACACCTGTGAGTATAAGTTTCCCACGGGATTTCATGTTCATATTATATATATTCTTCAAATTTTCAGCTGCTGGCAACATGGTTTATCAATAAATCTAGTCCACACTTGGTTACATTGGAAAGCAGATTACACCTAATAGTGTAAAGTTTCTCAATTCAATTAAATATAGGTGTGTGAGATTGATTAGTTATTTTCAGATTTAAGTAAGAAAGAGTTTCCGAATTAGTGCAGATATATGGTTGCATTTCACAGTTGCAGGTTTGTGTGCAGAAGCAGGGTATTAAAATGACAGGATTGATCCATGAGGATTGGTTATATTTTTATATGATGTCAGATGAATGGATGATGATTAGGTTTACGATATGACTCCATGCCCAACACTTAAGGTAGCTTGTCTACTAGTTCTTTGTGTCCCATAGGGGGAAGAAATCCCATTGGAGCCGATGTTGTAACATATTTTGGTACACTCAAAATTAAAAAGATTCAGCGAGAAATTGCCAATTTCCTTCTGGCCTAAATGCTGAGATATATATTTATTATGCTTTTAAATGGTTTATTTTATATATATATATATATATATATATCTATATATATATATATAATAGTAATTTTAATTTTAAATATTTTTATTTTTATAAAAATATTAAAATTAAAATTATATTATAAAAAATAAAAATTCCATGCTAATCATATGTGAAGCATTTAAAGCCAATGCTCAAAGCCTATGGGCCACCCCACACTTAACTATTTAAACTCCCCTTTTCTTCCATGCCTCGAGATATGGGCACATTTAATCCAAGGGTTATACATATATTTCACAGCCCCAATCTCTTCCGACATTTAACTAAGGGAGTGCGAAAATGTGTTTTTTACATTACTGCTTTTTACACGTGTTATTACCTTTTTCACTTCGCACCCCCCTTCCTAAGCCACCGACCACTACCCCCTCTAAAAACCATGAACTTTATTGTTTTGAATTTTATAAAGGTGGCCGGAATGGAATTTCATATGATTATGAAATAAATGCTATGTGGACGGGAGGTCGAATGAAAAAGATAATGTGAAACTAGATTTTAGAGGATATTCACAGATGGAAGGACAAGTGGGTGAAATGAAATAAGGGTAAGGTGTAAAATGATTTTATAGAGCTACACGTGACAGATGGAAGGCCAAGTGGGTGAGATGAAATAAGAGGGTAAGGTGTAAAACTAGATTTTAAAGGAAATTCACAGATGGAAGGCCAAGTGGGTGAAATGAAATAAGGGTAAGTGTAAAATGATTTTACAGCTAAATGTAAAATGAAATTGACAGATGGAAGGCCAAGTGGGTGAAATGAAATAAGAGGGTAAGGTGTAAAATGATTTAATTTCACATGTTTATGAAATTAATGTACAGGTGAGCAAAGATGGAATTCATGTAAATGCATTTAGGCATGGTGAAATGAATTTATAGGCATGGTGAAATCAATTTACAGGTGTAAATTCATGTTGCACATGAAAGTAAAAGAGTAAAGTAAAAATAATCTACCAACTACACAAATCAACACATGGTTTGCAAATCCATCTATGTATTCTACAAGGGTAAAATGAATTTAACGGTTGAAATGAATTTATAGAGGAAGGTGAAAAGGAGGCACAAGCCATGGATTTGTGACAAAATAAAGGATGATAAAAGTCAGAAATTGAAAAAATAAAATTGGAAGGGGCAGATGGCAGTACAATCAGGTTTAAAGGGACATTTAGCTGATTATGGGAAAATAGTTTCAACCTTTTTCTAGACTTCAAGGGAATGAAGATTAGTCTAAAACACCTAGCAACAGAAGATCAACAGATTGAGGATTATTTTGCATATTTTTAGCAGTCATTCAACCAATTCCAGATTTCAAGGCAAGATACTTGCAAGCAGTTCAAAGTTTCCAGCAGATAATTTAGAGAGAGTGTTTTATTTTTAGTATACTATTCAGGATTGTATTCCATAATTATTGTAACAGTTAGGAGAGATATTGTCTATATATATTATTTCATTTGTAATAAACAACGTGGGATTTTGATGCCAAGGCTCTTCACTTTGTAATAGTTTTTATTATAGGATTTCTAATGAAAGCCTTCCGGGTCCAGTTTGACAAAATTTTGTGTTTTCTAGTATGTATGTCTAATGTTTCATATCTTATTTTTACACATGTTCAAAGAATTTATAGGAAGGTATGGGTAAGTCTAGATTAAGTCTTAATCTCTCTGAAATCCCCTACAAAGTCATAACCTTTAGAAAGATATTAGCTTATTGCACAGTTTGTCCAAGATAACTCCTCTTTAATTGGTTTTTGCTTTATGTCTTATGATATCCATTAATAGAGATTAGCTTATTGGACTATCTGTTCGAAATAACTCCTCTTAGAATTGGTTTCAGTTTGGCCTTCAGTTGCCTTTGAATATATTTTGTTGGGATGTAGAAATCTTCTACATGCATCCAAATTTCCCTAGTTGTTAAGAAGTCAGTATGATTGCTTAATTATTAGGAATCTCCTTACATTCTTCTATCATAATCCTTAAAAAGCTAAGTCATTCTGTCAGGCTGGAAGCTGACACTTTGAGAAGGGACCCTGTGAGAGAGGCCTTTAATCATGAATAGGGATTGTCATTGATCGCCAACCACCCCCAATTAAAACCATAAATATGGCCATTGTGCTTCAAAGGCTGTTGTTCAGTGACATGTGAACAACGTTAAACAAAGCCTCGTAACCACTGAGGAAGCCCACTCTGGTTCAAGGGACAACTTGAACCTAAAGGCTGGTTGAGTTGGTTTCCTGATGTAGTTTTCGCAGCCAAGGATTGCCTATGGGAAACAGGTACAACACCTCCCATGCTTCTTTAATAATTTCCAGACGATTATTTATATTCGAAGTGGCATTGAATCTAATGCCTGTCAATAATTGTGTCAATATTTTCACTTTCTGGGGTGTGATAGGTGTACTTTCTACAACTTCAGGTGCTCAGATAGCCAAATGGACCATGCATAGGGGAGTGGGGATAATAGAAGAGCCCCTTTAAGTTCATTTATTCTTCTTTTCAACCTCAGATTCTTTGCCTCTTGCTCAGTGATAGAGTAAGCAAGGACATCCACTATAGCTTTGTGTAATTTGAGGATTCATGTAGGTCAAACTTCTGAAATTTCCACCTCAGACTTCCATTGATTGGTAAAACAAATACAATCAACTCCACTCATGATTGATAACACCTCTGCAATAAAGTTGGCCAAGAACCCAAAGTTCCATGATCGTACTAAGCACATCAATACTAAATATCATCTGATCCGACATCATGTTGAGGCCAAAACAATCCATCTCCGTCATTGTTCCACAAACGAGCAAATTGCAGACATCTTCACCAAAGCTCTTGGAAGAGAAAAGCTTGAAAGATTCAGAACGATGCTTGGACTCACCAACATCCCTTCAGATTAAGGGGGGAAATGTTGACACCTAATCCGAAATGGATGAGGTGAAGCTGGACAGTCATCTAGAAGATGAACTGATCCGTTTTGTGTATGTATAAATATAGTTGTCTAAAGAATAAAAATATAAGTTGTTTCTTGCGCTCATTAATTGCTGGAGTTACCCTGGCCTGACATGGTATCAGAGCCAAGGTCCCAGTCCCTAAAATAGTAGTAACTCCTGTCTTGAGAGCTGCTCTGGCTTGATTCCCTGCCTCTGCCTCTGCCTTTGCCTGAATTAGCTGCGCTCTCTGACTGCCAGAGACTGCGCCTCTGGAGACTGCGCCCTCAGACCTTGAACTGCGCCCTGAGTTGATGCGTTCATTCCCTGGAACGCTGCGTTGAAGCTCCGTTACCTATGCGTTGATGCTGTTGAACTGTGGTATTGTATTGAAGCTGCGTTGTGCTCCGTTACCTATGCGTTGAAAATTGAGGTATTGTTTTTTGTAATACTGACATGGTGCTGTGGACTGCGTTTTCTGGTATGGTTGGTCGAACATTTTCATGAAATATGGTGACTGCCGTGAGCATGGTTTTGGATGGTATTTATATGGTTAATATTCGGGGCTAGCAATGGTTAGAAATTTAATGCAAATCGCTATCAACCGATTCGTCTACCGTTTCATGCCTCTTCCCTCCTCATTACAGCACATCAGTCGGCTCGTTTTCCTCTGAGTTTGGGTTTCATTTTTTTGACAAGCAGCTAAATTATCTGAGTATTTCATAACTCCGGTTGTTTAGAGCTCTGACGGTCCGTGCCTTTTTTCAAAGTATTTTCTTGTGACAAGCAACCGGAACCCAGTTCGAATCCCGGCCTTGGCGCCCCTACCGCCCCCGCATACTGTTGTTATTGCTTTAGCAGTCTTTTAATGCCCAGCACCGCGTTTATTGCATTTGCATTGATGTCCTAAGGCTGTGTCGTGGGTAATTATTAGTATTATTGGGCACTTGAAACATCCTGGATTTTCTTTTAATGGTGGATTCTAGCGTGGAATTGAGATTTATGCATACTGGTTGGGCTCTGCCTTTTTTCCAATGCAAAGTTCATAAGGAACCAGTTTGAAGATATTATAGTTGGAAGAAATATTCGTGCAAAGTTCATGCGGAACCTGTTTGAAGACTGAAATGGTGACTGCGTTTTTATTGACTGTGTAATGGTGACAACGTTTTCATGGTTCTGTTGAATGTTTTTTAACGCATATGTAACATCAAAGACTAGGGTTCCGTTGAATTTTTTTTTTAACGCATATGTAACATCAATGGTTCGACCATGTTAGTTATTGTCAATGCTGGTATGCATTAGTTTCTGCGCTGGCCTGCTACATTATTTTTTTGCAGAGCGAACGGATGTGGATCATATTTCATAGTGACATAGGTACAAGAGAGATTATTTTAATGGCAGTATAATGTGTGCCGTTGCTATGTATTTATGATAACAGTTTTAGTATTGTAAGCAGTTTTCAAAGGGGTCATATAAGCAGTTTCAAAAGCATTCAAAGTCATATCAGTCAGAGCATTTGCACAGTTTTTCTATGCTGTATTGAAGCATAAAATGTTATAATATTTCAATGAAATTCTGATGCCTTCTGTCACATATTAGAGGGATTTAAAAAGGCTGTAAAGTGAGAATTTTTTTGGCAGAAGTAATTTTTATCAGCAAAAATAATTTTTGTTGCAGTATGTATTCAAGAGAAAGAGAAAGATATTTCAGAGGCAGGGGGGACAGACACCCTCAAGAAGAAAAGGCAGACTTACATTGCATTCGCTGCAAACAAAATGGATCTCATGATGCTTCTACATGCAAGCTACCATGGGAAAAGATTGAGCAGAGAAGAAATCAGCAAAAAGGTAAAACTGATGACACAGACAAAGGTAAAGAACCTGAATCCGCTCACTATATTGAGGCACAATGTAACATTGGAGTAAATGAAGATCTGTTTAATGCTTCACTTACTTCTTCGAAAAATGACTGGTTGCTTGATTCAGGAGCAACCTGCCATATGACTCATAGGAAAGATTTTTTTGAAGATTTCACTGATAATGTTGATGGAGCAGTATACTTTGCAGATCAGTCAAAAATCAAGCCATCAGGGCTTGGCATAGTCAGGCTTAAAATGCCTGGTCTTCCAGACTTTCTTCTGGATCATGTTCTATATCTCCCACAGCTCAAGAGAAACTTGCTGTCCCTGGTCCACATCCACCAGCAAGGTCACTCCATTCATATGTTTGATGGAAAGCTTGAGGTAAGAAAGGCATCTGACCATTCACTTGTCATGAGGGGTATAGAAGAAGAAAGACTTCTTAAACTGCAAGGAACCTCTGCTCATGCACAACATTTTTCATATATTTCTCATCATGATGAAGGTACACTTCCATCAAGTTTATTATGGCATGCTAGATTTGGACATTTAAACTATGATAGTCTCCGCTTGTTGAAGAAAAATGGTGTTGCTGGTTTGCCTACAATTCCTAGAAAACATAAACAATGTGATGCTTGCATTCTAGGAAAGCATAGCAAACAGTCTTTTCATGATTCACATTCAAGAGCACATAGGAAGCTTGAACTTATTCATTCAGATTTATGTGGTCCAATGCCTGTTCTTTCTGCAAATGGAAATAAGTATATCATGACATTTATTGATGATTACACCAGAATGTGTTGGGTTTATTTATTGAAGAACAAATCTGATGCTTTTCAAACATTCAAGAATTTTCATAAGTGGATTGAAAATGATGCACAATCTCATATTGGGTCTATTCGCACTGATAATGGAAAAGAATATACATCAAATGAATTTGAACACTATCTTCGCCAACATGGGATTAAAAATCAAACAACTGTGCCTTATAATCCTCAACAGAATGGTGTAGCTGAAAGAATGAACAGAACAATTTTGAATATGGTACGATCCATGCTTTTCTTCAAAAATGTAAAGACAATGTTTTGGGCTGATGCTGTTCCATGTGCTGCATATATAAAGAATAGATGTCCATCTAGTGCTATAAGAAACAAGACTCCTTATGAATTGTGGTATGGACATGTTCCTTCGGTAAAACATCTCAGGATATTTGGTTCCACCTGTTATGCTTTAATACCAAAGGTACATAGAAACAAACTTGGTGCTAGAAGTCGTAAGTGTATCTTCCTGGGGTATTCAAACACATCTAAAGCATACCGCCTCTATGATGAAGTAAATAAAAAGTTTGTTTTATCTAGAGATGTCATTTTTCTTGAATCATCCAAATCTGACAGTGTTGTTGAGCAGCAACTTGATCGCTTGGATAGATTCACAAAACCGAAATCATTTCAAGAGTTTGATAATCAGATTCCACATCTTGAAGGGGGGATTCCTATACTAGATCAACATGTGGAATCTTCTTCTCAAGAACAATCTCCCCTGCATGACACTCCAACAACGGATGATGCTTTAAGTGATGTAATTGATAGAATTGGGAGACTCAATCTTGATTCAGACCCAACTCAATCAACAGAACAGCCTGGACCATCTCAGAAAGGTCCCCCAAAGTGGCTGACAAAGACACTTGAAAGTGTTCATCCTGATGAAATCGGAAAAACAGGAACCAGAAATTCAAACCGACAAGATGGAGGTGATGTAGATAACTCTAATTCACCTGTTGATATGGATGTTACTTATGATTGTGAATTGAACTTGTCTACAGATTTTGAACCAACTTCCTTCAAAGAAGCTGCTTCTCATGATGAATGGAAAGAAGCGATGCAGAAGGAGTATGATGCCCTCATAAAGAATGGCACTTGGAAGCTGGTTGATCCTCCATTTGGAACCAAACCAATTGGCTGCAAGTGGGTCTACAAGAACAAGTACAAAGCTGATGGCTCACTTGACAAGCACAAACCTAGGCTTGTGGCAAAAGGTTTTGCACAGAAGGAAGGGGTCGATTATGAGGAAACTTTTGCTCCCACAGCAAAATGGGCCACCATCCGGACACTCTTTGCACTAGTTGCTCAGAACGGTTGGAAAGTCCATCAAATGGATGTAAAAACTGCATTCTTGAATGGAGATCTAAAAGAGAATGTTTTTATGTCCCAGCCTGAAGGATTTGCTGTGAAAGGACATGAACACAAAGTATGCAAACTTGTGAAGTCCTTGTATGGCCTCAAACAAGCACCACGAGCCTGGTATGAAAAACTAACTGAGCATCTTCTGAAACTCAACTTCAATCATTTTGATCTTGATGATGCAACTTTATTTGTCAAGAAAGTTGGCAAAACAGTTGTATATCTTGTGGTATATGTAGATGATCTTTTAATGACAGGGAACAATGAAAGCTATATTGCATCCATAAAGAAAGAATTAGGAAATTTTTTTGAAATGACTGATTTGGGCTATGTTCATTACTATCTTGGCATTGAAGTAACCCAACATCCAAAGTCCATATTTCTTTCTCAAAAGAAATACATTGGAGATTTGTTATATAGATTTGGCATGACAGAGTGCAATCCCCTTTCTACTCCAATGGAACAAAACTTGAAGCTCACATCTACTGAAGGAAAGGAATTTGAGGATGCAACAAAGTATAGACAGCTTGTAGGAAGTCTCATCTACCTCACTACTACCAGACTAGACATTTCATTTGCTGTTGGAATCCTCTCCAGGTTTATGCAAAAGCCTTGTGAGGGACATTGGTCTGCTGCAAAAAGAGTTCTAAGGTACTTGAAGGGAACTCAAGACCTTGGAATCAAGTATACACAGGTGGACGACTTCAACTTGATTGGATACTCTGATTCAGACTTCGATGGAGACAAAGAAACTGGGGTATCTACTTCAGGATATGCTATGAGTCTTGGATCGGGAGCTGTCTCCTGGAGATCACGCAAACAATCAGTACCAGCAGATTCCACAACAGAAGCAGAATATGTGGCAGCAGCTGAAGCAACGAAAGAAATTGTGTGGCTCAGGAAAATTCTTGAAGATTTGCAGGTAAAACAAATACAATCAACTCCACTCATGATTGATAACACCTCTGCAATAAAGTTGGCCAAGAACCCAAAGTTCCATGATCGTACTAAGCACATCAATACTAAATATCATTTGATCCGACATCATGTTGAGGCCAAAACAATCCATCTCCGTCATTGTTCCACAAACGAGCAAATTGCAGACATCTTCACCAAAGCGCTTGGAAGAGAAAAGCTTGAAAGATTCAGAACGATGCTTGGACTCACCAACATCCCTTCAGATTAAGGGGGGGAATGTTGACACCTAATCCGAAACGGATGAGGTGAAGCTGGACAGTGATCTAGAAGATGAACTGATCCGTTTTGTGTATGTATAAATATAGTTGTCTAAAGAATAAAAATATAAGTTGTTTCTTGCGCTCATTAATTGCTGGAGTTACCCTGGCCTGACAATTACATTCTTAAATTGTAGCTTTTGGGTAATCTTGTCATAGTGAGTTTTATGCATGGTTTGCCAAGTTTTCCATGGCATTAGTAAACTTCCAAACCCTTACTATTACCTTGAGTGAGAGGTTAGTCTCATGATCAATTCCAAGAGGTGCGATGGTTAGTTCAACACCCCCCTCTGACGTAACTTGGATGAATCAAATCTAGGCCAAGGCTTTGATACCATGTTAGATTTTCCATTACACTAAAACCCATATGCATTAGTAAACTTCAAAAACCTTACGATTACCTTGAGTGGAAAGCTACTCCCGTGATCAATTCCCAAAGGTGCGGTGGTTAGTCCAACATGGTTAAACACTAGGCCTCAAAGGTGACCATCTCTTCGACAACCAATTATTTAACTAATTTTTGAGCCTTTCCATGTGCAATATTACCCACTCTACAATAGTAGTAATATCAACTTACATTAAATTGGCACATCTTCCTTAGGATAGTAATTAAAATTTGAATTTAAATGACAAAAACCTCCTTTCTATATATAGGAGTCTATGGAGTCACAATATAATCCAGCCGACCTAACAATAATAATATAAAGCCACAAAAATAACAATAGAGGGATTCTATGGGCACATTAATAACAATATGGGGGTAATGGGGGCACAACAATATAAATAAGGGGTATAACTACAATAGTAATGGGGTAATCACTAGTATTATAGGGACCCAACATGCCCCTCTCCTTCAAAAAAGTGTTTTCCTCAACGCTTGAGTAGTTCTGGATACTTCTGCATAAAATTCTCATCCTCCCATGTGGAATCTTCAGCGGATAAGTTCTTCCACTTGATAAGGTACTCTGAAATTGATCGATTTCGTAGCTGTCGAGTTCTTGTTTCTGTGACTGCTTCCGGTTCCAATATAATTTTTCCTTCCTCGTCAAGTTCTGGCAATATTGTTTGAACTGGGAGCTTGTCGCCTATAACCTTCTTTAAGCATGAAACATGGAAAACTGGGTGCAATCGAGAAGCTGCAGGAAGCTCCAATTTGTATGCCATAGTACCAATCTTTTGCAACACCTTGTACGGACCATAATACTTTGGTGATAATTTATTATCCTTCTTAGCTTGCTTGAGGGACATTTGCTTATATGGTTGTAGCCGTAGGAATACCCAATCACCTACATCAAAACTTCTTTCACTGCGATGTTGATCTGCCTGTTGTTTCATTCTATTTTGTGCCAACACGAGGTTATCCTTTAAGAGTTGGAGGACTTGTTGTTGATGTTCGATGTGATGTTCCACTGCCTGAACCTTAGAATTTTCTCTTAAATATGATGTGATGGATGGTGGTTGATACCCATAAAGTGCCATAAATGGGGTCATTTTTGTTGCTGTATGGAAGGAAGTGTTATACCACCATTCAGCCAGAGGCAACCATTTGACCCATTGTGTCTGTTTATCAGATACAAAGCAACGAAGATATCCTTCCAAACATTTGTTTACTATCTCAGTTTGCCCATCAGATTGAGGATGATAAGATGAGCTATGAGCTAACTGAGTACCAAGACAAGAAAATAATTCTGTCCAAAAATTTCCAGTGAAAATGGGATCTCTGTCACTTACAATAATCTTTGGGTTTCCATGTAGCTTTTGAATTGTTTCCATAAATGCAGTAGAAACTGTACTGGCTTTAAATGGATGTGATAATGCACAAAAGTGTGCATACTTGGTAAGTCTGTCAACTACCACCATGATGACACTCTTTCCCTCAGACTTGGGTAAACCTGTGATAAAATCCATTGAAACCTCCTCCCAACGTTGGCTTGGAATGGATAAAGGTTGTAATAGACCCGGTGTCTTAATTGTTTCAACTTTATTTTGTTGGCAAACCAAACATTCCGCCACAAACTTTTGAATATCTGATTTAAGGCCATCCCAAAAAAATTCCTTCTTAACCCTGTGGTAAGTTTTTAAAAATCCTGAGTGCCCTCCTAAGGGAGAAGTGTGCAATTCCATAAGAATCTTTTGTTTTAGCTGGGAATTCTTACAGAGGTATAAGCGATCTTTGTACCATAACGAATCATTTTTCCAGCTAAATGTATCAGACGTACTGGAATCTTGTTGTAGCTTTCGAATAAGTGCCCACACTTCTTCGTCATTCTTCCATTCCTCCCTTGCTTCATTTATCCAATCTGGTTGGATAATAGAAATGGCACACAACAATGCTTCCACATCCTCATCCTTTCTTGAGAGTGCATCTGCCACCACATTTTGCTTCCCTTTTTTGTAGATGATTTCAAAGTCATAACCCAACATCTTTGTGACCCACTTTTGTTGCTCTTCAGAGGATAATCTTTGTTCTAAAAAGTATTTAAGGCTATCATGATCCGTTTTTACCTTGAAGTGTCTTCCCATTAGGTAGGGTCGCCATTTCTTAAGTGCATGGAGTATTGCCAACATTTCCTTCTCATAAATAGCTTTGCTTAAAAACTTTCCCTTGATTGGACGACTTTCAAAAGCAATGGGTCTTTCATCTTGCATTAGAACAACACCAATTCCATTTCCTGAAGCATCACATTCCACAATAAAGGTTTTTGTGAAGTCCGGTGTAGCTAAGACCGGTGCTTGGCACATTGCCTCTTTAAGATGTTCAAAGGCCTTTGTTGCTTCCGGAGTCCATGAAAATGCATCTTTCTTCAATAATGTTGTTAGAGGTGCTGCTATTCTCCCATAATTCTTAACAAACTTGCGATAATACCCTGTCAACCCAAGAAATCCTCGCAGATGCTTTATGGATGTGGGGATTTTCCATTCCTTAATGGCTTTAATTTTGCTAGGGTCTACCTTAACTCCTTCATGAGATACAATATGACCCAAATATTCCACCTCCTGGACTCCAAAGAAACATTTGGATCTTTTTGCATATAATTGTTTCTCCTCCAATAGTTGTAGCACCCTGTCAACATGTTCAACATGATCCTTCCAAGACTTGCTGTAGATTAGTATATCATCAAAAAATACTAACACAAATTTTCTAAGGAATGGTTTGAAAATTGAATTCATCAAACCTTGAAATGTTGAAGGTGCATTGGTAAGGCCAAAAGGCATGACCAAAAATTCATAATGACCCTCATGAGTTCTAAATGCCGTTTTCGGAATGTCTTCAATCTTCATTCTGATTTGATGATATCCTGAACGAAGATCCAACTTGGTGAAGTAAATTGATCCATGCAATTCATCCAGTAATTCATCAATGACAGGAATGGGGAACTTATCTTTAATAGTGAGCTTGTTGAGCTCCCTATAATCCGGACACATGCGCCATGATCCATCCTTCTTGTGCACCAATACTACTGGAGCAGAGAAAGAACTTTGACTCGGTTGAATTATACCAGCCTCTAGCATTTCTGCAACCATACGTTCAATTTCACTTTTTTGGACATAGGGATATCTGTACGGCCTGATGTTTGGAGGAACACTTCCTGGAATCAGATGAATAGCATGATCATGATCACGCATAGGTGGGAGACCTTTGGGAGTCTCAAATACCTTGGAATGATTGTCCAAGACTTTTTGGAGATCTGGAGAAATAGATGATTCCAATGTGGAAACATCTAGCGAACATAATTGTGCAATTACACCTCTTTGCTCCTTTTTTAGAAGCTTTGTCATACCATTAGAGCTGATTATCTTTCCTGGTTTCCCTGCAATACCCCTTAATTCAACTTCCTTTCCTTCCACAGAAAATTTGATGAAAAGTTCTTGAAAATTAAAAGCTATTGTACCCAAGGATTGTAGCCATTGGACTCCTAGTACAACATCAACACCTCCCATTGGAATGGAAAGCATTGGGCTAGTCAATACATATTCTCCCATGGATAGCTTGATATTATGGCACTTTCCAGAGCAATTTATTGTTCCTCCATTTGCAATCATCACTTGACACTCTGGTGCTGGATATAGGAAGCAATTCAATTCTTTTGCTACCCTACAATGAATAAAATTGTGGGTGCTTCCTGAATCAATCAACACTATTACCTTTTTCTTCTTGATTTGTCCTTCTATCTTGATGGTTTGAGGAGTGGTAATTCCCGCCAATGCATTACAAGATATGGTCGGATTTATTTGTTCTTCATCTAGGCTTTGTTCCTGGAGTATATCCTCTTCTTTTGACCTTTCTTGCTCCTTTTCTTCTTCCTCTTCACAATCTATGTAGAATAATTTCTTCTCAGCACACTTATGACCTTTAGTGTATTTGCTATCACAACTGTAACAAAGCCCTTTTGCTCTTTTTTCTTCCAATTGTTGTGGTGTCAACCTTATAGGTTGTGGAAGACTAGGGGCAACAACACTTCCGTCTTTATAGTTGTGAGTGGTATGCTTCCTGGTTGCCATAATTTTGCTTTCCATTTTTCTTGCTAACCTGAATGCCTTCTCTAATGAATCAGGTTCCCAAAGGCGAACATCATGTTGGATATTATCCTTTAAAGACCCTATGAACACATCAATCCTATGCTCCTCTGGAATATCTTTTACCCTTATGTTCAATTTTTGGAACTCCTCAATGTGCTCCATTATTGAACCCTTTTGTTTGAGACTTATCAATTGGCTAAAAAAAGTGTTGCTTTTTGTATCCTCATAATGTGCTATCAATTCTTCCGTAAAAATTGCCCAAGTGATAAATTGTTTACGAGAGCAAAGCCATTGATACCATACAAACTGATTTGGTTCCAAATATAAAGTTGCCATACGTACCTTTTGTGTGTTTTGCACATTATTGAGATCGAAGAATTGCTCCATCTGTAATATCCATGTGGCGGGATCCTTGCCATCAAACTTCCTCATATCGATTTTTGGAATATGGTGGGTCTTCGATCCAACATTAGAGTCTATGGAATCATGATTAACATTTCTTTTGTTCTCATCATGAGTTTCCTTTACTACCTTTTCACCATTAGTAAGTATTTCTTGTAGCAAATTTGTCAAATCTGTCTTCAAATCTGCCATGTCTGTCTTCAAATCTGTCTTCAAATCTATCTTCAAATCGTCCATCTTAGCTTCCATGCCCTTTATCTTAGATTCCACGCCATTTATCTTAGCATCTGTTAGCTTTTGTGAGTGTGACATTTGTTGCACTTGTTCTTGTAATTTTGATATATCATGTAGCATTTCTTCCTCTTCTTCATGAGTCATGCTAGAGCTTTCAGGTTCCTTACTAGGTGTTTGCATTTTCTTTCCTCGGGGCATCAGTTACCGATAATAATGCTTTACTATGCCCTTTGAATTCCTTCAAACCAAGCTTATGCAAAAATAAAAAAAAAACTACACACCTTTTTTCACTTTGTAGAAGCCTGATATTGAATCTGATGTATCTCTGTAATTTCAAATCATCCAGTTCTGAAATTGTGACCTGTAGTAGCCTTCTGTGTCCTCTTTCCAATGCCACTAGTCTGAACCAAATTGGATTCTCCAAGAAAGAGTTATGCACAATCTCCCACAGTGACCTGATTATAGACTAGTTCAGTAGAGCGAACTTGTATGAAGTGCCACGTGTCACTGTTTCAACCTTTGACTCTAAAAAATATAAAAAAGAAAACTACAGTCCGTCCTATTTCTGTACCTTCTTACGAAATTTCAATCCGATGCTCAGAAAGAAAGTTATGACGATTTTCCCCAGGTCACCTGTTTTGAGTGTAATTCAAGAGTCTGCAAAAAGACCAACTTCCTGAGATCATATCTCTGCAAATATCATGCGAAAAGCTCTAAAATTCGGACCCAAGGTTCAGCGCGATTTCTTCTCAAATGGGTTTTTTTTGCGACTTCTAAAACGTCACAGAAAAAAAGTTATAGCGAAAATTCCACGATGACCTGTTTGAAGCAGCGAAACCCTAGAATCCAAAGCTCTGATACCAAATGTTATGAAACCAGCTCACAAAAAGATTGAAAAGAGAGATCCACGCCTTAGAATTCAGCCTCTTCGAGGGGGAAACCTCCTTTACATTACATAAATGAACAATTCTTGGATGATTCAAATGACAAAACCTCCTTTCTATATATAGGAGTCTATGGAGTCACAATATAATCCACCCGACCTAACAATAATAATAAAAGCCACAAAAATAACAATAGAGGGATTCTATGGGCACATTAATAACAATATGCGGGTAATGGGGGCAGAACAATATAAATAAGGGGTATAACTACAATAGTAATGGGGTAATCACTAGTATTATAGGGACCCAACAAAATTATGCTGAAATTTGACTATTGGCGTCTTCCCTCCAGTTCGCTTGATGTAACATAGCGATAGGTGTAAGAGCGAATGGACCCTGAAACATTTGAGTGTAATATTTTCCAATGAAAATATTTGAGTCATCTGGCGGTCGCGCTGTGCTGTCGGAAAATCAAATGGGCGAGCAATGTCTTCGACTGAGGTGAATCCATGAAATTCGTTGCAGATCTATCGTTGGGTATGACGGTGAAGGGTCGAAGCACATGGAGCCAGACTATCCCTTTTTTTTTTTTCAGCAAGAAACAAGTGATATATATATATATATATATATATATATATATATATATATATATATATTCATAATGGGATCATATTACATATAGTGAAATTCCAGAGACCATATCAGATACGACATATCAATCCTGAGCGAGTATCTCGATACCCATCCAGTGCATCATACATCATTTTAATCTTACAGTTCCACATGAGATGGCCCAGAAAGTTTAGCCACATATAAATAGAGAACAAAATAAACATGTAAACATTTTATGAAGCTATATTCAGATCCACATGTGGATAATAACATATGATCCACATACTCCATGATATAATCTTCAAAGCCACATTAATAGGAAATAGGTCAGGAAAATGTTCAATCATATATATAAGATAAGCATAGAATTTATCAAAAAAGACAAAAATAGAACAACAATAGTCACCCAGGAAATGGAAACACTCCCGCGTCCAATGTAGTGTCTCCCAGCTTGACCTTAATGTGCATACCATCCAGTTGTGCCAACAGACCCTCCTTTGACAATCGATCAGCTTGTTGGTTGTATTCCCTTTCGATGTGCATAATCGAGGAATTCCTGAATAATGTCCATAGATTGTCAATTTTCCAGAGCCATCCACAGAGTGCTTGTTGTTCAATTTTAGCGCCTCCCTGTACATGTTCAACAATGATTTTTGAATCACCAAATATATGGATATCAGGGATGTTGAGGAAGTGAGAAAACCATAACAATCCCCATAGAGCCATCGCTTCAGCCCTTGTATTTGTACCGCTACTCGCATTCCAGTGTACCCAAAATTATTTTTCTTTGGATATGCCAATCCAAAATCTGCATCCACATTTGTTTCTCTGCGCTGCCCCGTCAAAAAATCCAACTGGGTATTCCATTTGTGGGCATGGTATCTTACTTGGTTCTCTTTTGGGCCCATTATCATGAGAAAAACCCATAGCATGACAAGAAATAGTACGTTCAAAAACCAACATAAAGCTGTCCTTAAAGTTCTAATTTTTTTTCCTATTTCTCCATTTCCAAATCATCCAAAATAGAGTAGGGGGAATACTCCTCCAATAGGATTTCTGAGAACTCCACCATATCATACAAGCTTGGATATTGTCAAATCGAATACATGGAAAACCAATAGTATGTGCCAATTTTTTCCATACCTGTACCGTGTAAGGGCATTTAAGAAACAATTGAACGTTGTTCTCCTCTGCGTTCCTGCAAATCACACAAATGCTTGGCCCATGCCATTTCCTCTTTTGAAGATTTTCCCATGTGAGGTTTTTGTTGTGGCATACCAACCAGAAAAAAGAATGATTTTGATGGGAGTGTTTGTTTTCCAGAATTTGTCGAATTCAATTAAACCCGAATGCTAGTACTCCCTTTTGTAGAGATAGGTATATGCATCAACCACCATACTGTTCCCGCCTTTCATCTTACCAAATCATACAATCCAATCATTGAAGTCCTCACGACAGACACCTATGAAATTCATGAGTGAACAAGTCTGCTCCCATACCCCGTCCATTGGACCTACCAACCTAGCTCATTCATGCTCTTCCAGGAAGGACATGGACCCCTCCATGCACCAATAACTTGGCTCCAGAAAAATATCCCACGACCATTTAAAAATTGGATAAAGGCCTCTAGAATGTGGCAATCCTCCCCATAACCTAGAATGTGATATGATCCAATAACTATGCTGTTTCCCAACCCCATGGTCCTTGTAAGATTCTGTAAAATTTTTTTATCTACTTTTCTGAAACTATTCTAGATGGTCAATCTCGTTGTGATGCCATTTGATCTTCTGTGGTACCATATCAGGAAATCATGGTCCTTTTGGTATTTGTGCATGATGATCTTACCCCACGTGCCTTCTTCAAAGATCCCTCTCCATAGTGATTTGAGCAATAACACCCAACCAAAATGTCTCATGTTCATAATACCCCAGTCTCCCATACGCTTCGGGAGTGAGATTTGTGACAACTTAACCAAATAGAATTTATATTTGTCCAGGCTACTAGACCATATAAAATTAGCCATAATCCTATTGAGGCTTTTCATAATATCTATGGGGAGATGATAGAGATGGGCCCAGTATACACCCAATTGCATCAGAACAGTTTGTGCCAAGATGATGCGGCCTCCCAAAGATAAACATCTAAATTCCCAACCCAATATCCTTTTGTAGAAATGATCTACAAGCCACAACCAATCCGTCACCTTATAACCACATGGTTTAATATGGAAACCCAGGTATTTCATACCATTCATCATTTGGTCTGCAGCCACCCCGAATAGACCTTTAATATAATCTACAATCTCCATATCGCACATACCATGATATATTATGGACTTCTCGAGATTCATATATAGACCAGTAGCACATGAAAATTTAGAAAATATGAGAAATAGACCCATCCAAGAAAATCGATTAAGCATCCCCATAATAAGTACATCGTCCACAAAGAATCTATGTGATATATCAATGTCATTTCCCTTGTGCAAAGCCAAGAATTGTCCCTCAACTACTTCTTTTTTGATATGTAAACTCAATCCATCCATCGTCAGGATCAAAAGGAGTGGCGAAAGTGAGAAACCTTGTCAAAGACCCCTTCTGGCCCTGAAAAAATTCGAGGGATATCTGTTGATGATGAAAGCATAATTAATATTTGTGACGCAGACCACAATCCACTCCACTGCCCTTAGCCAAAAACATTTTCAAGCTCAAGAAAATTTGCTGTGAATCCCTTTTTTCCTTCGTCTATTAAATTATCCCACCATTTTCACAAATTGACACACAACACCCATTGACACGCGGCACCTGCCAATCCCTCAATTTCTCTTTCAAATATTTTCAAAATATTTTTTGCCAAACGCTTAAACCTCCCTTGCATCCTAGCTGTCGATTAACAACTAAGACAAAGCATATTCAAAGCATATTTTGTTCAAAATTAATCAACTGTCCATTAAAAAATTAAATAAAAGGTCCACAATTATTCCCTCACCTAAGGTTGATATATATACACCTATCAAAGAAAAATCTTGATGATCGACTAAATTGAAATAGGCAATAAGAGCATGCAAGTGAAAATATATATGGAGAATCTTTTTATGTTGATTATGTTAGGAGGAAATTGAGGGTCATAATTATATTTCAAGACATTTGTGGGTCATTGATACAACTTGAAAATCACTGGTTTAGAATATATAAATAGTCCATATTGTATGAGAGGACCATCACATCAACAATTTCTTAGCATAAATGATCATCATACACTACAAAGTGCCTTGGTGAATTTTACATCATCCTTGGGTATGGACTAAAAAATGTTGCCTTTATAGGTGCTATGTAATATAGAGAAATATATTTCTTCATGACATGATTTTTAATGAAATATACATTTAATCATTTCCTCATGTTAACCTAGAATTCATTGACTTCAAAATTGAAGTGGGGTCGGTATTGAAGGAATGGATAGGATTTATCACAAAGTGAAGGATTTCCTAAGTGACCTGGAGATCAAGTTTTTTCTCAAAAATTAAAATTCCCAGAATGTTTTGAAATTGGTGTCAAGTCATAGTGTTTGTTGTTATTATTCCAACAACACTTGAATCACCTCAATCTTATGTCGTATGACAAAGTTATGATTTTCATATCGTTTGGATCAATAAAAATTTACAGGTGGGCTGACTGGGTAGTCTATACTGTTGATGTCATGATGACGTCAACATTCCAACTGGGCATACAAGACCAACCACAAATCGCCATGTTTTGGGATCGTACAGGTGCAGGGGGTCAAATTTGATTGGTTATTTTTATGTTTGGTGGCCAATGGGAGGTTACCACATGGCCCAATCGAAGGCTGCCACGCGGCGCCTCCACACTGGTTAATTTTTTTATTTTTATTTTTTTTATGGTTGGGTGGCCTCAGAAGGGTTCAATCTGTTGACTTGCCAATACACAGTCTTGCGCCTCACCAAATCTCCTAAGGGTAGTTCTTACCCCTATACTCATTCACGCCTCTTTAAAATTTATGTATGCCGCATTTGGGGAGAGGGGTTGGGCGGTGAACCCTGACCCCTAGTCACGTGTATCTCCACTGAACCATGGTGATCGTGCAAAAGGGAGGGGCTAAGCACTAAGCTCGACCCTTGGTCATGGCCACCTACATAAGACCCTGGCATAAATGGAGCGGAGTGCTCGGGGACCAGCCCCTGGCCCCAGGCCACATTAATGGTATGTAACCTCTGATGAAGAAATTGAGGGCTAGCGTGGCTATGACAGATGGTTAGCCCTAGTCCCCGACCACATTAACCTCACATGACCACCAGCCTAACGAATCAAGTGCCTAGGTTGGCGGGGGAAAACCATTGGCCCAACCCTTGGCTGCATAACGCCCATGTGGCCCCGATTTAACGCGTAAGGGTTATTAGGTGAATTAAAGAAGTGACAAAATGCACCAAATGCACCAAATGCAGGAAAATTTTTCGCCTCTCGAGTAGATTAAATGGCAGATTTATCGCTCAGTTAGCAGGTTCAACCAATTTGGAGGATGAATAAAGGAAGAAACTTGGGAAAGCCATAACTTGATGAGGGTTTAGTCTTTTTGAGCCCAAGAAGAAACCATATAGGGGTTTTTGGACATTCTAAATCCAATGCAAGCCTTTGTTTACTGATTGGAGCACTTGTGGAAGGATTTTTTTTTTCCAGGTTTGAGTCTATGGGTGTTAGGGACAATCAGTGGTTTGAAGAAGTTTTTGAAGGATTTTAAGCATGGAGAGGACCTTCTAGGGGTTGTCTAGCCT
Source organism: Pinus tabuliformis (assembly GCA_031772625.1). Taxonomy (NCBI): domain Eukaryota; kingdom Viridiplantae; phylum Streptophyta; class Pinopsida; order Pinales; family Pinaceae; genus Pinus; species Pinus tabuliformis. The sequence goes on from CM062818.1 coordinate 546,342,848, forward strand.
TCATAGGTTATCTGCAACAATTGTGACATCTATGATGCAGCTCATGTTTGTCTTTGCTCATTATGTCTTTTTGAGGAAAGCTTTCTTTTAGTACTTCAATGTGGAATTGTTGTACATGTATGCTCATTTTCATATGGAGTATAGGGTCTTGATGTGAAAGCCCTTTTCTTGTTGATTGTTTCATCATTGACTATAGGTTGTCATGACTTTTAGAGTGAGATTTCTTTGCAGGAGAATGTTTCCTTGAAGGGGAAACTAGCCACCCATTTTTCAACACATTTCATGTACTCTTTTACCACTAAAATCTATGGAGCGATCTAGCTGTGTTAGCGGGCCCATGGATGTAGCTCAGGATGGGTGAACTCCATCACCAAATTCGATTTTTTCTCTCTTCTTGTTTTCCTTTATGAGTTTCATGATGATATGTTGTTGTTTAAAGTTCACATGAAAACTAACTCATTATCCTTGAAGAGACCATAAAACTTGTTTTTTCATAAGACCCATTTTTACTTGCAAAGCATCAAAGGACGGTCAATTTTTAAGAAGGAGAAGCTCTCCTCAAATTTTAGATCACTAACAAATTAATGTATAGAGGTATGATATTAGAAAAAAAAAATTCACTTGATAACATTCTATGTATTCTTCACCCATCTTGTCCCACTTATCATTTTACCAAATAAGGGTAAGAAAGAAGGCAACAAGAATGAACAAGAGTAATACTTTCTTTGCGCACATAATGTGATACAAGTAATAGCTCAAGATTTCACTAGTAGTGTTCCACATTACTTTTAAATTTCCCATCTTATTTCTCTTATCATCTTTCATAAGTATAAGAAAATATGACAAGAAGGGTCAAAATATATCTAATTTGCACACTTAAAACAATAAAACTTATAGCTAGAAATTTTGCACACTTAAAAAAATAAAACTTATAGCTAGAACTTGTCCTACTAGTGTTTTACATCTTCTTTTAACTAGACTATTTAAATCTTATAATTCTCTTGGTTGCTAAAATAACCTTACTGGATCAAGTATAAACTCAACCTTAAGCACATTGAGCATAGTTGAAATGTGAAAATCATGGGCATGCAATGTAACTAGAGGGCTTGTGTTGTGCAATAAAAAAATAAATCACACCATGTCATAATAGATCCCTCAATGAGGGTCACTTGAAGGGAACACCAAATGTTATAAATAGAATATGATTCTTCCTTTAGACTTTATAATTCAATGTTAAGTCTGCACTACTCAACCCCACTTAGAAAGGGATGATAGAAGGTTTAACATGAATTTTCATAAGTTATTCCAAAATTTTCCCATCTATGACCTAATCCATGTTTGATAATAAAAAATATCCAATCATTGAGAATTCCTACTCATTGTATTATTATAAGAATTACTAACAAGTATGGTCCCATTATTTTTTGTGCTTAAGCTATGTCCTTACTATTATTGTTTATTCTGAAAGGAGGGCCAAATAGTTTTTCAAAAACCATGATTTATTATTTTTTCTCCAACTTACGATGACTTGGAAATATTTAGCCTACATTTTCAAGGATACAATATTGGCTTTATATGGATATTACTATAGGAAACATAAAAAAATGTGCTAGAACTATTTAATCCAAAATAATTTAGTCGTTCAAACATATATGGGATGAGGATGTATCTATGATGACCCATTCTAGTTGGGAAGAGAGTGAGAATGGCACAGTGGATCTGAATGTAAGGAAGGTTGTTTCTACATTATTCTTTAATATATTTTGGAGAATACTAATGAGGAGGAAGCTTTCTTATTGAGTGGCAATGACCAAGGATTTAAATTTATGGTTATAAAGTTGATAAATATGGTTAAATATTTCATCATAAGAGATACATTCATGCAAGCCAAATTTTGAGCCTACTACCCACAATCACAGTCTTGTTTAAAAGGCGCTTCCTTCAACCCTGTTAAAATGATCTTGCGACATATACATCCCTTTATAAATGCAGTAGGAGGATTTAAAATAGTGGGAGGAGCCGAAAGGGTTACACCCTTATATAAACAAATAATGTGAGCCCTTTATATACATGTCATATAAACAATCAGAGTCAAGCTCATTTCCAAATAGCCCCCAGAGCCAAGAACTAGCTCTATATATTTATGCCTTAATATTTCGAGCCAACCTCGTTAACAATCTCTATGCAATCTCGAACTTTTAAAGAGTACGACCCATCACGCTTCCACTGCATCCACATAACCTCTACCACATGAGCCCACTCTTTTAACGCCCAACCCAATACTCCGATTTGTATGCCCAAGTACCGTGTTACTGGCTACACAATATTATAGCTACCGACTCATACACACTATACACTCTGTTATATCGATGGAGGTAACCTAAAACCACTTAGGGTTCAACAGCTAGCCTTGCTAAACCAGAGAGGGCTCTCTCTATAAATCTCACAGCCAAATATGACTGGAGTGGGAAAAATATATTAGGCTAGATATGTTCAGCTCTAGGGTTTTGATGGATCAGGAGTGAAAATCAGGGAACTAGGTCAAAAGATCAAAGGTTTCATTTGAAAGAGATATAAAGGAGAAGGGTAGGTATGCCTTTGTGATACTTTCGGGTTTTTTCGATGTAGTGTAGGGTGGAAAAGAAAATATCAAAATGAGCATGGCAAGCATGAATTCATTTATCAGAAGATAGGTGACGTAAACATGAAATTCCTAACAAAACAGAGCTTAAACTTAAGAATTCTATTTAAAACCTCTTAGGAAAGTCATTGAAAAGCATAGATATGGAAATAAGATGAAATTATCATTCATATAAAACTATAACAGAGAGAAAACATTATCACAAACTCACAACACAATAATTCCTGAATAATAGCTGCAACTGTCCTTTGATTTCCTGTAAAAAGTGATGAAGTACAAGCTCCAAGAGTTCTACTCACTGATGTCCAACCCTGAATCTGACTGAAAACTAGATACAAATAGACCAAATAACCATTTCCCCTCTCTCAAGGTCGAATCCTTCAATTTAGGAACTGATTACATGAAGTGCTCAACAAACCCTAATGTCTAGGGAGGTTAAAACAAATCCTCCTTTTAAACTTTGACTAAACTACTCCTCATAAATGAGGCCTAAAATTACATGAAAATTACTCTAACAAGCTTATTTACCTCCTATTACATCATTTCAACTCATAAAAGAAGAATTACATCAGAAAAATTCGAACTGGACTGAGCAAACTGAGAAAAATGAGTTCCAAGCAAAAACGTAGCGAATTGCTTTGAAAATGTAGCGTGCTTGGAGAAAACGTAGCGTGCTGTTTGTAGGTGACTTTTGGAGGGGTTTCTGAGCTCCAAATCGGATCTGAAAGATGATGGAGAAATATCTACCTGTCTACTACACCATAGAATCTTCAAGCACTGAAAAATACTGATTCTAGACCTCCACCACAACTACTCCAAAAACGTAGCATGCCTTTGAAAAACATGGCAGAAAGGTGTTTTTAGGTACTTTTTTTACTTTTTGACCTAGAAAAAGCTGCTGACATGGATCTCCGGTTACATAAATTCAATGTGCAGGTCATAAGGAATCCAAAAATGCAAACTTTTCATGATTTGGAGGCCTCCAACAAAAATGTAGCGTGGGGCACGCTACCTTTTCTGCCCAAAAACTGTGTAAAATTTCCAAAATTGCCCAAAATCTTCAAAAAAAGTCCAAAATATGTTCTAAGTGTTTGAAATTCATTCCTTGGATCTAGGTAATGATTCTTCAAGCTATGAGTGAAGCCTCAGCCAACAACTCAAGCTTGTCCCCCTTGTTTTGCTGATTTAGGGTTTCCTTTAGTTTTCTCTTCAAGTTTTGAATTTTGATTTGGGAAACCTTGTTTTTGGTGTAATAATGTCTAGCCATGTGCCTTTGCAAGTTGGTGGCCATGTTGGCCCTTTCAAGGAGCTTCTCCAAGTGGCAATTAACTTTATCCAGCAAATACTCCCTATTTGTCTCAAAATCTTGTTCAATGGATTTGTTAATGTCTTGTTGCTCCAAAGGTGTAGATGGTTCACTTATTTGGTCTCCTTTCCTCTTCATGCCCTTGGTTCTAGGCCTCTTTGGCTTGAATTTAACTTCAGTGTCCTCCATTTTCTCTAAACCAATGACTTTCTTACCTTTGCCTAGCTCATCCTCTACATCCATTCTAGGTTTTGACATTAGCATTTGATTCACTTTGAGTTTCCTATTTTCCTGCTGCAAAAATGCAATCATGTAGTTGGCTTTAGCCAAATCATCTTTCAAACCTCTAATCTCAACCTCTTTCTCCATGACAAGCTGCTTCAATTATTTTCCCTGTTTTTCATGAATATTCTCATGGAATGATGTCTCATGGTGATGTGGAGATGCTTCCCTGTCAACTGAAGTAGGCTTGGCCCTTTCCTCTCCTCTAGGAGAAAACACAAGCCTCTTCCCTCTGATGTAGGTCTGAGTGATTTCTGCCCTAGGTGTCTTCTTCACTGAAACTCTGCTAGATGAGCCAACCTCCCTTGGTTTGGATGATGTTGGTGGTGTACTGTGGCTAGTAGGCTGACTAGTAGAAGGCAGAAATACTGTGGACTGCATGAAGGTTTCCCAAGAGATGTTCCTATGTTCAAGCTGGTGTAGGACAATGATTTTAATTAAAGCATGGTGGTAGAGACTAGCTTGGTGATCACCCTTTCTGTTTTTCACTTTCTTTTCCATCTTAACTAAATTTTTGTAAAGGTAGTGAGGTAGGTTGAGAGGATTTACACCGGTGAAGTGCATCAACAATATGATATGATGCCTATACAATGTTGAAAACCTACCCTCACATGTAAACTATTTCATGATGAACTTCATTAATGGAGAAAACTTTTCAAGCAACAATCCAAAAGGAAAAATACTCTTAGGAGCCTCTTTGAACTGAATTTTGATGAAAGCCCTGTAATTTGAAGTGTCCAAATTTGAGTTTTTGAACCACTTTTCCCCACTGTTTGGTATCCCTGTGGCAGCAACTATTGTCTCTGATGAAATGATGAAGTTCACCCTTGAAATATTGACCTTATCTCCTATAATTTTTGTGGCAAACAGGCTGGTTAGTTTAGCATGATAACCCACTTGTTGGATTTGCTCACAAAACCCTAAGCAACCAACATTCTGGAAACATTGCTTAGCAAATGGCGAGGAGACCAAATCCTGAGTGTTAAGGGGTTCAAACCTTGACACTTTTCCTCCCTTGTTTTAGGTTTTCATTTTAGTTTCCATGTTCAAATGTTGCACAACAAATTAGGCTATGAAGAATGGAAAAAACAGAGTTTTGATTAGGGACATAGGGGATTTAGGTTTTGTAATTTGAAGTGAGGGGAAAGAGGAGTTAGGGAGGGAATTAAGTAATGGGAATTTTTTTTGAGGTGGGTATGGGTCTTAGGGACCTTAGGGAAGTGATAAATAGGATAGGGAGTGATGGGAAGGGCAACAAATAATTTTTACACAGTCCACGCTACCCTTTCTGCTGAAAATGTAGTGTGGGGTCTTGGTTTGCCCTAGAAGCTATGGGGATGAATGAGAAGGGTTAGAAATGATAGGGTAAATGTATATTAGTGTGAGGAAGGGTAGGAAACATGAGGAAACTAGTTTAGCTGTGTGCCAATTAACTCACAAGTGAAAACTGAAAACATAGCATGGAAACCCTAGGAGAGGGTTCCACACCTTCAAATTGAAAATTTCACTTTGCTGAGGTGGTGTTTGCCTTTGACATACCTGTATTGAGCTGAGAAGACATTCACCCATTGAAGAAAGTGCTTGGAGATGCGTTTCAAGCCACCCTTGCAAGAAAACATAGCGTCTAGATGAAAATGTAGCGAGCAGGGTAAAAACACAACGTGAGAGTTTGAGATGCACAATAAGAGTGAGATTCAATGCTGAATGAGTCTTTTGGGCTATGGATGATCAATTGGAGTCTTTTGTACATGTGAATGATGAAAACAAATGTTTGGAATGTCTTTAAAACTTACAAAAACACCTTTTCTTGTATATGTCAAAGGATGACAATATACCCTTCCTTTTGCAGTAATATCTTCATAAATGTTGCTTGATACCTTTTATTACCTTTATTTCCTAACATGCTATCTCCCTTGGTGTGAAGACTTAAGACACATAACAATGATGGCTCTTTGCTTTGAATTTGGACATAGTAATGACAACACCGGTGGAAACCCTAGACCAAGACTTATATGCTGACACTTCAACTAATCTGAGACCAACAATGACATGACCATGACAACTAATGAGAACCATGATTACTGAAGGGAGTAGCACTGACCTAGACTCAACAACCAATGATCAATTTTTTTTATTTGAAGACCTACTGAAACCATAAAAAAATTGACCTAAGACCCTAGCAAAAACTTTGAAAGAGCATATTTGATCACTAGTGACTGACATGACTGACATACACTAACACATTCCATATCACTGCTTTTGACCTGCTCTTTAAAGAAGCCAACGCAATGGAAAGGGCCTTCACAACAAGCTCGTTGCGATAGAAACATCGGGTGGGACCCACTTTTTCCTCTGACCAATGCCTCAACCTGCTCTTATTAGCCCAACGTTATAAAGAAAGGGATTTACATAAACCAACGGGGTAAGCTATCCAGGTGGGACCCACAATTCCATGTGAGCCCAATATTCTTTTAATTGGTTGGCTCGCATGTCACCATTTCTAGTCAACCTACTTTTTCTCAGCTCGGTTTCCCCTCATGACCCTCTCTTTGGTATTTTTGGGATGAACCCTTCGGCTCGACACCTGTCACTTGAAAAATTTCTCGAAAGTTATATCTCTTGACCTGTTAATTGACAAACTTTCTTCGAGGCTCTAAAGCTAAGTGTTGAGCTCCTCTGGCTTGAATTCGCCTCTAGCCTTTCTTTGTGGCTTTTTTGACTTCTCGATACACTCTTTTAGGCTATTCCTCTACTCAATCCTTCCAAAGCTTAATAGCTCCCTTCGCTAGCTCTATTATCCACTACAAGTCTCTGTGAGCTTTGTTCTTTATAGCAGTAAGATCATTGATCCTCCATTTATCAATGGTCTCTGTTCCACTTGTGTATGGGAAGATTAAAGGATTCTTGCCTTCTTTGAATGCAATCACTCTTGAGCTTTTTTGCTACGCTCCTGCAATGGTTTCCACTATACTTGCTATCATACACGACCAACTTTGTCTTAGTATTGGTCTTGCACTCCTTTGTGTTAAAAGACTCTAATTTTGAAAACAACCATGTTATATACATAAATGAGCGTTGATCCCTCCTAAGCTTTGTAATAATGGGACTGTAACTTTGCATTATTCAATTAATCATAATTACATGGATAAATAATAAACTCCAACCCACTCAATTGCTCAAACATAGTACTTCTTATATTAATAAATAAACTAGCAATATTTACACTAGGCCCTCCCCGGCCTGATTACAACAATGAAGACCTTCTCGACCCTATGGCCCTTTTTTGTCTTCGATCCTCTCGAATCCCTCTCTTCTATCACACCTCTACTCTCACCCCTTCTCATGAATTTGATTATATTTGTACAAAAGGGAATTTTGAACTAGAATTAGTTTAGATCCACAATTTCTTCAACATAATCCTATCTTAGACTTCCTAGATCCACTAAATACTCAAGGGATCTAAATAAGTCTTAGATCTCTATAAATTTCCAAAATACTCTCGAGATCTCTCTTTTGAAATAGATCTAATTACATTAATCCTTACTTTATGTACAATTATTCTAGAAACTTAGGAAAATACATCAATTAAACAATTTCACTCATTTAGGGAACTAACTCCCTTGGTAAATGAAAACCCTATGTCTAGTAAAAATACATTTTGACTTGGAAGTTTGAATGATTTTGCATTAGACTCCCAAGGTGAAAATGAATCATGGTCTCCTGACCATGTGTTGTTGAAGCATATATTTCTTGGATCCCAAATTTTGTTTTGCAATTCTTCCTTTGCATTGTTATAATGCTACTCTGTCGTTATCTTCTTCATTCTTCCAAGCTTCCAAAATTTATGTTGTAATTCTCCTCCTTCCTTGATGATGTAGACCTATTCTGTCAGATGTAATCTATTGTCCATCTTCCCTTTCTCTGCAATATGTCTCCTCTGAGACACTTCCATCATCAACTTCCTCATTTCTTCAATCTCAATGTTTAGCTGAACTTCTGGCTGGTACATATTATGCAAATCTTTGCTGCTCTCTTGTTGATATTCCTCGTTAGTTGTTGTTGCACCATCGTTTTGCACTCTCTTCATTAATTGGTCTTGGATTGTCCATCAAACCCTCCAAAAAGGTCAATCTTAATGTTGGACAAAATTTTAAAAATTTATGGATATTGAAAGTTGTTTTAATGTAAAGTTTTTTTTCACAACTACATTGAGTTTAGGTAGAGGACATCATTAATTTTTTAATGGAAAAATGATTTACCTATTAATAAAAGGCAATCTAACTTATAGACAAAATGACCTTTTTCACGACCTTTTTTTTTTTAACCAAAATCCAGCAGAGATTTTCTAAAATTGAGTTTAAGTTATTTAATATGTAGAATTCTAGTGCCTGAGGAGTTTTTTAGGGTGTTGAATCCATTTATGCATTCAAAAATTCATTTTAAACAACAAAAATTCAAATAATTTTTTAAAATTGTTTTGTCAGATTCCGGTGAAAAAGTTTATTTCATCTATAAGTTAGATTATGCCTTATTAAAATACTATCACCAAAATTATACAAAACTAAATTGAACTTAAACACATTTTACTATAGTTTAATTATTAAAAAAAACTCTTATTTTCAACCTTTTTCATAAAATATGAACTTTTAATAAAATATACATGTACCTATAAATTATATCCACTAATTTCTTTTATGTACTTGAGAGAATCAGATTTACCCTTTATATATTAAAATATACATGTACCGAGAAATCGTACCCACTAATTTCTTTTATGTACATGAAAGAATCTGATTTATCCTTTATATATAATGTAAAGGTATTCTATATTTTATTTTAACGAGTGCTACATAGTAGCTTGTGCCTACCCCTTAGTAAAAGATGGACATGTGACTTTGATCATTATTTGTAAAGCTATGAACTTTATATAGAAAGTAAGTATTATATATTAGACAATTGACATCTCTACACAATAGGAAGCACCAAAAGAACATTGTATATGTTCATATTAGTAAAGAAGATATCTACTTAGCATAGTTTGTTTGCAAAATACACACAAATACTAATGTCATTTGCTTTTAAGTTATGATGCTACAAATTCATTTTGTTTTTTAAAAGTGTTATACAAGCTTTCAAAAATGTGCTTCTAATAAGTTGAGAAAGGTTACAATGTATATTTTTGTGGTTGACAAAAATTATAATTATAATTATATTAAAATTAAAAAAAAAAAAAATCATTATATATTAAAAAAAGGATACATAAATATCGTGATATTTAAGAAACCAAATTCACATGGATATTTGTTAGTATGTTTATATAGAGAATAACGTTTTTTAATAAAAAAATTATTTTAATAATTAATTTAAGTTATATAATATTATGTTGCGAAATGTATATTATATTTTTTTAACATTAAAATATATTTTTTATATAATAAAATAATTAAAAATATATAATTTTTTTAAGGATATTTCAGATTCAAATATTCCTAATTTAAATACAAAATATGAGTAATTTCTTTTACAATTATTTATTTAAAATACATAAAATAAATATATGAACATTAATCAGCATTATTAGTAACCTCATAATCTATATACACATCTTTACTTAATAATTTCATATTTATGAAATAAAATGTATTAAAATATTAAACATGCTCATATCAATTTCCAGATTTATTTCATGAAATGTATTAAAATATTGGATTAAAATATGAAACATGTTCCTCTCTCTTATTTAAAAAATCTAGGTTTGTTCTTCTTTTTAAGTTTATTTCCCCTCTTAGAATTGTGTCTCGAGATAGATGGAGGTACAAAGCATACGAACCACATGAATTATCCATATTTTGCTACGTGTTTGTTTATTTACACGTATGACAGATAAATTGACATTTTAATCTATTAAGAGGATTTTCCTAGAGTTTACATTGAAATGATTGCATCGTCTTCATATACACTTTGATTTGGATTACGATGTAGTTGATAGAAACACCGACCATTTAGATTAATAATTTCAATAAATGCATATGTAACTTAATTGATTCGATTCAATGTGTTGCAGGTGAATGTATTTCGGTTGGAAATAATGTAGTTTTTGTTGTGGCATATAAGGATTACCCCAATTGAAGTCGGAGGAATCCATGAATCCCCAAATTTCCAATTTTGTTACCTCGTGCCAAAGGATATTACAACTTGATAAGCCAACAACTGAACCAAACAAGAAAAAGTAGCTAGGCACAATTTTGATGTGGCATAATGACATTCCACCGGAGGCTCGACACATGTAGAATATGGCAGCCTTGCCCACAAATACACTGAGTGACATTCTCACACCTAAATGTTTGTTAATTCATGAATTGTGCTTTGATTACATATAACAAAGTTATAGATTTTTTTTGGGTCATTAAAATTAATTACATTTGTTATTTTGGTGTTGGCAGGTACTTTGTGGCAGAGGAAATGAAGTCGACAAATGATAAATCTAATAAGCAATGACTGTATGCAGCTAAAGATGACATATTTTCATAATTACGATATGACAACAAGGACCATAAGTACAAAGAATTCGATACTCCCTTGGGTCATGTTGCACATGTTATAAAGCATTTTCCAATAACATCTCCAAACTTTCTGCGAATAATAATAAATATAAATACCAATATAAAAATTTGTAAAATTTAAAAAAATATTTTTTTTAAAATTATATTTTGTTAAATTGTAAAATATTTTACATCTTTGATTAAGGTAATGTGTAATCAACTCAATATCTATTGCGTACCTGGTAAGACCAGCAAAATAAAATGTAAATTTACGTGGAAGTCATACCTTCCTCCTGAATTCAAAATTTGTCATTTTAGGTTTTCACTGAAGTCAAAATTTATACGAATAAATTTATACGATTTGGCATATGCTTAAATAAATAAAAATGTCTCGAGTTCCAACATGCTAACAACCTACGTTGTGGGCAATGGTGTCAACTCTCTAACGGTCCAACGACTTTAAAGAAAGCACAATGTGTCTGGTCAAAAGCGGGTATTGGAGTAATTCCTAAAGGTCAAAGGAAGTTTCTATGCACCGTATAGAAGGTATCAAATTATTATTTTATAGTTAGCGTTTGTATTATGTTTAATGAATGTTATTTGGAAAAAGTCACGAAGGTCGTTAAGTTCGTTATTTTTGGGGATGGTGAATGAGTTAATAATAGGAAATCTATTTAATAAATCATATGTTTCTTGTTTATTTATTCACATAGATAAATTTATATTTAATGTTAAGTTAAGAAAGTGTTGAGTTGGTTAGTTGTTTTTAAATGATGTGATGGAGGTGGTTTTGAGATATTTGTTTATAATAAAATCAATTCAAGTTTAATAATATTCGAGGTTTTTTATATAATTTTCGAAAGTTTTAATAAAAATGTAAGAACATGTAAGTGTAGATATATATGGAGAATTTTCTTAGGTCAATTATGTTAGGAGATAATCGAGGGTAATCATTATATTAGAAGACATTTGCATTTGTGGGTTATTGGTACAATTAAATCTTGGAACCATAAACAATATCAATAGTCCACATTCCACGAGAAGATCACCACATCAACAATTTTTTAGCATAAATAATCCTCGTACACTAAAAACTGCCTAGGTGGATTTTACATCATCCTTGCATATGGACTAAAAAATGTTGTCTTATGGGTGATGTCTAATATAGATAAATATGTTTCTTCATTACATGAGTTTTAATGAAATCTACGAATCATTTCTTCATGTTAACCTAGAATTCATTGAGTTCAAAATTGAAGTGGGGTTGATATTGAAGAATGGATAGGATTTATGAAAAAGTGAAAGGTTTCCTAAGAAAATTAATGTATAGAGGCAGTATACTATAAAAACAAATTCACTCAATAATACTCTATGTATTCTTCACCCTTCTTGTCCCACTGATCATTTACCTCTCGTCTAAATGTTGTCCAAGTCAAAATGAATGAGAGAACACAAGCCAACAAAACATGGATCCTCATTGAGAATCCATAAGTGAAATGAAAGATGAAGCTTAAGTATTATTGTTTTAGCGTTGCAGGAAAAAGCAAGGTACAATATACATGACTAAATAAACACATAATATTTACAAGAGCAAGGGCCAAAGTTCAGTACATATAAAAGAATTAAACTGAGAGACCTTTGTAATGCCATACAAAAATAAGAAAATGACTGTGATTGTAGTTTATTCAATACTGAAAGCTAACAACCATTAAAGGTAACAAATTAGAGAATGGGGTGACAATATCTCTAGTTACGTAAGTATGTGCAAAGGAGTCAATCTCAGATTTTTGTTTACATAGTTGTGTAGATATGAGAAAAGGTTTCCGAAACAATGTAATCATGGTGATCACCTCAAGAGCACTCTCTTGAAAAGCATTTCAGAATACTTTTATTTTATACACCAACTATTTAGACATAATCACATTGAATGTGATATAACATCAACTGTGATGGCATTTGTTCTAATTGCATGTAATCTAGTTACTGTTTACTATTTTCGCTATATGAATTTATGTTAGTATTGAAATTTGTAATGATTATAAAAATATTATGAAATTTTTAATGATTATAAAAATATAGTAATTATGAATTAGTTGTACTTTTTCCATTGCAATTGTTTTGATAACTATTGAAATAAATATGAGTGGTGCAACATTTATATTTATCATGCATGTTTGGTTTTGGAAATGGATAACTGATCAAACAAATTCAATTATGTTATCACAAATGTTTGTTTAAGAATTGAATTTTTTGCTTGGAAAGGAAAAAGAGATATCAATCTAAGTATACTATTGAATTACATTTCAATATTGAGCATTTTTTATTTTTGTTTAGTGGTACTATCTATGGTGATAAATGGATGAATAATTCTATCAATAATTTTTTAGTGTTGAAATCAATGTGGGCTTAACATTGAATAAGAAGCATCTATGATCAGCAAAGCATGTGATTGGCTCTACCTCTAGGTCAGCTAATATATTTTCTCCATAGCTAACATGCAGTATAATAGTCGTTCATATGTGCAGAAGAAAATTTGTGTTCTTGTTTCTGTACATGCATTCCCCCACATAACCTTTTTCCTGCACGTATTTGTATTCCAAATCAAATGTGCAACAAAATCAGAGAACATAGTTTATCCATATAACTTCATATCATTCAAAAAAACTGACTTAAATCCTCAACTCATATGCGCTTGGAAATAGCAATAAAATGTTCTCACATAATGGGAAAATATCTGTGTAAAATAGTGTGAAAATTAACATTTAGAAGTGTTGTGTGAGATGGAGGTGTGTGGAACAAGTGTTCCAAAGGGAAATGTGTATGGAGATAAAATTTTCACATTTAGTTTAACTTATTATCTCATTTACCTATCCTTATAAAGTCCATAAAATCTCATAAACGTATAATATTTATCCACGATTAGTAGATAGTAGATATATGTAGAATGCATGCTTGGATATTCATGCTATCTTCTTGCACGCTATCTTCTCACACACACGTTATCCCGCACATACCCCTTGCTCTGCACATCCTTTACTTCACATAGTTGAATATGTAAAAGTTTAAAATGAAATATATTAAATTGTTAGATTAGATTTTGATTTCCAAATAATTTGTGTAGATTTTTATTTTAAAGTTTTTTCTTCCCTCTACACATCCATTCTCCCACACATTGATCCAGGTGGATATTGGTGGCCACCCGCCTATTCCACTTAGACCTCTAGTCGATTTTATTAGTTTCCTTGATTATAGCAACATTTACTATTTTTAGCAACTTTTCAGGTCCTGAACTTCTGGACCTGTTTTAACCCCATAAAAGACGTTTTTTTTTTAGGTTTGCAGTAGGCTATCAACCTGCTAGCTTGCTGCAAATCTTGCAATAATCAGAGATATATTTTCAATGAGGTATTGTACCCACCAAACAAAGATCATACGACCAATTTATGACCCGGGAAGTTCGCTGCCCAACTAACCCCAACGAAGCCCACAAACCCTTGGTGTTCCATCTCCTGGGGTTAGGGTTTTGGTTTTTTAGGGTTCCCTTTTATTTTTTAATAATAAAAAGGCCCTTGAGCCTCATTATAACACAGTTCAGAGGCATGTAGCCACCACATATCTTCTCAGAGATAAGCTACCATCGCCCAAGCTAGTTTATTTCCAATTTGTATGTAAGTATATTTCAGTTCTTTGATTTTTTTCCGAAGAAAAAACCGTAACTTTTTATTAAAAAAATTAATGAAAAGTTACATCTGCATATGCACTAAAGCATACTGAGAAATGCCACAAAGGCTCTACGCAGCGTTAGAAATCTAACGTGCAAAAAGAAATAAGAGAAAGAAAAGAGGGAGAAGAGAAAGAAAAGAGGCAAGAAAAAACTGAAAATAGTTCAAGTTTTCCGCCCCTTTTTCTTTTCGACCTTACGCCACTCTCCTTGGGTGGGCTCGGTCGGTGCAATGATCAACTGTGTTTCTACATTCTGTGATCCAATTTCTTTGTCTGAATCTGAAGTATCTGAGTGGTGATGTCGCTTGGTGCCTCCTATGCTGTGGTCCACGCTTGTCATCTCTGCCTTGTTGTCTGTTGTGTTTTCTCTCTGTTTCTCCATTTCTTGAGCTACCTCGGTCTTCTCTGCAGGGATCTCTTCCTCCTCTGCTTCTGATTCTTCATCATCTGAATCTGGTGGTGAGAATTTCCATCCTTTCCTCTGCTTCCCTTTCTGCTTCTTTTTACTCTTGGCTTCTGGGCATGTGCTTTGTAGGTGACCTGTCTGCCTACAAAGTCTACATCTGAAAGCAGTGTTTTCATAGTCTAGCACTTGCAGCCAGTTTTGTTGTTTGTAGATCAGCCTTATATTGTCCGGCAGCCCTTTGCTTAAATCTACTTCCACACAGATACGTGCGTAAGTGTAGATCCTTTCATCAATCCTGTCCAAATCTGCTTTGATATATTTCCCAATGCTGTTCCCTATGCCTTCCAGAACTCGTTCATTCCAAAAATGCAGCGGTAGATTATACAGTCTAACCCAGACCGGCATTTTGGTTACAGTCATTTTGTTTGGATCAAAATCTGGGAACCATGGGGTCATAAACAGCCCCGATGTTCCCCAAAACCAGGGTCCTGCACTGATAACTGTGTCTCTGACTTCCTTGGATGAAAATCTAACTATAAAAAACCCCTTTGAGCAGAGATGGATATCGCATTCCATGGTCCAGCTGGTGAAGATCCAATGAAATAGATCCAGGGGTTTAGGCCAGAAACTGTTGAAACGGCAAATGAGGGCTTGCGTTTCATAGGACTTTACGAAATCATCCAGCCCAGAAGAATCTAAATTTAAAGCTGGGATTTGCTCTGCCTGATCTACTATATATGGCCTGGGTATATGGCTGGGCTTATTTCCTCCTTGGTCTGGCGAGGGCCCCGAATCTCTGTTGCCTTGTAAAATGTTTTTGTAGGATATGCCTCCTTTTGGTTGGTGCTGAGGTGCTGCTTTCCCCTTGACTCCCCCTGAATTGCTTGACTGTCCCTGAGGAGGAGCCCCTCCTCTCAGCCTCAGGTTTAATACAATGGTTGTTCCTGGGTTGATCTCATAGCTTTTCATCGTTCTATAGTCCTGGAGGGACCACCTACCACTCACCAGATGTTGGATTTGAACTGGATACCCCAGCTCTGTCCATATCTGCTGTTTCAGCTGCAAGATGGTGCCTTCTGCATGAACCCACAATAATCGGGTTTTCCCCTCAGGGAGGTTAATAAAAATCTGAAAACGAGTTGATCTTACCTGCTCTGGCTGTGACCAAACTTCCAGATCCGGTCTCGTTTTGAGTTGTCTTCCTTGGTGCATGTCTAGATCTGCCTCCCCTCTGCTTGATCTGATTTCAGTTCTTTGATATTAATGGAATGAAGTTTTATTTCTGTTGCATCTCTATGTTTATGTTTATATCTTTATTTTGTTTCATTCTTGTATAAATCTGAATTAGTGGTATCAAAGCGGTCTTCTCTTTCTCTGTTTTTCTTTGCATGTCCCCAACGAGGTCAGGGCATAAGGAGTTAGGGCTCGAACTGGTTGAACCTTTGCAAGACAAGCCTCGCAAACCCTGATGGCCTCCAATGGTGGAAGAAAAGAAATATGAGGGAGCAATAGATCCTTTCAAAATATTGCTTGAAGAAGCCCTCGAGTGACAAAGGAATGCGATGATGGAAAACTTTTCCCAGATCCTTTGGTGATTACCCATATGAAACACATCTTCATCCAGAAGCCACTCTGGGGGTGCCACTCCTTTAAGGTATAAGTCAAATTTAACATCCCCATATTTGAAGGCCAGATAGATGCGGATGTCATAGATAAATGGTTAAATCTATTAGAAGGATATTTTTTAGTTCATGATTTTTCCAATCAGGAAAATATTACTTTTTCACTCCTTAAATCCACCCTCCATGTCAAGGACTGGTGGGAAACCTATTGTCAGAAGAGGGGCGAGAGGGAACCTTCACTATTTTCAGCCACACCCACTTGGGTGAGAAGAGGGCTGAGAGGGAACCTTCACTATTTTCAGCCACACCCAATTGGAATTCTTTTAGAGACGCCATCAAGGAGCAGTATCATCCTATCGGGAGCCAAAGATAAATACATAAAGTGGACCACGCTACGGAAGGGAAGGGACCAAGACGTGTTGGAGTTCACAAATATTTTCCATACCCTTCACACGAAGTTGGGTATAAGGGATTCTTAGCGGAATTTGGTACTCAAGTATCACAGTTGTCTACACAAGTACATCCATGACGAGATGGAGTTCCTGGAAATCTCCTCGATCGAAAATACCTATCGATAAGTTGTCAAGATCAAGCAGAAAATTAAATAGAAGAAGCGAGACTTTGGATATGAAAATCCAGAGAAAGGGAAAGGCACCCCCAAACCGCAAAACAAAGGACAAAGCCAAGGTGGTGTGACCTAGGACAATCCATCAAAGCCGCAAGCGAAGAACAACACCATGAAGAAAAAGAAGGACACAGAAAAATGGTCTGAGTTCCATAAGAGCCCCACTCACAACACGAGTGAGTGTTGAGCCAAGCAGTCATTGGTGGCCGAGCTGAAGGCTTCTAAATTGGATGCATGTTTCGAATCTAAGTCAGAACCCGACAAGGGAATGAAAAAGGGAAGTATATTATTGATGTGGAACCCAATGCCACTGTTGCCACCATCAAGATCCTGAAGATTGAGGCCGAAGATCCAAAGGAGGGGGAGTGCCTCTTCCACTCACATATGTGGGTGAAGGGTTCTTCTCTGTAGTTCATTATCGACAGTGGGAGCCAAAAGAACCTCATTTTAGCAGAGGTCATGAAGCGGTTGAGCCTACCAACCATACCACACCCAGAAAAATACACCATCGGGTGGCTTCACCAAGGAAGATATCTCTGCGTCAACCAATAGTGTCACCTTCCCTACAACATCAAGCCCTTCACATATGAGGTAATGTGTGATGTTTCTCCTCTTGAATTTTGTGATGTATCATTAGGCCAACCAAACTTGTGGAAGTGTCATGTTGTGCGTGATTCTAGGCCTCACATTGTTATTATTACATTTGGTAATAAGTTATACAGGATACTGGAGGTAGCACTGCCTATCGCCATCTCTTTGATATCTGAGAAGCAATGCATTAAGTGTTGGGTGTGGAGCCTAATTATCTTCTGTATTCAAAGGTATCGCTGCATTGGACCCTAGTTCGTAATGGGGCAGAAATGCCGCCTGTAAAATATTCGCTGCAGGGGGGGTCCAAGGGGGGGCGCCTGTGACGAAGCTAAGAACAGATGTAAAATTGCCTTGTAAAATGTTGTAATTTCATAGTCAATCTGGGACGTTCATTAGGTGGAGATCTAACGGTAGAAGTTAAGTTTAATTTAGCGTTTTTTGCCATAGAAGGCAACCCCTCGCTATATATGAGGGAATTGTATTGTGTCTATGTACATCTGTATTCTGAGTGAGGAAGAGAGAGGAGATTGAGAGCGAAGAGTGAATTACAGCGGATTTTCTATAGGTTATATCTCTTCAGTTTGCTGGATGATATAAAAGGAAGGACTGGCTGTTTCTCCGTGGACGTAGCCAAAACTGGGTGAACCATGTATATCTGTGTCTTTCTTGTTTTATTTTTTTCTGTGTTTATAGTTCTGCAATATTTTATGTGTTCCATTGCTCTGTAATATATAATTTTCTAACAACTGGTATCAGAGCCGAAGGTCTATTTGGTTGATAAACTCGCAGGAGAGAAGGGTTCCTAGTTCGAGTGGGAGCAATGGTGCAAGATGGTAGGTTTAGGGTTGAAAAATTCAACGACCAAAACTACCAGCTGTGGAAGATGCAGATGCAAGATTATCTGTATCAAAGAGATCTGTACCAACCATTGAGTGGAAAGGCAAAGAAACCGATGAGTATGACAGACACAGAATGAGATATTCTCAACAGAAAGGCACTTGGAACAATATGGTTGTGCCTAGCAATGTCGGTAGCGTTTAATATTTCAAAGGAAACGATAACAGAGGGTTTAATGTTGACATTGGCCAAACTACTTGAAAAAACCTCGGCCTCAAATAAGGTATTTCTTATGAAGCATTTATTTAATATGAAGATGTCAGAAGGTGGATTTATTGCTGATTAAATGAATTTAATACAGTTACTAGTCAGTTAAGTTCTGTAGGGGTAACTTTTGATGATGAAGTTAGGGCTCTGTTATTTCTGTGCTCATTGCCAAAAAGTTGGAATGGTTTAGTTATGGCCATTAAAAACTCTGTATTTGAATCTAGTACTTTAAAGTTTGATGATGTTGTCGGTGCAATCCTTAGCGAGGAAATGCGACGGAAAAGCTCTGGTGAGACATTAGGTAATGCTTTGACTGCAGAGACTAGGGGAAGAAAAATGGAAAGAGGAAAGACCCTTGGATATCGCGGTCAGTCAAGAAAAGGCAGATCCAAGTCCAAATTGGGGATAGTGTGTTGGAAATGCGAGAAGAAAGGACACCTAAATAAAGACTGCAAGTCTTGAAAGGGAAAAGAAGGAGATGCACAACAAGAAACTAATCATGAAGTGAATGTAACAGGTGATGTGTTGCAAGATGCTTTGGTTCTTTCATTAGAAAATATTATTGATGCCTGGGTGGTATATTCAGGGGCCTCATTCCATGCCACACTTGATAGGAAACATTTTTATGATTATGTTCAAGGATATTTTGGACAGGTTCGATTGGGTGATGATAAACCCTGTAAAATCATTGGAATGGGTATAGTTTTCATAAAACAACAAAATGGAAATCAATGGCTATTTAAGGAGGTAAGGCGTGTTCCAGATCTGAAGAAAAATCTGATTTCAACAGGGTAGTTGGGAGGTGAAGGTTGCGTAACTACTTTCACAGATAAAACCTGGAAGGTCACTAAAGGATCCCTGGTAATAGCGAAAGAAGGAAAGGTTGGTACATTGTATTTATGCAATGGTATTTCTAATTCTGTTAATGCTTTAACCTCTACAGGAGAAGATACCGAATTGTGGCATCATAGGCTCGGGCACATGAGTGAGAAGGGGATGCAGATTCTTTACTCAAGAAGTATGCTTCCAGGTTTGAATCATGTTGATTTAAAATTATGTGAGAATTGTGTTTATGGAAAACAGAAGAGAGTCAGATTCTCTAGAGTTGGGAAAGAAAAGAAGAGCGAAAAATTAGAGCTTGTGCATACAGATGTATGGGGACCTGCTCAAGTATCATCTCTTGGTGGCTCTCATTATTATTATGTTACTTTTATTGATGATGCAACCAGAAAAACCTGGATTTATTGTATTCGAAATAAATATGATCTATTTGATACTTTCAAGAAATGGAAAGCTTTGGTTGAAAATGAGACAAGAAAAAGGTTGAAGTGTTTCAGATCAGAAAATGGAGGTGAATATTGCAGCAAAGAGTTTGATAGGTACTGTTTAGAGAATGGAATTCGTAGAGAGAAGACAGTTCCAGGAACACCACAAGAAAATGGCGTGTCAAAAAGGATGAGTAGGACAATCATGGAGCGTGCAAGGTGCATGAGAATGCATGCAGGATTGCCTTTACAATTTTGGGACGATGCTGCAGATACTGTTGTTTATCTAATAAACAGAGGGCCTTCAAGTTCCTTGGATGGTGGTATTCCAGAGGAGGCATGGACAGGTAAAAAGGTAAACTACTCTTTTTTAAAGATTTTTGGTTGTGAAGCCTTTGTTGACATTAATAAAGAAAATAGAAAAAAGCTTGAGGCAAAATCAAAGAAATGTACCTTTACTGCATATGGTGTTAATAATTTTGGTTATCGCTTTTATGATTATGAAAAACACAAAATCATTAGGAGTAGAAATGTCATATTCAAAGAAAAGGTTTTGTATAAGGATCACCTATAGGAAAAGAAACATAAAAAAGAAAATAAAGAATACATAGTGCTTGACGAGATCATAGAAAAAGTGACGGTGCCTGAAAAACATAATGATCAACAACCAGAACAACAACCACAACAACAACAAGCACCTAAAACACCTGAAAGTGGTGTTAGAAGATCTACCAGGATAAGTAGACCCCTTGAACGATACTCTCCTTCATTATATTATGTATTGTTGACTGATTCTGGTGAACCAAAATGTTATGAAGAAGCAATGCAAGTAGAAACTAGGAAGAAGTGGGAGCAAGTCATGAAAGAAGAGATGGACTCCTTAGCACATAACTAGACTTGGGACTTAGTTAGGTTGCCTACAGGTAAACCAACATTGCAGAAGAAATGGGTTTACAAGTTAAAGGAAGAAGATGGAGGTAGAAAAAGGTATAAAGCTAGACTTGTGGTGAAAGGGTTCACACAAAAAAAGGGTATAGACTTTGATGAGATATTTTCTCCTGTTGTTAAAATGACTTCAATCAGAACTATTTTAAGTCTAGTAGCAGTTGAAGATTTGCATCTTGAGCAGTTAGATATAAAAACAACCTTTCTCCATGGGGATTTGGAGGAAGAGATATATATGAAACAACCACAAGGATATGAGGTAAAAGGGAAGGAGAAACTAGTGTGCAGGTTGAAGAAGAGCTTGCATGGCTTAAAACAGGTTCCAAGGCAGTGGTATCTAAAATTTGACAGGTTTATGTCTGAACAAGGTTATAATGGATGTCACTCTGATCATTGTGTTTATCTCAAAAGGCAAAACGATGGCAGCTATATTATATTGTTATTGTATGTAGATGATATGCTTGTTGCAGGTTCTAACATGCAGGAAATAAATGTGCTCAAAAGAAAATTGGAAAACTCATTTGCAATGAAGGATTTGGGTGCTGCAAAACAAATGCTTGGTATGAGAATAACTAGAGACAAGAAGAATCACAAATTAACATTGTCTCAAAGTGAGTACACAGAAAAGGTGTTGAAAAGGTTTAATATGTAGAATGCAAAAACAGTTAGTATACCTTTGGCTAGCCATTTCAAATTAAGTAAGGAGGAGTGTCCCAAGACTCAGGAAGAAATGGCTCATATGTCTAAAGTTCCATATGCATTAGCAGTTGGAAGCTTAATGTATGCAATGGTCTGCACAAGGCCTGATATTGCACATGTAGTGGGAGTTGTAAGTAGGTACATGAACAATCCAGGAAAAGAACATTGGATGGTGGTGAAGTGGATTCTTAGATATTTGAGAGGTACCACAAATTAGGAATTATGCTTTGGTGGTTCAATCATTTCTCTACAGGGATATGTTGATGCAGATATGGCAGGTGATAGAGATAACAGGAGGAGCACAACAGGGTATGTGTTTACTGTAGGTGGAACAATTGTCAGCTGGGGCTCAAAACTGCAAAGTGTTGCTGTACTCTCAACAACGAAAGCAGAGTATGTTGCTATAGAGGCTAGTAAAGAAATGATTTGGTTACAAAGGTTTCTGGATGAGTTGGGTAAGAAGCAGGGGTTGGGCAAGTTATACAGTGATAGCTAGGGTGCCATACATCTTGCAAAGAACTTTGCATTTCATTCCAAGACTAAACATATACAACTCAAGTACCATTTCATACGGTCAGCGTTAGAAGATGGACAGTTGAAGCTGGAAAAGATACACACTAGTGAGAATCCTGCAGATATGTTAACAAAAGTTGTAACCAGGGAGAAACTGAGAATCTTCTTAGTTTCAATTAGTCTTCAAGTATGATGAAGAAGATGAGAAACAACCAGGTCCAAAGTGAAGTCACTGTCCAACAAATGAAGTAGCGGTGGAGTTGTTATAGTCAGTCTCCAAGTGGGATATTATTGGGTGTGGAGCCTGATTATGTTCTGTATTCAAAGGTATCGCCACATTGGACCCTAGTTTGTAGTGGGGCGGGAACGCCTCCTGTAAAATATTCGCTGCAGGGGGGGTCCGGGGGGGCGGCTGCGACCTTTGGTAGCCCCCCCTTGGTGGGGGGATCGGGGGCAGCGCCCTCGAAGCTAAGAATAGATGTAAAATTTCCTTGTAAAATGTTTTAATTTCGTAGTCAATCTGGGCCATTCATTAGGCGGAGATCTGATAGTAGAAGTTATGTTTGATTTAGGGTTTTTTGCCCTAGAAGGCAACCCCTCGCTATATATAAGGGAATTGTATTGCATCTATGTACATCTGTATTCTGAGTGAGGAAGAGAGAGG
Source organism: Pinus tabuliformis (assembly GCA_031772625.1). Classification (NCBI taxonomy): domain Eukaryota; kingdom Viridiplantae; phylum Streptophyta; class Pinopsida; order Pinales; family Pinaceae; genus Pinus; species Pinus tabuliformis. The sequence continues at coordinate 546,365,776 of CM062818.1, forward strand.
AGATTGAGAGCGAAGAGGGAATTGCATCAGATCTGCTGTAGGTTACATCTCTTCATTTTGCTGGATAATATAAAAGGAAGGATTGGTTGTTTCTCCATGGACGTAGCCCAAACTGGGTGAACCATGTATATCTGTGTCTCTCTTGTTTTATGCATTTTCTATGTTTATATTTCTGCAATATTTTATGTGTTCCATTGCTCTATAATATATAATTTTCTAACATTAAGATCATTGCCCAGACCAAGAAATTTATCTTCCTTATGATTCGCCCTTAGGGCAAGAAGAATAAGATTGTGGCCACCTCCACATCCTCTAGATAGGGCTCCTCCACATGGCAGTAGCATATGGACAAGGCCATGGAGAATTATATGAATATATTCACCTCACCCATAGGGGTACCCCTACACTGTCAAGTCAAGCACTCCATCGATATGACCCTGGGTGCACCGTTACCTAATGGACCAATATACCGACACTTTTTTCTAGAGAACGATGAGACCAGGAGGTAGCTTCAGGATTTGTTGCAGAAAGGGCACATCGAGCCAAGTTCATCACCCAATGGGAGCCTGATTGTGTTGGTACAAAAGAAGGATGGAACCTAGAGGCTGTATTGACTATCGGGCGCTAAATAAGATCACTTTCTGAAATATGTATCTAATACCATAGATTAATGACCTTCTAGACAAGCTCAAGAGTGCCAAATATTTCAACAATATTCATTTGAAGTCTGGTTATCACTAGGTACCAAATGAAACCTCTGATGTGTGAAAGACCGCCTTCAAATACAAGGAGGGCCTTTATGAATGGTTGGTCATGCCTTTCGGGTTGATGAATACCCCCACAACCTTCATGCGGCTGATGGACGACATCTTAAGGCCCTTCACTAACTCATTTGTGGCGGCAATGTACCTAGATGACATCCTTCTCTTCAGTCCAAGTTGAAGAGCACATACATCATAGCCGACTGGTCCTCCAAGCTCCACGACAACACAAATTGTGTGTTAATTTGGAGAAATGTAATTTTGGTATGACCCAGGTCCAATATCTGGGGTACATCATTGATGAGTGGGGTGTGCATGTGGACCCAACCAAGATACAAGTTATTCAAGATTAGCCAACGCCAAAAACCTTAACAGAGCTCCAAAACTTCCTGGGTCTTGCCAATTTATATCGCAGGCTCATGTTGGGATTCTCTCATATCACTTGGCCTTTGATTTAAGTCACTAAGGGCGGAGTGAAACCAAATTTATTTTGGTATGAATCCCAAAAAAATGTTTTTTTCGATTTAAAAAATTGCCTCTGAATTGCACCAGTGCTCACATTACCATACCTGAAACAACCATTTGAAATTAAGATAGACACCTCTGACTATGTTATTGGTGCAATTCTTACCCGGCAAGGGCTTCTAGTAGCATATCACAGTGAGACACTTTCAGATACTATATGGAAGTATCCCACTTATGAAAAAGAGATGTATTCCATTGTACAGGTATGTCGACAATGAAATAATTACATCTTAGGGAAGGAAACGATCATCCACATAGACCACTGACCCATGTAGTTCATACAGACACAAGGCAAGTTGCAGAATGATCACCATCAAAAATGGTCCACATATCTACAATAGTTCCACTTGAACATCAACTACAAGAATGGGAGCACCAATAATGTTGCAGACTGTCTCATCCGGCCATCGGTTATGGTGTTGACCATTGTGCTCAAATCTTGTGGACAAAAGATTTTGAGGTGCTTGCATCTTTACAAGAGAAATCCAGAATTCAGTAACACATACCATACGTTCATGGAAGGCAAGCAAGTTCCATATTTTCACCTCCAACATGCACTGTTATTCCACCTAGAACAACTCTTTGTTCCTTCAAGCGAGTGTGACAAGATTATTTGGGAGGCACACTATAGCAGGCTCACTAGAAATTTTGGAGCAAAGAAAATAGTGGTAGTGTTGCAGAAGTATTTTTATTGGCCAAACCTTTGATAGGATGTTGGGAAGTACATTAGATCCTACACTGCATGCACCATTTCTAACTAGATAATCAAGAATCAAGGCCTGTATACTCCGCTTCCTATTCCTAGTCGGCCTTGGGGATCCATCTCCATGGATTACATGTCAGGACTTCCTTCTACTAAGGAAATGACTACGTTTTCTTGGTTGTCGACAAGTTCTAAGATGGCCATTTTGGCGGCCTACAAGAAGAGTATCACAACATAAGCCACTATTAAGATCTTCATTGAATGAGTGTGGGTACACTTTGGGATCCCACATTCCATAATCTTAGATTGGGACAACAGGTTCCTGAGTAGATGCTGGATACCAAGCTCACTAAGTCCACAACCTTCGACCCCTAAACTGATGGCCAAATATAGGCAGGGAAAATTTTAAGGATGGAAAATTATCTTTAAGTTTAAAAACATTAGTGAATCTCACTGGTCTCTAATATACAAAATATAAATGTTTATTGATGTATTTGTAAAAATACTCAAATTTATAATGATTTTATGTATCCTCTCTATATAATGGTTGCAATTTTTAAGGTAAAACAATTTTATATTGTAAATATGGGGCGAATCTTCTTTATAAAAAATGGAAATTGGCGAATCTTTTTTTTGGAAAAATCATGGAAAATTAGCCCATCTGCGAATAGTAGCCCTTAAAATTTTCCATTAATAGAGATCGTTAACAAAATGACCATGTACATTTTGTTCATGTAAAACTCGAAGCATCCATGCACATGGGATGAAATCCTCCCATATGTTTAGCACAACTAAAACAGAGCTCTCCATAGCTCAACTAGCCACAACCCCTTTCTTGTGGGTTTGGGATTCCAACCACTATGTCCCATTGTTGTGGCCATACCATTTTCAGCTACTCAAGAAGATTCGGATCATGTCCAGTTCGAAGTTGAGAGGGCTAACAACTTCACTAAGTGTATTTAGAACATCTAGCTACATGTCCATGACATATTGGATAGAGCCAATGCTAAGTATAAGCAGTGTCATGATCAACATCGGGTGCCATGCAAGTTCTAGGTGGGCAACAAAGTTTGGTTAAAATTGCAGAAGGAGCACCTCATTGGGACCCACCGTTAACTTCGCCCACTCTAATGTGGGTCATACACCATCACCAAGGTTGTATGGGACAATGCCTTTGAGCTCAACATTCCACTGTTCCTTGGTATGCACTCAATATTCAATGTGGACCAGCTGCGACTATACTTTCCCCCATTGTTGGAAACATCCGATGTTGCTGAGCAGCTGACACCAAAAGAGCTCAACCCAAGCTGAATAAAACATGCCACAATTGACAAGATCATGGAAACATAGATCAATAACACTTGCCAATAAAGGATCCAACTATATTGAGTTTTCGAAGCATGTCAACTCCACCAGGGCAAGTGGTTCACCAGGGACTAGGTTCAACAGAAATTTCCTCACCTCATGGTCGCTCTGCACACAATGGGGACCATTAATTACTAAGGGGGGAGGATTGATCCAGGTGGATCTTGGTGGCCACCCACCTATTCCACCTAGATCTCCATTTAGTTTCATCAGTTTCCTTGATTATAGCAACATTTACTATTTTTAGCAGTTTTTTCGGGCCCTGAACTTATAGAGTTGTTTTAACCCCCTAAACAACATTTCTTTGAGGTTTGCAGTAGGCCCGTAGCCTTCTTGTATCCTATGGATACGTTCTTGCCACAAAACCTGTAGTACTCAGAGAGATATTTCCAACAAGATATCATACACACCAGACAAAGATCATATGACCAAGTCATGACCTTGGGAAGTTGGCTGGCCAACTAACCCCAACAAGGCCCACAAACTCTTGGAATTCCATCTCCTGGGGTTAGGGTTTTGGTTGTTTAGGGTTTCCTTTTGTTATTTAATAATAAAAAGGCCATTGAGCCTCATTGTAACATAGTTCAGAGGCATGTAGCCACCACTTCTCTTCTCAAAGATAAGCTACCATCACCCGAGCTAGTTTATTTCCATTTTGTATGTAAGAATATTTTAGTTCTTTGATATTAATGGAACAAAGTTTTATTTCTGCTGCATCTTTGTGTTTATTTTTATGTTCTGTTGTGTTCCTGTATAAATCTGGATCACACATACATCCTCTTTTGCACATTCTCTTTTTGACACACATTCCTGATTCTGATTACAGTTCAATTTTTTAACATCACAACTTGTCTATTTACTTCTAAAAGCATTAGTGTGGGTGCTAATAAAATTTCCAATGGTTCACGATGGAATTTGTGTCAAAGAGAAAAGTTTTTTGGAGGTAGTGTAACTGCAATTGCACCCCCCCCATAATGCATGATAACTGTGGATCTTTACAAATCAAGCTTCCGCCATTAGATTAAGGATTCTTGCAAATAAATCATGACAATAACCATAGCCACTGTCAGAGTCTCTAGAGCTACTAATCACGTAAATTATTTTTTCCTATTTTAAAATCGACTTGCAATATGTGAGAAATACCAAAATTATATTAGGAAATTACTTTTTTGTTTACAGAAAGATGGAAAAAATGAGCTTCTGCACTTGGAGTATGACAACCACTAAATCAGTGGTGATGTACATCGATGTAGGGTATATCCAGTGAATTAAAAAAAGGTACATAGATACATGTTATGTGTGCGAATTAAATGTTATTCAATCTCTAAGTCTGATAAGACGTTATTCTCTTGTTCATTGGAGGGCATGTGAAGAAATAGATGCTAGCTATCTTCTAGATTCCCGGTTCATAATGAGGTAAGGTGGAATGCTTCTATGGTTTGGTTTCATTTGGTTGCTTTTATTGTATTCTGTTGTTTTGATTGGGTCTTTTGACCATCCTCTGTTATTATTGGGTGGTATAACGATTTATGTCTTTCTATACTTGTTTTGGTTTTGGAGGTGTAGGCTAAGTGGACAATTCCAAGAGACTGGATTTATGCTTATGTATCTTCGTTTTGGCTGCATTGTTGGGGATTCTATATCTTTTCTCTTATGGTCTATGAATATTCATTTAAATGTTTTCTTTTGGGACTACGTCTTGGTTCATTGCATTGTAAGACTAGGTGGGTTGTTTTTGTTCTAGGGTGGGTTGGTATTTTGTTTGACGTGGAAGGTTCGATTAGTTTATCCAGTCCATAATGCATTTTTATTTGAGTCTTTTTGTTTCCTAGTGAAATAAAAGATGCAATGTTAATGAGGCAGCGTAAGGGAAGGGGTTGGTGAGCGAGGGGATTCAAGTCAACATCACCTGGAATACATTAGCCAGGGTGAGGCTATAGACCCCAACCCTATAAATAAAACTAATTTGAATGAGCCTCCTTCTAATCAATAAAACTATGCAACAGATATATCAAGATGCTTCTTGAAAAACTCATTAGAGACAAGAATTATCACCAAAATACAAGTGTCTCATTCATGAATGATCTCCAATGCAACTAGTGGCACATGCAAGATAGAATAGTGAGTCAACAAACGAGTTAGTGGTGCCTAGGAAAAACTAGACTGCTTTGAAGGTAGATTGGCTCACATGGAGAAACATGTACATTGTGTATTTCAACCTCCATCATCACCTGGTTTAGGACCAGAGAATCCTATTCGGTAAATTCCCATAATAGTTAATGGCTCTTGGTTGTGTACTGTTCCTGAAAGTTTTTTGGCTCTATGTTCCTTTTTGTTTTTGGATAGTGAAGCAATTTTGACAATTTTGTGATCTTTTTTTGGTAATTACATACTAGCCAATACATTTGATAAGGGTGAGCCCAATAACATTGTTGTAATAGTTTTCCATAAACAAAAATCCAAGATTGACACACAAAAAAAAGAAAAAAATACCGACCAATAAATCTGGTAAGAGTGAGGCTGGTAAGATTTTGTTAAGCTATTCTCGAAAATGCAATATTTTTGCATAATGGAAATGCTAACATTCAAAAAATCTCATAATATTTTATATATTGGAAAAGATTAATGCATATTATGAGTTACATACATGCAACACAAACATGGAGTCACAATTTATGATAATTATATAATTGGAGGAACTTATTATTTGTGTGGGGGTAGATCAAGACATGTGACTATGTGCTAAGATAAAGTGACGGCTAAGTTTGTTTTACCAATTATAGGAATTTAAAACCTAGCCACAAAACCTTTTTGTAAACCCAATACATTTTAAAACATGAAAAAAGAAACATAAAATATGGATGAAAAGCATGAAGTTCCAAACCTAATTTCTAAATTGTAAAAAAACATTAGATAATGATTTATATTATGCTACGAAATCATTGTAATGGAAACACGTGGCATAAAAATAATGGGTAGCATTGAGTACCACAATGTGCAAAAAAATACAAATGCTAGATAACTATGGTCCAGAGTAAAGCGTGTACGAAAGAAGTAGTATGCAGAGTAGAAATGTATGGAATAAGTATATAGAGGTGGAAATGTACACGGATGTGCAAACATGGGAATGTGTTAAAAAGAAACACCAAATTAAACATCAAAATATTGAACACAAATCATAAATTCTATTAAGAACTTGAAAGATGTCTTGATTATGCATCAATTCACCAAATTAATGTAAAAAAGACTTACATATTAATATATTATAGTACCAGCCACTAATTACAATAGAATGATTAGAGTCGTCGAACATAGTTTTCAAAATCGCAAATCAGAAAAGTAGTTTTGTCGTAGCTCTTATGCATCCTGATATCAAATAGATCCCACATCAACATAGTAGTGTGGGAAGTTAATCACCCACCCTTATTTTACACTTGACATACACGTAAACCAAACTTTCATGCCTCAAATTTTAATAAGCCAAAACCACTGATTAATTGATTAATATGTAATGTTGTGCAGGAGGGAGGTGTGTAGAGGGGAAAGGCATGCAGAGGTATGAACATTGTAGATGAAAGTTTTTGTTCCTTGTTCTAGACACCCATTATCCCGCACAATTCTTCTTCCTCCTATGCTTTAAAAAGACACTTCATTTAATATTGGATAATAAATATTTAATTGACAAATGTGAAACCAAAAATGCACTTAGTAATTAGGAAACTCAAATAAAACGATCCTACATTGACATAGTAGTGGGTACAGTTAATTTACCACCCTTATTTCGCACTCGATATACATATAACCCAAAATTTTCATGCCCCAAATTTTAGTAAGCCAAAAACGCTTAGTAATCGATTAATATGTAGTGTTATGTGGGAGGGAGGTGTGTGGGAATGTATGTGGAGGTACGTAACATTGCAGAAGAAATCTTATGTTCCTTGCTTTGCACACCCATTCTCCCGCAAAACACTTCTTCCTCACACGCATTTAGAAGACACTTCATTTAATATTAGATAATAAGTATTTAATTCACAAATGTGAGATCACGAATGCACACAGTATTCAAGGATCATGAATACCAAGATTCGTTGTTTCTACTTTAATATATTTCTTAAACAATCAAAACCATCGAACATAGCTTCAGAAACTGCACACCAGATCATTGGCAAAGAAATTTTTCCACACCCCCTTTGCATCTCAATATCAAATAAAATGAGCCCACATGAACATATTAGTGGAGAAAGTTAATCACCCACCCTTATTTCACACTCGATATACATGTAAATCGAACTTTAATAAGCCAAACCGCTAATTAATTGATTAATATATAGTGTTGAGGGGTATTTAGAAGAAGTGTGCAAAGAAGAAATGTATGCGAAGATGCAGAACATTTCCAATGAAAGTTTTGTTACTTGCTCCACACACTTGTTCTTTTACACAACATTTATTTCTCACACACATTAAAAGGACACTTTGTTTTATTTTAGATACCAAGTTTCTTCCTAAAGTTAAAATAATTTCATGTCTGCGAAAGAATGTTCCCTTTGCACCCCTATTCTCCTGCATATCCTTCATTCTGCACATGTATTTGCGGCTTCATACACCTATTACCAATGGAATGAACATTTACAAAATTACTCTAATTTTCATTTAAAGATGATCTGGTAGGAATTGAAAAATACTGAACTAAATCACCCTCCACCAGGGGAATTATGTCACATCAAAGCTTTCTCAACCAATCGAAAATTAGAAATAAGATTTTTAAAAAATAATTTATTATTATTATTATTTATTTATAGAAAAATGCAAACATTCAACATTTTCTGAAAACTTTGGTTAAAGTTACTAAAAAGCCACAAAAACTCGACAAACTATCGATACTTAAGGAACTTTGACCATGGGGTGAGTGGTATAGTACTTGGCGAGGGAAGGACTAATAAGGGAGAGATACAATCTTTACAATTATTAGAAAAATAGTTAATCTCCATGCCTTCAACTTAAATTAAAATTATTTTATAAAAAAAAAATTATTTAAATTTTTTTTATGGATATTCAAAATTGTTGTAATGTAAAGTTTGTTTATTTATTTGTTTCACAATTCCACTAAATTTAAATAAAGGTCAATCTTAATGTTAGACAAAATTTTAAAATTTTATGGATACTGAAAGTTGTTTTAAAGAAAGTTTTTTTCACAACTACACTGAGTTTAGGTCAAGACCAACTTTAATATTGAATAGAAAAACAATTTACCTATTAATGAAATACTATCACCAAAATTATACAAAACTAACTAAACTTAACACATTTTACGATAGTTTAATTATTAAAAAAAAAAATCTTGTTTTCAGCTTTTTTCCATAAAATTTGAACTTTTAATAAAATATATATGTACCTATAAATTATACTCACTAATTTCTTTTATATACATGAGAGAATCAAATTTACCCTTTATATGTTAAAATGTACATGTACTGATATCTCCTGAACAAACCGGTTTCGTAGAAGGTAGACAAATTTTTGATGGTCTAGTGGTCACTCAAGAAGTAATTCATTCTCTGAAGGCAAAGAAGCAAAAAGGAATGATGATTAAATTAGACTTGTCGAAAGCTTATGATAGAATCAATTGGCAATACCTGGAAGAAATTTTGGGAAGTTTCGGTTTTGGGAATAGGTGGATAAAGTGGGTTCACAGTCTTATATCAACTCCAAACTTCTCAATATTAGTCAATGGAACCCCCTCGAAAACCTTTAAGGTTTCTAGAGGAATAAGACAAGGCGATCCCCTATCGCCTTTCCTCTTTATTCTTGCAGCAGAAGGTCTGGGCAGATACCTTAAAAAAGAAAGAGCAGCAAATAAAATCAAAGGGCTAAGAATTTGGGGTCATGAATTGCCAATAACCCATTAGCAATTCGTTGATGATATCATGTTATTTGGGGAACCAACCGTAAAAGAAGTGAGAAATCTGAAGAAGGTCTTGGACTTATTTGCGGAAGCATCTGGGATGGAAATCAATAAGGAAAAATCTTGCACCTTTATATTCAATACCATAGAGTCAGTTAAAAGCCACTTGACCAGGATGCTAGGTTTTAAGCAAGGGGAACTCCCAACGAAATACTTGGGAAACGTATTGGATTTCAACTCTAAAAGACAGAAAAACTGGCAAGGAGTCCTAGAGAAATTAAAAAACAGAGTGGCTAACTGGGCCTTCAGAACCTTAAACATTGCTGGAAGGATTGTTCTAGTGAAATCAGTGCTGCAGGCAATCCCCATATATCCACTATCGATTATGGCAGTGCCTCAAGGGGTTTGCACTAAGATCAGAGAAATCCTGAGGAAGTTCATATGGGGAGGTTCGTCCCAACAGAAGAAGTGGGCCTTAGTATCATGGAAACATCTGACGAAACGAAAGGAGGAGGGAGGCTTGGGTCTGCGCGATCCGGATAAACTCAACAAGGTGCTCGGTGCAAAACTTTGGTGGCGATGGCTGAGAGGGGGCAACGACCTATGGAAGCAACTATGGAGGCACAAGTACAATATGCCAGATACTACGGAGAGTATTTATCGAATGCAAGAAACCCCGAAGGGCTCGACAATCTGGGATCTAGCCCGTCAAAATTGAGATATAGTAGATAAGAACGTTTTCTAGGCAATTAGAGGAGGAGGGGAGGCCAAATTCTGGGACGAGAAATGGCAACAAAGGGGGAAAATGAGCAGAATACAAAAAATCCAGAACATACAGGATAAGATAGGAGACAACCGTATATACGTCAAAGATTATTGGAAAGAAAACAAACTGGATGGAATATGGCGGAAATGGAAAACACCAGAGGAATGGGGCATTGAGATAAATCAAGAACAACAGGAAGCGTTCATGGAAGAGGTAGAGTCCAGGAAAGTAAAAGCGCGAACGGGTAGGGATATCCTCAGATGGGGGAAGTCAATGAAAGGATCCTTTACGGTCAAGGAGGCATACTATCTGACAGACCAACAGGGAACCACTGAAGAAAACCAAGACTGGAAGGTCATCTGGGGCAAAAACTGGTGGCCGAAAATTACCCTTTTCGCATGGTTAGTAGCTAAGGACAAGATCCTGACGTGGGATAAACTACAAAAGAAAGGTTTCAGTGGGCCTTCAAAATGCTATTTGTGTAATAAGGAAGCGAAAACTCAAGAGCACCTGCTAATCAAGTGTGTATATGCCAGGGACCTATGGATGGAAACCGGGAAACTATTCCAGAAACCTGAGAGGTCTCCGAGAGAAACAAATGAAGTTATTTTTCACTGGCAGAAAGAAAAATTTCAATGTAAAGTAATCCGAAAGGCCTGGGATCTCATTGCCAGTTTTGTGATTTGGATGGTATGGAAAGAAAGGAACCGCAGAGTTTTCCAAGACAAATCTAAAAACACGGTAACAATATGGAACAGAGTAGTGAACTTAACTAGAGAATCAATTCTGGTAGAGAAGTGGGATGCGGAAGACTGGAAAGCAGATCAGGGAGAGGAGAAAATTCTAAAGAACCTAAATTTGAATTATGAAATGGTGCATAACAAAAAAATTGATAGATTTAGTACGAGACCTCAAAGCTATGACAAGTTTGCATACCCCAAAGACAACTTTACGAAGTTAAACTTTGACGGGGCATCGAAGGGGAACCCAGGTAATGCCGGATTCGGAGGAATCTTCCGAGACAGCCAGAGAAACACTAGATGGATCTATGCAGAATGGGGTGGCGAGATGACAAATAATGAGGCCGAACTATGGGCGATTCACCAGGGTTTGAGAATTGCGATTCGAAATGGCTATAGAAACCTGGTAATAGAAGGAGATTCTCAGATGGCAATTGAAATCCTAAAGAAACCGAATAATGGGAAGAACTGGGAGCAGGTCACCAATAGTTGGCGAACGGCAGGGATCGTTCAAGAAATAACAGATCTTCTTAAAAGAATTGACTATAAAATCTTCAATCATGTGAAAAGGAGTGGAAATCGAGCGGCAGATTTCCTTGCGAATTGGGGTTGCAAGGGTCGAAACGGCAAGATTGACAATCAGTGGAGAACATTGCGGCCCAACAGAGAGTGGGAGGAATTGGCCAGTATTATTAATTATGACCATGAACAAGCAACGAATGAAAATAATGAGCAAGCAACAAACGAGAATCATAGCATTCGTGCGACGGGCAGGTGAGATGGATCGGCAAGCCCAGACATTTAATGAATGTCAGATAAGGCGAAGAAAGGATATAATGGACAGGCATGCTGTAGTACAGCAGAAGTGTGCGACGACAGGAATGAAGAAACCACCTTGCAGCAAAACAATTAACGCAAGTGATCGGAGAGGAGGAAAAAGAGGTATGTCAGAATCCATAAATGGAAATGAGGGAAGACGGATAATTGATAGGAAAGGCAGAGGGCAAAGCAACAGGTGGCAGCGGAAGGCCAAGTTGACAGGTAAGCGGATTAGAGTTAGAAGGATTATAAATGGGCGGCAACAAAGGATTCAACAACTAGAAAATTGCTTAGGAACTCAGAGAGCGAGGAGAGGAAAGGTGGTGGAGAGCTGTTACAGAGCGAGGTTGCGTCGTAAACCTACTGAGATTGCCATGGAAACCAGGAAGAGAGCAAGGATAGCAGAAGAAATGGAAGCCGAGGTACGCAGAGAAAGGGACAAAAAAGGCAAGGCGGTAGCGAAGGAAGAGACAGTTGAGGAGATATATGAAATTTACGATGATTCTGAGGAGGAAGAGGATTGGCAAGATAAGTGCAGGCAGGATAAGGAGCGAAGCCGAACTGTAGAAGGCTGGGAGAACCAGCAAACCAGCGACGAGCAGCTTGGACAATGGGGAGGAAGGGTAAGGCAGAGTGGCAGACAGAGGGGAAGCAGACGTGTGGGAAGCGGGATGGAACCGAGTAGCACGAGAGGCAGAGGAACGAGAAGATACCGAGGAGTAAGGGGAGGACGACGAGGGCAGAGGGGGAGACCGGGCAAAAAGACAAGCTGGTCGCTGGATAGGAAAATTCAGCAAGCAGAGAAGGCATATAACCAGAACACGAACCCCAGAATTAGAAGAATTATCCAGAATATGGAGGAAGACGCCATTCAAGCTCAGTCCGACTCCGAGATGGAGGACTGGGAGTTCCTTCTCCACGACCCTGGTAACACTAGGGGTAGAATGTCCTTATTTAAACAGTCCTTACATATATACTGGGTGATGAAAAGATTGCTGGCTAAAGCTCTGGAGCAAGCTGCAACAGAGATGGTTGAACTTGCGCAAGGAGTTCCCAACCTGAGGAGGGAGCTCAGAATTATTCAGATTACCTTGGAGATGCAGGAAAAGAAGCTGGAGGAGATCCAGCAATTGATAAAGGAAGGAAATCAGAATGCAAACAAGGAGACTACCCAGCGTCCAGAGGCAGAAGCTGATTAATTATAGATATGTATTACTTTTGATGAAACTGCATAGTATAGATAATTTCAGTTTGTTTCAAGTATTAGATGTAGAAAATTGTTATATGCAAGCAAGTAGGATTAGAAACCTGAAAGACTGTTTAGTGTATTTAGCTTGGATAAGCAGACTATGGATCTTTTATTTTTGGTCGGCTATTAAGAACTTTAGGTGGCTTAAATACTCGGTTTCCCCAAGAGGGCGAGTTGAAGGAAACCTTATTTTTGATGTGTATTTTGATTTGAAGTAATAGAAAAAAGAGAGCAACACCTTAGCCTACAAAAAAAAAAAATGTACATGTACCGATAAATCATACCTACTAATTTCTTTTATGTACATAAAAGAATCTGATTTATCATTTATATATAATGTAAATATATTTGATATTTTAACAAGGCGAGCTGCAGAGCAGCAAGTCCTTGCCCATGAATAAAAATCCAAACAACAAAATACCCTTAAAATCAGCTATAAAAATTATTTAAACAATCGCAAATTAAAACATAGGACTTACTCATGAATAAAAATCCAAACAACAAAACATCATTAAAATTAGCTATAAAAATTATTTAAAACAGTCACAAATTAAAACATACTAGTTGCCATAGAAAGAGAAAAAGTAAGAACAATTTTATTGCAGAATCAAACTCTCAAGATATTTGCTTCAAACATACCCCAGAACCTGTGTCCAATGTAGTCCTGACAGTACCATCAGAAATAGGTATCACTTGAGCCAGTTCATCAATATACTTATCTTCCCTTTGAGGAAACATTGTTCCTCCTCTAGGAAACTTGAACACATCACCTTCAAATTGAACCCAATTTTGTACAACCTTCTCTATTTAAGACTTTTATAGGGAACATTAGCATATGGAACATAGTAATGGCTCTTTGGCCATGGAAATGGATTTTTGTATCCTCTTGGAGCAAGAATGAGGCAGTGGGACATGCCTCTCTCTGTATATCATATTATCTCTAGGAAATGTCATAACTTGATTTTGGTCATGGAAAGGCATGTAATCAATGTATTTGGCACTACAAGGTTCAAATATTTTTTCTTTGGATTCAGAAAGTTCAATATTATCTCCTTCATTGTGGTGAGTCTCAAAATTTAGAGACAAAGTTGCAGAGTCTATCAGTTTGGTGATTTCCTCTGCAATACTATCACCCTTTCCAAAGCCACTCTTCTACCAAGCACCCAATATGTAGAAAAAACAACATAATCCCAAAGCAATAAAGATAGAAACAGAACTCCTGGTCTTGTAGTCTGTTGAATTTATTTTCGACCTTATCTTGTATCTATTAGAGGACAAGAAAATGAATGAATTATTCCAATATTTACAAAATCAAAAGATACTTGACAAGAAAATGAAGAAATTATTTCAAAATCTATGGAGTCAAAGGGTCCCACTATATCATAATGTAGACAAGAAAAACCAAAATCACTACACAATTGAACCCAAGTTCATGATGCAAAAGCATATAGGACAACAAAACTCAAGCTAGAAACCAAAATAAGAAGCAAATGAAGGGAAATACATCCTCTCATCCTAAAGCCAAGATAAGCTTGTTTAACATCAAATTCATGTCCAAAACACATAGGATAAACATCAAATTCATGTTCCAAACACATAGGAGAACGAAACCCAATCCAGAAGCCCAAAATATTAGCAAATAGAGGAGAACACATCTGCACATTGTGTAGCATGCATATTGTCCAAGAGTTGAGTCTAAAAACTAGTATTAATTAACAAAAAAGTGGTATTTTATGTTGAAACACTACCTATTGGAGCCATATTTCAATGATTAAATGTGAAATTTCCAAATATCAATGGAATTATCTTACTAAATATTTAGTGAAGATAAAAAATAAATAGATGGATCCGACCATCCACCTTGTGTGTGGATACTGTGTGTGGATATTGACCATGCACAAAGGCAAGGTTTAGACTACAAGGGGACTCATTGAATCTCAAGAACTGAAGTAAGAGGAGGCAACCAAATCATGATGCAGTGATTCTCTTATTACTTCTACTGGCTTTGATTCAGTTAATCTTATGTTGTTCTATTCTCCGTATGAAGTTCATGCACGTTATGGTCTTGCGGTATGTGGTTGGATTTCACAATCCAATCGAGTTTTCAAATCTGAGAAAAATTTAAATGGGTAGCCCAAGATTATTGTAAACTTACACGTCCGATAATTTTTTTTCAAATACAAGAAAAATATACTTACGTTGCATACATGGCTATTCAATTTTTTTGCCCGGAATTGAAAAATTGTTAGCAAATTACACTGCATATAATACATATTATCCGATCAATTTTCCAAATCTAAACGAAAAATTTAAAACATGCACTGCGCATATATATATATATATATATATATATATATATATATATATATATATATATATATATATATCAATCAGTGCATATATATATATCATTTTAGTGAAGTCTGAGAAAAAATAAAAAGGGTAGTTCAAGCTTCGAATCCCACCTCGGGTTCTGTCCATAAATGCCCTAGCCATGCGCAGAGGGGTTTTCTTAAGTCCCTCCCTGTTAACATCCTCGTCGAGTCCCTCCAATAAAACTACAATAAAACAGATAGCAATTACAATTGATTACGAAAAAAAATATTGTATAGTTTTCCTCTGGTGATGAAGAATTTCCTTTTCATTGAATAAATGCATTTCAGGTGGAGGAAGACCGTGTAATCTACGATGAACATGAATGTTAATCAATTATTATTTGAAAGCCCCACATTCAATGGTGAAACATCAAGCCAGGAAGTATTGTTTTTTTTAAATCAATAAACAACTTATTTGTTGTTGCAATATTGAAAACACAAACAAGCTGATCACGCGCCTATCTTCTCTCTTCTGGTCAAAATGTCCTCCTAGATGGGTGAATTGAATTGGTGCACCTCAGAAACCAGTAGATTTGTAAATAAACAAAGTTAAAGGAACCACCAAAGATAGAGGTAGCAACATCAATGCCAACAACATGGACGGGTGACCAAGTTTATCCTTAAGCAGTTCCATAAGCATTTAACTGAGCAATCCAACACCTGTTAAATTGAATGCATGAATAAATGTGAAATTGAATTAAATATGTGTAGTCTAACCAGTCGGAGAAGTTGCCTGGAAAGTTATAGAACTCTGGTTATATTTAGAGAAAATCTGGTAAGAATTTTTGTAAATCCAAGTTATAATTGTTAAACTTCAAAATTTTAAGTGTTCTAGACATTTTTGATGGTGCTGAATTCATTTCCACCATAAAAACACGATTCAAACACTGTCTCTACAATATTTTTTGAAATTTTTTTACCCAAATTCCAATGACTTTTAACCATTGAAGCAATTCTTCCACCTGGTTAAACGACTGCAATTAAATATAAATCACCATGTCCCAATCTGTGAGGCCACGATTTTTTCCAGTTTTCTATGTCGGTTCACGACCTTACCACTTGTTACGCCAGAGGCATTTTATTGTGAGGTTTATCCTCCTCGTGACATTTTTCAGATTCGTCGTCAATGACAGAATCTTGAACAGGTGTCCATATCGTTGAATTACGTGAGGTTATCTGCGCCCCGGTCGAGACTTTCCGATTGGATTTGTATTCCTGTTGACTCCAGTAAAAATCGTGTGTTTTTGCTCCATCGCACGGTGACGAAAGCGTTAGGTAAGACGACGGTTCAGAGGATTGGGAAAGGCAAGCCTTCCCGACAGTAGGTGGTTCGGACGGTGATGTACCGCCAACAATGGCGAAATTTTATCGCGCCAGTAGCAGGAGCTTAAGGGAACGGTCATGTAGACGCAGAGTGAAAGAGCGAGATGACGCTTATTGGCGTAGAGAACCTCTGTTTAGCAACTTGAGAGGTATCTTCCTTGATATCCGTTACGTATTCCTTTGCGGTATTTCCTGAAGTAAAGGAGTAGTTGATTATCTGTATTTACAGTTTGTTGATGGTTTGCTTTCACAGAGGAGGATGCAAAAAATTCCCCTTTCATGCAGCGCCATGGAAAGAGGTCTTGTATCTTACTAATCTAAATTTCAATATTAAGACTTTCTGATCCTCGTATATCCCACGGTTTTTGAATGTTATTCCCTTTCCAATTCATGTGGATTTATTAGTGATGTGCAAATTGGGATTTGAATTTTTCCATTTAGAAGGATATTGAGATTTTTCTTACAAGTCGTTTCAAATTGATACCCATAGAGATAGTGATTTACGTTTTCACAATGAAAGTTTTGGTTATTGCCTATGAATCTTTTGTGGATATGGATTTTTGTTGTTGAATAAAGTTGCTTGAATTTGAGGGCAACACTACAATATACCATCACACTCAAACAAATTCATAACTAATAAAGAAAATTGGCTAAACCTAAAACATCTTACACAATCATAATGAAACTTTTTTGTGGAAACATAAATCTTCTACTCAATTTTTTATTTTTTTTGGTACGCCACTAATTTTCCACAGGCTAATATGAAGCCATGATATAGAAGTCATATCTGTGACCATGGCAACGATGAATATGCCTTTCTATTTTGGCATAGAGAACCTCCGTTTGACACGATCACCCTCCCCTTCTATTTAACGCCGTCAGCGCTCCTTTGCACTGTAATGTGTAAAGACTAGTTTACGACAACACAAGGAACAACCACTTTTCAAATCAAAATCCGAGGCAAGGGAAAATGCATGACAGACAAGACAAAGAACAACCAATTTTCAAATCAAAATCTGAGGCAAGGAAAAATGTGCTTAGGCCCTACAAGTTTGCAAAAGGTTCAATAATGAGCACGACCTCCGCCACCACCAATGAAACTATGTGTGGAAAATCACTAACTCTACCCACCAAGATTTTGTTGTCTGCCATGACCAGTGCAGAATCCCTGGGCAAAGGTATGCACACCTATTTCAGAAAATTCATTAAATCTCTCTCTCAAGTTTTTGTTTTCTGCCACGACCAATGCAGGCATCCATGAGTAAAGGTCGAGCAGCGCCAAGAATTTCTGAACAAACAAAACTAGAGTAGGGTCATGGTTTAAGGGTGGTTTGATGACATTTATTGTCTAAATCTTTGCATTAGGTATTTTTTCTAAAATGTAAAATTCGCACCTAGAATATGCATATATGTGATTGCAGCGGTATTATCCTAAATCTCAATATGATAATATACTGTATACATGGAGTTTTAATTTGTCAATTACAAGACGGAGAACATGTTCTTGAACATTCAATAGCAATCGAGTGAGATGCATTTGCGTAGAATTTTCTCTTTGAATACAAGGGTATCCTTATTACGAGTATGATCCTATGGCGATTTGAATTATCTTCAATAGAAATAATTACATCATGATGTATTAACTGAAAGTGATGTTATAATTAGCATTAGAAGGGAAGGGCAAGTGGAGTTTCTAGTGTTATCGTTTGTGGCATAGTTGTATGCCTATGGGCACTCTTGTTTTTAAGTATTGGTAATAGTTGGTGGTGTTAGTGTCACTGTTTGCATACGGCTATCAGTGATCAAAAATCCTCTTTTCATATTCATATTAGGGTCTCGCTCAGAGATTTTTGTCATTCCACCTAGGTCCTCATTCAAAATTTATTCACTGATGGTAGCCCAAGTCAAAAAATCCCACTCTCCTTCAAAAATCAATACTTGCTGGCCCACCTTCATGTCTTACTAAGCATATATTAATCATAAAAGCTCATTCCATCATATCTTTATGTTAGTCAAGTCAACATGGAGTCTGGTCATTTAAGGTTCCATTAGGCCAGTAAGTTTCATTTTCCAAGGTTCAATAATACTCCATTTCACTGCATAAGGCCAGCAAAAAAGTATGAGAGTGAGAAAAATAATATCCCTTTTTCATTTAAAGAGGATTTTCAAACATGTAACTATGGTTGCCCAAGTTCTAATTTTCATTCCAAGTATGAGTTTTATTTCAAATTGTAATTTTATTCCAAAAAACAGAGATGTAATATATATATATATATATATATATATATATATATATATATATATTTTTTTAATTTATGTAATTTTATGTTCACTATATGTAATAAGTACCGATCCTAAGCTGCCAAATCAGACTCTATATGCCAAATTCATCAAAGAAAAGTCAAATATAAATAATGCCAAACTCCAGCATTATCAATTTGCAAAGAAGAAAATTAGAGTGTAAAGGGTAATTAGCAAAGTTTTCAAAAAGGTGAATTGAAACATTAGAAAGTGGGTTTTAAAGTTGAAAAATCAAATTCACTCAAGTATAAGAGCCTTCATAGCATCAAACTCAACTTCATTTGTCTCCTACCATCGATTGAGCAAACCCCAAGAGAGCATTTCTCACGATTCTGGGTGAAATTGAAAAAATAGAGCAGGCATTGTGCACTTCCTTCAGGCGCTACACACTTCCTTCAGGCACTGCGCACTTCCTACAGGCGCTACACACTTCCTTCTGGCACTACACACTTGCCAGAGAAAGGGCACACTTCCTTGTGGCACTGCTCACTTGTCCAGGAAAGCCAGAATTGCCTCCAAAGATCCACCAACCTTGTATTCAACCTCCAACAAGTGAGTAATAGACAAAGATAGCATTCTTCTCCTCCTATAGTCATTTCTTAAGGTGTTTTGAAAGTTTATTTAAAAATTTGGTGTTTTTCTCATATCAAAACCCTAGTATTTCCCTCAAAACCACCATTTCACTCTCAATTCCCAAAATTTCACTCCCCTACACTTTCATACCCTCCCCTACACTTTCATTCCATTTCCCTAAACCCTTTATTCCAATACTCTAAACCCTTTATCCCAAAACCCTAAGCCCTAGGTGCTACAACTACCTAGGCTCCCAACCCCAACATGTAAACAATTTTCCCATCCTAAAATTCCATCATATTATTATCCCCTATCCTCTCCCCCATTTCATAAATCCCTAACCCCATCTCCTTCAATTTCCCTTTCCCACTCCTTACTCCTAAAAACCACATTCCACCAAAATCATACCTCCCTAGGGTTTTGACATTAAAACACCATGGAAGAAGAAGAAAACAAACCATATAGTGAGGGAGAAGAAACATAGGTGAAGAGACCACACAAAGGGGGCAGAGTACTCAGATTTGAGCCAACAGATATTAGGGAACTCTTGACATCTCCTATGGCTATGCCATCTTTCAAATATCTTGGATGTTATGAATTTTGTGAGCAAATTCAAAAAGTCCAACACCATGCTATGTTGACTAGACTCTTCATATCTAAACTCCATGACAACCAAGTTACTCTAGCTGGTGTCACTTTTACTTTATCCACTACCGTTATATCAGCTGCCACTGGGATCCCAGATGTTGGGGAGAAATGGTTCAAGCAAGGTGAGTTGGAGAAACATTACTATGAGCCTTTCATAAAACCAAGGTACAGAAATGAGAGAAAGAGCTCTTTTCCTTTTTCTCACCTCCTGGACAGATATTCCCCAATGATGAAGATTATCATGAAATACTTTTCATGTGAAGGTATATTTTCTAGACTTTATTGATATCACATCCAGCTCTTAATGCATTTCACTAGGGTAAAAATGCTCAACATACCCTACTACCTTTTCCAGAGCATTGATAAGATGGCATATATTGTCTAGAAAAGAGAGTATGAACATCAAATGAAGAGTATTTTTCATCATTCCCTCATCAAAATCATAGTCCTCTATCATCTCAATGAGCTGAACATTGCATGGAGTACCTTCATATCCAATCCCATTTTCACTGATCCATCTATTCAGAATGTTCAAAATGTGCCTTCATTATCTCATCCTCCAACATCCATTCCTCCATCTCAGCGCACAGATCAGCGCACAGATCATGCATTTTCATCAGATTAGTCTCTTTCACCTCACCCCCACCATCACCATTTCATGAGCATATTGAGTCACCTAGCAGAGATGAGATCAGTGAGCCAGAGCAGATTGAGCAGGTTGAGGTCATCAAGCCTAAAAGGGAAGATTTGGGCACATTGGCACACACTTATCAGAGAGGCATTGGCAGTTGTTTTCCCCACATATTTTGGGAGGGGCCTTGCCTTATTCACCAACAAAATAGGTACACAGAGTCAAAGAGAAGATGACAGAGACAAAGAATTAGCATGAGGAGGAGGGCCTACATGAGACATAGCAAGATTTTGACTTGGTTGACCTAGGTGAGCATGATGACAATGAAGACACTAGCATTGTCATAAGGAAAAATATGCACTCATCAGGGAGCTCCAGATCAACTTAGAGAGGTCAAAATACATTATCTCATATTATGGGCAAGAAAATCAGCAGCTTCAAGCCAAACATGATGTCATGGAGATTCAACTCATTAAGGCAAAAAGGGAAGCAATGAAAGCCAAGGCATTGCTTGATGAGGCCTATGACAGGTATGGTGAACTTGAAGAAGAGAAAGAACCAAAATGTAGACCTAGGCCTAGAGGGTTGAAAAGAGCTCTAGAACTAGAGAAACAAAAGGAGGCTGAGCTTGCAAATCAACTCACATGGAATGAGCAATTTTCCATCATGGTTAATGAGAATCGAGAGCATTGGCTTGAAAAGGTAAACCAACAATTAGAAAATCTCCTAGAAAATTCCAATCAACAAAATGACATTCAAAGAAAGATGGAAAAACACTATGCCAACAGAGAAAGAAATGCAAGGGCAAAGCTCAAGGCGGCAAAGGCAAAAATTGAAGCCCTAACTCACCAAGAAGAGAAAAAGAAACTTGATATACTTGCATAGGCTTCACTCCAAGCCTAGCCACACCAACATCAGCCACTTCACCAATTTTGAAAGCATCTTGGCTCATTTTTGCATTTTGTCTTTTTTTTTGTATTTTTGGACAATTTTATATCAGCGACATGGTTAAACGCGCAACACCCTAGGCACTATGCACTTTTTTGGGGCAATTTTTGAGCAAATGGAGACCACCACTATATGCATAATGACAAATAAATATAAGAAAACCATGTTTCCAACCTTAGTTTGCAAAACTAGCAGGTGAAAAGGGCAAAAAACAAGAAAAAAATCATGTTTCTGTCTCAATTTTGACCTAGGCATTACGCACAAAATAATGTTTAGAGAATTAACTTTGGTGGGTCAAATGAAGCCCATTTTGGAAATTTAAGGCAGATTTGGAAACTAGACAGGACAATATTTCGGATGAGCTATCCGGGGCTCAATTTGGACACCAAGAAGGCAGTCAAAAGCAGCCTATAAAGTGGAGGGTGCACTTGACAGAAAGATGGCGCACTTGAACATTTGTCTGATTTTTCACTGTTTTTCTCTAGATTTGATTTTCATCCTTGGAAATCAACTTTTTACTAATGTAATTGATATTATAAATGTAATTATGGTATTTTTATTATTACCTAGGGTAAATACATTAGGTAAATAAACTTCATCAAGTCAAATGAATCAATTTCAATGTAATTAGGGAGGAGTCACTCAGAGCTCCCTACACTCTAGGTATCAGTTCAGATTTTTGTGGATCTCTTCCTCAACTCAGGGATTCGACCCCTGAGGATGAGAGAAGGTCGTTTTGATGTCTATAGCTTCCCTTTATTCACTCTTTTCTATGGTTGGACTCAGTTGGATGTTGTACTAGTGATCAAAGACACTATTGTATCAAAATTTGGCTAGTTTTAATAGATGAGTTGCAGCTATTTCTTTGGGATACATGTGGTATGGATGTTTAGCATTGTTTCTTATTTGTTATCATTTGTATGAATGTTTTGTAAGTTCATAAACCATTTCATGTCTATTATATGGTAATTTTCAAGTTGATAGGAATAATACATGTTTTCTCATACTCTATTTTGGGAAATTTATCATAATTTGTCCATTTTTCTTCAGTTTAGGAAGAATACATCTCCTATGCTCTTCCTAACTCCTCATCAGTCTTAAACCATCTCACCAAATCACCTTTTAAGTGCTAATCCTCCTGCCTACCTTGCCCCTTTGAATGTTTGCAATCATATCTGATTTTCCCTGACCTAGCCTCTTTGACCTAATACCCTCATCCAATAATAACCCAATCAAATCAAATCAAAACAACCTCTGCACTTTATACCTAGCCTAAAACCCTAATCCATCCAACCCTCTTGGCTATGATTCTTTGGAGAGAGCCCTCTCCGGCTTGGTAGGGCTAGCTACCAAGTCAAAAGGTTGGTCTGTGGTTACCTCAGCTGGACTCTTCCTCAGCCTTAGGGATCCAGGGGAGCGATAACAGGTGGGAAGGTAGTTGTCCATATTAGTTGGTGGGGGCAAGTTGTCTGTATGGTTCCTTATGCAACCCCCAAGAAAAGCAACCCATTCCAATTTGATTTCTAAAACTATTACCTTGATGCCCAAGATCTCATCTAGTTCTGGGACTATAGCCACCAACCAACAAGCCCCAGAAATGGAACAACTCTTCTCCTCATTCATAGTTAAGGTTACTCCTCTCTCATTCGGTTCAGTAGCGAACTAATATAGGTAGTCAAAACGGGTTTTCATCTGCAAATAAAGTATCTTAGTGGAGGCATCAAACATTCGATAGTGAGAGCACCTCCACCATCTCCACGGTTGATACAATTAGAGTGGATTGGTCTATCATGCTTGGAGTAATGAGCACCCTACTCGATCAATATGGAAGTGCATTTTGTATCCTACGTCCCCAGAAGAATCAACCCAGATTAATAGATTCTGAAATAGGTGCTCCTTTCCATGTTCCCACATCTGCTTCCTTCCTCAACTAGAGTTGAACCTCTTTTCTATGAAAAACCTTTATGATAAAGGAACATAAGCACCACTAAACCTTTATGATAAAGGAACATAAGCACCACTAAGACCTATAGAACCTGCCTTTCAGTTAATACTTGTTACTTACCTGAAGAACTATACTTGCCTTTAGTACCACAAACTAGTAAATACAACAAAGTGGTACATATCTCTCTTTTGCCTGATAATTGGAACTTGATTGTCATGAATTGCTACAATTCTACCCCAAAATTGAATATATAGGAGGTGGTTGCGACTGAAACCTCTTTCTCTGAGATCATCTAGAATTCTGCCCCTAAATTGAATATATAGGAGGTGGCAGTGACTAGAACCTCTAACTTTCTATGAGTTCATCTCTCATCAACCCTTGCTGTTGTTGTGAACAGTTTCTGCTTCCATCGCTATTGGTCACTTTGGTGGAATTCATATACTCAACAGTTCAGTTAAGCCTTGGGAGCAAAGAAGCAAAGAACATTGTCACATTCCATTTCTCATCGTCATAGTGACATTCCTCAAATTCTCTTCACAACATATTGCACACAATCAGGTAAATAAAACGAGAATACAAGGACCTAGATTACCCATATATTCATATAACCTGCACAAGTATAAATTCATAATCGTTCTACAAATGTGAAGCTTGGTATTTTATTGGAAAACTTAAAATTTATAATACAAGAAATTTCAATGTAAAATTAGGATTGAAAGTATAAAACTGAAAATAAAAACTAAAATTCTAGAAAGCATGCCATAACTACAACTTCGTTTAGTTCAACAAGATTTAGTTCATGCCATAATTACAACTTCGTTTACTGCAAGCAAATTCAGAGGAACAATTCTAACATAAACGTCTTTCTTCAACATTTTCGTACACACTTCTTAAGTTGAGTGATTTGGCATATGCTTAAATAAATAAAAATGTCTCAACTTCCGACATGCTAACAACCTACGTTGTGGGCCAACCTTCTTACATGTCTCATCTCTTTAACGCTTGCAATGGTGTGAACTCTCTAACGGTCCAACGACTTTAAAGAAAGCACAATGTGCCCTGTGAGAAGAGGGTATTGTCGTAATTCCTAAAGGTCAAAGGAAGTTTCCATGCACCGTATAGAAGTTATCAAATTATTATTTTGTAGTTAGCGTTTGTATTATGTTTATTTAATGAAGGTTATTGGGAAAAGCCACGAAGGTCGTTAAGTTAGTTATTTTTTTGGGGATGGTGAATGAGTTATTAATAGGAAATCTATTTAATAAATCATATGTCACATAGATAAATTTATATTTAATGTTAAGTTAACAAAGCGTTTAGTTAGTTAATTGTTTTTAAATGATGTAGAGGAGGTTTTGAGATATTTGTTTAGTATAAAATCAATTCAAGTTCAATAATATTTGAGCTTTTTAATATAATTTCGAAAGTTTTAATAAAAATTTTGAGGTTCGATCAAAATGAAATAGGTAATATTAAGAATATGTAAGTACAAATATAAAATTTTCATATTTCAATTATGTTAGAGGAAATTGAGGGTCATTATTATATGTGAAGACATTTTTTTTTGTGGGTTATTCATACAATTCAATCATAAAACCAAAAATCATTGGTTTAGATGATATCAATAGCCCACATTGCATGAGAGTATCATTATGTCAACAATTTGTTAGCATAAATGATCATTATACAATACAAAGTGCCTAAGTGGATTTTACATCATCATTGCATATGGACTAAAAAATGTTGCCTTTATGGGTGATGTGTAATATAGAGAAATATGTTTCTTCATGACGTGAGTTTTAATAAAATCTACAAATCATTTCCTTATGTTAACCTAGAATTCATTGAGTTCAAAATTGAAGTGGGGTCGATATTGAAGGAATGGACAAGATTTATCACAAAGTGAAGGATTTTGTAAGAAAATTAAAGTATAGAGGCATTACACTATAAAAAAATTTCACTCGATAGTACTCTATGTATTCTTCACCCTTCTTGTCCCACTTATCATTTTCCCAAATAAGGGTAAGAAAGAAAGTGACAAGAATGAACATGAATAATACTTGATTTTGACACATAATGTGATACAAGTAATAGCTCAAGATTTCACTTGTAGTGTTCTACATTACTTTACATTTCCCATCTTATTTCTCTTATCATATTTCATAAGAATACGAAAACATGACAAGAAAGTTGAAAACATATTTGATTTGCACATTTAAAACAATAAAATTTATTGCTATAACTTGTCCTACTAGTGTTTTACATCTACTTTTAACTAGACTATTTAAATCTTATAATTCTCTTGGTTGCTAGCATAACCTTATTGGCTGAAGTATAAACTAAATCTTAAGTGCATTAACCATAGTTGAATTGTGAAAATCATGGGCATGCAATGTAACTAGAAGGTTTGTGTTGTGCAATAAAACAATAAATCACACCATGTCATAATATATGCCTCAATGAGGATCACTTGAAGGGAAACACAAAATTTTATAAAGAGAATGTGATGTTCCCTTTCAACTTTATAATGCAGTATTAGTCTGCACCACTCAACCCCACTTAAAAAGGGACGATAGAAGGTTTAACATGAGTTTTCATAAGTTATTCCAAATTTTTTCGAGTAATGACCTAATCCATGTTTGATAATAAAAAATATCATGTGATTTCTACAGAAAGACTTTGTTTAATAAAAAATCTCCAATGATTGAGAATTCCTACTCATTGTACTCTTATAAGAATTGCTAACAAGCATGGTCCCATTAATATGTTTTGTGCTTAGGCTATGTCCTTATTATTATTGTTTAATCTGAAAGGAGGGCCAAATAGTTTTTCAAAAATCATGATTTATTATTTTCTCTCGAACTTACAGTGACTTGGAAATATTTAGCCTACATTTTCAAGGATATAATATTGGCTTTATATGGAGATAACTAGAGGCAAAAAATGTAAATATGTGTGTTATAACTATTTAATCCAAAATAATTTAGTTGTCCAAACATATATGGGATGAGGATGTATGTATGATGACGCATTCTAGTTGGGAGTAGGTGAGAATGACACAATGGCTCTAAATGTAAGGAAGGTTGTTTCTACATTATCCTTTAATATATTTTGGAGAATACTTATGAGGAGGAAGTTTCCATAGGAAATATTGAGTGTCAATGACGAAGGATTTAAATATATGGTTATAAAGTTTTTAACTATGGTTAAATATTTCATCATTGGAGGCACATTGTTTGGAGTAGGAGGTCCCAATTTATGGAGAGGCCTAGAAATCATTAGAGAAATTTTGAGGTAAAAAATGGGCCTCAAAACAAAAACGTACAACCAAAATAAACATTATAATAAACAATAAGATTCAAGATAGTGATGTCAACCATGGTGGATGATTCACCATTTTTGGAGTAAAAAAGTAAAAATATTAAAAATAAATAAATAAACTATTTTTTCAACTTATCTCCCTACAATTTTACACAAATTTTGAGAAGGAGCACTCGTTGGATGTGGAATTTAATTCCTTTTCCAAGGAGTAACAATGTTGCATACTTTCAATGAAACCTCCTACATGAAAAATGTGATTGCAATCACGTTTTTCATGTATTTTTCACTTTTCATGTAGTAGGGTCCATCAAAAGTATGCAACATGGGTGGTCCTTAGATGAGAATTAAATTCTGCATCCAATGAGTTCTCCCTACTTGAAATTTGAGTAAAAACATAGGGAGATAAGTTGAAAAAGTAGTTTTTTCCCTTTTCCCTCTAAAATTTGATGATGTAGTCTAATCTTATTATATTATTTCCACTATTATTTTACAATATTCCTTAGGAGGCCCATTTTAGACCTAAAAATTTATGTAATGTTAATTCTATAGAGAAGCATTCAAATGACCCAATAATAGGCCCAAAACCATCCAACGATGATGGAGAAGCAATGGAAGGAGGAGGATGATGAGGCCATTATAGATGCTAGAAGTGGTATGGAAAGAAAATATCAAAATCGTAGTGGAGAATGTGCCTCCAATTCACTCACTTTAAACTTTTTTGTATTAAAATGTCATCACCATAAGGAAAAATAACTCAACAAAGGTTTTAGTGGAGGCTTTTAATGACAAATAATTGGGCCAAATGATCATTAACACCTCAAAACCTCCATTATTAATAATCGAGGTTTCAACAGATGCTCGATATAACTAAAATTTTAGGTTATTAGATGTATTATGCGAGGTGTTTTTGTGTGCTTCAAATAGTAAGGTGTCCCCATGCGCCCCTATTTCATACACACCTTTACATTATATATTTTTAAATCATTATGTAGCACCCCCACCCACCCCCTTATAACTTCAAAGCTAAGGGAGAGGTGTTACTTAGTCCTAATATGAATTCCAAGGTCTCATTACAGAAATGGGATTACAAAAATCCTCATTTCTCAACTTCTTTAAAATTTCGAACAAACACCACCATCACATTCAACTCGTCGAGGTAGATTTTACTTCAGTCTGACTCCCTAATCAAAATTTATGATCGTTTAAATATTCGACCAATAACCCTTTGCCATGTCAGTGGGAACTACCACATGGCCCCATGCGGTTACCACATGACAAACCTATACCACAACTTAGGTGGTCCACATCATCAAACTTATGCTGCATATCACTTGTCCTACCCATGTGGTGCTTGCCACATCATCAAATTGTGGCCCCATTGGTCCACCCCCTTAACTTACAAAACAACAATTTCTTGTTATTATGAAAACTTGGCCTCAACCACCCGTTTCCTTGACACAATGTGCAATGACAAATAATTAAACCATGGGGCACCATGATTATATTCATGTCAACTATTGAGCGTTATTTCTTGTCTCTTGGCCCTCACTCCCTTACCCTTCACTCAAGTTATTCCCCTATGCTATGGGGTGACCCCGAGGTCCTAATATGCACAAAAATCCACCACCTACGGGAGATACATTTCATCTCTCAGCCCTATTGGTATCGACAATTACTAAGCCATCCACATTACCAACTCCTCTGAGGTCTTGAGATGGCGTCATGTTGTCGTCATCTTTTTCCACGTGGCCCTCTCTGAGGCTACCACATGTCATTCATTTTGGTCCACTTAGCCTTCTAATAAGGAATTTTCTTCCCTCCACATGCCATGCCCTCCATGTGCCATGTCACTCTAGTTCCACATCATCATGCAACCATGGCCTCAACCTTGGTCCTCATAGGGTCCTGATGATATTGCAATACGACGATTCCATGTTATATCACCTCTGCTCCTTTTCCTTTGAAATGAAAGGCCATGACACTTCCTATTGTGCAACCTTAGTTCGAGCCTCCATGTTATCTTTCCTCGGTCTTCCCAAACATTACTACACAAGGCACAACACTTCACTCAAGCCTTAGACTGAGAAGACAATATTTACATCTCACGACAAAATATTCTCCATAATAGTGAGTGAGTTTGAGTTAGTTATATTTTTGGATATTCTATTATTAATAAACATGTACTTTAATTATGGTATTTACCTAATGTAACTAAATAATAAAGATTAACAAGAATACTAATTTAATAATATTGGAATTATAAATTATATAGATTATTTAATAAACATAAATTATACATTAGAGTTTACCTTTGGACCATTAGCTTTAAACAATTATTATTAAATTAATACACAATTTACCTAATGTAACAAAATTTCTTAGAATAATAATAATTTAATACTATTTATTTAAATAACATTGGAATGATAATATATATAGATTATTTAATTAAATATGAACGATTATACATGACCATTATATTTAAGAATGGATTATATAAATATTATATTATTCATACTCACATTAACAAAGGAACTCTCTTAGTATATAAGCTAATAATAATTAATTATATGTTTTAGCGGTTTCTAAGAATATTAATAATATAATTAGTGATTTGACTAAGACCTTTGGTCAAAATTAGCCGTTGGCATTATAGCCGTTGGAGTCTCTGCACACTCTATTTAATCAAGCTAAGCCAGATTAGTTCTTCAACTTGTCCTGACGATGAACCACACTGGTTGGTTCGAAACGCGTCGACAAAAGATTGGTTATGTGATTTTGCCGAAGATTATCTAAACAAAATCTAGAATACCTGAAATACGAAGAAATATAGCCCAAAACATATAATTATCACATGAAATGAGACAAACTGTAATATATTTTATTATTCAGAAGCAGACTACAATGTTCACTTGCCTCTTCGAGGGGGAAACGTCCAATAGAGCAAAGCTCAATTACAATAAGACTCGATGAACTTTCCCTTACTAAATAAGACTATTTATAGCTTAATTACATCCAAAACCCTAACTACTAGTGGTCCCTTGCATAACACAAGTTAACCACTTTATTTATTAACTATGGACCGTTCAAAACTAATTGTGGTCCCTTTTCTATAATATGAGTCAACCACTTAAAATTATTGTTAATGCGGGCTTTATTGACTCTTTAACTAACTATGACTCTGACTCGACCTCTTGGACTTATTACATAAATAAAGGAATTAGGATTGGACCCTAACATGCCCTCCCCCATCAAAAGCAACCTTGTCCTCAAAGCTGAAGCTATGGAAACTATTGAAGATTAGTGGTTGGTTCCCAGGTCACATCTTTTGGAGAGATGTAATTACACTTGATGAGGACTTCCTTTATCGTGCGACCATGGAGATGTATTTCATGACTATCGAGGACTTGTTCTGGTCAAAGCCAAAGCGAGCTTTCCTCAACCAATTCAGGTAGACTTGTTTGAACCCTGCAATTTTTACCCACCACTTTATTGAGGCATGATACATGGAAGACTGAATGGATTTTGGAAGTACGTGGCAAGGCCAGTTTGTAAGCGACTGCTTGATCTAGGTGGATATTGGTGGCCACCCGCCAAGTCCACTTCGGCCCCCACCATTGTTTCTTTCAGCTTTTAAGTTTCCTTTGTTGTAGCACAGTTTACTATTTTTAGCAGTTTTTTGGGTCCTGAACTTCCGAAGCCACTTTGAGGCCCTAAACGATGTTTTTTGGGAAAACTAGGAGCAACATGGGTCTTTGGACCATGTTGGTTTTCCCAAAGTTGTAGTTCATGGATATATCTTTCTAATGAGATACTGTGCGCGTCAAACGAAGATTGTATGCCAAAGTTACGACCCTGGGAAGTTGATGTACCAATTTACCCAAACGAGGCCCACAATTTGGCATTTCATCTTCTAGGGTTAGGTATTTGGATGATTAGGGTTTTCCATTGTTTCTCAACAATAAATAGGCCTTCAAGCCTCATTGTAACACAGTTCAGCGGCATGTAGCTGTCACATCTCTACTCAGAGCTAAGCTACCATCGCCCTAGCTGGTTTATTTATATTTCTGTTTGTAAGCATATTTCAGTATTTTA
Organism: Pinus tabuliformis; assembly: GCA_031772625.1. Lineage (NCBI taxonomy): Eukaryota > Viridiplantae > Streptophyta > Pinopsida > Pinales > Pinaceae > Pinus > Pinus tabuliformis. Next base: position 546,396,766 of record CM062818.1, read on the forward strand.
CATTAATGAAATGAAGTATTATTTCCACTGCATCTCTGTGTTTATGGTTATATCTGTAATTTTTTGCATTCCTATTTAAATCTGGATCAGTGGTATTAGAGTAGTCTGCTTTTTCTCTGTTTTTCTTTGCATGTCCCCAACGAGATCGGGATATAAGGAGTTAGGGCTTGAACTGGTCGAACCTTTGCAAGACTAGCCTCGCAAATCCTGGCGTCCTCCCATGGCAGATGAAAAGAAAGATGAGGGGGCAGGAGATCCTATCAAAATCTTGCTCGAAGAAGCCCTTGAGTGACAAAGGAACGCGACGATGGACAACTTTGCCTAGATCCTTCAGCGGCTACCCAGGGGTGACGCATCGTCTTCCAACAGCTACTATGGAAATGCCACACCATTTAAGGTACAAGTTAATTTTGAAATCCCCATATTCAAGGGTTAGATAGATGCAAATGCCGTCGATAAATGGTTAAATTTGCTAGATGGTTATTTTTTTGTTCATGATTTTTCCAGTCGGGTAAAGATTATTTTCGCTCTTCTCAAAGCAGCCCCCCATGTCAAGGACTGGTGTTTAGTCCCACCCACTTGGAATTCATTTTGTGATGACATCAAGGAGAAGTACTACCCTGTCAGAAGCTATGAGGATCATTACATAAAGTGGACCACACTGTGGGAGGGAAGGGACCAAGACGTTCCAGAGTTTACCAATATTTTCCATACCCTTCGCACAAAGTTGGGTATCAAGGATTTAGAGAAACATTTGATACTCAAATACCGCGGCTGCCTGCACAAGTACATCCAGGAAGAAATGGAATTCCTAAACATCTCCTCGCTCGGCATGGCATACCGATATGTCGTCAAGGTCAAGCAAAAGTTTAAACAGAAGAAGCGAGACTTTGGATCTGTGAATATGAAGCAAGGGAAAGGTGTTCACAAACCACAGAAAAAAGGACAAAGCCAAGGCGGGGCAGCCCAAGACAACCCGCCAAAGCTACAAGCAAAGAAAAACGCCACGAAGCTAAAAAAGGACACGTGAAAGTGGTGTGAGTTCCACAAGAGCTCCACTCACAACACAAGTGAGTGTCGGGCCAAGCAGTGACTGGTGGCCGAGCTAAAGGTTTCAGAATCAGATGCATGTTCTAACTTTGAGTCAGAATCTGACAAGGGGAATGAAAAAGGGAAGCATATTATCAATGCAGAGCCCAACGCCATCGTTGCCACCATGAAGATCCAGAAGATCTAGAGGAGGAGGAGCATCTCTTCCACTCCCAGATGTGGGTAAAGGGCTCCCTGCTACAGTTCATTGTCCACAACAGGAGCCAAAATAACCTCATTTCAGTAGAGGTTGTGAAGCGGTTGGGCTTACCGACCACAACAAATCCACAACCATACACCATCGGGTGGCTTCACCAAGGACGAGATCTTTGCGTGAGTTAGCGGTGTCGCCTTCCATACAACATCAAGCCCTTCACGGATGAGGTATTGTGTGACATTACTCCCCTTGAAGTTTGTGATGTATTATTAGGACAACCATACTTGTGGAAGCGACATGTTGTGTATGAATCAAGGACCCGTGCTGTTATTTTTACTTTGGGAAATAAGTTGTACAGGATACCAGAGGTAGCACCGCCTACCATCATCTCTTTGGTTATTGCAAAACAAAGCCGTAAGCTCATTTACAAAACTGGGAAATTTTTTTTCTTGATGATACACCCTCAAGGAAAGAAGAAGACGGTGGCCACGACTTCCAGATAGGGATCCTTCGCACGAAAACTATAGATGGACAAGGTTGTTGAGGAGTACGAGGACATCTTCACCTCCCCCATAGGGGTTCCTCTACAGTGTCAGGTCAAGCACTCCATCGATCTGACCCCAGGTGCGCTGATGAGCTTCATAAATGGGTAATTATATGGGCTCCTTTTACCTCCTAACCTAGTCAAATCAACAATTCTCTTAGCTTATTGTATGATTTTCTGATTATATTTATGCTTATAAGGTGAGTTGAGTTAGTTGTTATGCCATGTGGTCTAACATGTATTTAATGCAGATTATTTATGGATTTCGAGGTCATATTCAAAGATCCAGTGGTCAAAGTGCAGAAATAACTCGAAGTAGACAGAGGAGAGGACTTATAGGAGGGAATCCCCCTCATTTATTACTCCTCACTTCGAATCCCCCTTCATTCAACTCGGAGTACTAACAGCTGAATCATGCACTAGAAGGCAGCCGAGCAAGTGGAAGATGATTGATAGTTATCTTGAGTTTTGGGAGCCAAGCCTCCCTGATTTTAAGGAAGCTGTTGGAAGCTTCAGATGTATAAGTAGAGAGGCCTAGGGCTTCACTAGGGTTAGATTTTTTTTCTTGTGTAAACTCTGCTCAAATTTCGAGCTTATTATTTTGTGACAGTTTCATGTAATCTTGTTATTTTTTGATAATGAAGATGGAATCCTTTTTGAGCTAGCACTGAGTTACCTCAGAGGGCTGAAGCTCTTGGGTTAGGACCAAATCCAAGCAGCCAAGCTTCTATTTATTTGTATTTGTATGCTTTACTTCAGTTTGTATATTAATTTGTTGTTAGATATATTTCTCTTATGGTTAAGAATAGGTTTCTTTTGATGATTTAGTAGTTTGCTTCCATTTGTGCTTTCGCTAGCAGGTTAAGCAGTGATCAGAGAAGATTCAAAAGACTAGCAATAGTGCCTTGGCCTCTCTTCCTCCGTCTGGGACCATGATTTGAGGCAAAGACCCTCTTACTGCCCTAAAAACACAGATTTCCCTCATTCCTAGGACTTCTAGTGTTTGCAGCTCTCTAGTAGGTTGATAGTCCAGTTTTGCTTTGCTTTAGATCTCCTTTATCATGTTTACTTCCTGATTTGCAATAGTCCTCTTTCATGCTTTCCCTTTCTACAACATTTCTTAGCATTTCCTTTCACGCATCATAGTTTAGGCCATTTTGATGCAAAACTCTGTTTTTCCTAGGATGCACTCATCTCATTGGTTTCTTGATTTTCTTGATTGACTGTGAGTTTCTATGCAGAAGATCTCTTCCAGAAGTAGGCCAGATTACCAGAAATCACACCCTCTATCTGATCCATGCCCTATATGTCTCCCAAACCTCACCTCAATTCTGCCCTAGTTTCCTACATTTTTCATAGAAATTCTTCCTCTCTCCTTGAGCAAACCCTATCATCTTTCTCTCTCTTGGTGATTCATGGCAGACCTTAGGCACCCTAAAACCTCATGCCAAACTTCATCCACTTTTTCCACCCACTCTCACACCATCAAAACAACGAAAATTTCTCTCGGCCTCCTCTTGTAGGCCTCCTGTAGTTTCCCTGTTTTCTTCCTGTAGTTTTCCTATGTCCTCCTTTAGATTTTCCTATAGGCTTTCTTTTGAAGGCCGAGTGTGGGAAAAACCTCTAGAAGGCCACCTAAGACCTCCTAGGACCCATCCACACCATCCTACATCCTCCCAAGCTCCAAAACTACCCTCTAACGCCACCTGTTCGTTGCCACACTCACACACAATAAATTAGAAGCATGTTAAATTCCCATAGAAACACATAAAAATCCAAAAATATGTTTTTTGCTTGTTTACTTCCAGAAATAGCATGGTTAGATGTTGTTTACTTCCTTGAGTAGGTAATGGCATTTCTTTCATGGTTTTCATAATTTTTTTGGCAAAAGTAGAATTAGCTTGTTCATTAGGGTTTACTAGGTTTTGCTTTACATGCCAGTCTTTCTCCTTTCTGCAAGTAGAGTAGCATCTGTAGAGTAATCTTTCTTTCCTTTCATCACACATAGAGCTTCTTCTGAAATCTATAGAAGTTGGATTGAGCTCCTAGTGATCTCGCACCGGCTGACCAAGTGACAACCTGCAGTGAGAACTAGTACTTGTGCATATAGCACCGACGCTTCCAAGTTTGTTACGAACTATTGGGTTGATAAAAGTAAAGTTGGCAGCCCAGGAGTTGCAACGTTCTTGCAGCAATACTGGTGCTCGCCGCTTTTTGGCACCGTTGCTGGAGAAGCGTCAGAGTATTCTGTGATTACTGCTTTCTTCTATTTCCTATTGCAACATTATGCTAATAGTTTATTTCAGCAAAAATAGATTAGTCATTTCCTTTCTCTCAGTTTGCATGTCCTTGCTTTCCTTTTCAATTCAACAAGTTCATTTCAGCTAGTTGTAATTTGTTTTCTTCAAATCACAATTTCAGTATCTGCAGGTATTTTCAGTGTGGGGGAAAAAGAAACAAAAACCAACCAAAAATATTTCCTTTCATGCCTTGTAGGAATAGAGATAACTCAGGAAAAATTTTGCCCAACACCCCCATTGCTTCACATAACCAACCTTCTCTCTTCTTTAGTGGCTGCAATCAAGAAGAACCCTTAGGTGAACAGCCAAACATATTTGAAGAACCTATAGGGGAAGAAGAAGAAGAAAACATTCCTCTGGAGCCAATTGCTGAAAAAATAAATGCTAGGGGAAATAGAGAGAGAATCAAGGGTACCTTCCCCATTCGGGAAACCAATGGGGACACCAAAATGAAGAATATATGTCCTTCAGCCCTACCTCACTTCCATGGCCTGACTACAGAAGATCCTGACACCTTCTTGTTCGAATCTGCTGTCATTTGTCGAACTTATGACTATGCAGAAGATGAGCAAAAGTTGAAACTGTTCCCTTCTACTCTCAAGGACACAACACTACGCTAGTTCATGGGATTACCTGGCAATAACATCAAAACTTGGGCTCAGATGTAGTAGGAATTTAATAGCAAGTATTGAGACTATTGTAGGTCAAAAGATACTAAAGAATAAATCTTTCAAATGACCATAGGAAGTGATGAGTCCCTGGAAGACTATGAAGAGAGGTTCCAGCTCAGTTACAAAAGGCTAGGTGTACACTTGAAGCTGAGTCTTTGAAGTTGGTCCTACTTAGGGGAATCCGGGAAGACCTTTTAGACACCCTCCATCTATTGGCCGGGGGAGACATCTGCCAAGTATCCTATGAGGACATAAAGACTGTTTTTAGAAACCATTCTAGAGCAGCCATAAAGAAAGGTAGGGGGAGTCAACCCATAGCCAGTGCCTCTTCTTACAATTCATCCATTAAAGGTGAAATTGGAAACATGCTGGAAGACTTCAAGAGTGAGATGCTGTAGACTCTTGCCATGCAAATGGATAGCTTACATATCAAAAGAAAACAAGAGGAAGCAGAGAGGGCTTTGGCCATTTTTTTCCCTAGATGCACCAGGAGGCATCTTAGGAATGAATGCCCATTGAACTCTCTAGAGGTTTGTTCAGTCTGTGAAGAAGATCATGCTATAGATAAGTGCCCTTCCTTGCCCGGACTTAAAGCTATATACTAAGGGGCCGAAGGAGTCACTGAACAGATCTATTACATAAACCAAAGGAGGCGCATGGACCTAGGCCATACTAGCAGGGGATGCAAGGGACATCTCAGGCATACTATAACCCCAACTAAGTCACCTCCATGCCTTCTTGGGCCCCCCCTTCTCATCCTTGCTGGTCCACACCTCCTCCTTGGTATTTCACATCTCAATATCATGCCCAACTAGCCACCCATTCATTTCAATCCTATGCTCAACCACAGCCTCAATGGAATGCATCTCATTAGGGGTGGAGGCCCCAATAAAACTCTCTTCCCGCTCTTTTGCCTCCACCACCTACCCAACCACAAACGTTACTTCCTGCTCCACCAAGGCAACCCCAAATGCTTGCCTAGCCAAATCCGAACCTGAACAACAGACAGGCTCAACAAGTGTATAGTGGGGAACCATCAAGCCCAACTTATGCTGTGGAGATTCAAGAAATTAACTTGCGCTCTGGGAAAGTTATCCCAGATAGCTAGCCTCCACCCAAAGAGGTTGAGGAAGATAAAAAGGAAAGTGAACCTAAAGCAAATCCACCCTCGAGACTATCCATGCCACTCTAGCCTACCCTAGAAGAGAGTGAACTCCTGGGAGAATTGAAACATTTATGTGTAAAGATACCACTTCTCCAAGCCATAAAAGATGTGCCTATCTACAATAGGTTGATGAAACAGAAGTGCTTTAGGCATCCAGGAAGGCGCAAGAGAGATGCCCAACCATCAATGTCATAGGACAACTGTCTGACCTGATGTTGGGGTAGATAATTTGTCCAAAATATATGGACCCTGGAAGCCCAATAGTTGATGTACACATCAATGGAACAATGGTCCCACATACCTTGATTGATTTGGGAGCTTCCATTAATGTGATGAAAAATGACACAATTCTCAAACTTAATCTCCAAGGCTCCTTGAGGAAGACCACAATAGTGCTACAGCTAGCAGACCGCTCCACCGTGACCCTTGAGGGGATTGTGGAAGATGTGATGGTATCCATTGATTCTTGGGAGTACCCTACTGATTTCTTAGTTCTCCAACCAAAGACAAAGCTCACTGCATTTCCTCTCATTCTGGGAAGACCCTGGTTGGCTACGAGCACATGTCCAAGCAGTTAACCTTATATCCTCCCACCCAACCCTTGCTAGAACATGATCTACCTCTATGGTTGGAGGAGGAGGATTAGGATGAAGTTTATTCTACACCACTTTGTACATTGGAAATCGCCATGGGGGGAAACCGCAAGATGAGGATGATATGATTGAAAACCTGATTCAGAATCCACCTCCCAGTGTATCACCATTAGAAGACATAGTAAGAGAAACCCAAAACAACCCCCCAGCTGATCTCTGTGTGGCCGACCCTACTCCTCTCCGTGTTAAAAATATAGAGTTCAACCTAGGAAGAACATTGAAAATCAATCCATCCCTATCTACTTCCCAAGAGAAGGAGCTATGCAACATACTAAGAAAACATCTAGATGCCTTCGCCTGGAATTATAAGGAGATGAAGGGAGTGCACCCTTCAATATGTACTCATCATATATACATCAAGGAAGGTTGCAATCCAGTCAGGTGGCCTCAAAGGAGGATGAACCCAACACTTAAGGATATTGTTAAGGAAGAACTGCAGAAATTGCTTGATGCAGGATTCATCTATCCCATCTCTAACAGTGAATGGGTCTATCCTTTGGAGCTAGTGCCAAAGAAAAATGGTAAGCGGAGAATCTATGTCGACTATCGAGAATTGAACAAAGCCACTAAAAATGACCATTTTCCTTTACCTTTCATAGATCAAGTGTTAGATGGTCTGGCAGGGAAAAAGTTTTCCTCCTTCCTAGATGGGTTTAGCGGATACAATCAGATTCAAATCAGCCTGGAAGACCAAGATAAGACCACTTTCACTTGTCCTTGGGGTACCTTTGTATATCGGGTCCTTCCTTTTGGTTTGTGCAACACTTTAGCCACTTTTCAAAGAGCAGTATTGAGTATATTTTCCGAACTGTTTCATGGTGCAGTAGAAATATACATGGATGATTTTACTCCTTATGGCTTTGACTTTCATGAAGCGTTATCTACCCTAAGAAAAGTTCTAGACAAGTGTATTGAGATGAACTTGTCCCTTAGTCCAGAAAAATGTGAATTTTTGATGACTGAAGGGACCGTGCTAGGTCATGCAATATCTCAATAAGGACTGCAGGTGAACCCCAACAAAATTGCCATCATCCAAAGGGTCCCACCTCCTCAAAAGGTGAGAGATGTTAGAAGCTTCCTAGGCTTGGCTAGATATTATAGGAGATTCATTAAAAACTTCAACAAGCTAGCCTCTCCTTTGTTTGGCCTCCTAGGAAAAGATGTTGAGTTCATATGGTCGAAAAACTGTCAAGAAGCCCTAGATACCTTGAAGAGAAAGTTAGTGACTGCCCCAATTCTCAGAGGCCCAAACTGGGCCCTACCCTTTTACATTCACATAGATGCCTCAAACAAAGCGATAGGAGTAGCCTTAGGACAAATTGATGGAAAGTTACCTTATGCAATATACTTTATAAGAAAAAATTTGTCAAAGGCAGAGTTAAACTATACAGTGATCGAGAAGGAACTCCTAGCTGTCGTGCATTCCTTAAACAAATTCTGACATTATATCACAGGCTATCAAACCTTGGTGCACACTGATCATGCTGCAATTAGATATTTAATGAACAAACCATATGTAAATGATCACATTATTAGATGGTTGCTTTTACTGCAATAGTTTGATTTGACCATTATTGATAAGCCTGGTAAAGAGAATGTTGTTGTTGACTTTTTGTCTAGAGCAAATTTGCCTGTAGGTGAAGAAGGAATGGTGGATGACCAAATTCCAGATGAACACCTATTTTCTATATCAGTACTCTCTCCATGGTTTGCTGATATAACAAACTACTTGGTTTCAACACAGTTCCCACAACACCTAACCTCCAAAGAGAAGAGAAAGATAGTAAGAAAAACGCCCCTTTCACTTGGATTGGAGGCAATCTCTTCAAACTTGGCCCAGACCAGATCTTGAGAAGATGTGTCAGGGAGGAGGAAGTCTTTGACATCCTCCTAACCTGTCATGATGGGCCTTGTGGAGGTCATTTTGCAGCAAAAAGAATTGCCTTCAAGATATTGCAAGCAAGCTATTACTAGCCCACTCTTCATCAGGATGTGAGGAGATACACAAGCTAGTGTGATCGGTGTCAGAGGATGGGGAAACCCACTCCAAAGGATGAAATTTCCATGCAACCTCAAGTGACCTTTGAGCCATTTGAGAAGTGGGGCATGGACTTTGTTGGGCCTATCAACCCCCCTTCAAAGCAGAAGTAGTACATCATTGTGTGCACTGACTACCTGATAAAGTGGGCAGAGACAAAAGCAATTAAAGCAATGATAGAGGAAAAAGTAGCTGAGTTTTTGAGGGAAAACATATTCTACAAGTTCAGGTATCCGACAGAGTTGGTCACAGACCAAGGCGGTCAGTTCACTTCCAACCTGATTGAATACCTGCTCACACATCATAAGATCAAACACAGGACTTCCACCCCTTACCATCCACAAGCCAATGGGCAAGTGGAGGTCACTGATAGAGCATTGGAAGGAATCCTAACCAAGGTATTGAGTAGCAATAGAAAAGTCTGGGTGGATAGATTAGTTGAGGCCACCTGGGCCTACAACACAACATGGAAGACCACCACTGGGTTCACACCCTATGAACTAGTCTATGGGAAGAAGGGTTTATTTTCAATAGAGTTTGAATTCAATACCCTAAGGATGGCAGCTCAGCTGGACCTAGACCTCAGCCATGCACAGAAGGAGAGATTACTTCAGCTCAATGGATTGGATGAATACAGATTGCAAGCCCTTCTCCATATAGAGGTAGTTCAGCTTCGGAGAAAGATATGGCATGACAAAAATATCAGGGAGAAGCAATTCCAAGAGGGAGATTTGGCACTACTCTACGATTCAAGACATAAGGATTTCAAAGGCAAGCTGAGGACAATATGGTTGGGACCTTACACTTTGGAGAAATGCAATGACAAGGGTTCAGTTCTAATCAGAACCATTGATGATGAAGCCATCCCCATGCTTGTTAATAGACATCGGTTGAAAGTCTACAAGAAACCCATCTCCAAGCGAGAGTTTATTGAAGATTTGAATAAAACAGTGATGGTAGTGGAGCATGTCTTAGCTTCCACTTCACCCACTCACTGAAGAAAAAAAAAGAAAAAATAAGGGCTCAAGTGAAAACCTCCATGAGGCGCTCGAGTCCCATCATTAGGTTGAAAACCTCTTTTGGGGCAGCCTAGTGATGTCAAAAGAAAAAAGAAAAAATAAGATCCCTGGGTGAAAACCTCCCTTGGAGGTGCCCATGGTATGAAATTAAGGTGAAAACCTCTCTGAGGCGCCCTAGTTGTTTTCGAAAAAAAAAAAAGAGAAAGAAAAATGAATAGCATTGCAGGTTTGCAGGAGGACTACAGGGAGCAGAAGAAGGTGCCAAGGGGACCCTGATATTCACACCAGCATCCATCTCATCTTCTCCACACCTTCCTCCATCATTTTTGGCATCTCTTTCACCCCACTGTACCTTTTTCTTTCAAAAATGTGTTTTCTACGGGAGGCTCCTATAGGAATTACAAAGAGCCAAAAGTGTCTATAGGAGGCAGTTTGAGGGACAAAAAAGCTTCATGAGGAACCTATAATCCCTCCTACCATCTTCAAACCTCCTTGCCGTCATTTCCAAGCACGCATCACACTCCAAGCATTATTATTATTATTATTTTCCCTGTCCAAGAAAAAAAACAGAAAAACAGTTTTTCAGTTTTGAAAAAAAAAAAAAAGGAGGAAAAGGCACCAATAACCTTACCTGAAGCTTACCTATTATCCCTCCATCATTCATCTCTACATCTCGAATCATTTTCGAGCTCCAAGCACAGGGAGAAGCTGAAGTTTCAAAGGGGGAAGCAGCTACAGGAGCTCCTGTAGGAATTCCTGTAGCAGTTGATCCCATAGAAGTCCAGCACCAACAACAAGAGAGTGCACATATGTAGGTTGAAAAGGCACATGAAGCTCAGCTCCAACAAAAGAATAACTTGCAAAAGCACAACACACACATCAGCAAGCAGAAATAGCATGCATGAAAGAAAATGAAGGCATGCAGCAGAGAAAGCCACAACACCTCACAACAAATACACTCAGATCACAGGGAAGTAACTAAATCACTCCTCTATTTGCATTTGTGTAATTAGAAATCATACGAAGGAAACGAGATGGTTGGAATTGAAAGGTGGCCAGTTAACTTGGCCACCATCATTTAGTTGACACCACTCAACTGAGATGTCACCCACACGTGCACACAGTTAACTCAAGCATAAGATGCCAAGGACAATAGTGGGAGGAAGAGTTAACTCCGATGCAATAATGAGGGATGATTACGAGGAGGGGCCATGATGACGAAGCAGGTGGGGAACAATGGTCCTAATTCAGGCAATGTACACCTTGCCAGATCAGCACTCATAACCGAAAATATCCATAAAAGGTAATGAGCACTCCTCCCCGCACATTCTCACCATCTTTTCTTTATTTTTCTCCTCGTAACTTAGCCAGAGCAGCCTTCTCGTGCCCTCACAGCCTCGTAACCACCATCCTCCATCAATTTCCTCCATATTCTTGCTCTCGACATTTTCTACAGAAGCACCTACAGAAAATCTACAAGAGCACCTACAGGAAATCTACAAGAGGGACAACAAGCTTCTACAGGAGGGGCAGTGAGTCATTTTGAAGGGAGAAAACATGATTTTTGGCACGAATTTCAGTCTCAAGAGGTAGGGTTCATGAATTCCCTCTGATTATATATCAAAATGTGAAAGAGTGGTCCCAAATTGAAGATAAACCGAGTCTTTAAGAGGGTAGAAAATACATAAAAAAATTCTGTTTGTAAAAAAAAACACAATCTCCTCTGTTTTCTCAAAATTCTTTGTCTCCACCTCCATATTTGATTTTTCAAAACAAGAACAGGTAGTATGATAGGGGGGTTTATGAGGAAAGAGTCCACTAACTCCACTAGACTCCATTCACATCCTCAAGTGGTGGACATCTTCACAAGGGCAAACTGGATGAATTTCTTTGAGAAATTTAGAGGGTTTGATGAGGAAATTGCCCATGAATTTGCTCTCTCTCTGGTCCCTCACACAAGAACTCATGCTACTGTAACCATTAGAGGCCTCTCCATTGAAATAACCCCTAAATTCATCAGTAGGGTCACTACCCTTCCTCTTGGGCTGCCTTGGAGTAAATATGAGAAACCAATTGGCCAGGCTACCAAGAAGAAATTTTTCCAAGATAATGAAATCCCCGTTGAAGACAAAAATGGAATTAGGAGGGTTAGTATACCATATCCTTGGGATGAGGTTAGCTACCAAGTGATAAAATACATTTCTTGTGAGGGGAGGCACAACATTGTTTATGGATATCATTTCCGAATCCTCCATGACTTGAGATATGGCATGGATACCCCAGCACCTCAAAAGCTCAGTATCCCTTACTTTCTCCTTCAGTCCCTCATTGGCTCCAGCACCAAGGTACAAGCAGGGAATTCACAATAGCTAGCTCACCATGGCCTAATCAAAATCCTAGTAGAAGAAGCCCTCCATACCCTTACACTCCCTATAGCATGGGAAGTTTTTAGAAATATGACAGCTGAGGATGACATCAAGGCATTAACCTATGATGTTAGTCCTACTGTTAGTGAGGAGGGAGAACAACAAGGAGGAGAAGATGAAGCCAGTGGTGGCATAACAAAGCAAGAGAGGGAGGAGGAAAGAAAAGAAATAGAGGAGGAGAGTTGAAGGGACAGAGCAGGAGGAAAAAAAAGAGGCAGAAGAAAGAGAAAGGGAGGCAGAGAAGGCAGAGCAAAGAGAAGAGTCCCTTGAAGCTTGGGAAAGAGAAGAAGCAGCTACCCTCACTGCCCTTAGTACACTAGTCAAGCTGAAGCAAAAGAGGAAAAGAAAAACCTCCATGTATTTTAGGGCAAGGAAGAGTACAAGAATTAAAACAAGCAAACCTCAACCCTCATCAAAGATTCCTATTACCATTGACGACTCACCATCTGCCAAGGTGAAGGAATCTCCTTCTAATACACCTATAATCTATGAAAGGGGGACTCCAAGATCTTCTACATGGAAGGGAAAGGTAGTTCTACAGGACCCCAAACCAGACCTACAGGAGGCTGAAACAGTCCTACAGGAGACACTGTCCAAACTACAAGAAACCCAAAAGCTTGAGGGAAGGATAGGAGGACAACCAGAGGTGAAAGAGGAAGCATAAGAGCTGCAAGAACCTGACCCCCAGCCTAATCTTGCCTCCTACTACAATCTGTTTTAGGGAGGCAAGATAATCCCACAAAAAATTGCAATTCCACTGTTTTTCGAATTGGAGAAAGAGAGAGTAAGAACACATAGGTAGATGCAGATAGCCAAGTCCAAAGGAGTTGAGGATATTGGCCATATGGAAAACAAACTCATGGAAATGGGCAGGGAATTGAGTGCTCTCAGAGACATAGGAGCCATCGCAAGAAGCCACCTTGAGAATGAGAATGAAATACTAAGGAGGGAGCTGCAGGAAAAAGAGACTCATTTGTCATACATGGCCAACTTATCCATGGAAGCATTAAAATGTAGAACACCAGCCAAATCTTATGGCCTCTACCTGAAGGATCAATGGCTTCAATTCCAAATAAAGACTTTAGCACAAAGAGGCACAATGCCTTTCCAAGAGTACAGGCAGTTCATGGATTTGTGTGACCAAAGCACCTCAGAGGATAAAGCAAAGATGACAGAATTCTACCTACACAACATGGCCCTCATAGACATGAATGTGTGGGACCCCAATGCCAAGCTAGGGGATCTGCAACTAATGGCCATGGCATCATGGATGAATCATGAAGAATTAAGGGCAGAAGAAATGAAAAGATTGATGACAAAAGAGCAGAATGAACCATTAATGATAAGAGCTGAGCCATCAAATCTGATGGCACTCATTAGCACACACAACTTGCTTGCCAATGACCCTCAGATTGCCCCTAAATATCTAGCCAATCAAGAATAGTCCATTGCACACTTTGAAGACATATTTAGGCTACTTGGGGAGGACTATGTGCATGCATGCATGAGAAGATGGAACACCCTACCCCACAGTTTGCAGATCAGGGAATACCATTCCCCCATGAGGCTGAGGGAGGCATTGAAAAGAGTGCCAATGTACAAGCACTCCATGCAAAGGCTGAAGGTCAACTGGATTGGCCTCAAACTGAGTCCTCCACTCCTATTAGGCATGCTAGAAGGAAGAAGGGAAGAAGAAGAGAAGGAGCAGTGGAAGGACATAGACAGAAAGGCAGGATTTTATGGAGAACATGAGCATAACACATCAAAATCCTGGGATGCTAGGGAGGCCACCAGGGCCATCAAAGATGAAGAGATTGACTAGGTTGCTTAGAGGATGAGAAACACCTTCAGTAGGGCGGTGATGATGAGCCTCATAAATGGGTAATTATATGGGCTCATTTTACCTCCTAACCTAGTTAAATCAACCATTTTCTTAGCTTACTGTATGATTTTCTGATTATATTTATGCTTATAGGGTGAGTTGAGTTAGTTATTATGCCATGTGGTCTAACACGTATTTAATGCAGATTATTGATGGATTTCGAGGTCAAAGTCAAAGATCCAGTGGTCAAAGTGTAACAATAACTCAAATTAGATAGAGGAGAGGACTTATAGGAGGCAATCCCCCTCATTTATTGCTCTTCACTTCGAACTCCCCTTCATTCAGCTCGGAGTACTAGTAGCCGAATCATGCACTAGAAGGCAGTCGAGCAAGTGGAAGATGATTGATAGTTATCTCGAGTTTTGGGAGCCAAGCCTCCCTAATTTTAAGGAAGCTGTTGGTAGCTTCAGATGTATAAGTAGAGAGGCCTAGGGCCTCAATAGGGCCGGATTCTTTTGCTTGTGTAAACTTTGCTCAAATTTCGAGCTTATTATTTTGTGACAGTTGCATGTTATCTTGCTATTTTTTGATAATGAAGATGGAATCCTTTTTGAGCTAGCACTGAGTTACCTCAGAGGGCTGAAGCTCTTGGGTTAGGGCCCAATCCAAGTAGCCAAGCTTCTATTTACTTGTATTTGTATGCTTTACTTCAGTTTGTAGATTAATTTTCCGTTAGATGTATTTCTCTTATGGTTAAGAATAGGTTTCTTTTGATGATTTAGTAGTTTGCTTCTATTTGTGCTTTCGATAGTAGGTTAAGCAGTGATTAGAGAAGATTCAAAAGGCTAGAAATAGTGCCTTGGCCTCTCTTCCTCCCTCTGGGACCATGATTTGAGGCAAAGACCCTCTTACTGCCCCAAAAACACAGATTTCCCTCATTCCTAGGACTTCTAGTGTTTGCAGCTCTCTAGTAGGTTGATAGTCCAGTTTTGCTTTGCTTTAGATCTCCTTTATCATGTTTACTTCCTGATTTCCGTTAGTCCTCTTTCATGCTTTCCCTTTCTACAACATTTCTCAGCATGTCCTTTCACACATCATAGTTTACGCCATTTTGATGCAAAACTTTGTTTTTCCTAGGATGCACTCATCTCATTGGTTTCTTGATTTTCTTGATTGACTGTGAATTTATATGCCGCAGATCTCTTCCAGAAGTTGGCCAGCTTACCAACAATCACACCCTCCATCTGATCCATGCCCTATAGGTCTCCCAAACCTCACCTCAATTCTGCCCTAGTTTCCTGCATTTTTCATAGAACTTCTTCCTCTCTCCTTAAGCAAACCCAATCATCTTTCTCTCTCCTGGTGATTCATGGCAGACCTTAGGCACTCGAACACCTCATGCCAACCTTCATCCACCTTTTCCACCCTCTCTCACACCCTCAAAACAATGAAAATTTCTCTCGGTCTCCTCCTGTAGGCCTCCTGTAGTTTCCCTATCTTCCTCTTGTAGTTTTCCTGTGTCCTCCTGTAGATTTCCCTGTAGGCTTTCTTTTGAAGGCCGAGTGTGGGAAAAGCCTCCAGAAGGCCACCTAAGACCTCCTAGGACCCATCCACACCATCCTACATGCTCCCAAGCTCCAAAACCGCCCTCTAACACCACCTGTTTGCTGCCACACTCACACACAATAAATTACAAGCATGTTAAATTCCCATAAAAACACATAAAAATCTAAAAATATGTTTTTTTCTTGTTTACTTCCAAAAATAGCATGGTTAGATGTTTTTTACTTCCTTGAGTAGGTAATGGCATTTCTTTCATGGTTTTCATAGTGTTTTTGACAAAAATAGAATTAGCTTTTTCATTAGGTTTTACTAGGTTTTGCTTCACATTCCAGTCTTTCCCCTTTCTGCAAGTAGAGTAGCATTTGTAGAGTAATCTTTCTTTCCTTTCATCACACATAGAGCTTCTTTTGAATCTATAGAAGTTGGTTTGAACTCCTAGTGATCTCGTGCCGGCTGACCAAGTGACACCCTGTAGTGGGAACTAGTACTTGTGCATATAGCATTGATGCTTCCAAGTTTGTTACAAACTACCGGGTTGATAAAATAAAGCTAAACAAAGTCTTTCGGTAGAAATCACATGAGAGAATTTTTTGGCTGATGCGTTTCGAACCAACAAGTGTGGTTCATCATCAAGACCAGATGAAGAGGCAAACCATGGCAAAGGCTTAAACATAGAGCAATGTAGAGACATAATTTCAAGTAACGACTATATTCGAACAATAATGTTTAAATTATAATATTAATTTATTAATATATTAAAAACAAATATTATTAAGTAACGGTTATACTAAACGACTAGTTTTTGAAAATAATATTTAAATAATGATATTATTTCATTAATTTATTAAAAATATTAATAGGTAATGGCTATATTAAATGGCTAGTTTTTGAAAAGTAATATTTAAATTAATTTATTAAAACCAAATATTACTAGTTCTTGAAAAATAATATTTAAATAATGATATTAGTTTATTAATTTATTAAAATATTAATATGTAACGGCTATATTAAATGGCTAGTTTTTGAAAAATAATATTTAAATTAATTTATTAAAACCAAATATTACTAGTTTCTGGAAAATAATATTTAAACCGTGATATTAGTTTATTAATTTATTAAAAAAAAATATTAATAAGTAACCGCTATATTAAACATCTAGTTTTTAAATAAATAAATAAATAATCAAAGTCAATAGATAAATCTAAGCATCACATCTGCATTGAGGAGGCCCAAGTCGTTGCTAAGGTTAGTCATTTTCATCATCGTAAATTGAAGGAGGCCCTAGAAATTGAAATAAGACGCAATAATTTGTATAGAGATGATGGTTGGAATATTAGTAGAAGTTGGGTCCCTCTATTATCCTCCTAGTTATTTATTTATTTTTTATATTTTTTATCTATGTTGGTATTGGCATCCTTTTTATAGTTGTTAGAGTTTATTTTGTAGAATTGAGGCTTCTGTGATCCATAACAATTATAAGAAGAGTTTTGGCGTAAATCACATGTAGAAAACCTTTGTCGACGCGTTTTGAACCAACTAGTATGGTTCATCGTCAGGGCAAGTTGAAGAGTCAGATCATGTGCAGCCATGAAGAGTCAGATCATGTGCAGCCATGATCTGACTCCTCAACTTGTCCTGACGATGAACCACACTAGTTGGTTCGAAACGCGTCGATAAAGGTTTTCTACATGTGATTTACGCCAAAACTCTTCTTATAAGAGTTTATTTTTTTTGATCCTTCATGGTTTTTATGTATTTTATCATTTTATTCATTCTTAACTCCTTTTAGTATTTTTGTTATTTGTTTAATAGGCGTGAGCCTCATATTTTATTGTTGACCCCATTTTATTTATTGATTGTTTTTGTTTGGATATATATATATATATATGTTTATGTTTTTATTTATTTATTTATTTTTATTTTATATATATATATATATATATATATATATATATATATATATATATATATATATATATATTTGTTTTGAGTTGTGTATATTTTGTTTTGTTTTATTTATTTTTCCATTAATTATTTTTAATTTAATTTATTTTATTTCCATTAGTTATTTTATTTATCAAATGATCTTGTCTCAATTAGGGTCTTCACTCGTTTTTATAATTTTTGACTCCCCTCCTTTAAAGTTTGACTTTGATTATTTATTTTAAAAGCTAGCTGTTTAATATAGCAGTTACTTATTAATATTTGTTTTTAATAAATTAATAAACTAATATCACGGTTTAAATATTATTTTCCAGAAACTAGTAATATTTGGCTTTAATAAATTAATTTTAATATTATTTTTCAAAAACTAGCCGTTTAATATAGCCGTTACATATTAATATTTTAATAAATTAATAAGCTAATATCATTATTTAAATACTATTTTTCAAGAACTAGTAATATTTGGTTTTAATAAATTAATTTAAATATTACTTTTCAAAAATTAGTCGTTACCTATTAATATTTTTAATCAATTAATGAAATAATATCATTATTTAAATATTTTTTTCAAAAACTATCCGTTTAATATAACCGTTACTTAATAATATTTATTTTTAATATATTAATAAATTAATATTATAATTTAAACATTATTGTTCAAATATAGTCATTACTTGAAATTATTTCTCTACATTGCTCTCTATTTAAGCCTTTGCCATGGTTTACCTCTTCATCTAGTCCTGATGATGAACCACACTTGTTGGTTCGAAATGCGTCCGCCAAAAAATTCTCTCATGTGATTTCTACTAAAAGACTTTGTTTAATTCATTATGGATCACAAAAGCTTGAATACAGAAAAAAGTAAAGTTGGCAGCCGAGGAGTTGCAACATTCTTGCTAAAATACTGGCACTCACCATGCGCCGCTGCCCAATGGACCAATCTATCAGAGCTCGGTTCTAGAGAACGATGAAATCAAGAGGCAGATTCAGGAGCTGTTGCAGAAAGGTCACATCCGTCCGAGTTCATCGCCCTGTGGGAGCCCGATCGTGTTGGTACAAAAGAAGGATGGGATTTGGAAACTCTGTATTGACTATCGGGCATTGAACAAGATCACTGTTTGTAATAGGTACCCGATCCCACAGATTGATGACCTCCTGGACCAACTCAAGGGGGGAAAATATTTCAGCAAGATCGATTTGAAGTCAGAATATCACCAGGTACGAATCGAACCTTTCGATGTGTGGAAGACTACCTTCAAAGCCAAGGAGGGCCTTTTCGAGTGGTTGGTTATGCCTTTCGAATTGACGAATGCTCCTGCAACCTTCATGAGGTCAAGACAGATGCCTTTGACTATGCTATTGGGGCAGTCCTTACTCAACACGGGCATCTAGTGGCATATCATAGTGAGACACTTTCAGACACAGTCTGGAAGTATCCCACTTATGACAAAGAGATGTATTCCATTAGGCAAGCCTGCCGACAATGGAAGCATTACATTTTGGGGAAGGAAATGATCATCCACACAGACCACCGACCCCTGCAGTTCATACAGAACCAAGGGAAATTGTAGAATGATCGTCATCAGAAGTGGTCCACATACCTGCAACAGTTCCATTTGAATATCAAGTACAAGAAGGGCATCACCAATAATGTTGCAGATTGCCTTAGTTGACCACTGATCATGGCGTTAACCACCGTTCTCAACTCTTGTGGGAACGAGACTTCTGAATGGCCACTTCTCTACAAAAGTGATCTAGAATTCGGCCACACATACCAGACACTCTTGGAGGGTCAGCATGTTCTAGATTTTCACCTCCATGATGCCTTGTTATGCCACTTGGGTCACCTTTGTGTTCCTTCAAGCGAGCATGCCAAGATGATTTGGAAAGCACACTACAGTCGGGCTATTAGGCATTTCGGGGTCAAGAAAACGGTGGCAGTACTGCAAAAGTATTTCTTTTGGCTGAATCTTTGATAGGATATTAGGAAGTACATCAGATCATGCACTACCTGTGCCATTGCCAGACTGACCATTAAGAAGTAAGGCCTCTATACCCCGCTGCCTACCCCTAGTCGACCTTGGTAATCCATCTCCATGGATTACATGTCAGGACTTTCTTCCACTAAGCATGGAAACGACTGTGTTTTTGTGGTCGTCGACAGGTTCTCGAAGATCGCCATTATGGCGACCTACAAGAAGAATATCACAACAGAAGTCACTGCTAAACTCTTCTTTGAATGAGTGTGGGTACACGTTGGGATCCTATAGTCTATCATCTCAGATCGGGACAACAGGTTTCTTAGTACATTTTGGTCCAGTCTTTGGTTGATGCTAGACACCAAACTCACTAAGTCCACAACTTTCCATCCTCAAACTGATGGCCAGATAGAGGTTGTCAACATGATGATCGTACACATTCTGCGCATGTACAACTCAAGGAATCCATGCACATGGGACGAGAGCCTCCCCTATGTTTAGCACAGTTACAACCAGGCTCTCCACAGCTCGACTGGCCACAACCCTTTTCAGGTGGGCTTGGGATTCCAGCCACTATGTCCCATTGATGTGGCCATGCCATTTGCAGCCACTCATGCAAATTCGGCTCATGTCCATTCTGAAACAGATAAGGAAAATAGCTTCATTGAGTACATCCAACATATTCACTAGTAGGTCCATGACATTCTAGAGAAATCAAATGCCAAGTACAAGCAGTGACATGATCAACATTAGGTGCCACACAAGTTTCAGGTGGGTGAAAAAGTCTGGTTGCATTTGCAAAAGGAACGCCTTACCAGAGCCTATCATAAACTCAGACCACTCCGATATGGTCCTTACACCATTACCAAGGCTGTGGGAGACAATGAATTTGAGCTTAACATTCCCCCATTCCTTGGCTTGCACCCAATGTTCAATGTGGATTGCCTTTGGCCATACTATCCACCATTACTAGACACATCCGACATTGCAGAACAACTCACACCCACAGAGTTAAATCCAGATTGCATGGAACAAGTTTCAACTGATTGGATCATGGACACACAGATCAAGCACACCCGCCAGCAAAATATCCAACTGTATTGAGTTGTCAAAGCAGGCCAACTCCTTCACTAGGGTAAGTGGCTCACCAAGGACCAAGTTCAGTAGAAGTTTCCTCATCTCATGGAGGAACTCAACTCAATGGGGACCATTGCTTCCTAAGGGGGGAGGAATGATCCAGGTGGATATTGGTGTCCGCCCACCAAGTCCACTTGGATCCCTACCATTGTTTCTTTCAACTTTTTAGTTTCCTTAATTGTAGCACAATTTACTATTTTTAGCAGTTTTTCGGGTCCTGAACTTCCAAATCCGTTTTGAGGCCCTAAAAGACGATTTTTGGGAAAACCTAGAGCAACATGGGTCCATGATGTTGCTCTTCCCAAAGTTATAGTTCTTGCATAGATCTTTCTAACGAGATACTTTGCACGTCAAATGAAGATCGTATGCCAAAGTTACGACCCTGGGAAGTTGATCCACCAATTTACCCAAACAGGGCCCACAGTTTGGCATTTAATCTTCTAGGGTTAGGTTTTTGGATGTTTAGGGTTTTACATTATTTCTCAACAATAAATAGGCCTTCAACCCTCAATGTAACACAGTTCAGAGGCATGTAGCCACCACATCTCTTCTTAGAGATAAGCTACCATCGCCCTAGCTGGTTTATTTCCATTTCTGTTTGTAAGCATATTTCAGTATTTTACATTAATGAAATGAAGTATTATTTCTGCTGCATCTATGTGTTTATGGTTATTTCTATAATTTGTTGCATTCCTGTTTAAATCCGGATCATTGCTCCTATGCACTGAAGTATTTGATAAGGTCCATAGAATTTTGGTGCTAGTTTATGGAAATCCTTTTCTTTGAGAGATGTTTTCTTATATGGTTGGAGTCACATGAATACTTGATCCCTTCTTGAAATGAGTGCTTAGAACGATGTTGGTCAGTTTGTTGCTTCATTCTGTGATGAGATTGATGTAGATTATATTTGAGATAATCGATCATGGTGGCACTATTTTTTAAGAGTTGATCAACTTCCTGTACTTTAGAACATCCAGGGATATAAGAAAATGGTGAAGGTGGGAGTTGGCCATACACTGCCTTATATGGAGTCATCTTGGTGGCTTCATGATAGTTAGTATTATATCACCATTAAGCTAAAGGTAGCTGCTGTATCTATCGATGTTTCTTGTTTGAAGTGAAGCACCTAAGATAGGTCTCCAAACATTTGTTAATCGCTTCTGTTTGACCATAGGTTTGGGGATGATAGGTGGTACTTAGTTGGTGTTGTATGACCTGTAGATTGAAAATTTCCTGCAAAAATTTGCTGGTGAAAGTGGGGTCTCGATCAGACAAAAGGAAGTCGACATGCCATGCACTTGAAGATTTGGTCCAAGAAAAATTGAGCCACCAAAGTGGGGGTAAATGGGTGTGGTAGAGAAAAAAAATGAGCATATTTGGAAAGTCTTTCAACAACCACCATGATGATTGATATGATGCCTGACTTTGGGAGACTAGTGATGAAGTCCATGGAAACATCCATTCGAACAGAAGCAGGGAGTGAAAATGGTTGTAAGGTTCTTGGTAACTTGACTATTTCCCATTTGTTGTGTTGGTACAAATCACATTCAACTACAAAATTAAGAATTTTTCTCTTCATGCTAGTCCAAAAGAAATAATGACATGCTCGAGCATAAGTCTTATGAAATCTTGAATGTCATGTAATCGGAGATGAGTGAAACTCATCCAAGATGCGGATTTTGAGGGTGGCGATCGGGGATAACACTACTCGATCCTTATAGAGAAGAATCTCATCCTTCCAAGAGTATTCTTATGAGGAATTAAGATCTTCTCTTAAGTTATTAATGATTTGGGACAGAGAGGGGTGGGAGAACCATTCATTGTGGGCCTCTTCAATCCAATCTAGTATGGGTAGAGAGAGTGATATAAGGGTGCTGTCATCCTCAAATTGGCATGATAAGGCATAAACCACTACATTGTCATGCCCCTTCTTGTAAATTATCTCATAATCATATCCTAGCATTTTGGCAAGCCATTTGTTTTTCCATGGTGACGATATACGCTACTCTAGAAAATATTTTAGGCTATGATGGTATCTGTGGATTTGGAAACGTCACACCAATAAGTATGGTTTCCAGGTGTCTACTGCATGGAAGATGGTCATCATTTCTTTCTCTTAAGTAGATTGACCCAGGTGTTTTCCACTGAGTTGTTAACTGGTGAAAGCCAATGGTTTACCATCTTGCATTAATATAACACCAATACCCATACCTAAAGCATCACATTCAATCACAAAATATTTAGTGAAGTCACGTAAGGCCAATACGAGAGTGGAGTGCTATAGGGATTAATGCACGGGTGGTTGTGGATGGAATACCCTCAAAGATCTTCCCGGGATCCAAGGAAGACTGTTCAGATTAATTGCAGCTGGTACAAAGAAGCATATACATATCTATATCAATGCATGATAATAAAAGCAGAAAGGGAGAGATAACCTCGGACATTGATGTAGTCTTGCTGGAGAACCCAATGTAGCAGAGCAAAAGACCCCCTTGCTAGCTCCTAGACCAACACCTGCATATAAAAAATACAGAGAGTAATACTACAACATATGAACTCTGATAATCAAAAAATTAATACATAAAGATATGAAAACAACATGCATCTAAGCTACTCATAAACTATGGTATTAAATCAACAAGTAAATACAAAGCGACATTAGCACCATCGAGTAGACAACACAACAATAGGTCTATATTATTAGGTAGGAAAAAATGATTACAACCATCTGGTGAATCAAGCTCCCCTTAATCCTCTAGCTCCTTTCTCTCTCTCTCTCTTCTTAATCTCTTGGTAGTAAAGAAAATAATATCTCATATAAAGTTTCGACAATCAGTTGACAATCCGTTGACCTCTTTCAGAATGCCCAAGCCTCTAATATATAGATGATGAGAGGCTTATCCTTTCCAACTCTCTCATGAGTTCCCTTAGGCAAAAGCTAGGATGTTTCATTGCTTTATTTCTCTTTCCCCTTCCATTAGACTCTGTTAGTAATAAAAATATCCTTAGACAAGTCAATGGTATATTTTTCCTAATTTTCAGGTTGACATTTGAGTGAAAAGTGGAATGCCAGTCAGTCAACCCACTCTTTGACCTCTGGAATCTCACAAAACTTGGGTAACATTGTCCCTTGGGAAAAACAGTGAGTTACCCTAGGGACTAACACCCTTGGCTCATGCATAGGGAGTGTGCTAACTCTTCTTTCTAGTTCCTGGGGAGCGTTACCTTGGAAAATAGGCCTATGAATTAGGTCATGTCTTTAACCAGTATATCTTTCTCCTTTGAGATGATGAGGAGGTCATTTTCCCATATAACATATGCCTCCTAAAGTTTGAGGTCATAGATGAAGATGATGGCCGAAATACTTTATAAATTGTTGGAGAATAGAGAGAGAGGATTGGAGCTTCGGGACTATGGGAAACTTGATACAAATCACATATGTTAAAAATATCAAATCATGTCCTGAGTCGGATATTCCCACGCTCAGTAGCTCTATTTGGGTGATTTCAAAAAAGAGGTATGATGATCCTGTCCATTGATAAGCACAATGTGGAACTGTGTCATAATATGATCATCCTGACGAGTTGTCTCCGAAAACAATATACACAACTTGGGAGAGGAAACAAGGTTGAATCATGTAATCCTCTACCGAAGGTCTCGGTCACCGCTTTATCTGAACAACATATCTCCACACATGTGGATAAAGGAGTTGATGTCAAACATGTGACAAATCGTCTAATTACTAGTTAATGATGAAAACTGTTAATAAGCGTGAAGATGGCAGCTGATAATGATGATGGTATCTGTTGAGTCTTGAAAATGTCATTCATTTCCATTACACTTTCACTATTATGTCCATTATATCACCTCCATTTCACTACTATGTCACCACATTCATCCCACTTTCATTATCATTGGGCTACCTTTATGTTTTTCCAATCTTTATTAATTCTAAGACTTTTAAGTGAATTTGTGGTTAAAAATTAGAAAATAATGTGCATATGCTTATACCTAACAAATGGGTTGAGGTTGTTGACATGTGTAGGTTGAAAGGAGACTTCTAGAAGACCCTTATGTGGCACTCTAAGGCCAAATTCGAATTTGGTTGGAAAGAATCATGAGATCATGAGGATATGTGTCACATCTCCTAATTGTATTGTAACTTTAAAAAGACATGTGTCTTATCAGTTCCTATTTTGATTAGGACTCTAGAGGTAGAGGGAGAGATTCATGGACTATCATTAATGAGATGACTCTCATCTTTTTGTATAAATAGGAAATCTCTCTCCTTCATTTGTTAGTCTTTAGTTCCTAGTTCTTAAGTTTGTAGTTCTTCCTTGATGGCTTTTGAAAGCTTTGGAGAACTTTGTTGTACTTTGTACTTTTGAAGAAATTGAATAAAGCTTTGATGTTCTCAACATGGAAGGAGATGTGAAGTAGATGTCATGGAGCATATTAGGATGTAAGGTAGAGTAGATTTCATTTTGTAAATATTGTTTTGTAGAATGTAAGGTAGATTAGATTTTTCATTCATGCAATTTTAATTCATGCAAGTGTGTTTAATTTTGCATTTTATTTCACCATGTATATTAGCTGTACATAAGAAAGCTTTTTGATTACTGTTGTTTCACATTTTTCTCATGTATATTAGCTGTACATAACAAGTTGTTTTGATTGCTGTTGTTTTACATTTTTCTCATGTATATTAGCTGTACATAAATTGCTTTCAAGTTGATTGTAGATTAGTGATGCACATAGCCTTTTAATGAATTAATGACGTGATAGAATCATCTTGTCCTTTTGCTGAAGCAGCAAGGATACTGGGTCTCATAGTCATTAGCTCATTATTTGGTTATTGCATTTTATTTTGATTGAACTAGTTGTATATTCACACTTTTGTTTAAATACTAACTCCATCAATAACATGTTTTAAGTTCTTTTGAAGTGCTAAGTTTTGGAAGTTACCATTAGGGACATAGGCCTTGTCTTGAAATCTTTATCCATACTTGTCCTTTAAAAGTATTCTTAAGACCTTAGAATATGATTTCCATTTGCATTAAACACTTTAGAAAACCAACAAGAACAAAACCCCAAAAACAAACATAAACTATAAAACAACAAAGTAAGAGAAAGGTTAACTAAGCACATATAGTGCACCACACTTCATCAGTTTACGATACCCGGATTGATAATTTATGTAGAGCAATTTAAGACATTAAATTGACTAGACATTTTGGTGCCGTTGCCGGGGAAGTGTAATTAGGAGACCTTATTTCTTACATCTGAAAAAAAAAATTAACAATTCTTGAGTATGCTCTCCTCCTGCACTTTGTGTGATCTGGAGGATCAGAAAAATGATTGTTATGTAAAAAAAAAAAAAAAGTTAATAATTCTTGAGTATGCTCTCCTCTTACACTTTATGTGATCTGGAGGATCAGAAAAAGAATTATTATGTAAAAAAAGAAAAAAATAGGAGACAAAATAAACTTCATCACTTCAATTGATTCAAGAAAAAAAAAAAGAAAAGAAGAAGAGACAAAATAAACTTCATTTCATTTCCATTTTCACTCCATACCATCCATTTCATCAATAAAAGATTTTTTTCCCCCCATGATCATTTCCATTCAGATTGCCTAACTATCTCTATTTAGCTAAGTGGTTGCTGTGCCAAGTTTTCGCAGCTGGAATCAGTTTCCGTAGCTGGAATCAGTTTCCGCAGCTGTAATCAGTTTCCGCAACCACCACTCTGTTTTTCAAATTTACAGTCAAGATGTTAGTGCAATAAAATGAAAATGCAGGTATGACTAAGCAATATAAAAATTCACAATTTCAGAGAAAAAAAAAAAAAATAAAAATAAAAAATCTATGGCTATCTCCATTCCTAGTTTTCACTGTGGCTTCAATAAAAAAAAAATCTGCCTCCCTGATCAAGCTTTGGCCTTAAAACGAACCTGCAAAAGCATTACGTCTCCTTTAGTTGTTTTCATGTCTCTTGTAAACAGCAGCATCAAATCAATTCTTTCATCTCTGTGTAGGCTCTGAAATTAGAGAGAGAGCAGCGGTATGCAACAACATTGCGTACTGTTTATCCCTGTGCATGCATTTTTTTGGTTTGTTTGTTGTGTAGACAAAAATCAGCAGAAATCTAATGATCATAACAAGGGAGACCACCCAATTCCTGGAAAATCCATTCTTGAATGCACTCAGTCATGTTTTTTTTCAGCGATTCCTCACTCTTCTTTATGAAATGGCTTCGTGAATCTTCAAATAGTGTGTTCTTTATTGGTGTGTCTTTCCTGTGGTTGGATTGGAATTTCTTGTCTCCCACATAGATCTCTGATAAGGATCAACAGTGTGAAACTACCACCATCAAACAATGGCGTACTGTCTTACCACTAATTCCAAAATTTCACAGGCCGAACGCAGAACAGTATAGAAAGAAAAATTAACTCAGGAAAAATGCGTAAACAACAGAAAAACGTCAAATTTAAAATGCTCGATTTGCCCAAATGGAGACGAATTTTAAAAAAATAAAACATGGGTTTTTTTGCTAGGTGGGTTAATTAGATAACCCAGAAACCGTTTGAAGAAATTTGTGGCGGTCTGGGAGAAATCTTCGGTTCTTTGGAGCCTCTTTTTTGCCGCCGCGTGAAAAAAAAACTGGATTTGAATTGATTAACTGATAGTTTGAATGCGTGATTCAATTCCGCGTGCCTGAGGAAAGGAATTCTAATTGGGAATCAACTGCATGCTGGCATCTAAAACCTGATTACACGCCTTCCATCTTATTAAACTCAAACCTGTTTAGAGACGTATTCCAATTGAACACGACTCTCTGTCATTAAATCCCATGAAGTCGCTGCCACCCATCTGTACATGTTTCGATACTTCCGGTTAAATGTTGGGAGAAAATGGAATAGAAGTGGAGCAACTTATAAATTGAATCTTTCTGATCAGCGAAGAGCCAAAACACAGTTCATCAAAAGCAGTGAACCGAAGGAACATGTTACCAACAGTCCGTTTACCAATAGCCCCATGTGACCAACAGTTAGCACACTATGTTTACTTAGTTTCACTTGGCATCCCAAGCGATTTCATCCATCAAAACACCGAATGAGATATCGATGTTGACAAAGTTTCCACCAAACGATAGATAAGTCCGCACTGCCAGTTAACGAAATAAATAAGTCCGCCAGACGAGATGAGACTAGCGATACCATCACAACAAGAAAGATTTACAACAGCTGTTTGCTTGTTACATATGTCGATATACATTTTGAGGATCATATGC
This sequence comes from Pinus tabuliformis, assembly GCA_031772625.1. NCBI lineage: Eukaryota > Viridiplantae > Streptophyta > Pinopsida > Pinales > Pinaceae > Pinus > Pinus tabuliformis. The sequence goes on from CM062818.1 coordinate 546,424,564, forward strand.
AAAGATATCCAGGGAGGGGCTAGAGCCTATAGCCAGAAGACAATGTTTATACGCATGCTGAAACCAGATCTTGTAGACAATGCAGATGTAGAAAATCCTGAAACCAATGTGTCTTTAAGGTTATAGAAACTCCACAGGAAAGTGCGGAAGAGATAAAAAGCTATGCATGAAAAAAAAATATCCAAAATATGCGTAAAACTGATGGTTGACTGTTTTAGCCACTTTCCGCAGCTAGCCCAACTTTCCGCAGCTGTTTTGTTAAATTCTAGGTTGCAGGTGTCATCAAGCAAAACAAGTCACATGGGTAGCTAGGGGAATGTTGGTACATGGATGGTGTCCTATTCATTCGATCAAATTTGATGAAAAAGACCCCGGTCAAAGGGAAGTCAAATTGTGTGTTATCACTAAGTCGCCACACTGAGTCGCTGCATGTCAAGAAAAAATAATAATTTTGAATTAATGAAATGAACAAGTTATTTGCTCACTTTTCTGAAGGTATTGATTAATTTTGGACTGATGATGAAAGATGAATGGCTAACTTTGTATTCAAGATTTTTAGCTACAGAACTGTGCACATTCCGCAGCTAAAGTCCAATTCCGCAGCCAGAAAAACCTCATTGTTCAAATCAGCCTATCTTTCTCATACAAAATCAGATTTTGATGATTTAACTAGCATTGGAAAGATCTCAACAAGATCTATACAATGAGAAATCTATCATTAGAGTTTGAAATGGCAAATAATGAAATAAATTGCTGGAAAGAAGCAACATTCAACTTGGGCACCAATTTCAAAGCAGGTATAAATTCTTTTGATTTTTCCTTTGAGAACTTGTTTCATTAATACAAATTCTTAGTTTTGTGTGTAAATATCATAACTAGAGAGATTGATCACCTCTCTCCTTTGATAATCTTACATTCCATTGCAGAAGAAGTATTAGTTTTTTTGCAGGTTCTAGGAGGAAGGACAAATGACTACAAGAGAATGGTGTCTCTCTAAGAGACCAATTTGTTTCATAAGAAGATGATCAACAACAAAGAGGAAATATGCTGATGCAAAATCATATCCAAACACTTGAAAAACTTTCAGATACTATTGTCTCCATCACATCCATCCATCACATCCATACTTCATAATAAACCATTCATCTCATTTTCCTCCATATTTTCCATTTACATTCACATACACTTTCCATCTCCTTTTGTCCATTCATAACCCACAAATAAAAACAAGAGGCTCATTCATATGCTTATTGCCCATTGCCATTTCTACTCTCCATTTCCATCTTCCATTTTCATCTTCCATTTCCTGTCATTTTCATTCAGCAAATAAGCCCTGCTTCAATGCAAATTATTGAGTCCATAGTCCTTTGAGTCTAAGTTCTTTGTAAAAACACCTTGAGGCTTGCATGCCTTAATGGCAAGTCCTCATGCTGACAAACAATGAGAATACATTAATGTCCCTTGTTCGTTAGATTTTCTAGGTGACTCGACATCAGCAAATTCATTTGTACCTAGCAAGATGTGTTTGGGCATCTTGACTCTCATTGTCATCAATGGTGAGAGTTCTCGTGTTGACTAGTGGCATCCATTAATGGCCATTAAGCCAACAATTTCCTACTATGTTCGACATCAGAACATCTTTTCACATAGTAGGAATTGTGCCAATGAGTTTTGAAGACATGAAGACTATTATTTTCAGCATTTTGGAGCAGATTCAGCAAGTTTTAGTAGAAGCAATAAAAAGTCATCTTATCTCTCTATCCATGACTCCTCTTGTTCAGCCACTTGAAGAAGAATATGATCAGAAATTTTCAGCCACTACACATACAACTCATCCATTCCAAAGGGTAAGTGAAGGTACGGCATTTTCTAACTTTTGACCATAGAATTCCATAAAAAGCTAGAATGATAATTATTGGAAAAACATTTCTCTTCCTCATTTCATAAAATTGACAATACCATCAGTTGGGGGGGGAATACATTCATATTCATATCTTGCCATGTCCATATCATATTCAGGAGCTCACATACTTCTAACATATATTAATTATTACATTGTTATTATGAGCATACAATGGCTTTTGAAAAAGTTCTTAAATGATAAATTGGATACAAACAAAATCATGGTTGTCACACAAGAACCAACCATCATGCAATCCAATAAAGATATACTTTGCAACAATAATCAAAATATCATTATGCAAAGTTCAAAGATCAAAATAGAAGGCAACAAAAAAAAAAAATGGTTGTAACACAAGAACCAACCATGTTGCAGTTCAAGTGAAACACTTTGCAGAAATATGAAGTTATCAAATGATATCATGCAAAGTTAAGCCAAAGCTCAAGGATTAAAAGAGTTAATGTAATATATATTGCATGAGGACATGCAATAGCTTCAGTTGGGGGGTATGTTGAGTCTTGAAAATGTCATTCATTTCCATTACACTTTCACTATTATGTCCATTATATCACCTCCATTTCACTACTATGTCACCACATTTATCCCACTTTCATTATCATTGGGCTACCTTTATGTTTTTCCAATCTTTATTAATTCTAAGCCTTTTAAGTGAATTTGTGGTTAAAAATTAGAAAATAATGTGCATATGCTTATATCTAACAAATGGGTTGAGGTTGTTGACATGTGTAGGTTGAAAGGAGACTTCTAGAAGACCCTTATGTGGCACTCTAAGGCCAAATTCGAATTTGGTTGGAAAGAATAATGGGATCATGAGGATATGTGTCACATCTCCTAATTGTATTGTAACTCTAAAAAGACATGTGTCTTATCAGTTCCTATTTTGATTAGGACTCTAGAGGTAGAGGGAGAGATTCATGGACTATCATTAATGAGATGGCTCTCATCTTTTTGTATAAATAGGAGATCTCTCCCCTTCATTTGTTAGTCTTTAGTTCCTAGTTCTTAAGTTTGTAGTTCTTCCTTGATGGCTTTTGAAAGCTTTGGAGAACTTTGTTGTACTTTATACTTTTGAAGAAATTGAATAAAGCTTTGATGTTCTCAACATGGAAGGAGATGTGAAGTAGATGTCATGGAGCATATTAGGATGTAAGGTAGAGTAGATTTCATTTTGTAAATATTGCTTTGTAGAATGTAAGGTAGATTAGATTTTTCATTCATGCAATTTTAATTCATGCAAGTGTGTTTAATTTTGCTTTGATTTCATAGGTGGTAGAGGGCCCCTGCCTTGTATAGTTGTCATTTAATTTTGCATTTTATTTCACCATGTATATTAGCTGTACATAACAAAGCTTTTTGATTACTGTTGTTTTACATTTTTCTCATGTATATTAGCTGTACATAACAAGTTGTTTTGATTACTGTTGTTTTACATTTTTCTCATGTATATTAGCTGTACATAAATAGCTTTCAAGTTGATTGTAGATTAGTGATGCACATAGCCTTTTAATTAACTAATGACGTGATAGAATCATCTTGTCCTTTTGCTGAAGCAGCAAGGATACTGGGTCTCATAGTCATTAGCTCATTATTTGGTTATTGCATTTTATTTTGATTGAACTAGTTGTATATTCACACTTTTGTTTAAATACTAACTCTATCAATAACATGTTTTAAGTTATTTTGAAGTGCTAAGTTTTGGAAGTTACCATTAGGGACATAGGCCTTGTCTTGAAATCTTTATCCATACTTGTCCTTTAAAAGTATTCTTAAGACCTTAGAATAGGATTTCCATTTGCATTAAACACTTTAGAAAACCAACAAGAACAAAACCCCAAAAAAAAACATAAACTATAAAACAACGAAGTAAGAGAAAGGTTAACTAAGCACATATAGTGCACCACACTTCATCAGTTTACGATACCCGGATTGATAATTTATGTAGAGCAATTTAAGACATTAAATTGACTAGACAGTATCCAAGATGCGCAATACAATCTAACAAGTCTGAATAATGATGTAGTCGTCGAACACTCGTAGAATCATTCAACTAGGAGACAATAATGAAAACCACCAATTAAGCACAAGGTAACCTGCCACTAATGACTGCAAGTTCCATGGTACTGATATGTTTCTGGATCCGCTTCCTAGATAGAGTGTTGAAGTTGATAGGAAGAGACATGTCGAAAGGAAGGCAATAATGTGTCCTACATTGGTCGACATGACAAGGGACAAGAATGATTATTTTTGAAGATAAATTTTGAGCAACGGGTCAAACAGACGGAGGGCATGATGGAAGTAAATGAGAGATGGTTGATACATGAAGCAGAGGATAAAGGAATCCTTTGAACAATAGAAGGAATGACATAAAGGTTTACTAGGAAAATTTAGACTCAAGAACACCAAATAGTGTTAGGATATAGGGATGCAGGAATATCAGAGTATATAGGCTAAAATGATAGGATGGTAAGGTTCATCTGAGAAGCTGACAAAAAAGAGGTTTGGTGAGGGAGTGCCATGTTGAAGGGAATGACTATTGCCAAAAAATATTTCCGCATATAGACATTGAGCCACTGTGTTGTCCAATTTTTCCCCATCGGATTAAGTTTAATGAGTCCAGACAGGTAAAATCGATGGTTTTTTCATATTTAGAGAGTCTGAAAAGATCTTAAAGAGCAACTCTAGGGGGGTCCCTTTTTCATAGTTGATAACCAGGTGCGATAAAGGTGACGAGCCTCATAAATGGGTAATTATATGGGTAATTATTTCTGCTTATGGAGTGAGTTGAGTTAGTTATGATGCCATGTGGTCTAACATGTGTTTAATGCAGATTATTGATGAATTTCAAGGTCAAAGTCAAGGATCTAGTGGACAAATGGTAGCAATAACGCGAAGTGGAAAAAGGAGAGGACTTATAGGAGGGAATCCCCCTCATTTATTACTCCTCACTTCGAATTCCCCTTCATTCAGCTCGAAGTACAAGCAGCCGAATCATGCACTAGAAGGAAACCGAGTAAGTGGAGGATGACTGATGATTATCTCGAGTTTTGGGAGCCAAGCCTCCTTGATTTTAGGGAAGCTATTGGTAGCTTCATTTGTATAAGTAGAGAGGCCTAGGGCCTCACTTGGGTCACATTTTTGTTGTATTTTTGCTTATGTAAACTCTGCTCCAACTTCGAGCTTATTATTTTGTGACAGTCTCATGTAATCTTGTTATTATTTTGATAATAAAGATGGAATCCTTTTTGAGCTAGCATTGAGTTACCTTAGAGGGCTGAAGCTCTTGGGTTAGGGCCCAATCCAAGTAGCCAAGCTCCTCTTTACTTGTATTTGTATGTTTTATTTCAGTTTGTATATTAGTTTGCTGTTAGATGTATTTCTTTTATGGCTAAGAATAGGTTGCTTTTGATGATTCAGTAGTTTGCTTCCATTTGTGCTTTCTATAGCAAGTTAAGCAGTGATAAAGAAAATAATCAAAAGGCTAGCAACAGTGCCTTGGCCTCTCTTCCTCCCTTTGGGACCATGATTTGAGGCAAAGACCCTCTTGCTACCCCAAAAACATAGATTTTCCTCATTCATAAGACTTCTAGTGTTTGCAGCTTTTTAGTAGGATAATAGTCCAGTTTTGCTTTGATCCAGATTTTCTTCATCATGATCACTTCTCTATTTGCAACAATATTCTTTCATGCTTTCCTTTCTTGCATCATTTCTCAGCATTTCCTTTCATAGATCATAGTTTAGACTACTTTGATGCAAAACTCTGTTTTTCTAGATGCACTTATTTCATTGCTTTCTTGATCTTATTGGTTGAATGTCAGTTCCTATGTAATAGATCTCTTCTTGCAGTAGTCCAGCTTATCAGCCATCCCATCCTCCATCTATTCCTTTCCCTACAGGTCGCCCAAACCTCACCTCAATTCTGCCTTAGTTTCCTGCATTTTCCATAGAACTTCTTCCTCTCTCCTTGAGCAAACCCAATCATCTTCCTCTCTCCTGGTGATTCTTGGTAGACCCTGGCGCCCTAACACCTCATTCCAACCTTCATCCACCTTTATCACCCACTCTCACACCCTCAAAACAGTGAAAACTGCTCTCGGCCTCGTCTTATGGGCCTCCTATAGTTGCCCTGTTTTCCTCATGTAGATTTTCCTGTAGGCTTTCTTTTGAAGGTCGAGTGTGGAAAAAGCCTCCAAAAGGCCACTTGAGACCTCCTAGGACCCATCCACACCATCCTACATCCTCTCAAGTCCCAAAACCATTCTCCAATGCCACCTATTCACTGCCACATCCACATACAATAAATTACATTCGTGTCAAATTCACATAAAAATACATAAAACTCCAAAAATATGTTTTTTGCTTATTTACTTCCAGAAATAACTTAGTTAGATGTTGTTTACTTCTTTGAGTAGGTAATGGCATCCATTTCATGGTTTTCATAGTGCTTTCTGCAAAAGTAGAATTAGTTGGTTAATTAGGGTTTACTTTACATTTTAGTCTTTCTCCTTTCTACAGTTAGAGTAGCATCTATAGAGTAATATTTCTCTACTTTCATCACATATAGAGATTCTTTTGGAATCCATAGAAGTTGGCTTGAGCTCCTAGTGATCTTGCGTCGGCTGACCAAGTGACAACCTACAGTAAGAACTAGTACTTGTGCATACAGCACCGACGCTTCGAAGTTTGTTATGAACTACCGGGTTGATAAGAGTAAAGTAGGCAGCCTAGGAGTTGCAGCATTATTGCTGCAATAATGGTGCTCACCACTTTTTGGCACCGTTACTGGGGAAGCATCAGAGTATTCTGTGATTATTGATTTCTTCTATTTTCTATTGCAACATTCTGCTAATAGTTTATTTCAGCAAAAGTAGACTAGTCATTTGTCTTCTTTCAAGTTCTGCATTTCCTTGCTTTCCTCTTCAATTCTGCAAATTTCATTTTAGCAAAAGTAGACTAGTCATTTCTCTTTTTTCAAGTTCTGCATTTCCTTGCTTTCCTCTTCAATTATGCAAATTTCATTTCAGCAAGTTCATTTTAGCTAGTTACAACTTGTTTTGTTCAATCACAATGTCAATTTCTGCAGGTACTATCAGTGTGGGAAAAAAGAAAAACCAACCAAAAAGATTTCCTTTCATGCCTCGTAGGAATAGAGATAATTAAGTAAAATTTTTGCCCAACGCCCCCACTGCTTCACACAACCAACCTTCTCTCTTCTTTGGTGGTTGCAATCAAGAAGAACACTTAGGTGAACATCTAGACATATTTGAAGAACCTAAAGGGGAAGAAGAAGAAGAAAACATTCCTCTGGAGCCAATGGCTGAAAACAGAAATGCTGGGGGCAGTACCTTTTCTTCCAACTCATCCATTAAAGGTGAAATTGGAAACATGCTGAAAGACTTCAAGAGTGAGATGCTGCATATTCTTGCAATGCAAATGGATACATTACATATCAAAATAAAACAAGAGGATGTAGAGAGGGCTTTGGCCATTTTTTGCCCTAGATGCACCAGGAGGCATCCCAGGAATGAATGCCCATTGAACTCTATAGAGGTTTGTTCAATCTGTGAAGAAAATCATTCTACAGACAAGTGCCCATCCTTGCCCGGACTTAAAGTTGTATACCAAGGGGCTGAAGGAGCCACTGAACAGATCTATTACATAAACCAAAGGAGGCCGCATGGACCTAGACCATATCAACAGGGGATGCAAGGGACATCTCAGGCATACTACAACCCCAACCAAGTCACATCCATACCTTCTTGGGCCCCCCTTGCTCATCCTTCCTGGTCCACACCTCCTCCTTGGTCCTTCACATCTCCATATCATGCCCAACCAGCCACCCATTCATTTCAACCCTATGCTCAGCCGCAACCTTAGTGGAATGCATCTCATTAGGGGTGGAGGCCCCAATACATCTCTCTTCCCGCTCTTCTGCCTCCACCACCTGCCCAACCACAACCCCATCCACATCCATCTCAAATATACACTCCCACTCGACTACCTATACCACCATTTCAAAACCCACACATTGAAGTAGCTCAACCCATTTACAATGCTGAGGTACAACACTTCCAAACAACTCCTCTTGAGCCTAATGGTATTAACCATAGCACTGGAAGAGTATTGCAAAAAGAGATTGTATTAATATCATTGAAGGACCACATCCAGAAGAAGAAGATTCAAAAGAGAAGATCAAAGAACCATGGGCTACACTTGATGAAGATAAGACATCAAAATCAGAGATCGAGAGAGCTCCCTCATGGTTACCATCAAATCCTCCATGTATTCAAGAGAAAAATCAGCAAAAAGAGGAAGATGTGAAGGTCATGGTAGAAGAAGACATGAAGAATGATCTAGATCAGCAAAAGGACCAAGGACATCACAACTATATTGAAATATGGTTCCAGACAGTCACTAAGTTGTAGCATCACTCTCTTCCTCAACTATGCTTGATCCTTTCAAAGTCAAATCATTTGGTCTCTAAAATCCAGGTACATGTCAAAGCATACATTTCAAGCCTCCACATCATTTTGTCTATCATCTTGATGTGCACATGGCTCCATTGGAAGTATTCTTATACTTGAAAGTGATTTTGTTTTACAAGTAGGGTAGGGTAGGAGGAAAAAAAAACGAAAAATAACATAAAAAATGAAAAATAACATAAAAGAATAAAAATCTAAGGTGAAAACCTCCTTAGAGGCGCCTTAGATTGGCTCATTGATTGAAAACCTCCATGAGGCGGTCAATGGGTTGGAAAGAAGAAAAAAGAGAGAAAAAATATCCTAGGTGAAAACCTTGTTTGAGGCGCCTAGGTAGACCTACTAGTTGAAAACCTCATTGAGGCGGCTAGTAGGCCTAGAAAAAAGAGAAAAAAATAAAAATCCTTACTCCATGCATGCGTGTACTCTCTAACATCTGCAAGCAATAAGAGCAAGTTGGTACCAAAAGGAAAATTGGTTAAGCCTAGTCAAAAGAAGTCAAATTTTGACTTTCTCCTACTTTGCTCAAATGCTCCAACAAGGCCAAGGCCATGTCAATCCATCACCGTCATTTATTTTCATCATCCACCCATCATTCTCGAGCTTCTACCACTAATTTTCCTTGCTGTCCTAAAAAAAAAATAAAATTACAGGATGCTCTGTTTTCCTATAGGATACAAAATACCTAGAGCAGAAATTTATTTTTTCCATAACTTTGAAACCATGCATCCATTTGCCAATTTGTTTCATGGAGAGTTGCATATAGATGATGGTAACATGCTCAATCAATTTCAGCAAATTCTAGTGCACAGTTACCAAGAAATTGGCCTCCATCACCTTCAACCATTTTTGCATTTTCTCAATATATGTGCATCCATTTAAAAAACTGTTTCATGGGGATATGCATATGGATGGTGGTAACATGCCCAAGTAATTTCAACAAATTCCAGTGCACGGTTTCCAAGAAATAGGCCTCCATCACCTTTAGCCATTTTTAGTTTTTTTTCGAGATCCATGCATCCATTGACCAAATTTTTTCTATGGGAGGTGCATAATGATAATGGAAACATGCTCAGAAAGTTTTAGGTCAACCCAACCTACTGTTTGGGAGATATGGACAAAACAAGTCACTGTCCTGTAAACCCACAACAACTGATCCCATTAAAATCCAGCACCAGCAGCAAGAGAGTGCAAACATGAAGGTTGAGAAGGCACCTGAAGCTTAGATCCAGCCAGAGAAGAACCTACACAAGCACACAACCACACATCAGCAAGCATACAACATGCATCAAAAGAAATAAAGGCATGCAGCAGAGAGAGCCACAACACCTCACAAAAAATACATTTGGATCACAGGTAAGTAACTAAATCGCTCCTCTGTTTGCATTTGTATAATTAGAAGTGATGCAAAAGCAAAAATATGGTTGAGGTTGAATGAGGGAAAGGTGGCTAGTTAACTTGGCCACCCTTAGTTAGTTGACTCCACTTAACCGAGATGTCACCCACATGTGCACACAATCAAATCCAGCAAAAGATGCCAAGGACAGGTAGTGGGAGGAATAGTTAACTTCGATGCAATAGTGAGGGATGACTATGAGGAGGGGAAATGATGACCAAGCAGGTGGGGACCAACGGTCCTAATCTGGGCAATGTACACCTTGCCAGCTCAGCACTCATAACCAAAAACAACCATAAAAATAGGGTAATGAGCACTCTTCCCCGAGCATTCTCACCACCTTTTCCTTCATTCTTTCCTCATAACTCAGCTACAACAGTCTCTTTGTGCCCCCACAGCCTCGTAACCACCATCCCTCATCGATCTCTCCCATATTCTTTCTCTCGGCATTTTCTACAGGAGCACCTACAGGTTCTATAGGAGCACCTACAGGAAATCTACAGGAGGGACAACAAGCTTCTACAAGAGGGGCAGTGAGTCGTTTTGAAGGGAGAAAACACGATTTTTAGCATGATTTTCGATCTGAAGAGGTAGGGTTCATGCATGCCCCCTATTTCATTTCAATATATGAAAGAAGTGGGTTCAATTTGAGGAGGAAATAAAGTCTTTAGGAGAGGAGAAAAAACATAAAAAAATTTCTGCTTATTAAAAAAAGAAAAAAAAAACACAATCTCCTCTGTTTCGCTGTTTTTCTCAAAATTCTTTGTCTCCACCTCCATATTTGGTTTTCCAAAAGAGTATAGACAATATGACAAGAGGGTTTATGAGAAAGGAGCCCACTAACTCCACTAGACTTCATGCACATCCTCAAGTTTCCCATTACCATTGAAGATTCAACATCTTCCAAGGTGAAAGAATCTACTTCCAAGACACCTATAACATATGAAAGGGGGACTCCTAGATCTTCCACATGGAAGGAAAAGGAAGTACTACAGGACCCAAAAACAGTCCTACAGGAGGCTCAGACAGTTCTATAGGAGACACTGTCCAAACTACAAGAAACCCAAAAGCTTGAGAAAATGATGGAAGGACAGCCACAGGTAAAGGAGGAAGAAACAAAGCTACAAGAACCTGATCCCCAGCCTAGTATTGCCTCCTATTACAACCTACTTGAACGAGGAAGGATAATCCCACAAAAATTTGCAATACCACTATTCTTTGAATTGGAGAAAGAAAGAGTAAGAATACATAGGTGGATGCAAATGGCCAAGTTCAGAGAAATGGGCAGAGAGTTGAGTGCTCTCAGAGACAGGGAAGCAATTACAAGAAGCCACCTTGAAACTAAAAATGAATTGTTAAGGAGGCATCTGCAAGAGAAAGAGACTCAGCTGGCATGCATGGCCATCTTATCCATGGAGGCATTGCAATGTAGAACACTAGCAAAATCCTATAGCCTATATCTAAAGGACCAATGGTTACAATTCCAGATAAAGACTTTGGCACAAAGAGGCACAATGCCTTTCCAAGATTACAGGCAGTTTATGGATCTGTGTGACCAAAGCACATCAAAGGATAAGGCAAAGATGCTAGAATTTTACCTACATAACATGGCCCTCACAGACATGAATGTGTGGGACCCCAATGCTAGGCTAGGGGACCTGCAACTAATGGCCATGGCCTCATGGATGAACCATGAAGAGTTGAGGGCAACAGAAATAAAAAGATTGATGATAAAAGAGCAGAATGAGCCATTAATGATAAGAGCTGAGCCATCAGATCCCATGACACTCATCACCACACACAACTTGCTTGCCAATAATCCTTAGATTGCCCCTAGATATATAAATGATCAGGCACAAGCCATTGCACACTTTGAGGATATGCAAAGGCTACTTAGGGATGACTGTGTGCATGCATGCATGAGGAGATGGAACACCTTACCACACAGTCTGCAGATCAGGGAATATCATCCCCCCATGAGGATGAAAGAGGCATTAAGAAGAGTGCCAATGTACAAGCGGTCCATGCAGAGGCTGAAGGTCAACTAGATTGGTCTCAAGCTGAGTCCCCCACTACTATTAGGCATGCTGGAAGGCAGAAGATAAGAAGAAGAGGAGGAGTAGTGGGAAGAGATAGACAGTAAGGAAGGATTCTATGACAAAGAAGAGCAGACCACATCAGAAGCTTGGGATGCTAGGGAGGCCACCAGGGCCATAAAATATGAGGAGATGGACTAATTTGCTCAGAGGATGAGCAACACATTTAGTAGGGGGATGATGATGAGCCTCATAAATGGGTAATTATATGGGCTCATTTTACCTCCTAACCTAGTCAAATCAACCATTCTCTTAGCTTATTGTACGATTTTCTGATTATATTTATGCTTATGGAGTGAGTTGAGTTAGTTATGATGCCATGTGGTCTAACATGTGTTTAATGCAGATTATTGATGAATTTCGAGGTCAAAGTCAAGGATTTAGTGGAAAAATGGTAGCAATAACTCGAAGTGGACAAAGGAGAGGACTTATAGGAGGGAATACCCCTCATTTATTACTCCTCACTTCGAATTCCCCTTCATTCAGCTCGGAGTACAAGCAGCCGAATCATGCACTAGAAGGCAGCCGAGCAAGTGGAGGATGACTGATGATTATCTCGAGTTTTGGGAGACAAGCCTCATTGATTTTAAGGAAGATGTTGGTAGCTTCATTTTTATAAGTAGAGAGGCCTAGGGCCTCACCAGGGTCAGATTTTTGTTGTATTTTTGCTTATGTAAACTCTGTTCCAACTTTGAGCTTATTATTTTGTGACAGTCTCATGTAATCTTGTTATTGTTTTGATAATAAAGATGGAATCCTTTTTGAGCTAGCACTGAGTTAACTCAGAGGGCTAAAGCTATTGGGTTAGGGCCCAATCCAAGCAGCCAAGCTCCTCTTTACTTGTATTTGTATGTTTTATTTCAGTTTGTAGATTAGGTTTCTGTTAGATGTATTTCTTTTATGGTTAAGAATAGGTTGCTTTTGATGATTTAGTAGTTTGCTTCCATTTGTTCTTTCTATAGAAAGTTAAGCAGTGATAAAAAAAATATTCAAAAGGCTAGCGAAAGTTCCTTGGCCTCTCTTCCTCCCTTTGGGACCATTATTTGAGGCAAAGACCCTCTTGCTACCCCAAAAACACAGATTTTCCTCATTCATAGGACTTCTAGTGTTTGCAGCTTTTTAGTAGGATAATAGCCCAGTTTTTCTTTGATCCAAATCTTCTTCATCATGCTCAATTCTCTATTTGCAACAATATTCTTTTATGCTTTCCTTCCTTGTAGAATTTCTCAGCATTTCCTTTCATAGATCATAGTTTAGACTACTTTGATGCAAAACTATGTTTTTCTAGATGCACTTATTTCATTGCTTTCTTGATCTTATTGGTTGACCGCCAATTCCTTTGTAGTAGATCTCTTCTTACAGTAGGCTAGTTTATCAGCCATCCCATCCTCCATTTGATCCTTGCCCTACAGGTCGCCCAAACCTCACCTCAATTCTGCCTTAGTTTCCTGCATTTTCCATAGAACTTCTTCCTCTCTCCTTGAGAAAACCCAATCATCTTCCTCTCTCCTGGTGATTTTTGGTAGACCCTAGGCACCCTAACACCTCATTCCAACCTTCATCCACCTTTTTCACCCACTCTCACACCCTCAAAACAATGAAAACTACTCTCGGCATCCTCCTGTAGGCCTCCTGTAGTTGCCCTGTTTTCCTCCTGTAGATTTCCTGTTTCCTCCTATATAATTTCCTGTAGGCTTTATTTTGAAGGCCGAGTGTGTGAAAAGCCTGTAGAAGGCCACCTGATACTTCCTAGGACCCATCCACACCATCCTACATCCTCTCAAGTCCCAAAACCATCCTCTAATGCCACCTATTCGCTGCCACATCCACATACAATAAATTACATGCGTGTCAAATTCACATAAAAATACATAAAAATCCACAAAAGATGTTTTTTTCTTATTTACTTCCAGAAATAGCTTAGTTAGATGTTTTTTACTTCGTTGAGTACCTAATGGAATTCCTTTAATGGTTTTCATAGTGCTTTATGCAAAAGTAGAATTAGTTGGTTAATTAGGGTTTACTAGGTTTACTTTACATTTCAGTCTTTCTCCTTTCTGCAGTTAGAGTAGCATCTATAGAGTAATATTTCTCTCCTTTCATCACATATAGAGCTTCTTCTGGAATCCATAGAAGTTGGCTTGAGCTCCTAGTGATCTTGTGTCGATTGACCAAGTGACAACCTGCAATAAGAACTAGTACTTGTGCATATAGCACAGACGCTCCCAAGTTTGTTACGAACTACCGGGTTGATAAGAGTAAAGTAGGTAGCCCAGGAGTTGCAGCATTATTATTGTAATACTAGTGCTCACTAAAAGGTTTAATAGTATACTTGGTACAATTCCTTTTCCGTAAGTTCGTCTATTGAGTCTAGGTAAAGTGATAAACCTATGCTCAATAGACGTTTGCCTCATTTTGTTACGAGTACGAGGTGACAGAGTAAACTCGATATTCTTCATGAAATTATAATGTCACTTGAAGATAAACTCAATAGATATTCATCAAATTTTAACAAGTCAAATGAAGAAAACTCGATAGATCTTCATCAAATTTTAACGAGTCAAATGAAGAAAACTCATTATGTCTTTCAGTTTAATGAGCGAGGAAAAAGATAAAAGAACTGCTCATGTCTTCTTCGTAAATGTTTTACGAGTTCGAAGGAGATAACTAAGGGATTTTTTAGTTCAAGAGCGAGAAAAGGTCCCCAAAAAAAGAGCTCATATCGTCTTCGTAGGATTTTTACAAGCCCAAAGACGGTAACTCGGGGATTTTTCATTTCAAGAGCGAGAAAAGGTCCCAAAAAAGATTATGCTCATATGGAGTCAAACGTGGTCAATTCTTCATTTCAACACTAAAATTTCATCATGGCATAAGAAAAATTTAATAGCATATCAAAATGGTTTATGATAAACAATATAGGAATGAAAAACTTCAATTTTAATGACTATAAAGTGATTCATACCTCCAAAATGACTATAATAAGGGGAAAAAGCGTTCATTTTCATTGTTTTGAGTTCTATGAGAGTGTTCTAGAGTGAAAAAGGAACATATATTACACAAGGGATTGTGAGAAATTCAGGCAACCATTCGATGTGTCGTCTTTTCCAAGTAGATGGCCTAACCTTTATCTTGCATTTCATTACCTTTCTCGATTAGTTTTGGGGTAAAATTTGAGTTTTTGGGTAGGCCCTAATTTTCCAGCATGGCTAACATTGTCTCCCAAGCCTGGGAGGAGCATTAAATGCTCTGCCCTTTCCATAAGGGTGCATTAGGATGCCTTGTGGGCCTTGGGGGGCGAAGTTAACGATGCTAACTGCATTGTATAAACCCCCAACTTGATTTTCATGATTTTGCATAGTTGAAAGACTGATTTATGGGTGTTTTTATGAAGGTTAGGAGCCAACATCATGAGTCTATGGCGGGAAAGAGCCCATGATAATGGGGAAATTAAAATTCTAAATGATCTGGCAAGTTTAACAACTTTGCGGAGATGCGGTTTGTTAAAATATGCCATATTTGACCTGATGAAGGGTTAGGAGGACCTTCTCAGCTGGATTATCGAATAGTGGGATGAACATTAGGATGTGTTTAGGATTGGGGATCATGAGCTCTCTATCTAAAGAGACGATATTTACTTCCTCACTCATTTATTGTGCAAAGGTGGCTGAGTAAACGTAACAGGAGGGAGAGCAGATCCCAGGACCACTGCGGATTTGGTCTGGATACATTGTAGACTAGGATGTGCACTGGTGAGCAACTTGGTTCCTATTCAGTGGATCATAACTATGTCGATGAGGGAAATTTTATGGATGATCATATGCTTGGCAGGGTCCAAGAGATAACATGTTACTTCAAAGGCTCATTTTCTACTAGCAATAGACTTCTTACAACCACAAGTATTTAATTGGTGCGAGGGAGTTCTTCGCTAGGTGAGAGTAGAATTGAAAGCTTACAAGACTCAGGTCCAAAGAGAGTTTGGGTATGGTAGTCTGATAGCATCTTTTTTCCTTGAGAGAGTGCCTGTGCTGAGGCCTCACATGAGTCTGGACATAGGTAGTCCCAGGGAGTCAAGACAGGAGCAATGGGCCTCCCTAGCACCTTGTATTGGAGGGGTGGCGATTAGACACCTTTTCGAGGATTACTTCTTCGAGTGGCTCAATGGCCAGATCATCATGATTGAATATTATGCCTATGCAGGCATGGATTACATAGGATATTCGGATCTGATTTTTCCACCTAGCACTAAGTGGGGGCCACAAGGTAAGAGGTTTAATCAGAGTACCAAAAAGTATTTTTTTTTTTTTTAATTTTTGAAGTTTATGTAATGTATTTTATTATGGGTGAACAAGTACTGACATGAAGCATTTGCTTGACACGGATGTGGCACTGGTACATCCTGCAGGCATGCCCTGCCATGCTAGGTAGGGTGATAAACTATCTGGGGCTAGAGTAGGTGCGATAACGGCCGAAGAGGGAGATGACACACATAGTCTCCACGACATTTCTAGGAACCTTGAGGGTTTGAGAATGGGTGTGCCGACTCTTCCCATGAGGGAGATACTGGATCATATGCAATGACACACTATGGTTGTGCCATAAAGGTTTCTGGTTCCTCTTAGGAGGTTGGCTAGACTTGTTCTGAGTTATCATGAGTAGCAGGCTTAGCAGTATTATGGTATAGCCAGTGGGTGTCATAGAGAGGCTTAGTAAATCCATTTTGTACTTACAAACACCCAAGTTTTGGGAAATTTTGATTTAAAAAGGATGGACTCGATATATATATATATATATATATATATATGTGTGTGTGTGTGTGTGTATATATATATATATATATATATATATATATATATATATATTGGTGATTCATGGTGTAAATGTTTGTTTTAATTTTTTTTGTAAATTTTTAACTATGTCAAATTTTACTTTCATGCATGTATCTATAATGAATGAGACAGATGCAAATCTAATACATAATTTTCCAATGAGTCAGCTACTATAATAAATTCTCAAGGAATGTGTTCATATGTAATAAACTCAAATTGACGTTCCAAGAGTCGTACCTTTAAATAATGACGTAACAAGATTGGATTGCGAATGTGATAATGATTTTTCAATTTCATAATGAATAACTAAGAGTTTAACTTGACCACCGGAATGGAGATGTCCCAAGATGATGCTTCAGTGAGAAGTGCAATTACAAACATATACTCAGCAATATTGTTGGTGGCAGTGCCAAGAAAAACTCCCCCATAACTAAGTAGTTCCGACCCAGGTGTGTAAATGACCCAAGTAGTTGATGCAATGTTTCGTGTGTGACGACTGGCACAATTTGCATATCCTATGAATGGTAATTAGGGCAATGAAGACATATGCACAACAAGAGACATGCATGAGACAAATACTAATAAAAATAAAAAAAAGGTCCAGTCACAACAAAAGAAGCAACACTTATAAATACATAAAATTACAAAGAAAATGCCCAGTGCAACACTAGGCATAATACTTTTTTAGGTAGAGCCCATTGCAGGACTCCGTGAGTGGGATTCTGTCATAGTCCTGAATTTCGTAGGAACCATTTGAAAGGACCTTAGTAATGACATATGGACCGATCCATAATGGTTGAAGCGTATCTGCCCCCAAGAGGTTCTTTTTTTATCATAAAGTAGAACAAGATCACTTTCTTGGTAAGAAAGAGGCTTGACATTGTTGTCATATTGGGTCTTGAATCAACGCTTGTGGGCTTCGAAATCCAGTGCGTCATCTCAATGAGTCTCGTCCATTTGATTGAGGGATAGTATGCACTCTTCTTCAGTAGTGGTGTCGAGAAAGAGTTCAAAAACTAGCTTTAGTCAAGGAATCTGGCACTTGATAGGTAGCACTTCTTATAGGCCATAAGCAAGTTGGAATGGTGTAAAGCCTGTAGCAATTTTGACTGAAGTTCGATATGCCCACAATGCAAGATATAAGATGCGGTGCGAGTGGGTTTTATGATTTCCTACTAACCGACGGATCATGGTGTTGAGGACGCCATTGACAACTTCCACTTGGCCATTAGCTTGTGGGTAGTAGGGCGAAGAATGTTCTTGCCTAAAACCTAGCAACGTTGTTAAGTCAGACATCATGTGGTTTTGAAAGTGAGAACCATGGTCTGTAATGATCGTGCGGGGCACGTCGAAATGACAGATCACCTGATTGAATAGGAATAACGCCACGGTTTCTCCATCAAATCAGAAAGTGGGAATAACTTCTGCCCATTTCGTAAAGTAGTCCACAAAAACAACAATGTAGTTGTGTCCATCATAGGAAGTGGGGTTACACGTGATGAAGTCAATGCCGCATTTGGAAAAGGGGCCAATGAAGATAAAAAGGTGTAGGGGGGCCGAAGGTGCGTGCATTTTCTTGGTAAATATTTGGAAAGGATGACATTGCTAGACTTTCTTAATATAATCTTTAAACAAGGTCGGCCAGTAGTATCTTGTGCGTAGAATTTTCTGGGTGGTAGCCATGCCAGAAAGATGACTGCCACATGCCCCAGCATTGCAATCATTTAAAAAGTATTCTGCCTCTTCATGAGTGAGGCAACATTGAAGAACTCCATCAGCACCATGATGATATAAAGTGTCATTAAACACTAAATAGTGCCAAGCTTGGTGGCGAATGCGATGATAATCGCTTGATGAGATATCAGGGCAGAATCGTTGTGCTTGGAGGTAGACAAGAATGTATCCATACCAAGGATCAGTTGAGTTGATCAGATAGATAGATTCATCTAGAAGAGGATCATGGGTGACCTCATTTGGATCGCCTATGGGAAGGTACGACAATAATTCTGCGAAGACTAAGGATTTTTTTCCTTGGCAATGGAAAAAACCAAATCAAATTGCTGGAGGAGAACAATCCATTTGGAATATTTTCCTCCGATAACTTGACGAGACAAAATGTGTCTCATGGGATTCTCCAAAGTGATGACAATAGTTTGTCATAACAATATATAGTGTTGGAAGCGATTGACAACAAAGACAACTGCCAAGGATAACTTTTCCACATGTGAATATTGGAGTTTAGGCCCAACCAGGCCTTTTGAGAGATAATAGATCACATGCTCACTAAGATCATTGTGGGTTTGGAACAACACCATACCAATGGAGGATGGTGAGGCTACCAAGTATAAGAGAAAGTCGCGCGAATAGTAGGGAGCACTGAGCAGTGTTGCAGATATAAGTGCCTCTTTTAAGGCATCAAATGATTGTTGGGCTCGATCATCCCACAAGTATGGTACTTGCTTCTTTAGTAGGCACATAAAGCCTTTCATCAGCTTGACATAGTTCACGATGAATCGTCATAAGAAGTTTGCCTTCCTCTACAATTGTTGGAGTTGTAAAATGGATTGCGGCACGGGAAATTGAGTAATTTCATTTACCTTATCGGGATCAACCCCAATCCAATGTTTGGAGACAACGAAACAAATTAGGCGTCCAGAATCAACAAAGAATACACATTTGTGCGGATTCAGACGTATGTTATAGAACCTGCACTTAAGAAAAAATTCTCTAATATGAAATAGGTGTTGGTTTCTGTTTTTGGAATGGGCTGGGAGGTCATCCAAATAATCTTGAATAATGTGTTTAATATCATGAAATGCATATTCCATGGCCCATTGAAAGGTTGCTCCAACATTATTTAGACTGAATGGGATTTTTCTATATGAAAATATTCCCCAAGGGAAAATGAAGGCGGTTTTGTGCTGATCTGTAGGATTTATGGCAATCTAGTTATAGCCTAAGAAACCATCCATAAAGGAGAAGGATTTTCAACCGGCATAATCATCGATTATCTGGTCAATGAACGAGATTGAATAATTATCTTTTGGACACACAACGTTCAAATCTGGGTAGTCGACACAGACCCGGATGGTACGCTATTTTTTATCTACAGGAACCAAATTGGAAACCCATTCCGTCAAAGGAATGGAGTAGACGAAACCAAAACATAATAATCTTTCCACCTCTGCCTTGATGGCTACAGTTTTGCGGGGGTGGATTGGTCAGATTTTTCGGTTGATAGGACTGACATTTTCGTAGACCTTGATCTCATGCTCGATGACAAATAGATCTATGCTAGGCATTTCCTCATAAGACTGAGTGAATACATTGCGGAATTCCTTGAAAAGGCAGGTGGAGCTTGCAATTTCCTCAGGATTGCAATCGACTCCAATCTGTATATTTTCCACGATGCCTGTCTTGACTGAGATATCAATGAATCATCCTTGAAATATTTCTCATGTTCCCTTTTGAATCCAAAGTTTGGAAGATTGTATAACTTGAGGGAAAAACCTCATGTGTTTCAAAGGAGAAGATTTGTATAGGGGTCGTGTCTGAATCAGATATCGAAACGCGATGGTGAGAATTTTCCCAAGGTTGCTCCTCTAAAAATATGATGTCTCCAATAGATTCATCTGAAGGTAGGAATTGATTGAGGAGATTGTTAGAGGGAGTAGTTGTGGGAGAGGAGATGGTATTTTTGGTTGTGACCAAAGTGACAGGAGAATCTGATGCAATTTGAATGGCTTGCCAAGCCAATTCAACTAGTGACAATGACATTTTTTCTCCATAAGAGTCAATGTTTGAAGGGCCCGGTAGGATCCATGGATCGATTGGAATGGTGGATACCATAAAAACCATCTGTGGAACCTCAAGCAGCGAGAGAGGAAATCAACCCATCAAGGAAGAACCCTTCAAAATATCAGTACTAATACTGACATAAGAGTCAGGTATGCCACCCACTAAAGGTACGGTGTTAGTAGGCAATGAGGAGTAATCTGTGGTGTAGAAGGACAACTGGTCCACTGTGACTATACTCCCATCCAATGGAAAGAGGATGAGGTGGAAGACTGAATACACGATGGAATTCATGGCATAAGTCCAATTGTGGCCAAAAAGTAGATTATAGTCGAGTTTCCGATCTATGACTTCAATGTCCATCATTAGCATTTTCCCACTCAAAGTGATGGGGTAGTTGAAAAGGTAACCTTTTGGGATGAATGTATGGCCATCGAATGCTTTAAGGGAATTCAACGACAGAGACAGGGTTAGAGAACCCAAGGCGAGCCAACATGAAGTAGACATGACACAGGTCCAAGCGCCTTCATCAATGACTATTCTATCTACACCTCAGCCTTTCGAAAAAATTTGCACTAGAAATGGCAGTTGGTGGGAAAGGCAAGGTTTACATTTATCCATGTCAATTATTGCTACCATGGAATCCTTAGGGTCAACCGCACTAATGGTCAAAATAAAATCTTTTTGTTGCATTGGAAAAGTTTGCAATACTTTGAGTGTAGACATATCTGATGGTGCTTGTGCTAAGTCTTCTACAATACTGTAGTTCTGGGCAACATGTGCAGATGTATTATGTGTTGTGCGATGAAGTGCCCCTTTTGAGGGGCGAATTACAAGATAAGAAATACGTCTTTCGATAAGCGTTAGTGATTGAAGCTCCATAAGTTTTGGCTTGTGTTTGAAGATTAACTGTTCCAAAGGTGTAAACGGTTGACGATCCTTCACTAGAGGAAGGATGATTTGAATTGTTGTTGCCCCCTTGGGGGTTGAGGCGGGTTCACAATAAGATGTTTCTACTGCTGATTAGGGAAGGGGTTTTGTAGGATCACAAGGGTCCGACCAGTGTCCTTTTGATCAAGAAGATCCTTGCATTCTTGGAGACGTGGACATCAATGTGTCATATGGTCTTTCACATAGAGTTTGCAAGGGAACTTGAAAACTTTTTCCTTTCCACTGTCATGTAGTGCAACAAATTTATACTTGGTGTTGGATTGCTTGGTTGGCTACTCTTCAGAAGGAGAGGTCTTTTTATTATTCTTCCTGTTCTTGCCGCTAGGTTTTTGCGTAGACTGCACAGAGTTTACTGCAATGGTAGGAAGAGAAGCCGATTAGGTAGAAGTAGAGGGATCAACAAGCAATTGGGTAATGTGCCCACTACGTGTTTTTACAAAAACCCCAGAGGTAGCATCGACGATACCATCAGTGTGCACGTTGGGTTGCTGAGTATCAAGAGCATTGGAAGTTCTGGGGGCATTGGATATTACATCGTGTAATGTGCTAGACTGCGAATAAGTCGAATCTAAGTGTTCGACACGACGAATGGATTGGTATTCAGTGAACGCACTACCTAAGGCAATGTCCTTGGCAATTTGGGGAAGAAGAGATTTACAAAACCAATCTTCCAACAAATAATCTAGAATGGGGGCTTTGACTAGTCTCCACCTATGTCTCCATTCGTTAATGTGATCGGAGATGTTGGTGGAGGTGTCTTGGCACAGGGTAGTAAGAAGTTCCGTCCTTGTTTCATAGTGGATGGGAAACTGAAAGTGCTTTAAAAATTCCATCGCTAACATGCTAAAGGTATTAACTGACGTGCATGGTAATTCAATGTGCCACTTGGTGGAATTTCCAGTAAGGGTGTGGGGGGAGAGTGAGAGTCAGATACTGTCATCCACCATGGAGTTTGATGCGCACCATAGATGATAGGTGGTGACATGTGTACTTAGATCATCCCCTTGTTTTCCTTTAAACTTCGGGATGTTGTTAGGTATTTTGTGTGGGATTGGGGGCCAATGTAAGTTGTGGTAGATGGGGTCATTGGTCAGTTTGTATAGATCAGGGATGTAGAGTGTTGCCAAAAAAAACAAAGTGTTTGGTGCCCCCGAGTCTAACCAAGGTGATGACGAATGACTTGAAGGAACCTGCGATCCACCCATCATATTGTTTCCAACAAGATACATAGGGTTTACTAGATAATAGTTTCCTTGCAGTGGTGGAGCAGACATATAGGGTGGTTGTCCATATGGGATGTTAGGCTGGGGGATATAAGATTGATTTCCCCCAAGATAAAATTCCCCCCCCACGACTCAATTGAGGTTGAGGAGGAGGTGCCCAAATGGATTGAGCGGGACCGGGTTGAGGGATCATGCTAGAAATATAGTTGGCCATAAGCACATGACTGACATTAGGGTAGTGTCCACTTGGAGGATTTAACTGTCCAACTTGTCCTATAGGTGGAGGGGGAATAGTAATGCCCCCTACCGGTATGTGCATGTTGGGAACATTGCCCCCTGACATTTGAGCCTGGGGGTTTGAACTTGACAGAGGATTCCAACCAAAGGGATACTGAAGGGACCTGTGTTAACAACGCTATTTGGAGAGATAGTCGAAGGTCCAAAAGGAGACACAAAAGGGGAAGGAACCGACATGTATAGGGTTCCACTCATAGTAGTTGTATCTAAGTTTCTTGGACTTGGCATAGTTTGGATAGCGAGTTAACTAATCAATTGTGTATTACTAACTATCGGTGGGGGAAGTGAGGGTGGACCAAATTTGTCCACAAAATTCCATGATCCATTAGTCGCCAGGGGAATGATGGATGTGGGTACAGTGGAAGACATGGTAGGTACATGTGCTTCCTGAATCAATATTGGTCCCAAAGGATCAGCGAGGGGAGGATTATAAGGAGGTACAAATCCTTTAGTGGAAAAGTCCTCCGATAGTATAGTGTGCTAGGATGTATTGCTTGATTCGATGTTAGATACTAGAGACTGATTACCCAAAGAGGGGCAATCCAGATCACTGAATCTTGGTTGATCCTTCGCAGTCAGTGGGGGAAGACCTTGTTATGACCGAGGTTGACGACAAGGGTCGTATGTAGCCATGGTGACAGATATATTTTATCAATTTTTTTTATAGTGATATTGATTATAGTCTCAATGATAACAAACCAACACTTAACAAATACAAAATACTCTCAAAGTCAATAAGAAAGCAGTCAGGGGATATGACTCTGTCTGATAACCACCATTTGCTGGAGATGAAACCCAGTATCACAATAGATAAAAGAGAGAGCTGGCCAAATGTACAGTTACGATTACTCTTGAGCTTCGCTCGAACCTCAAATTAAGGGGTCAAGTGTTCTCATGAAGATGAGGACCCTCCCAAAAACTGAAGACATAGTAGGTTCATCTATTTAGGTACTAGGGCAGCCCGCTCTAGTCACCTCCCTAAAAATGTCTAGCCACTATGGTTACCTCAAATCACAGACACTATCGGGGGGGACATGGTCGTAGACAGTATGTTGTGTGGGTAGGATACCTGAGTCCCTGACTCAACTCCGATATCCTCGAAGGGATCTCTGATACATAGAATACCCAATGGAGATGAAATCGAATGTAGACTACCTTCTCTTACATTAAAATGTTGTCTCACATTTAACTCTGCTTTGAGTGGAGCGGTCCCAGATAGTATGAGTGCAGCAAGATTTTACCCTTTTTAACTACATGAGTCTTAGTTCTACGATCTTGGGCAGTTAACTCACAATTGCCTAGCCCAAGATCCTAGCCTAGACTAATATGTGTGTATACTCAAAAAGAGTTGTTGATTTCTTTTATTACGAGATAGATTTTAGAGGTACTTTATTAATGTCTTTGGAAGGGGTGTTGATGTATGGAGTTTTGTGAGACTCTGACACAAACCATGCAGAAAATGATTTTCAATTTCAATTCGATGAATGAATTATTTCTACAAGGAGAGAATCATTTATACATCAATCAACACCATGCATCCAATGCAGTAAACACAAGCACAATTTGCAGACATGCAATGCTCTCTAACAACTAACCCAATATACAGATGCAAAATATAACAAGCTAAAACAGAAAAAAACTTTAAACAAATTTTTATTTTCTTTTCTTGAAAAAAATAAGTACTCAAGCTATTTTCATAAAAAAAAACGCTCAGGAAATAGGAAACCAAACACAGGGCAAAACTGCAGATCCTTAAACTGACTATAGGCAACTTCCCCAACCCAAGAATTCATAGAACATGCTGTTGATAAAGATATTGGTTGGCTAACGCACTTCAGGAGAGGCTAAAGGGAATTAATTATAGGACTAATGACCTGTCTGCAAGCCACAAGAGCGTTATAACTCATTGGTTTGCACTACTTGGGCGTGTTAGGGGGGGGGGAGTTTTGTAAAAAGTGTATTTCAGGGTCATATCAAAAGCTAAGCACAACATAGAAGGTTATGAAGAGTCTTGAGTGGTCAGAAAGGGAACCAAGAAGAACATGAGGGCCTGGAAAGAAAGAGAGATATGGGAACTTGGAAGGAGAAAACTGGGAACTAAGTATAGTCCTTAGTGGAGTCACCGATTCTATTATAGGGATTAATGCACGGGTGGTTGTGGCTAGAATACCCTCAAGGATCTTCCTAGGATCCAAGGAAGACCATTTAGATTAACTGTAGTTGGCAAAAAGAAGCATATACATATCTATATCAATGCATGATAATCAAAGCAGAAAGGGAGAGATTAACTCAGATCTTGATGCAATCTTACTAGAAAACCCAATGTAGCAGAGCGGAAGACCCTCTTGCTATCTCCTAGATCAACACCTACATATAAACAAGATGGAGAGTAATACTACAACATATGAACTCTGATAATCAAAACATTAATACATAAAGATATTAAAACAACATGCATCTAAGCTACTCATAAACTATGGTAGTAAATCAACATGTAAATAAACACAACATTGGCACCATCGAGTAGACAACACAACAACAGGTCTATATTATTAGATAGGAAAGAATGATTACAACCATCTAGTGAATCAAGCTTCCCTTAATCCTCTAGCTCCTTTCTCTCTCTCTCTTCTTAACCTCTTGGTAGTAAAGCAACTATATCTCATACAAAGTTTCGATAATTAGTTGACAATCCTTTGACCTCTTTTAGAATGCCCAAGCCTCCAATATATAGATGATGAGAGGCTTATCCTTGCCAACTCTCTCATGAGTTCCCTTAGGCAAAGGACAAGATGTTTCATTGCTTTATTTATCTTTCCCCTTCCATTAGGCTCTGTTAGGAATAAAAATATCCTTAGAAAGGTCGAAGGTATATGTTTCCTGCTTTTTTGGTTGGAATTTGAGTGAAAAGTGGACTGCCAGTCAGTCGACCCACTCTTTGACCTCCAGAATCTCACAAAACTTGGGTAACACTATCCCTTGGGAAAAACAGTGAGTTACCCTAGGGACTAACGCCCCTGGCTCATGCATATGGAGCGTGCTAATTCTTCTTGCTAGTTCATGGGGAGCGTTACCTTGGAAAATAGGCTTGTGAATTAGGTCATGTCTTTAATCAGTCCGCCTTTCTCCTCTGGGCTGATGAGGAGGTCATTTTCTTGTATAACATGGAGCACATGCCTTGTTTGAGAGCCATGAAGCCCTGTTGAGTTGCATCAGTTCAGAGAATGTTTTTTTCTTGAGAAGATTAGTGAGGGTTTTGGCAATGCATCCACAATTTCATAAAAAAATATGATAGTATCCAGTGAGACCCAAGAATCCCCTCAAACTCTTCAAAGTTTTTGGTTGGGGCCAATCTTGCATTGATCGAATATTTTTTGGATCAGCCCTCACTCCTTAATACCCACAATGTGTTCCAAATACTCTACTTCTTGCATGCCAAAGGAGCACTTTTATAATTTAACAATTAATTTGTGAGCTTGGAGCACTTGCAATGTCTGGTCTACATGCTGAAGATGTTTATCCCAGGTTATGTTGTAGATGAGAATGTCATCAAAGAAGACTAGGAAAAATTTTCTGAGATATGGTTTCAGAAGGTGGTTCACGAGGCTTTTAAAAGTATATGGAGCATTACAAATACAAAATGGAATTACCAAGAATTCATAATGGCCTTCATGAGTTCGGAAGGATGTCTTGGGAATGTCTACTTCCTTCACGTGTATTTGGTGATATCCCGAGTAGAGGTCTAGCTTGGTAAATAATTTAGAAACATACTGTTCATCAAGAAGATCCTCAACAACCAGAATAGGAAATTTTTCCTTGATAGTGAGCTTGTTAAGGGATCGAAAGTGTGGAAACATGCACCATTCTCAATCTTTATTTAGAACCATGACCACCATAGATGAATAAGGGTTGATTTTGGAATGGATAACACCTGCTTTGAGGAGTTCCTTGATGATTTTTTCAATTTCATTCTTTTGGACAAAAGGATATCGATATGGACGGACATTAGGCGGATGGGCACCTGGGATCAAAGGGATGTTATGATCATGTTCACCCCTAGAGGGTGGAAGCTCTTTAGGTTTGTCAAAGACCCACTAGTGGAAATACCTGTTGCATCTCAGGATGAATATAAGGAGTAGTGGATTCAATGGCGTGGATGCCATTAAATTGGGAAACTACTCCATGATGGCTCTTTTTGAAAAGCTTCTCTATTCGATGTAAGTTGATGATTGTAGGAGCACATGCCTGGAGTCCCCTCAATGTATGAATGTGGTCATTCTACTTAAAGCTCATATATAAATCCTAGAAATCCATTGTGATATGGCATAGTGTGTGAAGCCATTCAACACCAAGGACAATGTCGCAACCACCCATTTCAATGGAAAGCATGTGGTTCTTAAAGTGTTATTATCCCATCTGAAGCTTAATATTTTCACAGTGGCCTTCACATCTCATGGTCCCCCCATTAGCGATAAGGACTTGGAAATTAGATATTGCCCGTACAAAGAAATGAATAGCTTCTACGAATCTCTTATGGATAAAACTATGAGTACTGTTGAAAATAATACTGAGAGGGGGGGTGAATCAGTATTATCAAGTTCTTTTAATAAAACTTCCTTATTTATTCTTTGAATTATTTTTGCATGTCAGTACCATAAAATAATGAGCATGAACAAAGAAAACAGATAGTCACACCAAAGAACACAAGATGTAAGGTGGAAACCCAATGTGGGTGAAAACCACCTGCTGCAATATGTCTCTATCTTCTTTCAAATTAGAAACTCCTTTTACAATGGTTTTGTACTGGTGCAGTCCTTTACCAGTACGCAGGCTGCAACCTGCAGAGAGCTACAACTCTCTCTCATTTTCCAGTCTCTCTTGGAAGGGAGCTACAACCCCCTACTTCTTTTCTTTCAAGGACCACTTTTCATAAATTTTCAAACTGCGCCTTCTGTGGCGCCGCGACCACCGCACCTGTGCCTTCTGTGGTGCCTCTGCACTGCGCATTCTGTGGCGCCTCTGTGGCGTCTCCACACTGCGCCTTCTGTGGCGCCTCCGTACTACGCCTTCTGTGGCGCCTCCGCACTGCGCCTTCTGTGGCGTCTCCACACTGCGCCTTCTGTGGCGCCTCCGCACTGCGCCTTCTGTGACGCCTCTGTGGCGTCTCTGCACTGCGCCTTCTGTGACGCCTCTGTGGCGTCTCCGCACTGCGCCTTCTGTGACGCCTCTGTGGCGTCTCCGCACTGCGCCTTCTGTGGCGCCTCTGTACTGCGCCTTCTGTGGTGCCTCCGCACTGCGCCTTCTATGGCGCCTCCGCACTGCGCCTTCTGTGACGCCTCTGTGGCATCTCCGTACTGCGCCTTCTGTGACGCCTCTATGGCGTCTCCGCACTGCGCCTTCTGTGACGCCTCTGTGGTGTCTCCGCACTGCGCCTTCTGTGACGTCTCTGTGGCGTCTCCGCACTGCGCCTTCTGTGGTGCCTCTGTACTGCGCCTTTTGTGGCGTCTCCGCACTGCGCCTTCTATGGCGCCTCTGTACTGGGCCTTCTGTGGCGCCTCCGCACTTCCGCAGCTGCAGCGCTCGAGAGATCACCCTTCATAGATTCGCTTTCAACTTCCCTTTCATAGATCAAACTTTTAAAACAATAACCCAATATTTCAGATCTTAAGATATTCGATTTGCAAGAATGAATTAGCCAAGTGATCTCCTTTGCTTTATATAGGCTTAGGCCTTTCACAATACCACGGGCCAAAACCATAGGATCAAAAAAAACTGTTGGACTAATACCATGAACCAACCATGAAAGTACGTGAGATCAACACTTTTGACGAAGTACCATGGTCCAAAACTATAGGTTCAAATACCAAGGACTAACTACCATGGACCAAAGGTAAGTTCTCCAACATATATGCGCTTTTCCTCATAGGTTCAAATACCAAGGACTAACTACCATGGACCAAAAGTAAGTTCTCCAACATATACGCGCTTTTCCTCATAGGTTAAAATACCAAGGACTAACTACCATGGACCAAAGGTAAGTTCTCCAACATATACGCGCTTTTCCTCATAGGTTCAAATACCAAGGACTGACTACCATGGACCAAAGGTAAGTTCTCCAACATATACGCGCTTTTCCTTGCATGAAAGTGCGTGAACTTTTTCTCTACATGAAATAAACTTTTCTCTGCATAAAAGTGCGTGAAATTTTCTCTACATGAAATAAACTTTTCTCTGCATAAAAGTGCGTGAACTTTTCTCTACATGAAATAAACTTTTCTCTGCATATAAGTGTGTGAACTTTTCTCTACACTATAATTTATTATCTGAGATGAGTCGGTTGCCATCAAGTACAACATATGTATCATAATGCCAACAATCTCCCCCTTTGGACTTGATGGCAACAACAACCAATCACTCTCCCCCTTTGACATCAAGGGCAAGGGGTTATGCTCCCCCTAAGAACATGCTCCCCCTGACTATAAACCAGATCTGCAAAGAAGAACCATAATCCATGACCATGAAAGAGATAGAGACGTATTGTAGCAATATTCAGACCAGAATCCATGATCTCATTCTGTACTTCCTCCATAATGCCAACAATGCATGATATGCTCCCCATGAACCTGTGCCATTCGATCTTTGACCAATCCGCAACCCAGCACATGTACGCATATACTTCAGATGAACCTTGCATACAACCAACAATCAGAAGAGATTCAATAACAAGATGATGCATCAACAACCCCCAGCTTTTGCTTGAGGTATTCAAAGGTCTCCCTAGGCAATGGTTTGGTGAGTATATCAGCAACCTGTTCCTTAGAAGGAACATACTCCAACTTGACCTTTTGTTCAAGCACTTGTTCCCGGAGAAAGTGATACTTAATTGGTATGTGCTTGGTTTTTGAATGCATGACTGGGTTCTTTGAAATGCTGATTGCACTTGTATTATCACATAAGATGGAGATGGGTGGTGTACAAGTGATTTGAAAATCCTGCAAGGTCTGCATCATCCAAAGGAGTTGAGTGCAGCACGATGCAGCAACAACATATTCTGCTTCAGCTGTAGACAAGGCAATCGAACTCTGTTTCTTGCTGAACCAAGATACTAATCTGGAACCCATAAAGAATGCACCACCACTTGTGCTTTTCCTGTCATCCACGCTTCCGGCCCAATCTGCATCTGTATAAGCATGAAGTGTGAGATCTGTATCTCTAGGATACCATAAGCCATAGTTTTGAGTCCCTTGAAGATATTTGAAGATTCTCTTTATTGCCTGAAGATGAGTTTCCTTTGGATTTTCCTGAAGTCTTCCAACTATTCCGACTGCATGCATGATATCCGGTCGGGTACCTGTCAAATAAAGTAAACTTCCAATCATAGATCTGTAGGTTGGTTGATGCACTGCTGCAGATTCATCATTTGCACTGAGGCTACATCCTGTGACCATAGGTGTACATACTGGTTTTGCATCTTCCATGCCATATTTCTTCAAAATCTGTTTGAGATACTTGGTTTGAGACAAAAAGATCCCTCCTTCTTTTTGTTGGATTTGCAAACCAAGAAAATATGTCAATTCTCCCAGCAAGGACATTTCGAATTCTTTCTGCATCACCAAGGCAAAGCTTTGACTCATAGCTTCTTCATTGCTGCCAAAGATAATGTCATCTACATACACAACAAGTATTAGCAATTTTTTATTTTCAACTTTTATATAAAGATTGCTATCTGCTGATCCTTTTAAAAAACCTTGTTGATGAAGATATTTGTCCAAACGATAGTACCAAGCCCTTGGAGCTTGTTTGAGACCATAGAGAGCCTTTTTCAATCTGCATACAAGATTTGGATCATTTCCAAGAATGAACCCATCTGGCTGCTCGATGTATACTTCTTCTTCTAAGTCTCCATTCAGAAAGGCTGATTTCACGTCCATTTGAAATACTTTGAAGTTTTGAAAGCTTGAGAGAGCAAGGAACATTCGGATGGCCTCAAGTCTTGCAACCGGAGCAAAGGTTTCTTCAAAGTCTATTCCTTCTTGCTGCGCATACCCTTTACAAACAAGTCTGGCCTTGTTTCTAATTACTTCTCCATTTTCATTCAATTTATTTTTGAAGACCCATTTTGTTCCGATAACATTCTTATCCTTTGGTCTAGGAACCAGCTCCCAAGTGTTGTTCTTTTCGATCTGCTCAAGTTCTTCATCCATTGCTTTCACCCAACATTCATCTTTGCATGCCTCTTTCACATTTTGTGGTTCAGTGGAGGAGAGTAATGCCAAATAGCTTGAAGCTTCTGCAACTGTTCTTCTTGTTTGTACACCTGCTTCTTTCTGTCCCACAATCTGAGATTCTGGATGATTCTTCTGAACATATCTGGACGGAGTCTTTCTTTCTATTCTTGTATGCTCCTCTGGTTCTTCTTGAGGTTCTTCTTCTTCATCATTCTGTCTTTGAGGGTAGCCTTCATCTTCTTCGATGTCTTCATGATGTACTTGCCTAGGAATGTATCCCTTCTCATCAATCACTACATCAATGTTGTCAACAATTCTGCCAAGTCTTTTATTGTAGCACTTGTATGCTTTGCTATGTGGAGAGTAACCAAGAAGAATGCCTTCATCTGCTCTAGGTTCAAGTTTTCCAAGTTGCTCATCAGTGTTCTTAATATAACATTTGCTCCCAAAGATTTTGAAGTTCTTTACCGAAGGAGTCTCACCACACCAGAGCTCATGAGGGGTTTGAGTGCTGTTCACCCGGACATTTGTTTTGTTGAGAATAACAACCACAGCATGTGCAGCTTCACCCCAAAAAGTTGCGGGAGTTCCCGACTCATCAAGCATAGCACGAGCCATTTGTTGGACTGTTCTGTTCATTCTTTCCACAACTCCATTTTGCTGAGGAGTTCTAGCTGTAGAGAATTCTCTTCTTATCCCATGTTCTTCACAGAAATCGAAAAATTCATTTGAGGTAAACTCCCCACCTCTGTCGGATCTGAGGCACTTAATTTTGTATCCTGATTCATTTTCAACCAAGGTGTTGAAGGATTTGAATTTTTCGAATGCTTCATCTTTGTGCTTCATAAGTCCTAACCAGACAAACCTGGAGAAATCGTCAATGAATAATATCAAGTATTCTTCTCCTCGAGGTGTCCTTTTCCTGAATGGACCACATGTATCTGTATGTACTAGCTCAAGAGGCATGCTAGTTGATCCTTCCTTCTCTGAAATGAGACACGCTGCAATATATTTTATTATTCATGAGCAGATTGAAATGTTCACTTTCCTCTTCAAGGGGGAAACCTCCAATAGAGCAGAGCTCAATTAAAATAAGACTTGATGATATTTCCCTTACTAACTAAGACTATTTATAGCTTAATGACATCCAAAACCATAACTACTAGTGTTCCCTTGCATAACACAGGTTAACCACTTTATTTATTAACTATGGCCCATTCACAACTAATTGTGGCCCCTTTTCTATAATGTGGGTCAACCAATTACAATTATTATTAATGCAGGCTTTATTGACTCTTTAACTAACTATGACTTTGAATCAACCCCTTGGGAATACTACATAAATAAATGGGTTAGGGTTGGACCCTAACACCTTTAAAACCAATTTATGTCATGGAATCCTCTTCTTTGTTTCCTAGTCACTTAGGTGATTCAGTTCCTCTTCCTTGCCCCAAAAGAGTCCTCATAACCAAGGTAGTTCCATGCCTTATACCTGTCATGGCATTATTCATGGAAATCAATGAACATCACTAGGTTATAGTCCCCATAATGGACCTGTTATTAAAGCATTTGACTCCAACACATTGTTGTTCACTTGAATCTCTTCAAGTATTTTTGGTTTAAATTTTCAACTAGATTCATACACCCTTTTTGGGTAGTTCAATGTTCTCCCTACACCATGGCATACAAATTTTCATGAGATTAATCATAAGGAAATTCTCAACCAATTTAAAACATACCCCCATTAGGAGATTGGTGGCATTATTCTCATTGATGGAAAAGGAGTAGCAGAAGAGCAATAAAGGCAAAAGAGCATAATGGACATAGGAGCAACAATGTTTGTTACAAGGATATTTTTTAGTGAGAGATGAAGGTGATGGAAAAGGAACAACAGGAACAAGAAAGGGTAAGGTAGAAAGAAAATGTGATAACATAGGTATTTTTTATGGCACACTTGTATTGTACAGGAATTGTTGAGATGATTGCATATATTGTTATGGAAAAGAAGCAGCAAGGCTAAGTTGAAGACTGGTTTGGTTGAGTTGAGTTGTTGTGATGCAAGTCCAAGGCAAAGGAAAATATGTTGCGAAGATTGTTGTAATGAATTAATGATAAATATTGTTATTTGATGTTGACTTATGTTGATGAATTTAATCATTTCATGTGGATGGAAAATAATACTGGGTGGATTATTTATTTTTGTGTTTAATATTCAAGATATGAAGAGTTTGGAAATGGGTGAGTGGAAGGAAAAGAGTCAAGCCCGTTTACTTCATATTCTTATGTGGAATAAAAACAATCAACAAACTTCCTTTATAAAATATGTTGTTTTTAGAAGCAATTTAAGGTTAGAGAGTGGGAGAATGTGTGAGAGTTGATTGAGGTATTATGCATTAGTTACCTCGCACATATGAAGCTTATGTGAAGCAGATTTGAAGGGAAAAAGAGGTTGAAATGAAGATGGAGATATGTAAAATTTAAGACCAGATAAACCAACACATTGTTGTTTCTTTTTTTCATTAGGGGATTGTAGTCTCCTTTCAAGTAGTGGCTTGATAAACATCAAGTTGGAGCCAATTGAGGTAGGAGCCTCCTGTGGGTTGTAGCCTATAGAAAACATATGGGAGTTGGAGCTTCTTTGCATGTGGCAACTTGCAGACAATTGAGGTAACATCCTCCTGTAGGTTGGAGCCTACAGAAAATTAGATGAAATAAGGAGTAGAATCTTTCCTTTGTATCACAACAATAATAAAATCGTGGTTTTCTCCCATTATGGGTTTAACAATGCTCATAGTACTGTACACAATATTTTCCTCCTTGTCTTTGACTTACACACACTGAATCAGTTGCCAAATCTGGAAATCACCCAATGGCGTATGTGCTCTATGCAATATTTATCTTGTATTCAACTTACACACACTAAATTAGTTACCAAACCTAGAAAGAGTCTAGTGGTGTATAGGCTCCATGTGATCTTCAACTTGTCTTCAATTTATACACACTAAATTGATTTCCAAACTTGGAAAGCACCCAATGGTGTATATGCTCCATGTGATATCTAGTTCTCTTCAACTTACACACACTGAATCGGTTTTCAAACCCAATAAGAACCCAATGGTGTATATGCTCCATGCATTGAATCAACTTCAAAGCCTAGTAAGCACCCAATGGTTTATATGCTTGATGCATTGAATCAATTTCTAATCCTAGGAAGCACCCAATGGTGTATATGCTCCAAATAATCCCCCCCTTTCTCACTCACCTCCTAGTGAGGGTGGGCACTACCAATCCCGGTAGTCTTCTGTTGACAGGAATATAGATATAACATCACACTTCCCAGGACTAGTTAGCCCCCAATTCCAGGTGACCTACCTATCCCAATATCTATTAGTGGTTAGTGTGCCTATAGATCCCATAATTAGCTTTTAATTATCATAATATAAACATGGCACATAATATCATAAAAAATATTAATCATCAACAAGAATTCACACTTGCTCAGTAGATTTCTCACACAACTAGAAATCTCATTGGATAACTTCATTATGTTATCCCAAACATACCATTCTACATGCATCAAATTTTTTAGTATAATAAATCATTATTCCACAAGAATTATCCTTGACTTCAACCTATCAATTATTATTCCATTGCATGCATTCATTTATTTAATGATCAAGATATTCATGCATATAACACATATCAACATATGTCAAATGAAATCAAGGTTAAGAAGACCTCATGTAGATATGAAAAACACATATAAAATCAAAACAATAGTTTCCAACTTAGCCCAAAGGAATTCTTTACCCAAATTCCTTTCTTTTTCCCTTTTCACTTCGCTATCATTACTAGCGCTATTAGCTAATATTTTATATTGTTATAATATTCAATGATTAATTAAATGAAACATTTTCTTTACTCATGTTTTTTACACAGTAAATTTTCAGCCTGGATATACTTTCTTCACTAATGCTCACTATGATTGTTGGGAGAATCATTTGCAACATAAGTTTCAACAATGACCTCTCTTTCCCATTTCCCCAATGGTGTTCTATATTTACTAGAACCCATTAATAAACTTGATTTATATTGTTGTCTAATTTCATCCTCTATAATTTTTCCATTTA
Organism: Pinus tabuliformis; assembly: GCA_031772625.1. Classification (NCBI taxonomy): domain Eukaryota; kingdom Viridiplantae; phylum Streptophyta; class Pinopsida; order Pinales; family Pinaceae; genus Pinus; species Pinus tabuliformis. Next base: position 546,459,903 of record CM062818.1, read on the forward strand.
TGCTCATAGCAAGAGCAGAAGCACAAGGTGTAAGCACTGATACTTATCAACAGTTCAACGAGGAATTCTATTAGGCAACCTCACAATGTTAAAGCATACTAAGTGAAATTTCTATTTTCACATCATACACAATGATAATAATTTAGGAATACATTATTTATTTGCTACTATGATGGTTCTCAACTCAAAGGCCCGTCTATTGGAATTTTAGGTAGCACGAAAGGTAAGGAATTGGTTGGGAAATTTACTGAGAGAGTGGGGCTTTGGATCCAAATATGTGGTTTTATGATCTAAAGAAATTAATTAGTTATTATATTGGTTTGAGAGACTAAAAACCTAAAGATCTAGAGTTTACCTAAATGACCCAAGAGTGTTGGAAATAATACTGAGAGGGGGGGTGAATCAGTATTATCAAATCAATTATTTTTCATTTCACAATCAAATTTGTATACGCTACTTCAGTTATGGTAAACTGCATATATATGCTACTGTGTCTAAGGCAACCAACGTATATCAGTAAACTTATGATTCATTAACTGTTGATCTTTAATCAATTCATTAGAACTTTATTAACCATAAGAACAGTAAATAGGTGTAGTAAAATAGAACAGATCATCACACACATGGACACAAGATATAAGGTGGAAACCCAATGTGGGTGAAAACCACCTGCTGCAATTCGTCTCTATCTTATTTTAATAAGAAAATTCTTTTTACAATATTTCTGTACTGGTGCAGTCTTATACCAGTACACATGCTTCTACCTGTAGAAGGCTACAATCTTCTCTTGTTCTCCAGCTTCTCCTGGAAGGGAGCTACAACCCCCTTAGCTCTTGTACTAGCCGATGTACTAGTACGTAGGTGCTGACCTATAGAAGGCTACAACCTTCTCTTTACTTCCGGGACCACGTTTCATAAATTTTCAGACTGGATCCATAAATTACATCAATCAAACATTAAATATATCTGTGTCAACCAATCTCCTTTTCACCAATCAAAACTGATTCAAACAATCACTTCTCTGAATTCTGTAACCAGAAAACAATAACAGTAACCAGACAACAATTCTGAACCCAGAACACTGCAACAATGAACAGAAGTAGCTAAAACATATTTTGTGAGACGTACGCTACTTCAATATGTGAAACCCGCATGCATACGCTTCTTTGGATTACCGTACCTGCGTGTATACGCACCTTTGCAATGCCGAACCTTCGTATAGATCTATAAAAGATAATTTAGCCTTTTCAAATATTCAGACATCAGTTTTACCTAGATTATCAGATTTATAGATCAAGTCATGTGCCAAATATAACAGATAAAAAATCACACAAAGATACTTCTCTTCAAGCCTTAAGATCTTGACCCATCAATAGAACTTATCCTTCTTCTAGCGCTCAGGTTCCTCCTTCGTTCAGATTCAGCTATGCACCATAACCCAATGACCAGTATTCTAGATCTTTCTCTTCATAAGATATTCAATGCTTGAGTGAATGCCTTTACCTAATGATCTCCTTCCCCTTTTATAGACTTAGGCCTTTCTCAATACCATGGTCCAAAACCACTTAGAACCAATACTTGGGGTGCAATACCTGGGTTCAATACTTTGGACGAGATACCATGGACCAAAACCATAGGTCCAAATACCAAGGACTAAATACTATGGACCAAAAAAAAAGTTTTCCCACATGTACGCGCTTTTCCTTGCATGAAAATGTGTGCATATGTATACGCACCTTTTGATAAGCTATCCTGCGTGTATACGTGACTTGGTTAAGAGGAACTTGCGTATATCTCTTTTTCTTTCATTCTAAGATCTTGAACTGTGATCTGCCATCTGAGTGAGTTGCCATCAAGGACAACACTTGTGTCATAGTGCCAAACCTGTCATAATGCCAACAAAGAGAAAAGAATAAATAGAGAGCATAAGGAGAGGCTCATGGTACACACTTGAGATGTGACCTCATGTGTGGAGAAAGATAGACCTAAGGAGGCCACAGATATTAGAGAGATAGACACATCCCAAAAAATGAGGATTCTTGTCTAAGGAGGCTGAGTGGAGTATCTTGTAGAGAAGAGGTTGCAGTCAAGGATCCTGTTAAAAGATCCTTATGTGGGTGGAAAGAGGTCCAAGAGCATTGGACTGAGTTACATAGTAGTCTTAAGAAACACCAAGGAGGTTGAGAAAGGGTTGTAGACTAGGAAGAGAGTTGGAAGAATACCATAATTGTGGCTGCAGTTGGTTGATGGAAGCCACAAGGCATTCGAGGGTTGCTTTACTGTCTTCCTGGAGTAGGCACAAACTTATATTAGAGAACAATGACTTTGTAATATAGCATCTCATGCATATATGAATAACATGCCAAGAAGTGAACTTTCAAACCTTTAAGTGAGCCAAGCTAAAGTATCTTTGAGGACGCAAGCATCTCTAGAAGAGGTGGGGTGTATTTTTTTGTGTATTTCAAAGTAGCTGAGTCAAAGGAAGAGTGGTTGAGAGTTTGATCCATCGAAGAATAAGAGACACAACCCTGAGAAAGAGGCCGAGAGATTTGTTATCTAAAAATAGGCTAAAAAGGGCCTTAGACCTAGTATAGTGTTGGTCTCAAAACAAAATAACCCTACAAAATGTGGGGTAGAGGGGGCACAAGGGGTCAAAGTCAATCTCCATCATTGATGGGTGGGAGTGGCATACCCTCTCCTTTCTCTCGGCAAGCGCTGATACAACTCACTACATCGACACATAAGCATGAGTGCTGAGTGACCGACAATGTGTCACACTAGACCACATGGGTAGGGGGCATTGACAGAGTTACACACCATCTATATCCGATGGCGGGAGTGCTCGCTGATCCAACATCACAGAGCACTCTACACCATGTAAATGCTTGGACATTAACGCTACGGAGAGGCATGTACAAGGCCACATGTCAACAACTCATGCTCTCCACATGCCTCTGCAAAGTTGAAATGCCAAAACCCAACCAGTGCAAAACGTTTCCATGCATCCTGTCCACATCAACATCCACCTCATCCTACCTATCTCACCGAGTCACCTGCCACATCATTGTGCTATCATTGCCTAGTCCTCATCCATGTGTCTTTCTTTGTATGCCTATATAGCAACTCCACGTCACTTTCCATGTCGAATACTTGTCACCTGCTATGCCATTAATCCACTTGTCCAACCAACCTCCACGTGTTTGGGTCCCACCTCTAGCTTGCATAATCCTAACGTCACATGAGCCTGGACCATGCCATGACATCAGATGATGATGAGAGCCCTTCATCCAATGGACCTCAAAGCTTCACTATGTGAACATGAGCAAACGTTAAAGCGACAGGAGGATGCATAAAATGCTACGTGGTAACATCTCATGCTTCCTACATACCTCATGGGTTTTCAAAAACCATAATCCTTGTAATGTGAAAGGTCATCACACAACGTTTCATGTGGACTCCATGTTAGACTGCCACGTATGTGCCATAGCTTCCCAATTTTTTTGCACAGTCAGATTGCCACATAGGATGTTGATTTCCTAGTGAAATCACCTAACCCTTTCCCAATTAAAATTTGCCACGTGTTTGGGAAAATTTATTTTTAAAAGGGTGGGAGAACCTCATTTTTTGTCATTTTTCAAAGATGTTCCACTGTGTATCTATGCATTCGCTCAAGAACTCTACTCACCAAGTGGATTTCATAAAGTTAACTGTAGAACTCATCCACCATCCTTGTTCTTAGTACCATTCTGAATCTTGATAACCTTTCCATGGTTGAAAGATTACAAAATTTGGGATTTAAAACCTAGAATTGTGTTGTTTCCAAAAAAACCCATTTTGCAAAGAAACATTTGATTTTAGTAGATAAATCCCTGGTTGAGGTTCAATTCACTCACTATTAGTAGCCTTAGTTCAAATTCTCACTTGAGTACCTCGAATTTGATTTTGAATTCACCTACTAAACCCTAAGCTGTGCTATCTATGTACACCCATTGCTCTAAGAGCCTGAATTTTGAAATCATTCCCTCCAACTATTTCTCAATTCCCTACCACCACGTGGCATGCATGTGTCTTCTCCCCAAATCTCCCGAGAGTCTCCTATCTCACACTTTCACCCTTCCTCAGTTAGTTAACCCTCATCTAAGTTTCATACCTTCACAAATGGCCATATATTCATCTAAAGGTGTTGCTGATGTCTAAGATAAGGGAAAGGGAAAAGAAACAGATATCATAGATGAACTTGAAATGTTTGGGATCCTTTGTTAACCACACATGATATGAAAGGTTCTTTCCAGATGGTATTGAACATAAGTGTCATGTTAAAGGATAAAAATAACATGCAAGCATATGGAATAGTCTATGTTGTCCTTCCACAAGTATTCAATTTCCCGGAATGGTGGACTGGTCTGCCAAAAGGTACTTGCCAGACAAAAGGATAATTACATCATCCCAAGATGAAATGGAGATAATTAATGTGACTCCAGAAGCCATTATAGATATTTTGTTATTCCCCGATAGAACTGGACTAATTTAGCACCAAATCTACAACAACAAATAGTAAACATGTGTCTCCTAAAGGGAATAATACCCCCAAGTAAAATCTATTATCACATTTCCATTTTTGAGCACATGATCTAGTAGAAATTTTCTCCATAATAGCTCAAGTTTTGGGTCTTGATGTCAATATTTACAACTAGAGTTTCCCTGGGTCTTTTAGTATCCTTGTATCGCCCATCTACTAAATCTTGCACCCAATTCGATTTTCCTCAATTTCTGTCATATGAAATCTATTCCCAAATGTTGAAATATGAGGATATCAAATATTTACGCTACCAGTCATACTTCATTTGTTTATTCATCAAAAATATCTTTACCTTGAACATCTTAAGCCTAATATGATTGATGAACATGAAGCTATGTTACCAGTCTATGAATGGTTACCCATGGTCCATAAAATAGAAGGTAACCAAAGCATATTTCATTACATTTATTCATTCATGATAGTAGTGTATAGCCTTTTGGCATGGTAAACCACTACCTAGAGTTCCCCCTTTTCTTAGAGAAACATTGCAACTTACCCCTAACATCCATGTGGGTGATTGGTACCTCTTTAAATAGTACACAATCCTTCAAATATACGATTTTGAAGAACAACCATATCAATTTCCTACTGTCCTCACCCACCACATATTTGCATTAGAATACATTTGGAAAATATTTTCCAACGATCAAGTGCACTTAGTCTCAAGGAAAGTGGAAGTCACATTTCATCTCTCCCACAATGTGGGACTCTTTCGTGTACACTCAAGAAATTCTTTGTAGACCATGGAGAAGATCCTGGAGAGTTTCAATTTCTTGAAAGTCGGGATTTAGAGATATGATCCACATAACATGATTTATGAGTTAAGAAATGATAAACATTAGGAAAATCATAAGCATGATCTGAATCCTATGATACAAGAGTATAAAAGTAAGGAAACCTGGGAAGAATTCAAGGCAATCCTAAGTCCAATTGAACCTGATTTCTCCCATCTCTCAGGATAGAAGCGCAACACTACTGAATCCATGGAGATGGAGGGAAGAGAAGAGTCAAGGATGAAGAGAGATAGGGATGATAGAAAGCCTAGGTGTTAGGGTCCTATGTATAGGAATCTTGGTCATGTTAGTCTTTCTATTTATCTAAGGTTAATTTGTAAATATTAGTCATGATGACTTGACTATTATGGTTCAAAGAGGTTTATATTTAGATTAAGTGTCATGTAAAGTTGTTTATTTTTCTAAAGGTCCAAATGTCTAAAGTCATGAGGTCTCCTTATTAAAGGGTAATCATAAGTATGTTTTGGTCACCATGGAAAGAGTACAAAGATCATATCATAAAGTCCTTGGTTATTATAGTTTAGTCACCATCCTTGGTCATCATAAGTGGGTCACCTAAGTTTAGAGATTTAGTCTACATCAAAGCAATCATGAGATAGATTAGGCACAAATTTGGAGGCTGTGGTGAGTTAGTTTGAATGTCATTTCAATGACAGGTTATGATCTCAGAGGGAAGATAATGGTTAGAAGGAAAATCCTTTCCTTTTTCCCAAGTGTTGTGTTTTCAGGAGGTGTTGCACATTCGTGATTTTCATTCCCACTCATGATTATTGCCATCATTTTCGCTCCAGGCCATTTTGCAATATTATTTTAACTTTCCTCTTCATTCCACATCACTCAATTTTTCTCCATTTCCATCAGAAGCCGTGGTATAATCATTTTGGTTCACTGTGAAAGGGAGGCAGGGGCACTACGAATCCACACAACATTGTAATTCTCGCATACTGGAGGTCGACCCTTCTTCACAGGTGCAAATCCAAGTCTATTTTTGTTCCTCATCCCTGGATGAATCCTCTAATTGCATGTAGGAGCTAGAAAAAACCATAAAAATCTTGAAATAGAGATAAATTCATCTTCCCGGCCTCTTTTTGAATTGATGTGTTTCTTCCTTTTGCGCCGCATTTTATCCTAGTCGCTGCGATTCCACACAATGGTCTATATTTCACATTTGCCACTCCCAAATCCACATTTTTCTTTATGTAGCCTCCACCTGAAATGTATGCAATGGTATTGAAACTAAATTGATGTTTCATGCCCTCAATGTTTATGCTTAAAAGTATTAAAACCCCAAATACCTTGAGTGTTGTGTTTCTACTTTTTGCATTGTGACTGTCCCATTAAGGTTCTCTCTCAATTGTTGTGAAATTGAAAGTCTTTTTAGGGTTTTCCTAAGAAAGTTTACAATGTTTAGTATTTTGTGTAATGTTTTTTGTCTCTTAAGTCATCATAAAAGTTTTAAGATATTGTTAGCACTCCATAAAATCCCTTTAAGTTGAGGAAAGGGATACGGAGGTAACCACAAATTGCTTTGGGCTAGAAACTGGTCTTTTGTAGCCAGAGGGGAATCCCTCACTCTAAAATATAAAGAATTGAAGCACATATTTATAATAGAGACCAGTTCTGACAAAGGAATTTTGAAAATCTTTGGTTGAAGTGTGAATGGCCAGATAGGTAATAACACATGATCAATTTAGCCTTTTACTCATTTACTTATGCAAGTAAACCGATAACTATTTCAAGGGCTTGTAAGCATGAATCTGGGATACAAAGATAGGTTGTAGTATAGATAAGATAAACTAAAAATAAAAATAAAAAAATCTTCCTCTATAACAAGGCAATGTTGTTTATATAGGATAAAGAGAAACTGAACATAGAAGATAACATGTATGCATATATATCATTTCATTTGAGATTGAAATGTGAAGATAGTTGAAAAAGAGAATCTAAACTGAATTCTAAATCAAATGGCATTAAATACTCATAAAACACATAGAAGAAATAAAAAATTGAACAGTAAAGAGAATAAATCCCATGCACCATACCGTAAGAATCCTTGTATAGTAGGATCGACAACCCTCAATACATAAGCAACATGCATCATTAATTGATCACACAAGCATGAATCTTTGAAAATTAGCACTAACACATCGCTCAACCATCAAAAACCACTTATGTATTCATTCATCAGAATATATAATCGATACATATGATCAAAACATGTTAAGGTTCATTATATCTTCGATCCAATAGAGGATCGGTCTAAAACTGAAACAAAAATAGTAAACTGTTTTTCTTCTAATGCCTTTCCTCCAAACATAAAACATAAAGCATCTTTTGTTTCTTTGAAAGAAAAAAACAATTTTTTTAATACAAATTAACTTAAAAATTCTTCAGACTGATCATCATGACTGAAATAGAAAAAACACAAAAAGCTGCTTTTCTGACTATTCAAAAAGCATACGTAGTAGTTGCGCATCACTGGAAACTTGATCCTTCTATAAATGAAACGAGGCAAGATGTTAAGGAGGTGAACCAGACACCACACGTACCCCATGTTAGCCTCTTTAAAACTTGACATGTGGCTATCATCCAATGTACTTGTGATACTCTGGACATGATCCGCATAGCGAGTGCGCAACATTTGCGCAGTGCCTATGTAGAAAAATTCTGCAACTATTCTTCGAGTGCCTTCCAGTCCTCCTGAATGCTAGCATGATACTATATGTCTCTCAACATATCAAATTCAACATATTAAAATATCAGGAACTTAAGAAAAAAATTGAAAATAAGAAGGGAGGCTTGGTCACTTCCTTTTCCTTTTGCTTGACACTTTACTGCTGGAAGCCTTGGTGTCGGAAGCTTTGGTCTTAGAATCTAGAGTAGTGAAGTCATGTTGCTCAACAGGTGGTGATAAAGTGGTTTTGGCCTTAGTTATGAACTCAGGATCAAATTTAGGCATCTTCATGAGAGGAGGTATTATAATTGCTCCCTCAGATCTCTTTAACAATCTACTTGCCTCCTCCAAATCTTGCCTCATACTTCTCAACTGAGCATTCAAGACCAAGTTTCTAACATACAAACTTCTAAATTGTCTCCTTACTGTCTAAGACCATTTGACAAAATGCTTACTCCTGTCATGGGATTTGGATGCTTCTTTGAATTCATGGTCACAATTTTCAAGAATATGTTGAATGGAATTTTTATACTCTAGATTTTGTTTCTTGAATTAATTCCCCTGATCTTTGCTTTCCTCTAACTCCTCCAGGCACCTTTGATACTCTTTCCATTGACTGAATGGGGGTCTTCCAGGAGCTTGAGATATCTATTTCATTTGTTGAACATATTTGAAATTTGATTGTAACACCATGACTGTTGGCCGACCAGGCCCCACTACAACATTTTTGAATTGTTCAACAAAAACAACATGTTTCTTCTTTCCTTTGGAAACTACTGCATGTGACTCTATCTTGTCCTCTGCTGGTTTAATAGCTTATTTTATATCTCCATTCTTTTTCTCCATAAATTCTATTCTCATTTGGTTTTGTGACAATGTCTCTTTCATCTTTTTTATATTAGGGTCCTCTTCTTTGTACTGCACAACACCTATCTCAAATGGTGCTATGTCCTCCTCATAGTCTCATGTCACTATTTCTGGGCCCTTGACTTCATCCACTTTATCATCAACTTGTACATCTACTTTCTTGTCTTCAGAAATTTCCATAATTGCTTGAGGGGCTACCACTTCCTGGGTACTTTTTACTTTAGACCTCATTCTAGATCTCATCACAAACTCATCTTGAACTGTGTCTTCAATTTTGACTTTAAGCTTGGCTGGTTGAGCTGATGTCACCTGTTGTTCTATTTCTTTGTCTACCTTGTCATCCTTTATGCTTTGCAATTTATCTTTCTTGCTCAATTTTCCTACAAGTTTCTTGCATGGCTTGTCACCTTCCTTCTTTATGGGTTTCATCTTCATGACTGAATGGATGTTCTCCCTTTTTGGATTTTCTTTCTTGGGCTCTTCCTTATCTATCTTTATTTATGGTGACCCAGTTTGTGCCAATAGATCAATACTTGAAAGAAAATTAGACCAACTCATTTTCTTCCTTTCAACAACATGCTTAAAAAATATTTTTAGTAAAGAAAAATGAAACAGACTTGAAGCATGGTTATATTTTTGAATTTGTACTTTGGTGGCCATTCTTTCTAAACGCTTGAGTAGGAAATAAGTGAGGTTCATTGGTTTGTTTTGGGTGAAATTTCATAGTAACCTGAGATGGTACTGATATATTTTACTAAACCTGCCCTCACAGGTGAAGTATCTTTGAATAACATTCAGAAGGTTGACATATAGTTCTTGAAGATAAATGCTGGGGAAAGTGGAAGAAAACTTGTCCAGATACTCTGGTTTCACAAACTATTTGGAAGCCAAAATTTTTGATTCATCCCCCTTGAAACAATTCTCCCCTGCTGTAGGGGTTGGTTGCATAAAAATAAACTTCTCAATTAATAAAATCTCTAGGTCTCCTAGTTTTACTATGCTATCTTGAAAATTAAGAGCAAATAAACTAGAAAGTTTAGCATTGTGACCTATTTTCTGAATCTTCTTATAGAAAGTAATGTACTCTATGTTCTAAAAAGCCACTCTAATGGCAGGGGATGAATTCAGAAGGCTCAAAGTGCTGGGTTCAGTATGTACAAGGTCTCCTCCCTTTTTCTAGTAGTGGGGGCCATCCTATCTCAATACCTAGGATATTGAATTTTAATTTAGGCTAGGGCTACATGTGCAGACCTAAAGAAATGAATATGGTCACAGGTGACAACACAACTCTACTTCTACAGTTGTGACAACAAGATGGTGACAATGCTATTTATGGGGTCGAATATAAGCAGAAGTATTTGAGAATTAAAAGACAACTAACATGCACCCTTCAGGAAACATCCATCATCAAAATTTCATATCTATAGCAATGTGACAACACATTTAGAGGCGGAATTGTATTTGTCAAACAAAACAGAGTGTGCGCAACACAAATTCTCTAGCGGGAAAAAACATGATTTTGACAGCAATAACCAGGAAAAATAGAAATGAGAATTCAAGAAAGGTGACTGACTTCCTACCTCTCCAATCCTTGCAGTCAAACTGTCTGTTGATGGCTAGCCTAAGATACAATCCCTCTTTGTGTAGAAAAATGTAGCACAATGTTCGAGCTCCTCTATGACCTGTAAACTTATCTGGGATTTCTTAACTTTTCTGCGATCCCTGATTCAGAATATGACCACACATCCCATTCTCTCCATGAGAAACGAGCCCATCACCTGTGATTAATTATAAAGGAAATTGGCAGCTTTTACATTGATTTCAAATTATTCTGCTAATGTAATGAGTTTGATAGTTAACCTGTGCTCCACATGAAATTCACATGCTTAAGGTAAGCGTTGTTTGAGTACTATAGGATGGTGGAGAATTTAGACTTGATGGATTTGCAACCAAAATTTGTCGGGGGTGAAAAAGGACATGAGTCAATCATGGTGTGTAATGATTCTTAAGGAATGGGGTATTTTTGGCCTAGGGATGTTTAGTTAGGCTAAAATGAGGATGAGGGTTTATGCCTAAAATAATCAATAGGAATAATATAAACATTAGGGAATGAGGGAAAGTAATGTGATGAGGGAAAAATAAGATAGGTAGAGGGATACATATAATGTATAAAAAAGGCGTAGATCAAAATATTTATGTTTAGGACCCTTTCAAGATCCTTCCATCAACAATAGACACTTTGACCATATTACCATCATATCATTTCCTAATATCTAAACTTAGTGATTTATTACAAAACCTTCCCATATAATAGACGCCCCTTCCCAATGACTGACATTGATGACCAGAGTGATGACCTAACTAACGTTGACTCCTTTAAGTAGGGACATGTCAAATCATGACAGCGAGCAAATTTATGAATTTGACCTCCTTTAAAATAACAAAAATTAACTCGAAATAACTTTCGACTGACAAACTCACCTACTCTAACATGGGATCCATTGGGGATGGCACCCTCCCTGTGAGGTTCCAAGAACAACACCGCAGACTAGTAGCCTTCCCATTGGGCAATACAATTATAATATGAAAAAAATTGATATATAGACTTTGAATCAGAAAAATTTACTGACTAAACTAACTGTAAATGATAAAAACAAATGGATGACATATTCAATTATTTATGGCAACGACCAGTTAAGACCTCATGGCCTTCACTTTGGGCTTCAAATCTTAACTCTAACTACCCACACTTGCATTATTCAAAATTAAAATGGTATAGACAATGAAATGATCCTTCAAAATCTAACTTAAGTGAGGAAATATTTGAGCAGCCTTCCATTCACAGGGCTTGCTCCAACTGGTTCATTTGAAAAATCTTCAAGTAAATATGCATTCTACCTTCTAAATGTAGCAACTTTAAAAGGTAGCTTCCACAAGTTCTCAAACTTCACATGATTTCCCTTATCTTCATTTCGAGTATCCCATTTCAGTACCAAATCTCCAATCTGGAAATATTCCACCTTTGTTATTTTATCATACATCTTCTTTATACGGTCTTGAAACAACTATGTGTTCTTGAACACCTCTTCTCTTGATTGTTGGAGCTGAATTATTTGGCCAATTCTCCGTTGTATGTCATTGGGCTCTGGTTTTGCTTCTTGCAACAATGTCACGACTGACACCCCGAGAGATGAAGGAAAAAGCACCTTTGTTCCATACACCAACTTAAATGGAGACATGCATATGGATCTTTTAGTACTCACAAGATCTTCCCGTAGTGCATGGATTAGTTTTTTGTGCGAGTTCCTTTTATTTTCCTACAACAATTTTTTAATAATGTTGACCAAACTCTTGTTGGATGACTCTGCCAAGCCATTTCCCTGAGGGTAATAGGTTGTGGATTGACCCAAAATGATGTTATATTTGTAGTAGAATTTGATCATCCTTTTCAACTTAAATGTAGTGGCATTGCCCATGATAATGTTTTATGGACAACCAACATGGGGCAGAATGTTGTTTTCCAGAAATTGAATGATAGTTGTATTTTGTTCTTGCCTAGTAGGGATTGCTTCAACCCATTTAGTAAAATAATCTATTCCTGTTAAAACCCATTTATGCTGCCCGGATGAGGAAGGATGAATTTCTCCAATGAATGCAACTTGACTGCTATAGGCTTTAGAGGTAGGGGAAGCAACCTATTTCTACCCTCAAACATTTGACATTCCTTACAGCTGGCCACCTTCTTATAAACATCAACAAATAAATTAGGCCAATAAAGGCCAACTATTAAAATATTATTCGCTATAGTTTTCCAATATAAGTGACCACCACAATCCCCCTTGTGGAGTTCCTCTATTGTTGTTTGAGCCTCATCCTCCAGTAAAAAATTAAGCAACATCCCACCAGGATCTTTCCAGTATAAGAATTGATCAATAATACAAAATATCATTACTTTTAATTTTAAAAATCGGGCTTTAGTTTTGGGCTAGTCTGGCGGTGCTTATAAATGTTGTAAAACATATATAATATCTGCATACCATAGTGAAGCAGCAAATTTAAATGACACTTGCTGAACAAAATTTAAGAGCTTTTCTTCTATTAGGATAGTGAGAAAATTAATTTCAAGGGATTGCAAATTTGATTTTTCCATCATCCGGGCCAATCCATGACCTTTAATTAGCTTTGTTGGCTTAATTTCTATGTCATAATCAAGAATAGTTGCGATCCACTTGCCCCTCCTTCCATCTGGGTCACTTTGATTCAAAATATTTTTGAGCGCAACACTAGGCACACAAGTCACAACATGAGAATGCAAAATGTACACCTGAAAGTCTTTTAGGGCCTTAACAAGTGCAAATTCTTGTTTCTCAATTATGTCATATTTGAACTCATCATCTTTGAGCACCCTGCTAAAAAATGCAATAGGATGTTCAACTCCCTACTGATTTTTATGCAAAAGAACCGCAACAATATTGTTCTCAGATGCGAAAGAAAACACTATGAAACCCCTTGTGTAATCTTGACTGGCCAAGGTAAGAGCATGGGACAAGGATGATTTAACTTCACTGAATGATTTCCTATTGTCTTCATTCCATTTCACCTCATTGTCTCGCTTCAGCATGTTTGTAATTTTTTGAGAAATCTCATCCAAATTGAGAATGAACCTTATCAAAAAATTAATTCTGCCCAAAAAGGAATGAATCTCCTTTTTACTCCTAGGAACATCCATTTTCTGAATTGCTACAATTCTATTAGGGTCTATTTTTATGCCATCTTTTGAAATGATATGATCCAATTGTTTGCCTTCCTCCAGACCAAACAAGGATTTTTTGGGATTTAATGAGACGTTGTGTTTCCTACACTTCTCTAAAACTACTCTTAAGTGTTGCAAATGCTCCTCCTCAAACAGTGAGTAAACAATAATGTCATCAAGGTATATGACAAGAAAATTATCCTTTTCTTCTGCAAAAGCTATGTCCATTGCCCGGTGAAATGTTGCCCCCACATTCATCAAACCGAATGGCATCTTAGCATATTTGAAAGTACCCCAGGGCGTTGTGAAGGTGGTTTTATCTTGGTCCTCTGGGTGAACCAAAATCTGGTTATACCTAGAGAATCCATCAAGTAGTGACATTCTTTTGGCACCAACTACTTTCTGGAGAACATGGTCCATTTTTGGCAGAGGATAGTTGTCCTTGAGGGACACCCTTTTTAAGTTCCTGAAATATACACACAATCTAATTTCACCCGTTTTCTTTCAGACTGGTAACAAATTAGACAACCAATATGGAAAACAGAGAGGAACTATAATACCAACATCAAAAAGTTTCCTTACTTGTTTTTCAATTAAGGGCATCAACATCAGATTGGTCCTTCTCAACGTCTTCTTAAATGGCTTTTGATATTTTTTGACTGGTATTATGTGCTGAATAATATCTTTGTCATACACCTTCAAGTCTTCGTACCCCCAAGGAAAAACATCAGAGAACTTAGTAAAAAATTCCAAATATCTTCTTTTCATGTTAGGGCTCAAAGTTTTGGACAAATTTATCATATTTAGGTGTTATGTTGCACCTATATTGCATTCTTCAATTCCCTCTCCAACCGGTGCTAAATTTTGTCTTTTGGCCACATCATTCTGGTCAAACAGTTCCTCTAAAGGTACTAGACCTCTTGGAAGGATATTATTCTTTAGCTGCAATATCTTCAACTCAGAGCCTTGCTTATCCAATTCCTCCTTCATTTGATTTATGAAACTCTACTTATCTGCAGCTTCCCATTGTTGTCCCTTTCCCATCTCATTATGGAAAACTCTTCTTTCATTAGCAAGAAATTTTCTACCTGCTTGTCATTTTCAAAAACTTTCCAATGACCATTGTTATTTGGAACAGTGGGTCTATGTCTCACCTCTACCCTGTATTTTCCTTTAATATTACTAGACATGTCAAAGTCAGAGGCCGAAGTAGCCAATCCATCTGCAACAACATTGTCTTTCCTCGGAACCATTGAAAAACTATATTCAACAAAATTATGCAAATAATCAAGTATAGCATTCTGATAAGCTCACATGTGGGAATGTTTGGTCTGGTATTCACCTTTGACTTGCCTAGCCACCAATTGAGAATCACCAAAAACAATAATTCTTCTAGCTCCTGATTTTTCTAATTTTCTCAAGCCCAAAATCAGAGCTTCGTATTCCGCCATTTTGTTAGTACAATCAAAATCCAATTTATATGAACACAACTTTGACTTACCAATTTCTGGACTGATAATCCACACTCCCGATATAGCTCATTATTTTCTTGTTGCTCCATCAAAATGAATGGTCCAAACTTGATGTTTTTTCCTTCCTCTACCGTTGTTTTCGACTTTGAAATTTGTAGAATTTTTGAGGGAAGACTGGCTGATTTGTCTCTCCTTTTCATTGTTGTCTTGCCCTTCATTTTTATGACTATCTGGTTCAGAAATTTGTTTTGCAGATGTCTCTTTATCATTACTAAAAATATCTGACTCCATTTCTTTGTCTACCTTCTTTTTGACATCTAATTTTCTTTGGCTGTCCTGCCCTGAAATATTATGTAGAATTTTTGTTTTCCGACTGCTCCCCCTTTCTTCTTCAATCTCCGAGATAATCCCTTCATCAACGAGACAACTCAAATTAAACAGAACAAAAGAATCTACATTAGAATAGACAACATACGTTGTATGGTTTATAGGCTTGTCCTTACTGCTAATCATAAATTGCATGAGAGGCTCCCTATATAACCTTCTCATCTCACCTCCAAAACTGGAATTGCAATTTAGGACATGTCGGTTTGTAATGCTCCATTCAGATTTTCTATCCAACATCTAGACAATAGCATACCATACCTGGGAGGTATGTCTGCCACCACGATATACATCACCATGCATTTAGAAGGAATTTGGGTCAAGGATATTTCTAGATCTTTAATTAAGCCCAGACATTTCACCTTGTTGGAATCAAATGAGTAGAGGTCCTTGTATGGTCATGTAATGTCTAATCCCAACCTCTCCATAATCACCTTTGGCATAAATTATGTGATTCCCCAGAGTCTAGCATATCATTGTGTAGGATTTGTTCATTTACATTAAAACTAACATAAAAGGGAGGATAACGTACCCAAAGACAAATAGGTTGTAGAAAAGAAGGATTTTGTTCACAAGGAGACTGAAAAGGTATCAACTCTTTTTAACCTTGAAGTGAAATTGATAAGTTGAAGATTTCTATTCCTCTCGGTGAATTAGAAAGAAATTATCAATATAGATTTCATATCTTAAAGGCACTTAAAGTAGATAAAACCTCTGATACAATTAACATAGTAGATGATCATCCAACTATCATCTTTGGGCCAAAAATTGAGGAAAAAATACAAGATAGTGACAAGCGACTCCTTCATTTGGGCACTTGTGCTAGGAATATCTTCTTCTGAGCACTTGTACTGGGGAGGTTCATTTTTACACCACTGGAATACACTTCTTTCCTTTCTTCATTGTTTATTAGTGCATATTTCTTTGCTGCATTACCTCCCATAGTCCTATTCCTCAAATTATATTGTCACTGCACTTGCATTATAGCATTCTGAAAAGCATTTATGTATTCCTATGATTCAATCATCAATGCAGCATTTTGGGATTGGGAAAACAATAATTCTTCATCTTCCACCTCAAAATTTTCAAGCTGTTCATGTTCTTGATCCTCTTTAGTCAAATAAACCTCCCGCTGCCCATCACCCAAAAAAAAAATTTGATCTTTAGGATTTTTCTCATCTTCCTCATATTGATCTTGAGAAAAACTATGTTGGAACAGTGGTATTATTTGCTGTTATGATTGTTCCAGACCCTTCTGCTCTCGAGGTTTGTTAGGAAACTGTGGCTGCCTTAGAAAACCTGGATTTCTGATTTGTGGACCAATCTGGGTCTCTTAAACTATTGTCTTCATCTAGAGATATTTTCTCCATCATCTTCTCCATAGTCTTAACCAATGTTTCGAATATTGCATCTACAGAAGTGGCATGATCCTCCTTTATGATAACTATTTTATCGGACTTCAACTTAGACTTTTTTGCTAATAGATTAACCTCAACATTGACTGCATTCTTTTGTATGTCCTCCAATGTTGTCGGATTTCTTTCTTTGAGATGATAAGCCATTTCAAGTTCAAAAGCATCCGAATAATGCAGTAAGGCTAGCTGAGGAGGAGGCTTATTCTCTGCTGGAGTTGAATTGCACAATTTGTTGAACCTTGTAGAAAAATATTGAATATATTCTTTGGGCCGTCTTTTCAAATTATTGTACTCAGCCAAGATTTGCAAGGAGTTCTTCTTTTCACTCCACCTTGCAACGAAATCATCTTCTAAATCCTGATAATTTGCAAACTCTCCTAGGCAAGAACTCCTAAAACATTTCTTGACATTACCGGAAAAACCATGAGCAAATAATCTAATTTTAACATCATCAAGGTCTACTTCCTCCAAATCTATTTGTCCTATGCCATAATATTGTGGAAGCTGCTGCTCGTAATTGAGAGGTAAATCATGAAAATGGGCAGGAAAAACCAGAGCAGCATATCTTGCTGCCATAGCTACTACTTGAGTAGTTGGGTGACTGACGGGCAATTTATTATGAAACCAGCTCACAAAAAGATAGAAAAGATAGATCAACACCATAGAATTCAGCCTCTTCGAGGGGACAACCTCCTTTACATTACACAAATGAAAAATTCTTGGATGATACAAATGAAAATACCTCCTTTCTATATATAGGAATCTAAGGAGTTATAATATAATCAGAGCCGACATAACAATAATAATGTAAGGGCACAATAATAACAATAGTGGGCTTTTATGGGGCACAATAGTAACAATATGGGGACTACATGGGTACATCAATATAATAAGGGGGTTGTACTAATAACAATAAGGGCTTACACTAGTAGTATAGGGGCCTAACATGCCCCTCTCCTTCAAAAAGTGTTGTCCTCAACGCTTGAGTAGTTCTTGATGCTTCTGTATAAAATTCTTGTCCTCCCATGTGGAATCTTCAGCGGGTAAGTTATTCCACTTGATGAGATACTTTGAAATTGATTGATTTCGTAGCTGTCTAGTTCTTGTTTCTGTGACTGCTCCAGGTTCCAATATGATTTTTCCTTCCTCTCCAAGTTCTGGTAATATTGTTTGAATTGGGATCTTCTGCAACTTTTGAGTGAGTGGCCATACTTCTTCGTCCTTCTTCCATTCATCCCTTCCTTCTTTTATCCAATTTGGTTGGATAATAGAAATAGCACAAAACAATGCTTCCACATCCTCATCCTTTCTTGAGAGTGCATCTACAACAAAATTTTGCTTCCCTTTTCTATAGATGATGTCAAAGTCATAACCCAACATATTTGTGACCCATTTTTTCTATTCTTCTAAAGATAATAGTTGTTCTAGAAAGTATTTAAGACTATCATGATCCATTTTTACCTTGAAGTGTCTTCCCATTCGGTAAGGTCGCCATTTCTTAAGTGCATGTAGTATTGCCAACATTTCATTCTCATAAATAGCTTGCTTGAGATGTAGCAGTAAAAATACCCAATCACCTACATCAAAACATTTTTCGCTATGATGTTGATCTACCTGTTGTTTCATTTGATTTTGCACCAAAGTGGCGTTATCCTTTAAAAGTTGGAGAACTTGTTGTTGATGCTCGGTGTGATATTTCACTGCTTGAACCTTTTTCTTTTTGATATGTCCTTCTATCTTGAGAGTTTGAGGAGTGGTAATTTCTTCCAACGCTTTACAAGATATGGTCGGATTCATTTCTTGATGCTCGATGTGATCTTTCACTTCTTGAAATTTTTTTTTCTTGATATGTCCTTCTATCAGGATAGTTTGAGGAGTGGTAATTCCGGCCAATGCATTACAAGATATGGTTGGATTAATTTCTTCTTTCTTGATGTGATCATTCACTTCTTGAACCTTTTTCTTCTTGATATGTCCTTCTATCTTGAGAGTTTGAGGAGTGTTAATTCTTGCCAATGCTTTACAAGATATGGTCAGATTCATTTCTTCTTTCTCTGGGGTTGGGTCTTGGTGTATCCTATTATTTTGATGTTTCTAGATCCTTTTCTTCCTCCTCTTCATACTCTATGTAAAATAATTTCTTGTCAGCACACTTATGACCATTAGTGCATTTGCTATCACAATTGTAACAAAGCCCTTTTTCTCTTTTTTCTTCCAATTGTTGTGGTGTAACTCTTGTAGGTTGTGGAAGGTTAGGAGAAACAACACTTCCATATTTATAGTTGTGAGGGGTAGAATTCCTTGTTGCCATAATTTTTTTTCCACTTTGCAACAAAGCCCTTTTCTCTTTTTTCTTCCAATTGTTGTGGTGTTGCTCTAAAGAAGGTGTTGCTCTTTGTATTCTCATAATGTGCTATAATTTCCTCCATGAAAATTGACCACGTAACAAGTTGTTTACGAGAACAAAGCCCTTTATACCATAAAAATTGATCTTGTTCTAAATATGAATATGCAGTACATACCTTTTGTAATAGTGGTACACCATGTAGATCAAAATATTTCTCCATTTGTAGTATCCAATTTACTAGATCCTTGCCATCAAACTTCCTCATCTCGCTTTTTCTTGATTTTAGGAGCTCGATCTTCAAACGACTGTAACTCTATACTTTTGGATCTTTAAGTTCTAAAATTGCTACCTGTAGTATCCCTCTACGTCCTCTTTACAATGCCACCAGTCTGATCGAATTTAGATTCTCCAAGAAAGAGTTATGCACAATCTCACAAGATGACCTGATTATATACCTTTTTAGAAGATCGAACTTGTATGAATTTCCACGTGTCACTGTCTTGACCTTAGAATCTGAAAAATATACAAAAGAAACTAAAGTTTGTCCTCTTTCTGCAACTTCTTATGAAATTTCAATCTGATGCTCAAAACAAACGTTATGACTATTTTCCCTAGGTCACCTGTTTGGAATGTAATTCGTGAGTTTGCAAAAAGGCCAACTTCCTCATATCATATCTCCGCAAATATAAAACGAAAAGCTCTGAAATTCGGACCCGAGGTTCAGAATGATTTCAAACCAAATGTTTTTTTTTTTAGCGTTTGAAACGTCGCAAAAAAATTGTTATAGCGAAAAGGCCATGATGACCTGTTTGGAGCAGTGAAACCCTAGAATCCAAAGCTCCAATACCAAATGTTATGAAACCAGCTCACAAAATGATAGAAAAGATAGATCAACGCCTTAGAAATCACCCTCTTCGAGGGGACAACCTCCTTTACTTACACAAATGAACAATTCTTGGATGATACAAATGAAAATACCTCCTTTCTATATATAGGAGTCTAAGGAGTCATAATATAATCAGAGCCAACATAACAATAATAATGTAAGGGCACAATAATAACAATAGTGGCCTTCTATGGGGCACAAAAATAACAATATTGAGACTACATGGGTACAACAATATAATAAGGGGGTTGTACTAATAACAATAAGGGGTTACACTAGTAGTATAGGGGCCTAACATGCCCCTGTCCTTCAAAAAGTGTTGTCCTCAATGCTTGAGTAATTCTTGATGCTTATGTATAAAATTCTTGTCCTCCCATGTGGAATCTTTAGCGGGTAAGTTCTTCCACTTGATGAGATACTCTGAAATTGATCACTTTCGTAGCTGTCTGGTTCTTGTTTCTGTCACTGCTTTAGGTTCCAATATGATTTTTCCTTCCTCTCCAAGTTCTGGAAATATTGTTTGAATTTGGATCTTTTGCAACTTTTGAATGAGTGGCCATACTTCTTCGTCCTTCTTCCATTCATCCCTTGCTTCGTTTATCCAATCTGGTTGGATAATAGAAATAGCACAAAACAATGCTTCCACATCCTCATCCTTTCTTGAGAGTGCATCTACAACAAAATTTTTCCCTTTTCTATAGATGATGTCAAAGTCATAACCCAACATATTTGTGGCCCATTTTTTCTGTTCTTCTAAAGATAATAGTTGTTCTAAAAAGTATTTAAGACTATCATGATCCATTTTTACCTTGAAGTGTCTTCCCAATAGGTAAGGTCGCCATTTCTTAAGTGCATGTAGTATTGCCAACATTTCATTCTCATAAATAGCTTGCTCGAGATGTAGCAGTAAAAATACCTAAACACCTACATCAAAACATTTTTCGCTATGATGTTGATCTACCTGTTGTTTCATTCGATTTTGCACCAAAGTGGCGTTAACATTTAAAAGTTGGAGAACTTGTTCTTGACGCTCGATATGATATTTCACTGCTTGAAGCTTTTTCTTCTTGATATGTCATTCTATCTTGAGAGTTTGAGGAGTGGTAATTTCTTCCAATGCTTTACAAGATATGGTCGGATTCATTTCTTGATGCTCGGTGTAATCTTTCACTTCTTGAACATTTTTTTTCTTGATACGTCCTTCTATCTGGATAGTTTGAGGAGTGGTAATTCCGGCCAATGAATTACAAGATATGGTTGGATTAATTTCTTCTTTATTTATGTGATCTTTCACTTCTTGAACCCTTTTCTTCTTGATATGTCCTTCTATCTTGAGTGTTTGAGGAGTGGTAATTCTTGCCAATGCTTTACAAGATATGGTCGGATTCATTTCTTCTTTCTCTGGGTTGGGTCCTGGCGTATATCCTCTTCTTTTGATGTTTCTAGATCCTTTTCTTCCTCCTCTTCATACTCTATGTAAAATAATTTCTTCTTAGCACACTTATGACCTTTAGTGCATTTGCTATCACAATTGTAACAAAGCCCTTTTTCTCTTTTTTCTTCCAATTGTTGTGGTGTAACCCATGTAGGTTGTGGAACGTTAGGAGAAACAACACTTTCATATTTATAGTTGTGAGGGGTAGAATTCCTTGTTGCCATAATTTTTCTTTCCACTTTGCAACAAAGCCCTTTTTTTCTTTTTTCTTCCAATTGTTGTGGTGTTGCTCTAAAGAAGGTGTTTCTCTTTGTATTCTCTTAATGTGCTATGATTTCCTCCGTGAAAATTGACCACGTAACAAGTTGTTTATGAGAACAAAGCCCTTTATACCATAAAAATTGATCTTGTTCTAAATATGAATATGCAATACATACCTTTTGTAATAGTGGTACACCATGTAGATCAAAATTTTTCTCCATCTGTAGTATCCAATTTACCGTATCCTTGCCATCAAACTTCCTCGTCTTGCTCTTTCTTAATTTTAGGAGCTCGATCTTGAAATAATTATAACTCTGTACTTTCAGATCTTTAAGTTCTAAAATTGCGACCTGCAGTAGCCCTCTACGTCCTCTTTCCAATGCCACCAGTCTGATCGAATTTAGATTCTCCAAGAAAGAGTTATGCACAATCTCCCAAGATGACCTGATTATATACCTTTTCAGAAGATCGAACTTGTATGAAGTGCCACGTGTCACTGTTTTGACCTTAGGATCTGAAAAATATACACAAGAAACTAAAGTCTGTCCTCTTTCTGCAAATTCTTATGAAATTTCAATCTGATGCTCAAAACAAACGTTATGACTATTTTCCCTAGGTCACCTATTTGGAATGTAATTTGGGAGTCTGCAAAAAGGCCAACTTCCTCAGATCATATCTCCGCAAATATAAAACGAAAAGCTTTGAAATTCGGACCCGAGGTTCAGAATGATTTCAAACCAAATGGGTTTTTTCTTGGCATCTGAAACATTGCAGAAAAAACGTTATAGCGAAAAGTCCACGATGGCCTGTTTGGAGTAGTGAAACCCTAGAATCCAAAGCTTCGATACCAAATGTTATGAAACCAGCTCACAAAAAGATAGAAAAGAAAGATCAACGCCTTAGAATTTAGCCTCTTCGAGGGGGAAACCTCCTTTATGTTACAAAAATGAACAATTCTTGGATGATACAAATGAAAATACCTCCTTTCTATATATAGTAGTCTAAGGAGTCATAATATAATTAGAGCCGATATAACAATAATAATGTAAGGGCACAATAATAACAATAGTGGGCTTCTATGGGGCACAATAGTAACAATATGAGGACTACATGGGTATAGCAATATAATAAGGGGGTTGTACTAATAACAATAAAGGGTTACACTTGTAGTATAGGGGCCTAACATAGTTAGACGATGGAAGGGCTAGATGAATGAAAGTTGAAATAGAGGATGAATGATTTTGAAATGAAGTCAAAATAGAGTCAGTGGTCAGAACATATTGAATAGGGATATTTCTCTGAGATAAGACTGTGTTTTCAACAACTTTCTGAACTTTGTCAACTTGACCTTTGAGTTTACTGAACTGCTAGATGATATCTTGACTAAACTCAATATTTGGGGATGATATACAAGAAATTAAATTTTCTAAATCTGTTAGAATTTCATAGATACTAGAGCAAGACCTTGTTCTAAACAATGGAATTTCAAAAGAAATTTATGGTGAGGAAACATATTTCTTGATAGGACAATAACTAGCTTGACTTTCCACCACCATTCTCTCTTTCATAGGAAGTTTTCCAGGATCAAAAACCACTACAGGGGGATTTGGGTGAGGGTTTTTCCTGGTGAACCTCCTAGAAGTTAGATCTTCTCAGACAAAGATTCATGCAGTGAAAATTTCTAACAATTGCAACAATCTTTGAAATTTAACCTATGATGTGATTTTTGGACATAAAACTTCCTGGGATAATTTAAACGTTTGGATCCCCAACAACAACGACACTATGTTAACACTCCATAAACTCCCTTTAGGCTGAGGAATGGGCTACAAAGGTAACCACAAACCGATTTGGGCTAGAAACCCGTCTTTTCTAGCCAAAGGGGGCTCCCTCACTCTAAAATATAAAGACTTGAAGCACATATTTAAAATAGACACCAGTTCTGACAAAGGAATTTTGAAAATATTTCGTTGAAGTGTGAATGGACGGATAGGTAATAAAACATGATCAATTTAGCCTTTTACTCATTTACTTATGTAAGTAAACTGACAATTATTTCAAGGGCTTGTAAGCATGACACTGGGATACAAATATAGGTTGTAGCATAGATAAGATAAACTGAAACAAACAAATTCTTCCTCTGCAATAATACACGGTTGTTTATATAGGAGAAAGAGAAACTGAACATAGAATATAACATGTACGAGTATATATCATTTCATTTGAGATTGAAATGTGAAGATAGGTTAAAAAGAGCAGCTAAACTGAATTCTGAGTCAACTAACATCAAACACTCATAAAACACAGAAAAGAAATAAAACAAATGAACAATAAACATAATAAATCCCATGCACCATACCATAAAAATCCTTGGATAGTAAGATCAATGACCCTCAATACATAAGCAACACACATCAATAATTGATCACACA
The DNA here is from genome assembly GCA_031772625.1 of Pinus tabuliformis. Lineage (NCBI taxonomy): Eukaryota > Viridiplantae > Streptophyta > Pinopsida > Pinales > Pinaceae > Pinus > Pinus tabuliformis. Next base: position 546,484,202 of record CM062818.1, read on the forward strand.
AGCACGAATCTCTAAAAATTAGCACTAACACATCTCTCAACCATCAACAACCACTTTTGTATTCATTCATTAGAATATATAGGATCAAAACATGTTCAGGTTCACTGTATCTTAAATTCAACAGAGGATCGGTCTAAAAATGAAACAAAAATAGTAAACTGTTGTTTTTCTAATGCCTTTCCTCCAAACATAAAACATAAAGAATCTTTTGTCCCTTTGGAAGAAAAAAATAATTTTTTAATAGAAATTAACTTAAAAAGTCTTCAGACTGATCATCATGATTGAAATAGAAAAAACATAAAGTTTCTTTTCTAACTGTTCAAAAAGACTGCATAGCTGGAAACTTGATCCCTCTAGAAATGACATGTGGAAAGTTGTTAAGGAGGTGAAATGGACACCACACATACCCCACACATCCCTCTTTAAAACCTGATAGGTGTCTATTATCTAGCATGCATGTGATAGTCTAGGCATGGCCTGCGTAGTGAGTGCGCAATGGTTGTGTTGCAAAATTTCCGCAACTGTTCTCTGAGTACCTTCTAGTCCTCTTGAATGCTGTCATGATATTATGTGTTGCTAAACATATAAAATTCAACATATTAAAATATCAAAAGCTTAAGGCAAAACTTGAAAATACGAAAGGAGGCTTGGTCACTTCCTTTCCCTTTTGCTTAACACTTTACTGCTGGAAGCCTTGGTGCTGGGAGCTTTGGTCTTGGAATCTGGAGTAGTGAAGTCATGTTGCTCAACAGGTGGTGATAAAATGGTTCTGGCCTTATTCATGAACTTAGGATCAAATTTAGGCATCTTCATGAGAGGAGGTATTACAACTTCTCCCTCATATCTCTTTAGCAATCTACGTGCCTCCTCCAAATCTTACCTCATACTTATCAACTGAGCATTCAAGACCAAGTTTCTAACATACAAAATTCTGAATTGTCTCCTTATTGGCTGAGAACATTTGACAAAATTCTTACTCCTGTCAAGGGATTTGGATGCTTCTTTGACTTCATGGTCACAATTTTAAAGAATATGTTGAATGGAATTTTTATACTCTAGATTTTATTGCCTGAATTGATTCACCTGGTCTTTACTTTCCTCTAATGCCTCTAGGCACCTTTGATACTCTTTCCATTGACTGAATGGGGGTATTCTAGGAGCCTGAGCTATCTGCCTCATTTCCTACACATATTTAAACTTTCATTTGAACACCTTGACTTCTGTTCGACTACAACCCACTGCAACATTCTTGACTTGTTCAGCAAAAGCAACATTTTTCTTCTTTCCTTTGGAAATTGCTGCAGGTGACTCTGTCTTGTCTTCTACTGGTTTAATCACTTGTTTTATATCTTTGTTCTTTTTCTCCATAAAGTCTATTTTCATTTGGTTTTTTGACAGTGCCTCTTTCATCTTTGTTATCATAGGGTCCTCTTCTTTGTAATGCACAACCCCTGTTTCAAATGGTGCTATGTACTCCTCATAGTCTGGTTACATTATTTTTGGTCCCTTGAATTCATCAACTTATCATCAACCTGTACATTTACTTTCTTGCCTTTAGAATTTTCTACAATTTCTTAAGGGGCTGCCTCTTCAGGGGTCTTTTTGACTCTAGACCGCGTTCTGATTCTCATCACAAACTCATTTTGAACCATGTCTTCAATTTTGACTTTAAGTTTGGCTTGTTGAGCTGATGTTACCTGCTCTTTTGTTTCTTTTTCTACCTTATCATCCTTCATGCTTTGCAATTTAACTTTCTTGCTCAATTTGCCTATAAGTTTTTTGCTTGGCTTGTTACCTTCCTTCTCTATGGGTTTCATCTTCATCACTGAATGGATGATCTCCTGTTTTGTATTTGCTTTCTTGGGATATGCCTTATCTATCTTTATTGATGGTGACCCAGTTTGTGGCAACAGATCAATAATTGCAAGAAAATCAGACCAAAGCATTTTCTTCCTTTCAACACCATGCTTAACTAATATTTTGATTAAGGAAAAATGGAATAGACTTGAAGCATGGTTATCTTTTTGAATTTGTACTTTGGTGGCCATTATTTCTAAACTCTTGAGTAGGAAATAAGGGAGGTTCATTGGCTTGTTTTTTTTTGAAATTCCATAGTAACCTAAGATGGTATTGATATATTCTACTGAACCTGCCTTCACACGTGAAGTATCTTTGAATAACCTTCAGAAGGTCGACATACTATTCTTGAAGATAAATGTTGGGAAAAGTGGAAGCAAAATTGTCCAGATACTTCGGTTTCACAAACTATTTGTAAGCCAAAATGTCTAATTCACCCCCCTTGAACCACTTCTCCCCTGCTGTAGGGATGTTGGCTGCATAAGAAATAAACTTCTCAGTTAATACAATCTCTAGGTCTCCTAGTTTGCTCTGTTATCTTGGAAATTAAGAGCAAATAAACTAACAAGTTTAGCATTGTGACCTTTTTTCTGAATCTTTTGATAGAAAGGAATGCACCCTATGTTCTCAAAAGCCACTCTAATGGAAGGGGATGAATTCAGTAGGCTCAAAGTGTTGGGTTCAATACGTACAACGTCTCCATTTTTGCTAGTAGTAGGGGCCATCCTATCTCAATAACTAGAAGATTGAATTTTCCTTTATACTAGGGCTACGTGTACAAGCCCAAAGAAATGAATATGGCCATGGGTGACAACATAACTCTTCTTCAATAGTTGTGAAAGAAATATGGTGACAAAAAGTTTATGGGGTCGAATACAAGTAGGATAACTTGAGAATTAAAAGAAAACTAACATGCACCCTTTAGGAAACATCCATCGGAAAAATCACGTATCTATAGCAATGTGACAACACATTCAGAGGCGAAACTATATTTTTCAAACACAACAGAGTGTGCACAGCATAAATTCTCTAGCAGGAACATACACAATTTCGATAGCAGTGACCAAGATAAATATCAATGAGAATTTAGGAAAGGTGATTGACTTCCTACCTCTTCAATCCTTGCAGTCAAACTGTATGCTGATGGCTAGCCTAAGATACAATCCATCTCTATGTAGAAAAATGTAGCACAATGCTCGAGCTCCTCTGTGACCAGTAAACTTATCTGTGATTTCTTAACTTTTTTGTGATCCCTGCTTCAGAATACGACCACTCATCCCATTCTCGGCATAAGGAACGAGCCCATCACCTGCGATCAATCATAAAGGAAATTGGTGGCCTTTACAATGATTTCAAATTATTTTGATGATGTAACGAGTTTGAAATTTAACCCATGTTCCAAATGAAATTCACATTCTTAAGGTAAGCGTTGTTTGAGTATTGTAGGATGGCGTTGAATTTAGACATGATGAATTTGTAACCAAAGTTTGTTGGGGGTGAAAAAGGACATGATTCAATCATGTTGTGTAATGCTTCTTAGGGAAGGGGTTATTTTAGGCCTAGGGATGTGTAGTTAGGTTAAAATGAGGATGAAGGTTTAGGCCTAAAATGATCAATAGGAATAATATAAACATTAGGGAATGAGGGAAAGTAATGTGATGGGGGAAAAAGGAGATAGGTAGAGGGATACATATAATTTCTAACAAAGGCATATATCAGAATATTTATGTTTAGGACCCTTTCAAGATCCTTCCTTCAACAACAAACAATTTGACCATATTACCATCGTATCATTTCCTAATACCAGGACTCAACGATTTATTACAAAACCTTCCCATACATTAGATACCCCTTCCCAATGATTGACCTTGATGACTAGAGTGATGACCTAACTAATGATGACTCCTTTAAGTAGTGACATGTCAAATCATGACAACGAGAAAATTTATGAATTTGACCTCCCTTAAAATAGCAAAAATTAACTCGAAATACCTTTCGACTGACAAACTCACCTACTCTAATAGATATCATAACTCCTCCACTATTACGCACAACAAATTTCTTATAATCCTAAACTATTTACTACTGTACGAGCAAAATTATGTCAACCCCAGAAGAAAAGAAGCACAAGGGAGGTGCCATTGTTGGATTTGAGCCACAAGAGGTTGCAATTAACAAATGTAGACCCAACCATAATAATGGTTTTTGAGCAGGTGGGGTGTATGAAGTTTTGTGAAAATATTCAGGGGTATCATTTACAATTGACTAAAGAGTTTGCCAATGGTTTTGATGTTTTAGAAGAAAATATGGGGACACTTACTTTTCTAGCCACAACCCAATCAATTACTGAGGCCACTGAGATCCCTTTGAATGGTGAGGAATGGTTTAAGGTTATGGAGTTTGATCTAGTTCATTTCAAATATTTTCTCAAACCAAAATAACGGAAAGGGTATGGGTTTGCTGGTCCAAGAATCTATCTACAAGACCACCATAGTAAACTAATAGAGGTGATTCAAAGGTACTTCACATGTGAAGGAAGGTTCAGTAAATTTTATCACTATCATATTAGGCTCCTAATGATTTTTACAAGTAAAAATCCCTTGAATATTCCTTATTACTTATTCAAGAGTCTTTGTAAGATGGCTGATAGAGTTGAAGCCAAAGGAAGTCCTATTGAACATAGTCTGTTTCATTTCTCATTAATCAAATTGTTGGTGATAAAGGAGCTTGAAAAGAAGGAGCAATCATGGCAGGATTTTTTGGTTTCTTCAGGATGGGTAGCACAATCTTCTAACAACCACAAGACCATGAAATATACCCCACTAATTGTGATCAAAGATGCCTCACTTGTAGCATCTAGTTTGGTCAAAAATCCTTTGACTAAGAAAAAATCAGTTGATAAAATAAGTGTTAAGAAGATTCACTTCTCACCTAAGGTAGAAACAATAGTTAGGGTACCGATAACACGACCGTCATCCAAGAGGTTTCCTATAGATCCAACACCTACACCTGTTCAAGTTGTTGAATCAGAAATCACACATGGAGAAATAGAAGTTGATGAAAGGGATAAAAAAATCAAATACTTGCAAGGTCGATTGAACAAGGATCACTTAACAATAACCTATCTACAACAAGAAAATAGAGAAATTAGGCATAAAGTATCACAAGAAGTTGTTCAACCTAGTGAAGGAGAGCCATCAAGGAAAACATCGGTACATGCTGACAAAGGCAAATGAAAGCATGTAATTGATGTTGAAGAGATAAAGGAGACAATTGAATAATCAAGGAGACCTAGAACTGGGTCTGCTGCTAAGGTGAAAATTCAAATAAAGGTGACTTTTCAATGGGTGGTGTTTGATGAGCAGAAAGTGTTTGAAAAACTATTGGAACAACTTGAAGGAGTTCAACAACAAGTAGATCAACTTGCAAAAAAGGATCACATGGATAAGTTGTATTTTTTAAAGTAGCTATAAGTTGTTGAACCTATCCTTGAAAAATCTAAATACAATTTGAAGCGGACCTTTCCTCTACATAGGCAAGTGAAAAATTTGTATGTACAAAATTTGGTGTTAAAAAGAAGACTCGGATTGGTAAAACGGAAGCTCACTAAGGCCAAGCAATCTAGAAGAAAGAGGAAGAGAGTCAAGGTGGACATAATAGAAGAGGCTAGCACAAAGGTAAATATTCATCAGGAGGGTACCACTTAGCTCTAAAGTTTTGTCTTTTTTCTCAGAAATATGTTAGTTTTGGTGAAGCTTGTAAAAAACAAGGACTTGCTGCACTTTTTTATGAAGTATTTGATACTAATATGATAGTGGAAATTTTAAGTTTTTATTGTCATGAGAGGATTTATATCAATGTAACAACACTTGTATTGAAGCCTACAACATTTATACCACAAGAAAGTCATCATATGTTTGGAAGTTTGAAGGCGCTCCGAAAGGTGACAATTTTGCTGCGAAAGTGGGAGTTAGACAATAAGGAGGTTTGCAAGCATTATGAAGCTTATATAAGAGTTTTAGTACCATAATATAGAAATTTTAAATACACCCATTTTCTCCATTTTTCCAGAGAAAGGAACCAACCATACAGAACATGGAGGGCTACTTCAACTTGCTGCAAAACTGGTTGATGCGCCGCGAAACTGGACAATCAACACCATTTCACTTCATATTTCACATTTTTGGTTTCAGAAGTAGTTTGGATCATGTGGATAGGTGGAAAATCGTATTAGGAGGTGTGTTTAATGTTTATTTACAAAATATTCCAAGTTGGTGATGTTTTATGAATATATTAGTTGCAAGTAAAACCACTCCTATTTTTAAGCATATGCACCAAAATTTCGATGTGTCTAGTCAGAAGTTTATTTTCTTCAATAATTTTGACCACATAGAGTGGGATATCGAACCTCATGATGTATATATAGACGAAAAAAATAGTAAATGGTTCTATTGGTTAGATTAGAGAGAAACATACTTTTGTGCATTGTATTTTCTAAAACGTTTGTGAGTGAATGAATGAAAGATAGAAGGTGATTTGTAGGGATTCCTATGTCAGATCTTGATGATGAGTGCTTATTTTTTCTTGTAATTTAATCTTATGTGTTTAAATCTCTTTAATGTATGTCTTATTAATTGGAAAAAAATGGATGTTTAATTCAGAATTCATCTTAATGGTTCTCCGATTTAGTTTTGTCAAGTGATTAATGTTTTTCCTCTTGAAACAACATTTAAAATTCATCTATAGTTGATGCTCTATGTGTTTTCTTCACCTTGCTTAAGATCATACTCCTACAATAATTTAAGTCTATTTCATCAACAAGAATGGATATCTTTCCCCTATGGAGATAACCTTTTCTCTCTTCATCATCTCACTGGACAAAAATAAATTTGACATGACTCCATGCCCAATGGATTTGTCTCTTTTCTCATCAATAGACCTTTGAAAGACATGATTTATTTAACATTATGCCTAGCCTAATGTCAGATCAGTTGAGCAACCTAAGTGAGAGACCCCTCTCCCACTATAGAAGGGCTAGATTCCAGCCTAAAAGTGGTTCGTGGTTAGCTCTGGAATTTCTCTCCTCAACCGAAGGAGATTTACGGAGTGCTAACATTGGGGAAGAGGAGAATGATGAAGATGATGTAAAAATAGAGTCCCAAGATATTGTTTCATATAAAAACCAGTTTTCCACACCCTCTAAGTAGGCATTCACTATGGAGGCTCAACCTTCTACCATGTCGGTGTCAAAAGCCATAGAATTAGGGGAAGTGTCTAAGCATGGGAACATGTTGATAGTAGAACAATATGAAGAAATGGCCAGACAAGATTCCAAGGAGAGAAAAATGAACACAAGAATAGTAGAAAATTAGCCCCTTCCACTCACACAACTCAAGAGTGCCTTGGAATATGAGAAAGGTATTTTCAAAATGGCAGTGCTAGAATCCAAGGTAGAGAATGGAATGTCCATGGAATATTACCAAGTGTACCAGATGCCTCTGCATGCAGATAATATCCCATGCATAGACCTTATGGAATTGAACTTGCAAGTCATGCACTTGATACATATGTAGATGCACAAAACTAATGCCACAACCAATAAGCTACAAGACATGTATACTAAAACCAATTCTCAATTGAAGTACTGGAAGATGGTCGGTAGGGGTAATAGGATAAATGTAAAACATTTGTAAGATAAAATTGTACATTTAGCCACACATCCCAGAGACTTATAGAAATACTAAGAATTGTTGAAGGAAAAGAATAGGGAAATTGCCTCCTAGAGGAATCGATTCAAGCTTCTAGAAATACATCTTGTGAAAACTATGGAGCTAGTTGCAATGGAAAAGCAAAGTGATGAGCTAAAGGTAACACTACATGATGCCCTTACAAAAAAAAATTAATTTTAGGATTATATTATGCTGCTAGAGGCACAATCAAAAGGGATGAAGGAAAGGATATATGAAAACATGCAACAACAATCTCTTGATATCTTGATAGGGCAGGCGAAACCCTTGTTGAAAGCAAAAGAGAAAGAGATAAAAGGTATCAATATTGAGATGTATTAATCCCAAGAGCATGGTGAGAAGACTGGGGATGAGTTATATGTCTTGAGAAAGAAACACCCTAGTAAGTCAACTTTCAAATATGCCAAAATACCTATCTGGGAAAAAATCATGAAGCTAATACATAAGCAGTGGTGGTGCCTAGAGCTAATCTAGGAGAAAATAGAAATGCTCAGGATTTCTTTTAGAGAAATGAACATGCTTAAGATCACCCTTTTAGAGACTTCAGATAAAGTGGAGAAGATTAGAAAATATTTATATCAGATGACCAAAGTAGAAGTTGATGAAGAAAAGTTGAATATAACTCACTTAGTGAGAAGGGATAATCGACTAAAGAAAAAGTAGGGATTAATTACACTAGTGGACAAGAAGGAATAATACATGGAAGATGAGGTAAAAGACTTTACAAGTAGATGCAAAGAGCTTTAAAAGAAAAAAATCATTTCTTTTTTTGACGGACATGGTGATGTGTACACCAAGGAAGCCCTTATGAATAGTATCAATGCTATAAAACAGGACCAAAAGGGGTTTAGGGAGGAGGATTTTATGTTAAAAGGGAGGGACATTGTCAATCTATATGAAGATCACTTTGAACTTATGTTCATGCTGAAGCATATCTTCAAAGAATTATGAAAGGTGGACTATGAACCAGTTACAAATCTGGACAAGCTCATCTTAGAGGCTTGGGAATGTGAGGTTCCCATGGGAAATGAATGGAAGAACACGTTAGGATTTTACACGCTGGATCTTCAAAAGGAATTTCCGTTACTATTGTGACAAACTATAGCAGAAGTAAGCTCAATTTAGAGGCTACCACCACCACAACAAGTACAACATGCAACACCACCAAAAAAAGCGTCGACACCATTGGTACCATCGGAAATAGTATCAACATCATTGACATTGCGTCCATTGTGGTGCCTAGCTTAGGAAATTCTCAGGAAGAGAGAGAAGGCCCAACACCTAGCCAAGAGAGAGAGGACGAAGAAATATTAAAGCTAAATCTGAAGGGGCCCACTCGAAAGCCAACAAATCCTTTAAGAAAAATCTAGAAGAAGTTAGTTATAATACAACTAGAAATTTTGTAACAAATATGGTTGGTTTTTCAAATACCACTAGTGGTTTAGGGTGAGGTCCAAGTTCTTAAGTGCCTATATATAGGTCTCATTTTGTAAATTTTGGGGGGGAGAAATCTTGGTTTTAGGGGAAACTCTATCAAATTTTTTTTGGTGAATTGCTAGGAAGTTTTGAAGTTATTTTAAGGAATAATTTTGAAGTAACTCTTAGGTTGTTTGTACCTTCCTATCATGTATTTTCTCACACCCATGTCATATTTTAAACTTTACTACACGTGAATACAATTTTATGAATTTTTCATGGCATTTTAAGTTGTGAACTTGATCTGTTATGTGAATTGTGTATGAAATGTATGGGAATGGTTAATTGAAATAAATTATGGCATCAATATGATGGTTTATTTTGGTTTTGCAAGATTTATCAAGGTAGCTTGAAGAGTATATTGTCTTCTTTGATATTTCTTACAAGGGTTTTATAAGAAAATGGTAAATTTCAAAAGTTTGTGTATTCTAATGGTTGAATTCTTAATTACTTAGTTGCCCATCAAGTCTTAATTGATTTAATGAAATTCTTAACTACTCCTTTAAATTGGTGAGGGCATGTTCTCCATATTTCATCCATATTTTGAAACTCTTCATGTCAAACCCCAGGCTTATGAGTGCTCCAACTTATTATCTATGGAAATGCAACCCAACAAATGCATTTAACATCTGATAGTTTTCTCCTTAACCTTGATTTTCAAAGAAATTGCCAATTTAACAGAAATATGAGCTAAATTTGAAAATCATTCATGCTTATTTAGGTACTTTCTTCCAAGAACATATTATGAATGTTAAATGTGAATGATGAATTAATTCTCAATGTTATTGTGACCTTAATGCTTCTTGATTAAACCATTTACATTTAATACAAAGAATTTTACTTTGCACAAAGATTTAAATTTGCATAGGGATTTTAGTTAGTGGTTGTTGTGGATTCTTCATGTTGTTTTATTTTCTTGTGACACTTTATAGCAGAAGATAACGTGCATGAACTTTGAAACTCATTATAAATATGTAACTCTAATTAAGTTCAAAACATAATTACATAGTAATTTTACGACCACATATTTACAAGAAGAATTCAAATATATAGTCTTATTTGCTTATGTTTCGAGTCATCTACACCTTTGGCCAATTCTTACACCAAGAAATATGAACTAGAACACTAAAGTCAAAGGGTTATGAGAAAACATTGGATAACACTAGATACCAATACATGGCCATATGTGTTGATTTAAATAGAATACATTACTAACATAGAAGTAAATAAGATCATACTTAGATGTTCCTAGGCTCTACATTACAACATATTGTAGTTTGGGACCCCAAAATATAGGGATTGGTCGTGAGTTCCTAAAGTTGAGCGTAGTATTTCCAAATGCCTCATATTGGAGCTAATCACTTAGTAAGTAGGCCAAACCCTTGTGAAGGATTAAAATAACAAACAAAAGTTGACAAATTCTTTGGGAGAGAATGGAAGGTTTCAATTATGTGTTCAGAAGAATTTTGAGTTATATATTGAACTTTTTTCATTAAAGGAAGGGTTGAAAAATTTATATGATGGCTAACATGAAGTGAAGTTGAAGGGCCAAACTCATTGTGAGTAGTTGAAGTGTTTTGAAGGTTGGAAATGAAAGAGGTCTGAAGGATCTAGATTATTGCAATATTTTGTGTATGAAGAAGATATGAAAGGAGCCATATTGTTGCGATATTGGATGCAAAGGATAGCCATAAGCAGTGTACATAAGGATTGGAAGGATTGAAGATGAATTACCACCTTCAATGTGCATGTCAATACTTGTCTTTGTGATCTTTGTTGGGGAGATTGTAGATTTGAAGAAGAAGATCTCAAGCCCCAGTTTTGTATACCATATACCATATATACTAGATGTACTAGTGATCTGAAGGGCCATGATACCTAGTATGGGAGCCTCAATATTCTTTTATTAATGGAATTAAAAATATTGAGATTTGGGCTCAAATATTTTAATGTGTACTTTATTTATTTCACTATTGTATATTTCCATTGTGCAAAGTACTTTGTGTTGGGGTTCCTACTGTGTTTATGTGCTTGGATATCCATAGAATAGGTCTAGGTCCTAAGGACAATTCAACATGGGATTAGATCTACTTTGAAGTGCACATGGATCAGAGTGTGCATATGAAAGCAGAGAAAACTAGTGGAGGTTGTGTAGGCTTAGAGGGAGTCTAGCTTTAGAGGGAGAATGCAAAGGAACATCAGCCACCTAATGGAAGTTTGAATCTTTAGGTTGTAGCGAAATAGAGGAGTTTTCAGCCCATGGAAGGAAATTCATGGAAATGAGAGAACATTCATGGTGGTTCAAGGAAAAGACACTTTTCATGTGAGGAAAATCATGCACCATGCAAGGAAAATATAATTTTCATGTGAGGAAAATCATGCACCATGCAAGGAAAATATTTATTAAGTACAAATGAATAAAGAATATGTGGTAGATGTGAAGAAATATATGGCCACATAAGGAAATTCATGACTCATGCAAGGATGGTAATGGGTACGCAAGGAAAGTCATGGAGGTAGAAGCATGAAAGAAATACCTTCCTCACTGAGAGGAAGTGTTGGAATTTTGGGTATCTATGAAGGTATTTCCGAGAGGAAAATCCACCAATAGGAATTGGTTGGGAAATTTACCCAAAGGGTGGGGTTTTGGACTCAAACATGTGGGTTTAGGAGCTAAAGAAATTGATTATTTATTCTAATGGGTTGAGGGGATAAAACCATAAATATCTAGATTTTTCCTAAATGACCCAAGAGAAAAGAATAAATAGAGATCCTAAGAGGATCATGGTACACACTTGAGATGTGACCTCATGTGTGGAGAAAGATATCCCTAAGGAGGCCACATATATCAGATATATAGACACATATCCGAAGAAGATAAGGATTCTTATCTACGGAGGCCCAGTGGACTGTCTTATAGAGAAGAAGCCACAATTAAGGAGTTTGGGCATAAATCCTTATGTGGTTGGAAAGAGGACCAAGAGCGTTGGGATGAGTTCTGTCGTAGATGCAAGAAACACCAAGGAGGCCAAGAAAGGGTTGTATACTAAGAAGAGGGTTTGCCATAGACCTTAAGTGTGGCCATAGTTGGTTGAGAGAAGCCATAATGCATTTTAGGGTTAGTTTAGTGTCTTCCTCGAGTAACTGTACACATATATTAGAGAAATGTCACTTTGTTCTATAGTATCTCATCCATATGTGAATATCATTCCAAGAAGTGATGTTGAAGACCTTAAAGTGACCCAATTTGGAGTATCTTTGAGAATGAAAATATCTCTAGAAGAGGATGGGTGGATTTTCCATGTATTTTTGAGTGGCCGAGTCAAAGGAAGAGTGGTCGAGAGTCTAGTCCATCCAAGAAGAAGGGACACAACCTTAAGGAAGAGGTTGAGACCTCTGTTGCCTTAGAACAGGCTGAAAAGGCCTTAGACCCGGTATATGAGGTTGTGAGTTCCTAAAGCTAAGCATAGTAGGTTCAAATGGCCTTTAATTGGAGTTGATCACTCAATAAGTAGGCCAATCCCATGTGAAGTTTTAGAACATCAAACATAAGTTGAAGAAGTATGTGGGAGGGATTGGAATATTTTAATTCTATGTTTGGAAGAATGTTGAGGTATATATTTAAGTTTGTTCATCAAAGGAAGGGTTGAATAGTTAGTGTGATGGCTAATATGCAGTGAAGTTGAAGGGCCAAAATCACTGTGAGTAGCTGAAGTGTTTTGAAGGTTGGAAATGCAAGAGGTCTGAAGGATCTAACTTATTGTGAGTAGTTGTGTATGAAAGGGATCTGAAAGGAGCTAGATCATTGTGATCTTGGAGGCAAAGGATAACCAAATTAGTGGATATAAGGACCAAAAGGATAGAATATGAAGTATTGTCTTCAATATGTAAGTCAAAACTTGTCTTTGGGATCTTTGTTGGGTAGATATAGATATGAAGAAGCAGATCTCAAGACCGAGTTTTGTATACTATGTATACTAGTTGTACTAGTGATCTAAATGGCCATGATCCCTGGTACTGGAGCCCCATGATTATTTTATTAATGGAATAATACATATCGAGATTTGGGCTAAAATATTTTCATGTGTACTTTATTGATTTCACTGTTGTATATTTCCACTGTGCAAAGTACTATGTGTTGGGGTTCTGTTGAGGTGAAAACTCAACCCCCCCCATTTTTGACTTATTGATTTCAAATAATGGGGACCTTTCCATAAATGTTTGGCTAAATCACATTTTTAATATTTTCTTTTGGTCAAGTGTCCTACAATTTTTCCATTTTTTTGTTTTCGTCAAATTTCTATTTTGATTGCTTCATTCAGTTCAAATTTTCACAAGCTTTCCATCGATACTCATTTAATCTCATTTGGTTACATAGTTTGCAAATGGTTCTCATCTGAAATTCGATAATTTTTACCAATTGTGCTAAAAATTGTATAAAATGTATATTATTTTAATTTTTTGTAAATAAATTAGTAATTGATTGTAAATATTCCTAGTTAATTTTTACTAATTAATTTATTTTTCACTAATGTCCTACAAAATCGTCGTAGACAAATTGTAGAACTATATGTTTTCAGGATTTCGGTAATTTATTCCAATTCCCAATTTTAAAAGAAATTATGAGACCTGAAATCTCAAAATAGCAAAACGGTTGTAGTTCATTTTCTCAGATTTTTAAATTACCAAGTAGATGTAGTTTATAATGAATGAATCTTGCACCACATAAGCCCCAATTCACCTCACCTCCTCCCTTAATCCTTCACATCTCAACACATAACATTATATGAGAAACATGATATCAAGTTTTGATATAAAAAAATTCCAATAAATAAAAGTCTGAATACAAAACATTCTGATATATAAAAAAACTCTTGATATATAAAAGTCTCGATATAACATATTGGAAGCTCGGGCACCTTTGGGTATCCGAACATCATTTCAAAAGACTTATGATATATATTAGTTTTGATATCCGATACTACTCCCTTTTTTTAACATGCTACTCCCTGTTCTAACATCACCATTCAATGGTCATTTAACATATTATTTGGAAGTTATTAAAATGAATTTTGAAATTGATAATATAATATAATTTTAATATTATAAAAATATTATATATTATTAATTTAATTAAATTGAATTTTAATTAATATAATTAAACTAATTAATCTGTAAATAATTTAATTATTTGAATAGTTTGGCTCACATTTCAATATAATACTCCACTTTTTTAACATACTACTACTTCCTATTCTAACATCACTATTCGATGGTCATTTAACATGTTATTTGGAAGTTATTAAAATGAATTGTGAAATGAATAATATAATATAGTTTTATGATATAATTTTAACATTATATATTATTAATTTAAATAAATTGAATTTTAATTAATATAATTGAATTGATTAAAATGTAAATAATTTAATTAATTATATATATTTGATTGATTAACAGTTAATAAAAAATAACAGATTTAATCTAAAAATAGAATTTTTAGTTTGTTTGGGTTAGCTCAATTGGTAATAATTATGGAAATAAAGTCTCACCAAACTGGAAGTCTTGGGTTCAAATCTTGTACTATCCCATCAATCGGGGTGAGAAGTTGGACATGAGGAATATGTAGTCCTACCAAGCTTACAAAAAAATTAAAAAAAATAGAATTTTTAATTAAATTTCTTATTTTTGGTCGCAACAATTTTTCCAGAATTTTGGCATTTTTGACACTTCAACTTTGGAAGCTCATAAGTTGAGTTTTACTCAGCCAAATGAGGCCCATGATGACTCGTTAGATAGATACAATCATGGAGAATATATCTGAAGTGGTTTCATAACCATATTTGGTCATTAAATAAGTCTAAAATATAACATAAAATCAAACTCTGAATTTGTAACCGAAACTGATTTTCTGAGTTTATTTTTTGCATGTTTCATTTGCTCAAAGCCTATGTCGATTGTAGATCCATTCATTTATGTTATATTAGACCAATAAGATATTTACAAGGATCAATGAAAATATCATATTTCCTTTTACTTATTTATTTGATTGAATTTTGATTGGAGATGTTTCTTTCCCAGATTTGGTATTTTTTTATTTTATTTTAATTTTGATTGGTTTTTGGCAGGAGAATAATTGAAGAGACGAGGACGAGAAGATTTGAATCAATGAGATTGCTCCAACACGAGAAGAAAAAGGATTTTTACCAATAAAAATTGTTGGATCATATTTGTTCTTCAACAACTCTCCGATTGGAATTCATTTTTGTAATTATAAATAGTGGTTTGTAGAAGGCTAAAAGGGGGCTCTCTTCTAGAATTATGTAATTCTTGAAGAACTATTGTAATAGGGATTTCATGCTGTAGGTAGTGAGGATCAATATAAGATTTGGGAATTATTGGGATTTTCCTCTTTTCATTCTGAACTGTGTATGAGAGGCAGAGCCTCCACTATTGCAACTCTTTATTTTAACAACAACGTTTATGTTTTGGAGGAGATTGTAGGAGATTAGATTTAAGAACATAGCATGAGAACAGGTTCAAATAATTTTTTATTAGATTTTTTTTTTTTAATGTGAATTTCATTCTTGATGACAAAATTATATGTGTACTTGTCTTATAGATTATCTATCTAATCTGTTTGTCTCATGAATCTCTTGTCAATTGTATCTTTTGCTCTAATATATTAAAACCAGATTTCTGAGTAGCTATTTACTCATAAATATGCCATCTAATTCTAATTTAATTCCATTGATGTTATGTGAACTACTTCTTAATGTTATTGGTTCATCATTCATGGTTAATAGATCTCTGAAAATCATGTTTGGTAATTATAATATTAGCTACTTGAACTACTTCATTAGTTACATATTCATCTTAAGTCAGACATGTTAAAATCCCAATTATTTTAATAGCTTTCTCTTGGTAGAAAGAAGGACTAATCCTTCTTTCCATGAAGATAGGCTTAGCATAATTTTCCTTTTGCTTACATTTAGATTAAATATTGGATTATAGAAGTCCTCTAATAAAAGAGGAAAAATAATAGTTGTGGTTAGGATGAGCCTTAAATCAGCTTAAGGATTTTCTTCTTTTCTTGTGCACAACAAGAAGGCTAATCCGATTGCTCTTTTTTTGTTGGCGAGTTTAAGACATAATTTAAGCCAACAAAGATATATAGAAGGTAACTAGATCTAGTTTAACTAGTTGGAACCACCATTCCAAATGGAAAAGGAGCTACTTTAAGTTCCCGACTGGGTGGTCTCCCTTATAATATTGAATGGTCATTTTGAGAAATCAACATTTTTGGCACTAGAAGGAGGGCTTGGCGACTTGTTGTCTTTTTGAGTTTTTTATTTTTTATTTTAAAGTTTTATTTTAATCACAGTGGTTGCTCTCAAACTTCCCATTTGGAGTTGTATCTCTGGACATGCATCCTCTAACACTTCACCAAAAATAGTAAGACACTTGTTGAAGGTAAAATTTAATGGTGATAAGAATTTTTCTGCATTTGATCACGCCTTACAATTTATTCAAAACTTTTCAAATTCTGCTTTTCATGATATTGATGAAGGTATTTTATGCAGGATTTTTACTCTTACATTCTTGGGAAAAGCCAGAAACTGGTGTTAATCTCTTCCAATTTCCTCACAATTGGGATCAAATCATCACAAAATTTCTTTATAAATTTGACGGTTATGATTATGAATAGGCATGTGATGAATTCAAAGATTTACAAATATTTGAAAATGAATCTTTCTCAGATTTTACTGTTAGAGTTCAATTAATTTGCTTGAGATTCAAAGTTGAAGATACATCTTCAAACATTGAATTGACGGATTGGTTTGAATATGTTTGTTCACTTCCTCTCATTTCAAATCTGTATGTAAAAATTGCAAGCTCTGATGACTCTCCTTCAACTTCTAGTAACATGTTGAAGCCCCGAAAATCGGGTCGACAACAAGGGGGATACTCGCCCGGTTCGGACCTTGGTTGGTAGCTCCTTATCTGTTTGGTATAGCGGGTCCGACTGGGGATAATGGGACCAGTTTCCCAATGTAAGGGTGTGTGTGTGCGCAGAGTTGGATGATGCTGATCTAAGAGTTCTAATCTAAGCTACATTAATCTAATTCTATGCTATTGTAATCTAATGAAAACATCACATCTAATCTATGCTAACCCGGGATGTATTTCTTCTATTATGCGATCTAAAGAGATTTCAAATAATAACCGGTAATAAAGATCATTCAGCTATCATAAGAATGGAAATCAATTAAGATGAACCACTTTGCATAAAAAGTTAGGCAAAACAGTTGTGAACAACATATCGCATAATAAGTTATTCATATATCAAACATAAATAAATGGCTCTACTGTACAAAAGTGCCAAATGGTAACTCAAACATTCATGCAATAACATATAAACAACTAAAAATTGTATATCACTTTAAGAATATAAGCAGAAATGGCCAAGAGATAAAAGTACCATCTATGACTGGTCTTACTCATAAGCTTCAAGCGACAATGATTTATCTCTCCTTGTTCTAATATCTACCAAGAGTACAGAAGTGTAACATCAGTAGCAGATATCAAATGCAAATATTAATAAACCTTGATCCATTCATTTATCAAAACCTCCTCTGAGGGTGCAAAAGTGCATGTTCTGAGGACAAGTTTTTGACAAATTTTTGGACCCTTCTCTAAATGCATGAGAAGGGTTTAAATATTGCTAACTAAATAACTTAATTACATAAATTTAGGATGCGGTTTAAATGACCGCCCTTTATCTAAGCAAAGTTATTTCTAAAAATTGAATCTAATTCCTAACTATTTCTGCATTTGCTCCTTAATGTTGCGAGCATGCAACATTTGCCTGGGAAGAGTCGGCTGGTTGTTTTCTGCTTTTGCTTGGGCTACACAAATAGAAATGGCAAGCACCGGCACCACTTTTTAGTAAACTAGAAGATATTTTTGGGAATCATCCTCTAGCTGGGTGAATTTACTGCGTATATACTTGATAACAACCCAAAGTTCTCTCAAATTGCTTCTGCTTTTGCTATCTCGGTTTTCGGACTCGTGGATGACTAAGAAAATTAGAGACTTTGCTTTCTGAACAATTTTCTTAGCGATGCGCGATTAGCGTTAGGTGCTAATCACGCATCGAAAACTGCCTCCATTCTTTGATCCGGGCCTTTCTGGTGCGTTTTTCGTCTTTAGCGCTTTTTCCTTTACTGGGCATAAGCTTCAGAATTTTGTAAATATGCTGCTTTTGTGAGCTTTTGACCTTGAGTGTCGAATCGCCTATTGATATCAGCATCTGTTCAGTAACACTCTGAAATCTGTGTTTCTATTGCATGCGGTATCCGTTTATGAGGACATCTCTTCTCTGTTCTCCGAGCATTGATGCTTTCCCTTTTTCCTTAGATGTTTCCTGCACATTGCTTCATGTTGTTTCCTGTTTTTCATTTCTGCAGTTCACGCAAAGGAAAAGAGTAATGATAATAAATTTTGACACGAAAGCTCTAAGCTCTACGAATGTATAAAATCATGACACCCATAATGAACTGACTCTTCGAAAAACACAAAACTATCCTTCATGAATACTTTGGCATACATTCATTAATTTCCTTTAAGGCGCGCGCCCAATTTTTGGTTTAGGGACAACTTTTCTTGAATGCTGAGCCGAGGAAAATTTGCGATGGGTGATTTCTGCGACTCGCATCGCAGCATCGCGGATCGCATTATCAAGATGTGTCATCGTAGAGTTTCCTGATCAGTTTATCACAAAATCGCGTTATCGCGTTGTCGCAAGATCGCAGCATCGCGTTTATCGCAAGATCGCAGCATCGCGTTTATCGCAAGATCGCAGATCGTTGCAATTTGTTAAGTTATTGTGTGCTGTTTATGCGATGTTGCGATATGCGATGTCGCATATCGGCCATCGGAGATTTCTTAAGATCTTCATTTATGGGCGCTTCTTAATGTATGCGATGCGATGAATTTCGCGTCGCTTCTTCGCAGTTTTTTATTGTGCTCATAAATAAATGTTTTACTCTTCTCCGTGCGATGTATTTTTAAGGAGTATAATAAAAAAAAAATTATAATTTTTTTTTGAATTTTTTACTAAGGGTCCCCACTTGTTTAGTGTTATTGCTAATACTAAAGAAGGAGGGGGGTTGTTGGTGGCCACAACAATGGCGATTCACTTGGAAGAACCAGTTATCTCTGCTTTTCTATTGAATTTTTTAAACTTCCAAAACGGAAAAATTTTCATAAATCTAAACTTTGTTATGGACAGATAGAGTACATTATGCCTTATTCTATCAATGATATTTTGTTTCAACTTCTTTCTATTCTAATTGTCTGCTTCCTCAGGCTTGTCCTTGTATTTATATCAACGATTACTTGGTCTTGTAAAGATAAAATAAAGTCTTCTCTATGTGCTAGCTTTAAAATATGCTCGTTTGTCATAGGCAGAGCCTCTGCTGCCAGCAGGCGTCCATAGCCTCGACAGGGTTACCTGTTACCCAACAATGATCCTTTATCCTGCTTAAGGTTATCTACAACCTTAAAAGAAAAATCCACATTGACATTTTTTCCTTTTTTATTCTTAAAGAACAATGTCTTGGTTTGGTAGCCAAATTATGACACAGTCATTCACTTGATTTACACTTTTGCTGAACAAGCTGGCTCGTGATGAGACCCCTTGTCTTTTGATTTCAACAATCTTGAGTCATTGCCCTGTTTTGATGGACAGTGTTTGGCAAAGTCAGCAAAGTTATAATATCTGTGATCATGATAAGCCAGCTCGTGATGAGACCTCTTATTCTTTGAGATATAGTGTTTCTTGGATTGTCCCTCTGAATGCTGCGATTTTCTTTAACAGGGAGGAAATCATTGTTTTCCTTAAGAAAGCTCTGGACGACAATAATAGAGTTTGAAAACAACAGTTTTACAGAGAATCTTTATTTTGTTATTGATACCTTTCATTGTGCTGATATAAAACAATTTCTTCGCTAAAGGTTGCTTTCATCAAATTTTTGAAGTTGAAACTAGTATCATATCTAGGCTAAAGTTTTTAACTGTATCTGTCAATAATAAAGATCAGATTTTCAAAAATTTTCTATTCATACAAGCAAAAATCTCAAAATCTGAAAGAGAATTGGTGTCTTTTCGTGAATACCGGTAGTAACCATTTACAACTGGTTTTATTATGAAAAAGAAGAGAAAAATAAAACTATTCTATAAAATAGAAGAATAATCTCCTATGGAAAATATATTTTAAGGATTTGTCCATTAACAGGCAAAGAATCCCTTCTACCTGCTAAATCCTGTAAGACAAATGTTGATGGACCTATGACTTCAACAATCTGAAAAGGACCAAGCCACATCTTTTGAAATTTTGTATGTTTGCCCTTTTCTTCATGAGTCTTATCCCATTTTAAAACTAAATCTCCCATCTGAAAATTTTTTCTGGTCATTATGTTTGAATCAAAAGAGGA
This sequence comes from Pinus tabuliformis, assembly GCA_031772625.1. Classification (NCBI taxonomy): domain Eukaryota; kingdom Viridiplantae; phylum Streptophyta; class Pinopsida; order Pinales; family Pinaceae; genus Pinus; species Pinus tabuliformis. The sequence continues at coordinate 546,504,780 of CM062818.1, forward strand.
TTTTATTAGCGCTTGATGATGAGCATGGGTTTTCTTAGCTTGTTCTCGTTGCTCTTCTAATTTAATTATTTCCATTTGTCTTAGTTGTATAGAGGAAGTAGGTACTTCATCAATGTATTGTATTAAAGACAAAGAGGGAATGACTAAGTGAGTTGAAAGAACCACTTCTTTCCCATAAACTAAATTAAAGGGGGAAGTGCCGATCGCAGCTTTTTTCGTTATTCTATCTACCCATAAAGCATTTACCAAAGCTTTATGCCAATTCTTTTGGTTCTGGTCAACTGTTCTTTTAATAATCCTGATTAGGTTTTTATTTGTTGACTCAGCTAACCCATTACCTTGCGGATAGTAATTGGCCAAATATTTTAGTTTGGACCCTCTTTTAAGTGCAAACTCAGTCATTGCATTTCCAGAAAAGTATGATGCATTATCAAACATTAAAGCCATTGGCAATCCAAACCTAATGATTATAAATTGATCTATGAATTCGATAATATTTTCAGAATTAGCCGTCTTGAGAGGAACTGCTTCTACCCATTTAGTAAAATAATCTGTTGCCATGAGGATGTATCTATGCTGCTTAGAAGAGTGAGGAACGATCTCACCTATTATGTCCAAGCCCCACTGATTGAATGGTTGCTCGATGTTTACCGGTTGTAGTGGCAGGGACGACTTCTTTTGTCTTCCAGCAGTAGTTTGGCAGACTTGACATTTCCTCACGTAACTGTGTGAATCTTTGAACAGCGTAGGCTAGTAATATCCTGCACGTAAAATTTTATGTGCAGTAGCATCTCTAGCATAGTGTTCGCCTGCTGGTCCATCGTGGAGTTCTTGCAAAACTTTTTCAGCTTCAGTTTTTTCAAGACATCTAAGAAAAACAGAATCATAATTCTTTCTAAAAAGAATATCATTTATGAGCTGATATTGTTTAGCTTTCAATCTCAGAGCTCTTTTCTTAGTGTGATCCAGGTGTGATGGAGCATACCCGTTCTTAAGATAATAAATGATATCAGCATACAATGATTCTGCATCATTTAGGCTTGCCTCATACATTTGTATCTCTTCGGATGAAGTTTCAGAGATTTGCGATGCTTCAGCCAACATTTTGCAGAAGCCTTGACCTCTTACAATGTTTGCTGGTTTGATCTCAAGGTCGTATTCCTGTAAAGCAGTGATCCAATTTTCTCTTTTCTCGCCCATATCCTTCTGTACTAGAAGACTTCTTACCGCTGGAAATGGTACTATGATCTTAGTGTGGGTTTTAAGTAAGAAAGGTCTGAAGTATTTGACCGCTTTGAAAACAGCATAGGCCTGTTTTTCCACGTCTGAATAATTGAGTTCAGCACCTTGTAAATTTGAGCTAAAAAACGCAATTGGAGCTTCCGCTTTTTCTTGATTTGCTTGAGTTAGAATCGTAGCATATGATTTCTCTGAGGAAAATGTGTATAAAACAAAAGATTCTGAAAAATTTGGGGTTGCTAAAGATGGAGCATTAATAATAGGTTGTTTGATTAGGTTGAATGCTTCATGTTCATCTTGACCCCATTTGAAATTTGAATTCTTTTTAGTCATGGTTTGCAAAGGAGACACAATTCGTGAAAAATCTGGGACAAATCTCTTTACAAAATTGATTTGACCAAGGAAGGATTGCATGGCTTTTTTATTATGAGGTAGAGATATTTCAAAGATTTCTTTGATTCTGTCAGGATCAATGTGAATACCGGATTTTGACACTATGAATCCTAGAAGTTTTCCTTCACTTAATGCGAAAAAATATTTCTTTGGGTTAAGTGAAATCCCATACCTTAAACATCGTTGAAAAATTTGTTTTAAATCTTTGAGATGGTCGCTTCGCTTCTTGGAGTACACTGTTATATCATCCAAATAAATTACTACAGATTTATTGACTAAACCCTTAAATGCGATGTCCATGGCTCTTTGAAATGTAGCGCCGACATTAATCAAACCAAATGGCATCTTCCGATATGCATATGTGCCCCATTTAGTTCTGAATGTGGTTTTCAACTGATCATCGGGATGCACCAGCACTTGATTATATCCTGAAAATCCGTCCAAGAAAGACATTAGTTCTAAGCCTACTACTGTCTGTAATATCTGTTCCATAGGTGGAAGAGGAAAATTGTCTTTTTGACAAGCTTTGTTAAGATTCCGAAAATCGATACAGATTCTAATATCTCCGTTTTTCTTTCTAACGGGTACCATTTTGGAGACCCATTTGGAATGTCTGACGGGGAAAATTATTCTGGCTTTTAATAACCTATTTAGCTCAGTTTTTATTTGATTTTCTAAATTGGGGTGGATCTTTCTCAGTTTCTGTTGGACAGGTTTTTTGTTGTCAATCATAGGAATAGTATGCTGAATGATAGAAGTGTCGTACGTCTTTAGCTCATCGTAATTCCAGGCAAAAACATTTTTATATTGTCTCAAAAGACGAATATACGCTAGCTTTTCTTCAGGGACTAGGCCGATGCCTAGATTAACGTTTTGTGGTTTATCATCGGTTCTTAGGTTTACTAATTCGTAGTTCAAAGTTGGACTGTAAAGCTTTGAATTGGTAGACCTTTTAAACCGATTTTTCAAATCGTATAAGTCTTCTAACTTAACCACCGATTTAGGTATAGCATTATTAATGCTATTTTGTTGTATTTATCGATCGTGATGGTCTTCGTCAATTATCTGATTGGAGTAGGATCCTTCAGAAGTGAGGAAATTTACAATATCAGGATCATCATTAAATACTCTCCAATTTGTAATGTTGTCAAGGATGGACGGTCTAAAGATTAATTCTATTGAGAATCTATCTGGACTAAAATCTTCGGAGGGAATAAGCCTAGAGGCTACATTAGCCAAAAGGTCTGCACTTGCGTTTTGGAGTCTCGGGATTGAAGAAATATTAAATGCTATGAAATGCTCAGTCAGATCTTGTACTAAAGATTGATAGTGTTTTAAATGACCTGATAGGAAATGTATAGTGTTACGTACCTGTTTGACGATAATCTCAGAGTCTCTGAAGACTTGAAGATACTTGACGTTTAACCCGATTGCTTTGTATAGGCCTTGCACCAAGGCCTCATATTCTGCTGTATTGTTTGTGCAATTGAATTCGAGTCTGCACGTAAGCATGGTCTTGTTTCCTTCTGGACTAATCAGAATGCATCCTACTCCTGCTCCTTCATTAGATTTAGAGCCATCGAAATATAATTTCAAAAACAAAGATGTATTTATAGGTTCATCTACAAAATTAACACACTTTGAACTATCAGTTTGGGAAAAAATTTCGACTTGGGACAAAACTGCTGTGTGAGCATTGAAATTACCGAGAAAAAAATCTACCAAGTAATTGCCTATGATACTGCTATTATATGATACTGCTTCATTTTCTCCCTCTAATTCCGTTACTATGTACTTCTGGTGTAACTCTCGTTCAACCTTTATTTGATTCGGTTTACCATTGTAGGGTAACCACATGTGCGACCAGTCGGTTGCAAAGTATCCATCGAGTTTCTCGGACCAATCCCTGCTAAGAATTAAGCCATAGAATTCTGGGATATCAGCCACTAGAATGTCAATAACCTGACATACCTTCAGGTTAGATGACAATCTTATGGTTACTTGATTAATTTCACCAATCACTTTGACTTGAGATCGATCAAGCTGAACTATGCGCACTGCGGATTTTTGTGGTTGAACATTTAACTTAGCACATATTGATCTGGGTAAAATATTTGATGAAGCACCGGAATCTACCAAACAATTGTGCACATTTTTATTGAAAATTTCATAAGTGAGAAGAAACGGGGGAGTGTGAGATCTTGATCTTCCTCCAATCAAGGCGATATCATTTGGATCAATCTTATTGGTCGCGTTAGTTGGAGGTATTCCCATGTTGTGGGAAGCTTGAGAGAGTACAACGGTAGGCAAAGGTACAATAGGCACGACATGTAATTCTTTCATCATTATCTTCTGTTGATGTTTCAATTTGCTCAATTCATAAAGGGTAATATTAGCCCTAGTGTTTTTCATGTCATCAATAATATTGTACTCCATTTCATCCGACACTATCAGTGTTTTTGATGGAGTTGTTTGATCTGCTTGGACTGGGCTAGATTGAGTCGCTTTAGTGGTTGTTTCTTTGTTGCGACTTTATCTTTTGTTGTAGGGCTTGCACTCTTCTGCTTAGGGGTAGTTTGGGGAGGATCAAGCTGATTTCTGCTTCGTGTGTTAACCGGAAATATTTCTTGATCTTCTTCTTATGGGAGGATGAAATCCCACATTCCTTGTAATTCCACAACTTCTTCATCATCGGTCTGCCCTTCAGTGGCACTTTCTTCTTCTTCCTCTTCCTTAGTTTCAGCATTGGAGATGTCATTGGGTGGTTTTGCATCCATTGAAGGACTTCTTTTAAAAGCTTTGTAGGGCTTTTTCAAAGAAGTTTCTGCTACTTGTTTTTTTATGTCAACTATCTGATTAGACATGGTCTTTAATACTTTCTGCAATCCTTCCAAATCGAAAGGGTCTTTTGTTTGTTTCTTCTTGGAGTCTTCCTTGAAGGTGACTTTTTTAGACTTGCGTTCCTCTATCGCGGATCTCTTTTCCAGGGCTATTACGCGTTTCTCTACTGCTATCGCCTCTGTCATGATTTCAACTAAGGTTGTTTTATTTGCTCTATCCACGAAGATTGCTATGTTTGATGGTAAAGAAGTAATATACCATTCACATCGTACTTCTTCTCTGGGTTGGGAAGCAGTGGGAATTTTGTTGAGAATTTTATTGAACTGTAAATCGAAATCTTTGATAGGTTCTTTAGCTTGGGCCTTAAGATTGGATAGGTCATTGATTAATGTTGCCGTTAGTCTGTCATCACCAAACTTGATAAGGAATTGATTCTGGAAGATATCCCAACTTGTGATAGACCTGGAGGGTAATGAAAAATACCATGACCCAGCTATCCCTTGCAGTGTATAGGGAAAAAGCCGAACAACAACATCTTTGTTAGTAACCCCGTTGAGATTGATAGAAAACATGAGATTGTTTATGTGTTCTTCTGCTAGCATGCCTGCTTCTGGATGGAATTTGGGCAGCCATTTCTCAGGATGGGCCGGTATTTGACTCAAGGGCGTGGCCATTAAAACTGCCCCAGGGTTGTTCCATGGAGACTAGGCCATCGTTGAGCTACTAGTAGAGAAAAGTGCAGAAGATGATCTCTGTGGCTGGGAAGATGAGGATACTATGATCGTAGAGGATTGAAGAGGGGTTGTGGGAGTTCCGGTAGACGGATGGATGATGGTTTGGAATGAAGGTGTGGGTGGTTGACTTCGCGGTGAGGTAGTTGAAATGGGCGATGTAGACGAAAGAGTCTCACTATCAGACTCTTGTGGTGATTTCCTCGCTCTTTTCCTGGTGGGAAGAGGCAACTCAGTTGGCTGGATTCCAAATTTTTCACTCTTTAACCTGGTTAGGGGATGAGCAGGATTGTACTGCGAAGTCACACTGCTTTGAGATTTATCAGACCTCTGAGGAGAAATGGAAAATCCCTGAAGTTTGTGAATCAGAGATTCAACTCCAGGAGGTTTAATGGTAGATTGGTCTGAAATATCAGGGTGTGTAACAACGATTGATACTCGAGCAAATTCTGACTCTGGATTTAAATATACTAGATAAGTCGGGGGAGATGATGAGGGTGATTTACTCTCACAATGGTATTTAGATTTTGATTTAGGTGCCATTCATAGTTCAGGCCCTCCTTGTAGCACCAGATATGTTGAAGCCCTGAAAATCGGGTCAACAACAAGGGGGATACCCGCCCGGTCCGGACCTTGGTTGGCAGCTCCTTATCCGTTTGGTATAGCGGGTCCGACTGGGGATAATGGGACCAGTTTCCCAATCTAAGGGTGTGTGTGTGTGCAGAGTTGGATGATGCTGATCTAAGAGTTCTAATCTAAGCTACTTTAATCTAATTCTATGCTATTGTAATCTAATGAAAACAACACATCTAATCTATGCTAACCTGGGATGTATTTCATCTATTATGCGATCTAAAACGATTTCAAATAATAACTGGTAATAAAGATCATTCAGCTATCATAAGAATGGAAATCAATTAAGATGAACCACTTTGCATAAAAAGTTAGGCAAAACAGTTGTGAACAGCATATCGCATAATAAGTTATTCATATATCAAACATAAATAAATGGCTCCACCATACAAAAGTGCCAAATGGTAACTCAAACATTCATGCAATAACATATAAACAACTAAAAACTGTATATCACTTTAAGAATATAAGCAGAAATGGCCAAGAGATAAAAGTACCATTTATGACTGGTCCTACTCATAAGCTTCAAGCAACAATGATTTATCTCTCCTTGTTCTAATATCTACCAAGAGTACAGAAGTGCAACATCAGTAACAGATATCAAATGCAAACATTAATAAACCTTGATCCATTCATTTATCAAAACCTCCTCTGAGGGTGCAAAAGTGCATGTTCTGAGGACAAGTTTTTGACAAATTTCTGGACCCTTCTCTAAATGCATGAGAAGGGTTTAAATACTGCTAACTAAATAACTTAATTACATAAATTTAGGATACGATTTAAATGACCGCCCTTTATCTAAGAAAACTTATTTCTAAAAATTGAATCTAATTCCTAACTATTTCTGCATTTACTCCTTAATGTTGCGAGCATGCAACATTTGCCTGGGAAGAGTCAGCTGGTTGTTTTCTGCTTTTGCTTGGACTACACAAATAGAAATGGCAAGTGCTGGCACCACTTTTTAGTAAACTAGAAGATATTTTTGGGAATCATCCTCTGGCTAGGCGAATTTACTGCGTATATACTTGATAACAACCCAAATTTCTCTCAAATTGCTTCTGCTTTTGCTATCTCGGTTTCTGGACTCGTGGATGACTAAGCAAATTAGAGACTTTGCTTTCTGAACAATTTTCTTAGCGATGCGTGATTAGCGCTAGGCACTAATCACGTATCGAAAACTGCCTCTGTTCTTTAATCCGAGCCTTTCTGGTGCGTTTTCCGTCTTTAGCGCTTTTTCCTTTACCGGGCATAAGCTTCAGAATTTTGTAAACATGCTGCTTTTGTGAGCTTTTGACCTTGAGTGTCGAATCGCCTATTGATATCAGCATCTGTTCAGTAATACTCTGAAATCTGCGTTTCTGTTGCATGCGGTATCCGTTTATGAGGACATCTCTTCTCTGTTCTCCGAGCATTGACGCTTTCCCTTTTTCCTTAGATGTTTCCTGCACATTGCTTCATGTTGTTTCCTGTTTTTCATTCCTGCAGTTCACGCAAAGGAAAAGAGTAATGATAATAAATTTTGACACGAAAGCTCTAAGCTCTACGAATGTATAAAATCATGACACCCATAGTGAACTGACTCTTCGAAAAACACAAAACTTTCCTTCATGAATACTTTGGCGTACATTCATTAATTTCCTTTAAGGTGCGCGCCCAATTTTTGGTTTAGGGACAACTTTTCTTGAATGCTGAGCTGAGGAAAATTTGCGATGGGTGATTTCTGCGACTCGCATCGCAGCATCGCAGATCGCATTATCAAGATGTGTCATCGTAGAGTTTCCTGATCAGTTTATCACAGAATCGTGTTATCGCATTGTTGCAAGATCACAGCATCGCGTTTATCGCAAGATCGCAGCATCGCATTTATCGCAAGATCGCAGATCGCAGATCGTTGCAATTTGTTAAGTTATTGTGTGCTGTTTATGCGATGTCGCATATCGGCCATCGGAGATTTCTTAAGATCTTCATTTATGGGTGCTTCTTAATGTATGCGATGCGATGAATTTCGCGTCGCTTCTTTGCAGTTTTTTATTGTGCTCATAAAGAAATGCTTTACTCTTCTCCGTGCGATGTATTTTTAAGGAGTATAATAAAAAAAAAATTATAAATTTTTTTTGAAATTTTTACTAAGGGTCCCCACTTGTTTAGTGTTATTGCTAATACTAAAGAAGGAGGGGGGTTGTTGGTGGCCACAACATAACATTGTAAAAAAATTCTAATATAGAGGTGCATATTAACCATGATGAAGTGGCCTTAGCCATGTATGATAAATTCTTAAATCTAGTACAAACATCTTACAATATTAATGATAATCATGCTAATGAATCATTATCACAAATCTTATAAGAATTTTATAAACAACTACAAGAAGAAATAAGTAACAAACTTGAAGAACCACCTGCCACGACATCTGCAAATCACTTTGAAATTAATGCAGAGAATCAGTCAATAAATCAACAAGTAGAAGTAAAAATTGAATATTATAATATTATTTGATCTGTTGTAGAAATTACTAACTATAATCGTAGTAATCAAATACTAAATTCAAGGAAGCTAGTGAAAAGTCTTCAAGAAAGCACAATTAGGCAAGTAAATGATATGGAATCTAAAGTTTACAATGGACAAAATTCACAAGAATATGCAAATAGAGATATTTTCAATTTCATTGCTTCTGATTCTCATTTTTACCTCTATCCTGATATTTTTGCTGATAGTGATTTATCTCCTCTTTGCATTAATATTGGTCCAGTAAACAGAGAGGTTGATATAAATGAATTTCCTATTATTTTTTATCAAGATAGAGAGAAAATTATTAATCATTCTTCTGGCATTAACGAACATGTGTTCCATATTCCTTCTTGTTTTTATACATCAAATGAAAATAAAGAAAATATTAGTGAATGATTTGAAGTCATTTATGATGACTTCTTTAACATTGAGAATGTTGATTTGTCTCCTTCCTTATTAAATCCTCATGTTCCAAATCAAACTATACTTGAAAATGAAGAGAAACACAATATAAAAAATGTTCTAATTTATTCTCATTTTCAAACATTTAATCATAGTGATGATTTCAACATTCAAGAAACCATCCCAATCTATGATTCTTATGATGATCAAGCTCTCATTCCTATTCATAATTCCGATCCTCTCTCTAATTCACAAGTTGGTGTTGTCGATCATTCTAATTGCATTATTTTAGCCAGTTCTTGTGAAGAGGAAATTAGTTCAAACCAGTCCCAGTTGTGCTGTAACAATAATTGTGATACTACTGTAAATAGTGATGTGATTTTGTTATTTATCCTTCATTTATTTTGGTTATTTTATGATTTGTTTTCTAAATGTCTTTCCCACTTCTTAGATATCTTATGCTGGCATATTGAGTGGTTTATTATTGAACACTCAACTGATGCATTGCTTGAATGGGAAAATGAAGTTTCAAATTATAATCATGAACATCAAGATTTATTACTCTTCCAATTCCAATTGACGTTCATCTTTTATCACTTGATCGTTCCTCTCAAAAGCAGTGCCAACAAGAGAGTGTATTTTCACAATATGACCAACAATCTAATTCAATTAATTATATCTTATTGAATGTATCTGACTTCCATCCATATTTCATTGACCCATTTGAAAGACATTTGGAAAGTTTTCCTATACAAAATATTGTTAATATTTTAACATATGTACATAAGACTTACAATTTATTGCAGACCATTGTATCTAAAAGTTCATTTCCAAAATTTTGCCTATCATCTTCTCTTTTGAACCTCTTCCAATCATTAATTAAAATCCATCCGTATTTCTATGATCCAATTGAAATTCAGCTGGAAAGTACATTCAAGATAATGTGATTGTAAACAAGTTTCTTCTTGTAAATATGTTAGCAATAAGTGTATATAATACATTTAGATTTATTTCTGTTAGATTAATTGTAATTGTATTTTTGTTATTGATGTTTTTTTTGTACATACATGGAGGAGTTAAAATGAGAGAATGGTTACATTGGAAGTACGACCATACCTAATCATGTTTCCTTTCATTTAGTTACTATTAGGAATAGATTGATTTCAATTTATATCATTTTCATGTTTGTCAATTACTAATAAGCATGTAATGAGCCTATGATTCTAAGAGTGTTCGAAAAGTATAATTTACTAAATTTTCTTATGCTACACCTAATTATTCTTCTTGGAGAAGCTTCATCACATTGTTGAAATTTGCAAAGAAATAAGGAAGGGTGAAGTTCCAAAGAATCTTTACAATCAAGTGTCGAAATTTGAATTTTCAATTCATAAGCATTGCTATGTAATCACTTTCATCACGCTTATTCCTCAATATGAAACAAATGAAAATCAATCACTCATTACTTAGAATTTTATATTAAATAAATAGATTATGTTTGAACATATGAAAATTTTGAGAAATGGATGGGATAACTTGAAGATTCATGAGGTAAAATTGCAATCAAAATTCTTCCAGGTATGCGTCCATATGTTCATCTTCATCTGTTGTTAGTTTTATCTTTTCATAGTTTACTTCTTATTTATGTTTTTCTTCTTTTTCAGGTCTTCATTGACTTGATTTGGAGATTGGATTTTTCACAAGAAAATCTAATTAGCTTTAGAGATAAAGCAAGTGATTAATTTGCAACATGTTCATGGAAGTATTTGTTTTTTCATCAGAATCTAGGTATTCAATAGTTTTACTTCTATTTATATTTTCCTTTCTTTGCAAATTTAGCAATATGAGTCAATAATCATATTCTTCCTCTCATTGATGCAATTGAAATGAAATTATTAGACTCTTTCTTACTCATATTTTGTACAAGAAAATAAAACTACAAAAATCTTGTAGCAAATGATCTTATCCATGATTTTATCTCTACCCGTTTCGAATCTTACATTTGTCAGTTGAGTTAAAACCTTTCCATTGTGCTCATTTATTTTACATCTGTTTTAGTCACATTTCTTCTTCTGAATTGATTCAGGGCCTTTATCTAGTAAATATTGGAATCTTGATCTTCTGTTTTTTCACTTTTCGATACCTTCCCTCAAGATTTCAGACCTTCTGGCTTATTGGACCCTTGGGTTTATGTTATATCAGAACCATTTGAAAACACTTTCCGAGGCATTTCTCTGAGATATATGAGGCCCATTTTATTTTCCTGCTCAAATTCCTTGATCTCGGAATATAGTTGAAGTCATATTGATCTATTACCGTATCCAAGTTTTGATATTATGTTTTTATCCAATATTAATTTAAGGCTTCCTTTTATCGAAAATCTTATTTAAAAGATTTACAAGAAATATTTATATTTGGACTTCTGATATCGAAAGTGAAAATTAATTAAACCTCCATAAAGGAATTCCGCCAAAAACATTTAAATAACAAAGGCTTTATTTATCAAAATTTTATCTATCGGAGAATTGTTCTCATTTCGGAAGTCTTGTTTATCGAAGCTCTTACCTTTCGCTTTGATTCTCTCAGAACCTTAGAACCTTAGGATATTGGGCTATTATCATTAATCAATTTATATTTCTTCCCAAAATTTCATTTTTGCCTCTTCTCATTTCGAAACTTAGGAATATCGGGTTAAGTATTCTCGTAAGCCTCTAGTCAATTCATTTTGATCTTTCACTATGCTCACATGGAGTCTTGTTTCATTATCTTTGTATATATATGCTTACTTTCATGTTATCATGGTGGTCAGGAGCTTGGATATATTTTAATTATAATTTCATCAAATCCAAGCATTCATTCCTTGAGATGATTTTGTGACTTTGGGGATATACATTCTTCATAGCATATGCACATAGGCCTCTTTTTACTCTTCTCAGTAATCTTCCTAGCTAATGAAAAATTTCATCACTTGTGGTTTGGTTATGTTTTTTTCCTTTGTCCAACTATTGGATGCCCATTTCATTATCTCAGTTATCTTTTAGTGTGCATCTTCATTTGTTTTTCAAGGAACTCTTGAGAAGCCACTATGGTAATGCAAAAATTGGTAAGGAATTTGGAACAGGAAAAGATAATGGATCATGGTTAAATCATGTTTGATTTCTCTTATATTTGAGTTTTGATATATCACTCTATATTTAGCATGCAAAATTTCAAGACCTCTCCATCTACACATATGCATTACATTGTTTGGGTCTTGGTCTTGATTCTTGACATTTTATGAAAATCATGGAGTTGACATGAAATATGAAATATAAAGAGAACAATCATCGCTGCAAAATCACATCATCATTCTCATTTCTGAAGAATTTCATTCACTTCTGATTCCTTAAACATGAATCATTGTTTTCTTATATCACTTCTTGCTTTAATTTGGATTGAATAAATTATGATTTTGGGCCAATGAAAACTACATTAAAAGCAACTTCTTCATGTTTTTAATTCTAATCAAAAGAAGGAGTTATCTTTTGTTGGATAAAATGATATCTCTTAGATAAAATTAAACAAAATTATCCAATGGTAAGCTTCGTATGCCCATTTTCATCCTTTTTATTTTCTTTATTTATTTCAATTTTGTTTAGTTTTTTATGATGTTTATCTCTGTTTTGCAAGATCTCAAAAATGGTTTATCACACCCTTAATGGCTCAGATTGGGAACTCATTCTCTTTATTGTTCACTTTCAGGTTTTGAAGTAGTAGTAATGATTGTTCATCAAATCATCTAAACTGGGGAGTTTTTGAACCTTTAGTCTATTTCTTTAGCATTAGTTTATCAGAAAATGGTTAAGATGCTTTTATGCAGGATTTGATTTGAAACAAGAAAATTTGCAGGAGGCAAAAACTTCTCATTTAGCTTATTATCTCTCATGACTTCTATTCACCCTTTAATTTCAGAGCATAATTGCTTATAACTCTACAAGATAAAATTTACTAGATTCTCAACATAAAATGAACATTCACATGATTATCTTCTTTTACTTTTTGTTGAGACATTTTATAATTAGTCTTATTGAGTTTGTATTTTAATTTGGGCTTCTCTTTCAGATTTTCCTTTCTCCATTTCACATTTTGAAGTTTGCTTTCCATTAATTTTTCCCTTTTTCTATTGGTTTTGGTTTGATTTTGGTGACTCCGCTAAAATTTATGTGGAAGGCCATTTCTTCACCCAACATTGGTTGGCAGATATGGAAAATATTTACTCTGTCTATTCAATAAATTTCATTTACTATTAAAGGTATATCTTTATGGAACTATAAATCCCTCTTGCTTTAAATCTTTTTCATGGAGGAACATACATCCTTTCTAAGTGATATAGTCCACCTTTTAAAGGAAAAAATTGACTCGAGTTTAACTCAATGGATGCCTCCCCTCCCTCCACTTTATAAAAACCTCTGATAGATAATCGTGGGAAAATAATTTGGAGTCAATATTATGGAAGTATTATATCCATTAACATAAGTCTCTTTTACCATCCCAACTCTTTCACTCAGGTACATCATAAACTAAAGCTCGCAAATAAACTTATCAAAAGGGTGATTAAAAGAGGAAGCATGGGAAATACAAGAAAACCCGTCGGGGCTATGGATGCTCACTGGCAGCGGGGCCATGGTTGTATGGCATACATGATAACTTCGCCGGGTACTGTTTAAGCTTGCTAGTAGTGAAGCAAGGTCAAAGAACATTCATAACAATGGATATATGCTTTATTAAAAACTCCTATATGTACCTTCTTTTATTTTTTCATACGAGGTAATCTTCAAATAATTTTTTCCCAAAATTTGGAATCATGATTCTAATCTCAGTCTATTTTTGAGTACTTATCTTTTCAAGATTATATTACTTAATTCATTAATGTGGGACCCATGTGAAATTTTTTCTATTAGATGGTTTCATGGAATCCATTATTTTTAACCTGTCTAAATTAAGGTTCATCCTTGTTTAATCAGAGATAACTAGTTCTTCCTTGTGTGTCACGAGCGTTGAGGTGAAAACTAACCCCCCCCCCATTTTTTACTTATTTAATTCAAATAATGGGGAATCTTTCCATAAATTTTTGGCTAAATCACCTTTTTAATATTTCTTTTTGGTTAAGTGTCCTACAATTTTGCCAATTTTTCATTTTTGTCGGATTTATATTCCGATTGCTTCATTGAGTTTGAATTTTCGCTAGCTTCCATTGGTACTTGTTTCATCTCATTTGGTTACATGGTTTGCAAATGGTGCTCATACGAAGTTTGATAATTTTTACCGCCTGGGTTAAAAAATGTATATTACTTTAATTTTTGTAAATAAATCAGTAATTGATTGTAAATATTAATTCCTAGTTAATTTTTACTAATTAATTCATTTTTCACTAGCGGTCCTACAAAATTGCAATAGCCAAATTGTAGAACTATGTGTTTTCAAAATCTAGGTAATATATTCCAATTCCCAATTTTAAAAGAAATTATGAGACTTGAAATCTCAAAATTACAAAGTGATTGTGGTTAATTTTGTTGGATTTTTAAATTACCAAGTGGTTGTATTTCATTTTGTCAGATTTTTAAATTACGAAGTGGCTAGAGTTTATAATGAATGAGCCCCACTCCACATGGGCCCTGCTTCACCTCACCTCCTCCCTTACTCCTTCACACCTCAACACATAACATTATATCAAAACCACATGATACCAAGTCTGGATATAAAAAAACTTCTAATAAATAAAAGTCTCAATACAAAAGACTCTGATACATAAAAAAAAAACACCTGATATATAAAAGTCCTGATATAACATATCAAAACCTCATAAACCTTTGGGTATCAGAACATCATTTCAAAAGACTTATGATATATATTAATTCTGATATGCAATACTTCAATACTACACTTTCGATATCCAATATTTCTTGTGTGAATGTTTTGGCTCACACTTTAATATCCTACAATTTTTTTAACATATAACTCCTTCGTGTTCCAACATCACTATTCGATCATCATTTAACATGTTATTTGGAAGTTATTAAAACGAATTGTGAAATGGATAATATAATATAGTTTTATAATATAATTTTAATATTATATATTATTAATTTATTAAAATAATTAAGTTGATTAATCTGTAAATAATTTAATTAATGGTATATATTTGATTGATTAACTATTAATTATAATTAACAGATTTAATTTAAAATTAGAATTTTTAATCAAAATTTCTTATTTTTGGTCGAGGCAAATTTTTTCTAGAATTTTGGCATTTTTGACACTTCAACTTCGGAAGCTCATAAGTTGAGTGTTATTTGGCCAAATGAGGCCCATGATGACTTGTTAGATATATAAAAGCATGGATAATATTTCTAAGGTGGTTGTATGACCATATTTGGTCATTAAATGAGTCTAAAAATTAGTAGAAAATCAAGCTTCGAATTTGTAAAAAAAAACTAATATTCTGAGTTTAATTTTGACATTTTTCATTTGCTCAAAGGCTCTGTTGATTGTAGATCCATTCGATTATGTTATCTTTTACCAATAAGATCTTTAAAATGATCAATGAAAAGATTAGATTTACTTTTATTTATTTATTTGATTGAATTTTCATTGGAGATGTTTTGTTTTCCAGATTTGGTATTTTTTGGTTTTAATTTGCATTTTAATTTAATTTGATTGGTTTTTGGCAGGAGAAATGATCCAGGTGGATATTAGTGGCCAACTGATCTAGATTTAAACAAGAACGCAACAAATTATAGAGATAACCACAAATACAGAATACAGTGGAAATAATACTTCATTTCATTACTATAATATACTGAAATATGCTTACAAACAGAAATGGAAATAAACCAGATAGGGCGATAGTAGCTTATCTCTGAGAAGAGATGTGGTGGCTACATGCCTCTAAACTATCTTACAATGAGGCTTGAAGGCCTATTTATTTGTTTAGAAATAATGGAAACTTCTAAACATCCAAAAACCTAACCTTAGAAGATGAAACGCCAAACTGTGGGCCCCCGTTTGGGTAAATTGGTACATCAACTTCCTGGGGTCGTAACTTTGGCATATGATCTCTGTTTGACGCGCACAATATATTGTTAGAAAGATCTATCCGAGAACTACAACTTTGGGAAGAGAAACATTAGTCCATGCACCCATGTTGCTCCCAGGTTTCCCAAAAAATGTTGTTTAGGGCCTCAAAATAGCTCCGGAAATTTAGGACCCGAAAAACTTCTAAAAATAGTAAATTGTGCTACAATTAAGGAAACTGAAAAGATGAAAGAAACAATGGTTGGGGACCAAGTGGACTTGGCGGGTGGCCACCAATATCCACCTGGATCATTCCTCACCCCTTAAGAACCAATGGTCCCCATTGCGTTGAATTCCTCCATGAGATGATGAAACTTCTGCTAAACTTGGTCCCTAGTGAGCCACTTGCCCTGGTGAAGGAGCTAGCCTACTTTGACAATTAGATATAGTTGGATATTCTGCTGGCGAGTGTGCTTTATCTTTATGTCCATGATCCTATTAGTTGTAGCTTGTTCCATGCATTCTAGATTTAACTCTGTGGGTGTGAGCTGTTTTGCAATGTTGGATGTGTCTAGCAATGGTGGAAAGTATGGCCGAAGGTGGTCCACATTGAACACTTGGTGCAGGCCAAGGAATGGGGGAATACTGAGCTGAAATGCATTGTCTCTCACAACCTTGGTAATGGTGTATGGACCATATCAGAATGGTCTGAGTTTCCGATAGGCTCTGGTAAGGCATTCCTTTCACAAATACAACCAGACTTGCCGCCCACTTGAAACTTGTGTGGCACTCGATGTTGATCATGTCGCTGCTTGTACTTGGCATTTGATTTCTCTAGAATGTCAAGGACCTGCTGGTGAATATGTTGGATGTGCTCAATGAAGCTATTTTCCTTATCTGTTTTGGACTGGACATGAGTCGAATCTGCGTGAATAGCTGCAAATGGCATGGCCACATCAATGGGACATAGTGGTTGGAATCCCAAGCCCACCTGAAAAGGGTTGTGGCCAGTCGAGCTCTGGAGAACCCGGTTGTACCTATGCTAAACATAGGGGAGGCTCTCATCCCATGTGCATGGATGCTTTGACTTTTACATGTACAGAATGTGTACGATCATCCGGTTCACAACCTTTATCTGGCCATCAGTTTGAGGATGGAACGCTGTGGACTTAGTGAGTTCGCTGTCAAGAATCAACCAGAGGCTAGGCCAAAATGTATTGAGGAACCTGCTGTCCCGATATCAGATGATATATGGTGGGAACCCAAAGTGTACCCACAGTCGTTCAAAGAAGAGTTTAGCAGTGGCTTCTGTTGTGATAGTCTTCTTGTAGGCCACCATAATGGCCATCTTCGAGAACCTATCAATGACCACAAAAACACAGTCGTTTCCATGCTTAGTAGAAGGAAGGTCTGACATGTAGTCATGGAGATGGATTCCCAAGGTTGACTAGGGGTAGGAAGCGGGGTATAAAGGCCTTTATTCTTGATGGTTGGTTTGGCAATGGCATAGGCAGTGCATGATTTGATGTACTTCCCTAAATCTTGTCAAAGATTCGGCCAATACAAATACTTCTGCAGTACTGCAACCATTTTCTCGACCTCGAAATACCCAATAGCCCAACTGTAGTGTGCTTCCCAAATCATCTTGGCACGTTCGCTTGAAGGAACACAAAGGTGACCCAGGTGGCATAACGGGGCATCCTGGAGGTCAAAATCTGGAACATGCTGACCCTCCAAGAGTGTCAGGTATGTGTGGCCGAATTATGGGTCACTTTTGTAGAGAAGTGTCCAATCAGAAGTCTTGTGCCCACAAGAGTTGAGCATGGTGGTTATCGCCATGATCGGTGGTCGACTAAGGCAATCTGCAACATTATTGGTGCTGCCCTTCTTATACTTGATATTTAAATGGAACTGTTGCAGGTATGTGGACCACTTCTGATGGCGATCATTCTACAATTTCCCTTGGGTCTGTATGAACTGCAGGGGTCGGTTGTCTGTGTGGATGACTGTTTCCTTCTCCAAAATGTAATGCTTCCATTGTCGGCAGGCCTGCACAATGGAATACATCTCTTTTTCGTAAGTGGGATACTTCCAGAATGTGTCTGAAAGTGTCTCACTGTGATATGGCACTGGATGCCCATGTTGAGTAAGGACTGCCCTAATAGCATATTCAGAGGCATCTATCTTGACCTCAAATGGTTGTTGCAAGTCTCGTAATGCGAGCACTGGTGTCGAGCAGAGGCAATATTTCAACTCTGTGAATGCCTTCTATTGAGACTCAGACCAAAATAATTTTTCTTTCGCTCCTCCCTTGGTGACTTGACTCAAGGGCCAAGTGATATGAGAAAATCCCAACACGAACCTGTGGTAGAAGTTGGCAATACCTATAAAGCTGCGGAGCTCTGTCAGAGTCATTAGAGATGGCCAATCCCGAATGACTTCGATCTTGGCTGGATCCACATGCACCCCCCATTCATCAATAATGTATGCCAAATACTGAACCTGGGTCATGCCAAAAGTGCATTTCTCCAAATTGGCACATAACTTGTGTTGTCGCAGAGTTTGGAGAACCTGTTGGATGTGGTGGAGGTGCTCTTCCCAACTCTGGTTGAAGATCAGAATGTCATCCAAGTATACCACTACAAATGAGTTGGTAAATGGCCGCAAGATGTCATCCATTAGCCTCATGAAGGTTGCAGGAGCATTCATCAATCCAAAAGGCATAACCAACAATTCAAAAAGGCCCTCCTTGGCTTTGAAGGCAGTCTTCCACACATCAAAGGATTCAATTGGTACCTGGTGATATCCTGACTTCAAATCGATCTTGCTGAAATATTTTCCCACCTTCAATTGGTCCAGGAGGTCACCAATCCGTGGGATTGAGTACCTATTACGGACAGTGATCTTGTTCAGTTCCCGATAGGCAATACAGAGTCTCCAAGTCCCATCATTATTCTGTACCAACACGATCAAGCTCCCACAAGGCGATGAAATCGGACGGATGTGACCTTTTTACAACAACTCCTGAATCTGCCTCTTGATTTCATCGTTCTCCATAACAGAGCACTGATAGATTGGTCCACTGGGAAGCAATGCACCTGAGGTCATATTGATGGAGTGCTTGACCTGACAGTGCAGAGGAACCCTTGCAGGGGCAGTGAAGATGCCTTCATACTGCTCCATGACCTTGTCCATCTGTAGTTGTCATGTGGAGGGCCTTTGTCTAGAGGTCGTGGCCATCATCTTCTTCTTTCCTTGAGGGTGTATCATCAGGAAAACAAATTTCCCGATTTTGCAAATGAACTTACTGCATTGTTTTGCAGTAACCAAAGAGATGAACGTAGGCGGTGCTACCTTCGGTATCCTGTACAACTTATTTCCCAAAGTAACAATAACAACACGGGGCCTTGATTCATACACAACATGTTACTTCCACAAGTATGGTTGTTCTAATAATATATCACAAACATCAAGGGGAGCAACATCACACAATACCTCATCCATGAAGGGCTTGATGTTGTATGGAAGGCGACACTGCTGGCTTACGTGGAGATCTCGTCCTTGGTGAAGCCACCCAATGGTGTACGGTTGTAGATGTGATGTGGTCGGTAAGCCCAGCCACTTCACGACCTCTACCAAAATGACATTCTTTTGGCTCCCGCTGTCGACAATGAATTGTAGTGGGGATCCCTTTACCCACATCTGGGAGTGGAAGAGACGCTCCTCCTCCTCTGGATCTTCGAGTTCCTCCTTCTGGATCTTTGTGGTGGCAATGGTGGCGTTTGGCTTTGCATCAATAATCTGCTTCCCTTTGTCATTCCCCTTGTCAGGTTCTGACTCAGAGTCGGAACATGCATCTGATTCTGAAACCCTTAGCTTCGCCACCAGTGACTGCTTGGCCCGACACTCACTTGTGTTGTGAGTGGAGCTCTTATGGAACTCACACCACTTTCTCGTGTCCTTTTTCGGCTTCGCGACACTATTCTTTGCTTGCAACTTTGGCGGGTTGTCTTGTGCCACCCCGCCTTGGCTTTGTCCTTTGTCTTGTGGTTTGCGGGCACCTTTCCCTTGCTTCGGATTCACAGATCCAAAGTCTCGCTTCTTCTATTTAAACTTTTGCTCGACCTTGACGACATATCAGTATGCCATGTCGAGCAAGGAGATGTTCAAGAATTCTATTTCTTCCTGGATGTACTTGTGTAGATAGCCGTGGTATTTGAGTACCAAATGCTACCCCGAGTCCTTAATACCCAACTTTGTGCGAAGGGTATGGAAGATATTGGTAAACTTCAGCACGTCTTGGTCCCTTCCCTACCATAGTGTGGTCCACTTTATGTATTGATCCTCATAGCTTTTGACAAGGTAGTACTGCTCCTTGATGGAATTCCGGAATGAATTCCAAGTCGGTGCAGCTGAAAATAGTGAGACCGTACTTTCATCCTTATGCTTGCAGTAGGTTTCCCCCCAGTCCTTGATGTGGGGGTGTCATGCGGAAAGAGTCAATTTTGCGGACAAAACCGACCTCCCTAGAAAACAAGGCTTTTCTAGTGACAAACAAAACAATCAAGCACTATCTTTCCCTAAATATGCATTTAAAATAAAAGCAACCAGGTGTTTAAGGCTTACCTCTAGTCCAACGCTGTTTGTAGCAGCCAAGCCTCTCCGATCCAGATGAGCTCCTTCTCCTTGAAGCTTGCATTCACTAACAAGCAAACGATTACATAGCACCTGAATAACTCATATAATAAAACATATTCATCATAAAGACCAAGGAGTTTATGAAACAAATTATATATAACAACTTGTTGAGAAAAATGAACTTAATTGTATTAATTGGAAACAAAAGAAACCATTACAACTAGTTCCTTGGTGTTGTGCAGGTCCCTCCCAGGGTCCAGCAAGAGTTCTCCTCTACTTTGATCAGCTCACCCACTTCCAAATGAAGCTAGGAAAGGATTGGAATCTCTCCTCTCAATCTCTATAAGGGAGTCCTAATTTCAGCAGCATCTACCCTTAGGAATGTTCAGCTTTCAACCTCCCCTCCCTCTGGCCCAATGCCTATATTTATAATGCTTTGGAGGAAGTTAAACAGGTCCACCATCAATGGGATAAGCCCCTCTTTCAAAGGGATAGCTCCCCTCTTCATGGGATAAGTTCCTCTTTCATTGGGATGCATGAACCATCTGGAGGCACTCAATCCACGTCAAACCATCTTCTAGAATGCTCTAGAATCGACCACAAGTAAGTTTTTTGAAGTAAAACTTGCGCCTTTTGACTTTTACAGGGGTACGCACCCACCCCTTTACAGACAGAGCGTACAAGTACGCAGGTATTGTGAACTTGAGGTGCGTACACGTAGGTAAGAGTAAGAGAAAGTGCGGAACCAGAGTTATATTGACTTTTAAGGGCTTTCTCTCTTTTTTTGGAGTTTGACATGAGGAGCAGAGGTATGAGACTTGCCAAGGAGGACAGTATGGTTATTGATGGAGCCATACTGACTGCAAATAGTCATGGTGACAAATTTTAGTGTAACAGATTGCCCCCTAAAGTGCGAAGTCTGTAGTAGATTAGGGTTTTATATCATCTAGGAAGGGTGAAGCACTTTATCATTTCGAGGATTATCTTGTGGAGAGCCCAGTTGGAACCTGCAAATATTCAACACAAAATATATATATGAGATCATATCATCGCTGAGGTAGGCATTCCCATACTCAGATCAAAAACTTAACTAACAAACTAACTACTGCTCTGATATAGGAATGATTTCACAATACATCATAATCATAGACATATGTAGACACAGTATGGACGCAACCATCTGTTTATGATTAGTCTATTGTATAATGAATACAAAACTCCTCGCAGCCTGGATGGTGGAAACTAGATCCAGGGTATTCATTTCTACTTCTCGAAATAGTACGATTCTATCCATGCGAATAAATGAGTTGATGTCGAACATGGTAGAAACCACTTGATTATTAGTCGATGATGTAAACTGTTAACAAGTGTGAGAGAGACCACCAGTGATGTCAATGGTTCTCAAAGTACCCAGTACAATCCGTGAGATGTGAATGAATGTGTTGATGTCGAACATGTCACAGAATCCTTCGATCGAAAGTCAATGATGTAAACCATCATCAAAGGCGAGAAACCTGCCATTGAGGCATGCAGATTTCAAGGTACTGACGATTCCTAGATCATCTTTCTAGATAATGTGCTGATGTCGATAGAAAGCGATCCGTTGCAGGCAAGCCCACAACGCGAAATCATAGATCAAGTTGAAGAAATGTAGCTGTAAGGACTGACTCAGGGATGGTCAAGATGGATGACAGGTATTTTGCAGATGAATGGTTTATTTGCAGTGACCTCTTAAACACATAACTACACAACAGATGGCTTGGTGACAATTGACCCAAAGTTAATACCCAGAAACTGGCTGAAGACATTCAATGTGGTTTAATCAACTGTTAGGCAAAGGATTTCCCAACCCAGGTAAATGAAAAGTGTCGTGTTCAAGAGTGGTGATAAGGTTTTTTCGAGACAAAGGATAACAAATAGGCTCATTTTTCTCTCTTTTCCCCCACCATTTCTGGCAAGTACCTCTTTATTTTTTACAAGCTTGAGGAGGATAACATTTGCTTGATTATAAGCTCATCCTTCGGATGAGTCCAACTTAGTTTAGATTCGAACCCTAAGAAGGAGTGGTCCGTTCCTGTTTGTAATCGAACAGGTCCTTTACTGTGAAATTTTAACGATTCCAGTATAGGAGAAACTCGGCGTTTTTCAATTTTAGAGAGTCTAAAAAACTTAAGAAGACTCCAGGGTTGACCTTTTTCGTAAATTTGTGTCTCCCAAGCCCGAAAAAGTATAAAATAATACTTGAGAGAACCGCTTGATCTTTACGACCAAGGAGTACTTTCATGATTAGTGTCTCTGATCTGAAAAGTAAAAAGCGACCAAGGACACGTCGTTTTATTTCCAATATCGAATTTGAAACGACAAAAATCCGGAAATCTTTTCATGTTTTTACGGTCAGAAAAGGGCTGTAAGAGAACTGTCTTTTAATTCCGTTTTAACGAGTGTAAAAGAAACGCTCGGCAATCTTTTCATGTTTTAGGAGTCAGAAAAGAGCTTAAAGATGACTCTGATGTTTTTGTTTGTAAAAAATGACAATTTTCCCTGAAAATCCTTTATCCTGCACAAAAACCAACACATTACTCATACCTGTTGAAGATAGATAAAAATACTTTGAAAAATAACTTTTCATGGTGAAAAATAAACAAATTTACCATTTATTTACCCAAAAAACCTATAAAAAGGGCTTTTACCAATTCATTTTTACCATTTTACTGTTGAGGAGAGAAAAAGGGCTTTTGGCAAGAAACTTCCCGTGGACATTGCGGAGAATCCGACCGTCGAAACCGAACGCTGTCTCTTCCAGGTAATTTTCAACATCCTCCTCTTCAATTTCATCCGTTTAGAATTCTTTTTTAGGCCCCAGATTTCATTTTTTGGAGGTTTTGGGGTTTCAAAGACTGCCTCTCGGGGTACGCAGGCACCACACTAGGCACCCACGTACCCCGACATTTTCTCAGTTGGGAAAATGTCAGGGGCACGCACCTTGCCTGCAGGGACCCTGCGTACCCACGCTCTGTTCCTAAAGGCGGGGTGCGTACCCCGCGCAACGAGTTTTTAAACCCCAAATTCTCCAAATTGGACCAAATTTGTTTGATTTGATGGAATTTAATGGATGTTTTTTGGCATGTAGATTGTTCACCATGCTCGATTGGCGCGAGAGAGAGCACGAAGATGTTGATTTGGCCGCCTGTTATCACCAGAATCTATAGTTCATGTATATGTTAATTATCCATAAGTTTTTATAAAGTCTTGAGGTCTTGTAAATAAGTTTGTTAACTTATGTCAATTTCAAATTTTGAAATTCAAGAGTTATGAATGAAATTCGTGTAAAGGCAAGGGCATTAGTCATCTTCCATCATGGTTAGTTATGTCATGTCATGTCATTGGTACTTGCGCAGTTTCGCAGCGCGGGTATGATTTCTTAGGTACTTGCGCAGTTTCGTAGCGCGAGTGTGATTGGTCAGTTCTGCTGCTAAATAATGTTTGCGTGTTTTCGTAGCGGCCCGTTTGCCAGCGATTTCGTAGCGCATTCCTTTAAATTTGAACTGCCCGCGCTACGAAATCGGGGTTTCGGGCTGTTGTCTAGCTTTTTTCCTGGAATGTCTAATCCGAGAAGTGGTGAGTCACGAGTCCGGTTATGATTGTTTCCTCACACCATTTACGTGTCATGATTAGCCATTACTTTGCCATCAGGTCTGATTTCATTGAGTTAGGTGTCAGTTTGGAGGACGTTATAGGAAGTGGTCATTCCATAATGTGTTTTTCATAGCATATGAATGTCTTCTAATCTATGAAAAGCGTGAGCTTTATTCTAATCAGACTACTGCAAGCGAGCCTGAGTTCTACAGCCAAAGAGTGTTATCGTGCTGCAAACCACCGTCATTTCCTTGTGTAGAATTGTGCAAAGAAACATGGAAAGAAAGGAGCACCGTTCGGGTAGATGTGTGAGAACAGAGCCGGAGGGATTAGATGTAACCCTCGGGATGAGGAAGTAGCAAAGGCGTTCAGAGCTGCTGGTTGTTGGCGGTTCTGTGAAAAACTCAAAGGTGGACATGCAGAAGTGACCAAGGCATTTGCAGTGAACTTCACGGGATTAAATTCAAAGGTGGCCATGCTGGAGTTTCCGGTTTCCCCTGAAGTCATTTCTACAGTCACAGAAATCCCAAGAGGTGGCCAGCAATGGTTCAAGAATTTCAAGTTTGATATGGGTCCGTGTAAGGAGTTCTTAAAGGCACCATATGTAGACGAAGATCTTACTAAAGCTGTCCCAAGGAGCTATCTTAAGGAGAGTTATGCTACATTATTGACATGCATCCAGAAGTACTTGACATGTGAAGGTCGGTACAACAAAGTCTACTCATATCATTTCAAGCTGCTACTACACTTCACTGGTAAGAGCTCAATAGACATCCCTTTTTACTTATTCAGGAGTATTTCTAAGATGTGTGACAAGATTCAGTTGAAAAAGGAAGCTTATGAAACATCTCTTTTTCATCATGGTCTGGTTAAATTATTGGTGTTGGATAGCCTACATAAAATTGGTAAAGACTGGGATTCGTTTGTATTCATGGCCGGTTTCCCTAGTAAAACGGGCCTCACTCCATTACCTGTAAGAGAAAGAGAAGATAGGAGTGAGGATACTACTTTGGCTGAGATTAGGAAAGAAATAACAGACCATAAGAAGCCCAAAGCTAAAACAAAGAAGCCAGAGAGGTCTGTAACAGTCAAAGAAACACCTGAAGCATCAACAAAGAAGACTCCTAAGTTAGCAGTCAAAGAAACTCCTGAGGCATCAGTAGTCAAAACTTCAAAATCATCCAAAGTGTCTGAAAAAGAAGCTTCTAAGTTGCCGCTTAAAGAAACACCAGAATCATCTAAACAGAAGACTCACAAAAGAAAAGATGAAATTAAGTCTAGTGAAGTTGAAAGAGTTTCAAGAGCAAGAACTAGAGGCCAGCTGAACAAAGAAAAAGAAAAATCTGCTCATGTGGAAGAGAGTCCTGTTTCTAAGGGTAGTCTAAATGATTTGCTGGAAGCCATTGAATTAGAACAAGAACATCCAATCCAAGTTGAACCACTTGAAATAGAACCAGATCAATTGGTGGCACCTATGCACATTGATCTAACACAATCTTCACCTGAGAGTTCTAAGAAGTCAAAGGCTTCCAAAAGGTTAAAGTTTGAAGAACCAGGTGAAGAGTATGCCTTTAAACCTCGCAGACCAATGACTTGGAGGCAAATAAAGGAATCAGAAAAGGCTCAAAAAGAGAAAGTCCCTTCAGACATGCCTAGGACAGAGGCACTTGAAATCTTCTCTGGAATAGTCCAAGCAGTTAAAAACAAGAATAAGGACAATAAGGTGGTTATTAGTCAAAGTGGAAATGTGGTTGCCATTACAAAACAAGCTGGAGCAAGTAAGGAGATACCTCAGGTTCATAATATTTTTAAAGAGAAGGCAGTGAGATATACTAGTTATAAGAAAGCTGTGATGAAAGGTAAAACAAGTTTGATCAGTCAAGCTAGTTCGGTATCTGACGCCTATGTATGGACAATACCAGCTCTAAAACAGGCAAAAACTATGAAACAAATGAATGCAAGTCTAAGAGCACAGAACAAGAAGTTGAAGGAGGAAGTCATCAGCCTGAAAGAAAAGCTAGACAAGCTAGCTAAATGATTCAAGGAGGAATGTGTTTTCTCAGATTTTGATATATTTTGGGCCATTGTCTTTTTAAAAGTTTTTGAGACTTTTTTGTGTCTTCACACCTGTATGGAAAGACTAAAGGAATCATAGATTTGAAATATTGCTGTTTTAAGGTTCATATATTTAATTTTGATAACCTACAGCAGTTTCGTAGCGCGCTACGAAACTGCTGTAGATGACTGGTTAGGTTTAAAGCTTGAGTTGGAATGCTGAGATCAGCATATATTCAAAGAGATGGTTTAATATCAGCATGTAGACTATAGAAAATCAGTCAGATATTTTGAAAAGGAGGCCAGGTGTAAATATTCAAAGAAAAAGCCGAAGTTTTGTCTTTTGCCTAAAAGTCACTTTATCTCCGAAATTTTAGGGTTTGGATAGAGCTGCTGAGGTGTTAAATGATACACTTGTCCAGTTGTGGGATGGCTGGGTTATGAGTTTTCTTCAGTCACACGGGACTATCCAAGGTTTAAATGGCTTAAAGATGGATCATTAATATATGAACACCGAGGGGAGGCAGCAACCAAGAATATAGGCTTCATTTTCTTTTCGGTTGTTGAGTCATCTATGCATCAAGTATCCGGAGCTGTAGGTACATTGAATCTGTTTTAAGCTTGGATATGGTTATTATTGCAGTACTACAGGTGGCAAGCTTTAAGGACACATCAGGGTATACAAGGAAGAAGACTTAAAGTGCCAATATGATGGAATCCTCTGTTTTCGTAGCATCATATCTCTTGTAATAAATTAGTTCGTTTATGTTATTGTTAAGGTCATTTATGTCAAAAGCCCGAGCTCCCTTCATGCTTGATGAGGAGTCTCGTACAGCAGTGTTTTGATAGGCTATATATAGGAATAACTTAGATGTAAAAAAGGTTGGATACTTAATAGAAAAAGTGTGTTGTTTTGGGCCACTGTAAGATCTTTTTTGACAGTAATAGTAAAACAGAGTTATACTCTTCTCAAGATTCTCGAAGGATTGTCATGGTCAAATGAAGTGATGATGTGTTATACCTTATGTTATTTTATGGTTTTGTTGTATGCAATCACTCAGAATTCATACTTATATGCTCTGACTTCCTGTGTATACAGCAAGCTATGTGTGGTGGAATAGGTTTGACTTGTAATGCTAAGAGCCTTGATTTCTATGAGTTCACTGTGTTTTTCTTGTTTACTTGATATTATAGACTCCATAGCCCAATGAGATATCTTTTGGTGTGTTTCCAACCAGTTATGCTTACATTAAATCTATGGTACAAGAGTTAGCCCTCTTATCAACATTCAAAATCAATAACCTTTTCTTGAGAGAGCCCTCTCAGGCTAGGGAGGCTAATCCTTAGTCAAAAGCTTGGTCTGAAATAGTTACACAGAGTCTGCCTGATCAGCAGCCCTTCAGTTGTGATTTTGTGATAACATTTTGGTGCGTCTGCCGGGAGCTTAAGATTGAATTTCTGAAGGTAGCAGGAGTTCAAATGATTTTCGAGGCTGCATTCTACCTTGGTGACTCCATTTGTTATTTTAAAGTTTAAAGGTGGCTTCGAAAGGAAGGTACACAAGGAGTAACCCTAATCCAAATCCACCTAGTCCTGTGGAAAATCCGAATATCATCTCAAGAAGTAAACAAAGATTCTCTGACATACCAGGTACTTCAAGTATTTCAAAGTCGTTATTTACTGAGTTTTCTAGAAGTCTTGAGAACAAACTTGTGGATGATAAGGTTCAAGAGGTCATATTAAGGTCTGAAAATGAAGAAGAAGTAATAGGCATTATCTTGGATTTACAGAAAAGAGGTATTGATACCTCTTCTTTAATTTCACAAAAAGATAAAGAGGAGTTTTGGGAAATTGTTTCTTCTGAGCTTTTGTTAGAAAAAGAAGATTTAAAACAGCTCAAGGAGCTTGATCCTTTTGAGATTCTGCTTAACTCAAACCTTGGGTTACCTCTCCCAAATTGGAGCTCTTTTGTTGGTGGGTTACAAAGTCCTAATAGTCCTTTTCGTACTCATATTTTGTCCTCAGCTTCTGCAAGTCCAAACAGTCCTCAACTCACATCTCATACTAGTCCTGGTCATAGCATACCTATTGTTGCTGTTCCTCCTTTCATCATGGCTGTACCTGCAAGGTATGCGCCTTTAGCCCTCCCTGCTGTTTTGCATGACTTACCAAACAAATATGCTTCTAAGATTCCAACCTGGGGAGGGGATGAAGACATTACAGCTGAAGAGCATGTGGATAGATTCAATGACTTTATTGATAGGTATGAAGTAGATGATGAAGATGTCAAATTGAGATTATTTGCTCAGTCCTTTATTGGGGAAGTTAGGAAATGGTTCAAGGCTTTGGGAGCTGGTAGTATTCACAGTTGGATTGAGTTTGAAGATAGTTTTTTGAGAAAATGGGGAAATAGGACTAATCCAGTACAAGCCCTCACTGAGTATAATAATTTGAGAAGAGCCCCAGATGAGACTATTCAAAACTTTTCTAAGAGGTTCAATAAGATTTATAATTCCATTCCAGCTCACTTAAAACCTCCTGGAGCTCTAGCCCAACTAAGATATGCCGAGTCCTTTGAATCTGATTTTTCTCTCTTACTCAGAGAAAGAGAGTCTGCTACATTGGCTGATATGCAAAATGATGCTATCAAGGTTGAAGTAAATATACTTGCTGCTAAAAAGTCTAAGATGGCTAAGACCAAAATTAAGGAAGAGGAGAGGCCCTCTACTTCAGCCCAAGATGAAAGATTTGAAACCATGATGAAGACTATGGAAAAGTTAATGGACCAATTAGCACTTGGGAATACTGCCGCTCCTCAAGCACAACAAGAACCTTGGTTCAGAAATCCCCAGTTTAGAAGGCCACAAAATCAACAAAGGCCAAGGGAAAATAGAAATCAGCCAGCTGATCCTCCTGTAAGACCTCCATTTCAGCAAAATATGGTAGATGGTGAGGAAGAGACTGAGGAACCAGAAGAAGCTATTCATTGTCTTGGTGAAGAAGATTCAGAAATCTTTTTAACAAAAGAAGAACATGATGAGTCTAGTCAACGAAAAGTTGAAGAAGAACCTTCAGATTTCCTAAAGGGTTATCAGCATGCCATATTTGAAATTCAGAAGCAATATAACCTCAGAAATCGAGATGTCCCCATTACAGCAAATAAGGGTCAGCCTAAGAAGAATATTCCAAAAGCAGTGGAAGACAAAAAAGAAAAGCCAAAACAAGCTGAAGAAAAAGGTGATGCTCCTATTGAAAAGAAGGAGAATCAAGCTCTTGTTCTTCCTAAGGAAGTTGAGAAGTCTACTCCAGGATTCAATATAGAAAATGAGATTTCTAAAATTAAAATATCAGTCCCATTTAATGAACTTTTGAAAGTAAACAAGTATAGAAGCAAGATTGTGGAAATGCTTAATTCTCCCCCGGGAGGAGCTGATATTTTAAATTTGCAAGAAGATAATCCTATCATTTGTTTGGGCCCAAGGCTGGAAGATGAGCAGAATGATGAATTTCCTCCTTTTTATATAAGCATCAATATACATGAAATGACTCTTCATAATGCCATGTTGGACTCAGGAGCATCTCATAATCTTATGCCCAAAGTCATTATGGAAAGGTTAGGATTGGAAGTGACCAGACCTTATAAAGATTTATTTTCTTTTGATTCTAAGAGGGTGCATTGTATTGGGTTAATTAAGGATGTTGTTGTGGCTCTTACACAAATCCCAGCCAAAACCACTGTCATGGATATTGTTGTGGCTGATGTTCCACCTAAATTTGGAATATTACTTTCAAGATCATGGGCAGCTAAAATTAAGGGTACTATGCAAATGGATTTGACTTATGCTACTATTCCAGTATTTGGGGAGCAGAGAAGGTTATACCGGGAAACAAGGATGGCATATATGGTGAGTAGTAAGGATAAACCACAGAATTTTCCTATCTATTCTTGTGATACAGGCTTGGGATCAGCCATTCTGTTTAATGAATCAGTGGGAGAGGAATCACAGAAAGAAAAAGCAGAAAATCAGTGTGAAGAGTTGCAGCAAAGTAATGAAGAAGACATTTCTGGTTGCTGGTCTTTGTATTTTGATGGAGCAGCAGGGAAAGAAGGAGCTGGCGCTAGAATTTGGATCATGAGTCCAGCTGATGAGAGTAAGTTTCTGTCTTATAAGCTCAATTTTGATTGCACAAATAACATGGCCGAGTACGAGTCCTTGGTTTTAGGCCTAGAAAATTTGATTGAGTTCAAGGCAAAAAACATTGCTGTTTATGGGGACTCTGAGCTAGTTATAAAGCAAGTTCAAGGTGTTTATCAAACAAAAGATGCAAGAATGAGAGCTTATAGGAATTTGGTGTTAGAATTGTTGGAAAAGTTTCAATCATACACTTTCAATGTCATAACCAGAGAGCAGAATTCCATGGCAGATTCTCTTGCTGTAGCAGCTAGTCTTTTTGTCATTCCTAAACATGCTTCTGACAGTTATGCAGTCAAAGTCCGCCATAGGCCAGTGATCCCTGACAATATCCTAAATTGGCAAGTATTTGAAGATGACCAGCAGGTGAAAAGTTTCTTAGAATTGAAAGGAGAATTTGAGAATTGTCAAATTGACCAGCAAAACATGTTAGTGGAAACAAAAGAAAAGTCTGAGGTGTTGCAGCTGCAAAATAACCTCATTCCTAAGGGTCTGATTCCACTTGAGAAACTTTTTGATCAGAATGATGTTTTTAAGGCGCCAAGGTTGCAGGCAAATGAAGAAGAGATAGAAAGCTGCAATCTAGGTGATTTAGTAGCGCCTAAATTGATCAAAATTTCAAAATTTTTATCAGCTGATCTAAAGGTTAAGTACATTGATCTGATGAAGAAGTTTATTGATGTGTTTGCTTGGAATTATACTGATCTCAAACAATATGATTCCTCAGTTATACAACATACAATCCCCATCAAGCCAAATGAGAAACCTTTTAAGCAAAAATTGAGAAGAATAAATCCTCTGCTGATGCCATTAATTGAGAAAGAGGTTAAGAAGTTGTATGATGCGAAGATTATTGTTCCTATCATATTTTCAAATTGGTTAGCCAACTTGGTTCCAGTGAGGAAAAAGAACGGAGAAATAAGGATTTGCATAGACTTTAGGAATTTGAACAAGGCTTCACTCAAGGACAATTATCCTCTTCCTAAAATGGATCTCATGTTGCAGAATATTGTAGGTTCTCAAAGAATGTCAATGTTAGATGGCTTTTCAGGATACAATCAAATCCTTGTTCATCCAGAGGATCAGGAGAAGACAGCCTTTACTACACCATGGGGCACATTTATGTATGCCAAGATGCCCTTTGGCCTCATGAATGCAGGGGCGACTTTCCAAAGGGCTATGGACATTACTTTTGCAGAGGAGAGAGATAAATCAGTTGTGGTATACCTTGATGATATCACAGTATTTTCAAAGAGAGAGGAAGATCATTTAAAGCATCTAGAAAAGATATTATTGAAGTGTAGAAGGTTCGGCATTTCTTTGAATCCAACTAAAAGTATCTTTGCTTTGACTTCTGGTAAGTTGCTTGGGCATATCATTTCTCAAGAAGGCATTAAAATAGATCCAAATAGAGTTAGTGCTATTTCAAGGCTGGATTTGCCAAGGAGTAAGAAAGAAGTTCAGTCTTTTCTTGGTAAAGTCAATTTTGTTAGGAGGTTCATTCCTAACTTTGCAGAGGTGGTTAAGCACATCACAAAAATGCTAAAGAAGGGAGCAGACTTTAGGTGGACAGCTGAGGCAAGAAAGTCGTTTGAAGAAATTAAAAAAGCACTCACTCAAGCACCGGTGCTTATTAGTCCTGATTTCTCCAAGGAATTTTTAATATTCACTTATGCCTCTGAAGATACAATCGCTGGAGTTCTTTTGCAGAAAGGGGATCAAGGTACTGAGCAGCCTATTTCATTCTTTAGTAAAACATTGGCAAATGCTGAATTAAAGTATAACATTTTAGAAAAGCAAGCATATGCTTTGGTTAAGGCAATCAAAGATTTTAGAATCTATGTGCTTCATTCTCATATTATTGCATTTGTGCCAAGTGCTGTTATTAAAGAAATTCTCACACAAGCAGACCCGGATGGTAAAAGAGGGAAATGGATAGCCAAATTGTTGGAATATGATATTGAAATTAGGCCAACTAAATTGGTGAAAGGCCAAGGGTTAGCAGAGTTGCTAACTCACTCAAATCTAGACTGCAGTGATATTAATTTTAATGCAGAAATATCAGAAATTTTTGAAGAAGAGGAAGAGTTGGTTCAAATCAATGAAAAATTTCTGATATCTGAATGGTATAAGGATGTCTCATTTGTACTACAGTACAACAGAGCCCCTGACAATCTTCCCAAGTCTAGAGCCCGTTTCATCAAGCTGAAATCTCTTAAATATTTTGTTTATGAACAGAGTTTGTTTTGGAAGGATGCTGGAGGGATTCTGCTAAGTTGCTTAATTGAAGAGGAGGCTGATAGAGTGATTGAAGAATTTCACAAAGGAGACTGTGGAGGTCACCATTATTGGAAGGCTACTGCTAACAAAATATTGAGAGCTGGGTATTTTTGGCCCACCATGTTCAAAGATATTTATAAAAAGGTTGCAGCTTGTCATGAATGTCAGTTGTTTGAAGGTAAAAGAAAGCTCATGCCTATGCCTCTTGTTCCTATTTATGTAGAGGCGCCTTTTCAGCAGTGGGGGCTAGATTTTATAGGTGAGATACATCCCTCTTCATCAGGCCAACATCGGTGGATACTTACAGCCACAGATTATTTCACAAAGTGGATAGAGGCAGTGCCAACTAGACAAGCTAATGATGCAGTCATTATTTCTTTCTTAGAGAACAATATTTTATCAAGGTTTGGATGTCCACTCAAGCTTATCACAGATAATGCTCAAGCATTTAAGTCTAAGAGAATGATAAACTTTTGCCATCAATATCATATTACTCTTGGTCATTCAACAGCTTATTATCCACAAGGCAATGGTCTAGCTGAAAGTTCCAATAAGAGTCTTGTGAGGATTATCAAGAAATTGCTGGAGGAAAACAAGAAAACTTGGCATTTGAAACTGAAATATGCATTATGGGCTGATCGCATTTGCACTAAAAGATCTATTGGAACCTCTCCTTATGAACTTGTGTACGGAGCAGAAGCTATTTTTCCAACGTCTCTTGGTGTCCCAGTTATGAAATTAATTCAAGGACTTGAAGAAGAGCCCAATGCCATACAGAGGAGGATTAATCAATTGATTGCATTACAAGAAAAAAGGAATGAATTGGTTGAAGATTATCAGCAAAGTCAGAATAGAGTCAAAAGGGCTTTTGACAAGAAGATTAAAGATGTGACCTTTCAAATTAATGACAAGGTTTTGAAATGGGAAGCCAAAATTGAGGAAAAGGGCAAACATGGTAAGTTTGAGAATTTATGGAAGGGGCCATATTTGATCTCTGCCTTCCATGGAAACAATACTTACATTTTGCAAGAAGTTGATGGATCACAGTATGCTGGTGGGCCTGTCAATGGCAGGTTCTTAAAGCATTATTATCAGTGAGAAGTCTGCCAAGTAGTTCATGATCATTGTAAATAATCATTGCTTTTGAAGTGTTTGTGCTAGCAATAAGTGACAAGCTGAACTAGCAGATTTTAGCCCGAGGAGAAGGCCCACAAAGTTTGAGAGGAATGCTTGTCAGCCAGATGTGAGTGTAATAAATGGATAAAGCACTGGTACTACGTGTTCTTAGTGTACCACAGGGGCACACTATCCCTAGTGGAGCCGCTGTTATCACCAGAATCTATAGTTCATGTATATGTTAATTATCCATAAGTTTTTATAAAGTCTTGAGGTCTTGTAAATAAGTTTGTTAACTTATGTCAATTTCAAATTTTGAAATTCAAGAGTTATGAATGAAATTCGTGTAAAGGCAAGGGCATTAGTCATCTTCCATCATGGTTAGTTATGTCATGTCATGTCATTGGTACTTGCGCAGTTTCGCAGCGCGGGTATGATTTCTTAGGTACTTGCGCAGTTTCGTAGCGCGAGTGTGATTGGTCAGTTCTGCTGCTAAATAATGTTTGCGTGTTTTCGTAGCGGCCCGTTTGCCAGCGATTTCGTAGCGCATTCCTTTAAATTTGAACTGCCCGCGCTACGAAATCGGGGTTTCGGGCTGTTGTCTAGCTTTTTTCCTGGAATGTCTAATCCGAGAAGTGGTGAGTCACGAGTCCGGTTATGATTGTTTCCTCACACCATTTACGTGTCATGATTAGCCATTACTTTGCCATCAGGTCTGATTTCATTGAGTTAGGTGTCAGTTTGGAGGACGTTATAGGAAGTGGTCATTCCATAATGTGTTTTTCATAGCATATGAATGTCTTCTAATCTATGAAAAGCGTGAGCTTTATTCTAATCAGACTACTGCAAGCGAGCCTGAGTTCTACAGCCAAAGAGTGTTATCGTGCTGCAAACCACCGTCATTTCCTTGTGTAGAATTGTGCAAAGAAACATGGAAAGAAAGGAGCACCGTTCGGGTAGATGTGTGAGAACAGAGCCGGAGGGATTAGATGTAACCCTCGGGGATGAGGAAGTAGCAAAGGCGTTCAGAGCTGCTGGTTGTTGGCGGTTCTGTGAAAAACTCAAAGGTGGACATGCAGAAGTGACCAAGGCATTTGCAGTGAACTTCACGGGATTAAATTCAAAGGTGGCCATGCTGGAGTTTCCGGTTTCCCCTGAAGTCATTTCTACAGTCACAGAAATCCCAAGAGGTGGCCAGCAATGGTTCAAGAATTTCAAGTTTGATATGGGTCCGTGTAAGGAGTTCTTAAAGGCACCATATGTAGACGAAGATCTTACTAAAGCTGTCCCAAGGAGCTATCTTAAGGAGAGTTATGCTACATTATTGACATGCATCCAGAAGTACTTGACATGTGAAGGTCGGTACAACAAAGTCTACTCATATCATTTCAAGCTGCTACTACACTTCACTGGTAAGAGCTCAATAGACATCCCTTTTTACTTATTCAGGAGTATTTCTAAGATGTGTGACAAGATTCAGTTGAAAAAGGAAGCTTATGAAACATCTCTTTTTCATCATGGTCTGGTTAAATTATTGGTGTTGGATAGCCTACATAAAATTGGTAAAGACTGGGATTCGTTTGTATTCATGGTCGGTTTCCCTAGTAAAACGGGCCTCACTCCATTACCTGTAAGAGAAAGAGAAGATAGGAGTGAGGATACTACTTTGGCTGAGATTAGGAAAGAAATAACAGACCATAAGAAGCCCAAAGCTAAAACAAAGAAGCCAGAGAGGTCTGTAACAGTCAAAGAAACACCTGAAGCATCAACAAAGAAGACTCCTAAGTTAGCAGTCAAAGAAACTCCTGAGGCATCAGTAGTCAAAACTTCAAAATCATCCAAAGTGTCTGAAAAAGAAGCTTCTAAGTTGCCGCTTAAAGAAACACCAGAATCATCTAAACAGAAGACTCACAAAAGAAAAGATGAAATTAAGTCTAGTGAAGTTGAAAGAGTTTCAAGAGCAAGAACTAGAGGCCAGCTGAACAAAGAAAAAGAAAAATCTGCTCATGTGGAAGAGAGTCCTGTTTCTAAGGGTAGTCTAAATGATTTGCTGGAAGCCATTGAATTAGAACAAGAACATCCAATCCAAGTTGAACCACTTGAAATAGAACCAGATCAATTGGTGGCACCTATGCACATTGATCTAACACAATCTTCACCTGAGAGTTCTAAGAAGTCAAAGGCTTCCAAAAGGTTAAAGTTTGAAGAACCAGGTGAAGAGTATGCCTTTAAACCTCGCAGACCAATGACTAGGAGGCAAATAAAGGAAGCAGAAAAGGCTCAAAAAGAGAAAGTCCCTTCAGACATGCCTAGGACAGAGGCACTTGAAATCTTCTCTGGAATAGTCCAAGCAGTTAAAAACAAGAATAAGGACAATAAGGTGGTTATTAGTCAAAGTGGAAATGTGGTTGCCATTACAAAACAAGCTGGAGCAAGTAAGGAGATACCTCAGGTTCATAATATTTTTAAAGAGAAGGCAGTGAGATATACTAGTTATAAGAAAGCTGTGATGAAAGGTAAAACAAGTTTGATCAGTCAAGCTAGTTCGGTATCTGACGCCTATGTATGGACAATACCAGCTCTAAAATAGGCAAAAACTATGAAACAAATGAATGCAAGTCTAAGAGCACAGAACAAGAAGTTGAAGGAGGAAGTCATCAGCCTGAAAGAAAAGCTAGACAAGCTAGCTAAATGATTCAAGGAGGAATGTGTTTTCTCAGATTTTGATATATTTTGGGCCATTGTCTTTTTAAAAGTTTTTGAGACTTTTTTGTGTCTTCACACCTGTATGGAAAGACTAAAGGAATCATAGATTTGAAATATTGCTGTTTTAAGGTTCATATATTTAATTTTGATAACCTACAGCAGTTTCGTAGCGCGCTACGAAACTGCTGTAGATGACTGGTTAGGTTTAAAGCTTGAGTTGGAATGCTGAGATCAGCATATATTCAAAGAGATGGTTTAATATCAGCATGTAGACTATAGAAAATCAGTCAGATATTTTGAAAAGGAGGCCAGGTGTAAATATTCAAAGAAAAAGCCGAAGTTTTGTCTTTTGCCTAAAAGTCACTTTATCTCCGAAATTTTAGGGTTTGGATAGAGCTGCTGAGGTGTTAAATGATACACTTGTCCAGTTGTGGGATGGCTGGGTTATGAGTTTTCTTCAGTCACACGGGACTATCCAAGGTTTAAATGGCTTAAAGATGGATCATTAATATATGAACACCGAGGGGAGGCAGCAACCAAGAATATAGGCTTCATTTTCTTTTCGGTTGTTGAGTCATCTATGCATCAAGTATCCGGAGCTGTAGGTACATTGAATCTGTTTTAAGCTTGGATATGGTTATTATTGCAGTACTACAGGTGGCAAGCTTTAAGGACACATCAGGGTATACAAGGAAGAAGACTTAAAGTGCCAATATGATGGAATCCTCTGTTTTCGTAGCATCATATCTCTTGTAATAAATTAGTTCGTTTATGTTATTGTTAAGGTCATTTATGTCAAAAGCCCGAGCTCCCTTCATGCTTGATGAGGAGTCTCGTACAGCAGTGTTTTGATAGGCTATATATAGGAATAACTTAGATGTAAAAAAGGTTGGATACTTAATAGAAAAAGTGTGTTGTTTTGGGCCACTGTAAGATCTTTTTTGACAGTAATAGTAAAACAGAGTTATACTCTTCTCAAGATTCTCGAAGGATTGTCATGGTCAAATGAAGTGATGATGTGTTATACCTTATGTTATTTTATGGTTTTGTTGTATGCAATCACTCAGAATTCATACTTATATGCTCTGACTTCCTGTGTATACAGCAAGCTATGTGTGGTGGAATAGGTTTGACTTGTAATGCTAAGAGCCTTGATTTCTATGAGTTCACTGTGTTTTTCTTGTTTACTTGATATTATAGACTCCATAGCCCAATGAGATATCTTTTGGTGTGTTTCCAACCAGTTATGCTTACATTAAATCTATGGTACAAGAGTTAGCCCTCTTATCAACATTCAAAATCAATAACCTTTTCTTGAGAGAGCCCTCTCAGGCTAGGGAGGCTAATCCTTAGTCAAAAGCTTGGTCTGAAATAGTTACACAGAGTCTGCCTGATCAGCAGCCCTTCAGTTGTGATTTTGTGATAACACCGCCATTAATCATCAACCGTCAATTGATGCTTTGAAGGCATGCGACCTTTATAAATACTGGGCCATACTTGGCATGAGGGCCCAAGTGAGCTTTCTAGAGTGGCTGGTAGAAAGATGGAACGTTCAGGACCAGTGTTTTTATATTGGAGGGCACCAGCTCGAGATGGAGCCCGCAGATATCTACTTTCTCACTGGTTTTCCCAAGAGAGGCGAACACTTGACTCTGTTCGGGACTAGGCCGGGTGGCCAGTCCATCGCTAGTCTTCGACTAGAGTGGTGTAACACTCAGACTCAGGAGAAGGGGATAGAGATCAAGACTATATCCCATCCTGAACTTAAGGTGATTACCTTTACAGTTACCAGACTTTGCGGGGCTGCCACTTTACACATTGCCACTGGATCCCAGATGCGGATGGCGATTGATTACTATCGAGGTACCATTTTCAACTGGTGTGATGCTGTGTTGGCCAATATAAAAGGCCAACTGACTAGAGCCAAAAATGGACAGCTAAAGACCTTTGGTTATGGGCCTTTAGTTGTGAGTTTTGGCTTAGAGAGGGTTCCGATGCTGATCCCACAGCAGCTCACTGTTGAGGCTGGGCTTCCTCGAGAGCCCAAATTGATGCGATGGGTTGCGATTATGGCCCGTCATCCTGATGAGGGAACGGAGGTTGTCCAGTTTGCTCTGGAGTACTTTCACTGGTTAGAGGACCAGGTCTTTTCTATACAGGATTTTCCTTATGCCGGAGTTGATTTTCGTGGAGATCTGGACATGGTTCTTCCACCGGGAGAACAATGGGATGATACAGGTAACTTCATTTTTCACAAGTTTTTTAAACTATCTATTTTTTTGTTTGTTTTATATCGTCTCAAAACTAATAGTAATAATTTTCAAAATGCAGATGTAGGCCCACGACATCCAGCCAATCTCCGGCCTTACGAGAGGAGACTACCAGTTGCAGCAGCACTGGCCCAACAGGATGAGGCCACAGAGACTTTGGCTGAGTTGGAAAGTGACCTAGAGCGTCTTACAGCAGATATACCGGAGACTACCATAGATGATATTCCAATCAGGCTTCAGCGCTATGTAGTCGGGGTCCCAGGACCTTTTAGGAGGTTCTTGTGTAGGGTGGTTCGTGCAGTAGTGTCATATAGAGATCATCACCAGTGATTGGATGGTCGTTTTGTAGACACATGTGACATTTTGGTTTTTTGTACTTATCATTTTTGCCGATCATAAGGTGTTTTTCAACCTATGATCGAAGACGATGTACTTTTTGACACACACCTATATATATATATATATATCATTATTACCGGCTTATCTTGTAAATCATGTTATGGAATGGTTTTAAATTTACATGTATGATTATTACAAATGTCTATTTAACATTCGAGAAGCAATTGCATCTGCTAATGTATTTAAAGACCTTGGAATATGCTGATATTCAATGTAATCAAACTCACGTTCCAAGAGATGCACTCTCAAAAATAACCTTAATAACACTGGATTTCTAATTGCATACACTCTATTAAGCTGTAATACCACGAGTTCAGAATCTAACCTCACTATCAAACTCCGAATCCCAAATGAAATAGATTCAGACAATAACTCAATCACTGCACTGTATTTGGCAATGTTGTTTGTTGTTTGACCGAGGCTCACCCCATGCATAGATACTAACTCGTCAGAGGGCGAATAGATAACCCAAGCTGCGGAAGAGATATTCCGTGTACTACGACAAGCACCATCAGCGAAACCAATGTATGTTTGGAGAGGCATCGACATCTGCAATATCAAGAGTAAAACCAAGATAAGTAGAAAAATGACGAAAAAACACACTCTCTAAGCTAAGCACACTGTCTAAACTAACAAACACACTTGCTAGAAAGAAAAAACTATCCTAACTAAAAATCTCCATACCCATCTTTTAAGCATAATACCTCTTTAGGTAAAGTCCATTTCTTGGTTTACCCAAAGAGTCCCCGTCAAAGTCTACCAACTCATAGGCCCCTTTTGCTAGCTTTCACTTGACAATATAGGGCCCATGCCACATAGGAACGAATTTTCCAGCACCTAATTTATCATTAGCTTGATCGTATAATAACACTAGGTCTCCTTCCGAAAATTTCGAGGGGTCACATTTCGATCATACTGAGCTTTCATACGTTTTGCGTGAGTCTCGATTGCCAATGTAGCATCACGTCGATTCTCATCTAATTGAGCTAAGTATAATAAACGCTTTTCCTCTTCAGAAGTAGCTGGAAGTAACTCGATGGCCATTTGCAGTGACGGGATTTCGCATTCAATGGGTAGCACAGCTTCCAAACCATAAACTAATTGGAAAGGAGTGAACCCTGTTGATGTTTTCACTGAGGTTCGGTACGCCCAAAGCGCTGAAAATAACATGTTGTGCCAATTCAACCGATGAATACCAATGATTCGTCGGATCATGATAACTAAAACTTTGTTAATGGACTCAAACAGACCATTCGCTTGTGGATAATAAGGAGTTGAACTATCGTGACGCAAACCAAGCTGGCCTGTAAGCTCTGTCATCATAACGTTTCGAAAATGGCGCCCATGGTCAGTGATTATCGCTTGTGGGACACCAAACCTAGCAATTATATGATTGAACACGAAAATTGCAGCTGTCTTGCTGTCTGCCTCGAATGTAGGCATCGCCTACATTTCCTTAATACCAATTGTTGGAAATAATACTGAGAGGGGGGGTGAATCAGTATTATCAAGTTCTTTTAATAAATCTTCCTTATTTATAATTTGAATTATTTTTGCATGTCAGTACCATAAAATAATGAGCATGAACAAAGAAAACAGATAGTCACACCAAAGAACACCAGATGTAAGGTGGAAACCCAATGTGGGTGAAAACCACCTGCTGCAATATGTCTCTATCTTCTTTCAAATTAGAAACTCCTTTTACAATGGTTTTGTACTGGTGTAGTCCTTTACCAGTACGCAGGCTGCAACCTGCAGAGAGCTACAACTCTCTCTCGTTTTCCAGTCTCTCCTGGAAGGGAGCTACAACCCCCTACTTCTTTTCTTTCAGGGACCACTTTTCATAAATTTTCAAACTGGATCCATAAACATCAAGAGATCATCAAGTACAAGTAAATCACCCAGTCAACTGCAGTAACCAGATCAACAATAACAGTAAACTAAACCCAGAACACCTTATCAACAAAAAAAATTCAGCCAACAAAAGGTCTTAAGACAGATCCGCAGTTTTTCTTTATCTGGCCTGCGTGGCTCCGCACTTCACCTTCTGCTCCCCTGCGTATACCCGCAGAGAGCCTTCTGCTGCACCGCGTACCCACGCAATGTTTCTTCAATCACGCTACGTACTGTTACTGTAGGCATGCACCCACAGATGCTATCGCGCCACATACTGCTACTGTAGCCACGCACCCACAGATGCTATCGCGCTGCGTACCTACGCACCTGCGGCTTCTGAAGCGCCACGTACTTTCACTGTGCCTACGCACCTGAACCTCTGACGCGCTGTGTACCCACGCACTGCGCCTTCTTCTGCTCTGCGTACCCACGCAGTGCACCTTCTTCTGCTGTGCGTACCCATGCACTTGCACTGTTAATCACCGGCGTACCTCTGGTTAGGGCCGAATTGGGAGTCCCCCAGCGTGCCACAGATAGTCAGATGCCCAGATCTGATCATGCGCCCGAGAGATCACTCTTCATAGATTCACCTTCAACTTCACTTTTATATAGATCAAGCTTTTAAACCGATAAACCAATATTTCAGATCTTAAGATATTCAATTTGCAAAAAGATACCTTGGCCAAGTGATCTCCTTCCCTATTTATAGTCAAATTAGATCCTATACCACGGGCCAAAACCATAGAAACAAGAACGGCGGGCTTAATACCACGGGCCAAACATAAGAAACCCCACATGAGCGCGCTTCTCTGCCTTGAAGTGAGTGAACTGGGGGTACGCACCTCATGAACGGGTCACCTGCGGGTATGAACGCACTTCCTGGCCGGCATACCTACAGGTACGCATTTTTTGAACTATTCTCCTGCGTACCTCTTAATTTCCAACATTTTGAGAGCCTGATCAGAGTATTGCCACCTGTATGAGTTGCCATCAAGTACAACACATGAATCATAGAGCCATACCAGAAACATAATGCCAACAATCTCCCCCTTTGGACTTTATGGCAACCTAAAAATCTTCAACGTCATTCTCCCCCTTTGACATCAAGGGCAAAGGGTTATGCTCCCCCTAAGAACATGCTCCCCCTGAATGTAAACCAGATCTGCAAAGAAGAACCATAATCCACCAAACACCATAAATGACCATGAAAGAGATAGAGACATATTGCAGCAATATTCAGACCAGCATCCATGATGTACTTCCTCCATAATGCCAAAAATGCATTATATGCTCCCCCTGAACCTATGCCATTCGATCTTCGACCAATCCGCAACCCAGCAAGTGTACACATATACCCCAGATGAACCTTGCGTACAGCCGCCAATCAAAAGAGATTCAACAACATGATGATGCATCAACAACCCCCAGCTTTTGCCTGAGGTATTCAAAGGTCTCCCTGGGCAATGGTTTGGTGAGTATATCAGCAACTTGTTCCTTAGAAGGAACATACTCCAACTTGACCTTTTGTTCAAGTACTTGTTCCTGGAGAAAATGATACTTGATCGGTATGTGCTTGGTCTTTGAATGCATGACTGGGTTCTTTGAAATGCTGATTGCACTTGTATTATCACATAAGATGGAGATGGGTGGTATACAAGTGATTTGAAAATCCTGCAAGGTCTGCATCATCCAAAGGAGTTGAGTGCAGCAAGATGTAGCAACAACATATTCTGCTTCAGCTGTAGGCAAGGCAATCAAACTATGTTTCTTGCTGAACCAAGATACTAATTTGGAACCCATAAAGAATGCACCACCACTTGTGCTCTTCCTGTCATCCATGCTTCCGGCCCAATCTGCAGCTGTATAAGCATGAAGTGTGAGATCTGTATCTCTAGGATACCATAAGCCATAGTTTTGAGTTCCTTGAAGATATTTGAAGATTCTCTTTACTGCCTGAAGATGAGTTTCCTTTGGATTTGCCTGAAATCTTCCAACTATTCCTACTGCATGCATTATGTTTGGTTGGGTACCTATCAAATAAAGTAGACTTCCAATCATAGATTTGTAGGTTGGTTGATGCACTGCTGCTGATTCATCATTTGCACTGAGGCTACATCCTGTGACCATGGGTGTACATACTCGTTTTGCATCTTCCATGCCATATTTCTTCAAAATCTGCTTGAGATACTTGGTTTGAGACAAAAAGATCCCTTCTTCTTTTTGTTGGATTTGCAAACCAAGAAAATATGTTAGCTCTCCCAGCAAGGACATTTCGAATTCTTTCTGCATTACCAAGGCAAAGCTTTGACTCATAGCTTCTTCATTGCTCCCAAAGATAATGTCATCTACATACACAACAAGTATTAGCAATTTGTCGTTTTCAACTTTTATATAAAGATTGCTATCTGCTGATCCTTTTGAAAAACCTTGTTGATGAAGATATTTGTCCAAGCGATAGTACTAAGCCCTTGGAGCTTGTTTGAGACCATAGAGAGCCTTTTTCAATCTGCATACAAGAGTTGGATCATTTCCAAGAATGAAACCATCTGGCTGCTCAATGTATACTTCTTCTTCCAAGTCTCCATTTAGAAAGGCTGATTTCACATCCATTTGAAATACTTTGAAG
Source organism: Pinus tabuliformis (assembly GCA_031772625.1). Lineage (NCBI taxonomy): Eukaryota > Viridiplantae > Streptophyta > Pinopsida > Pinales > Pinaceae > Pinus > Pinus tabuliformis. The sequence continues at coordinate 546,548,392 of CM062818.1, forward strand.
TTTTGAAAGCTTGAGAGAGCAAGGAACATTCGGATGGCCTCAAGTCTTGCAACAGGAGCAAAGTTTCTTCAAAATCTATTCCTTCTTGCTGCGCATACCCTTTACAAACAAGTCTGGCCTTGTTTCTAATTGCTTCTCCATTTTCATTCAATTTATTTTTGAAGACCCATTTTTGTCCCTATAACATTCTTATCCTTTGGTCTAGGAACCAGCTCCCAAGTGTTGTTATTTTTGATCTGCTCAAGTTCTTCATCCATTGCTTTGACCCAACATTCATCTTTGCATGCCTCTTTCACATTTTGTGGTTCAGTGGAAGAGAGTAATGCCAAATAGCTTGAAGCTTCTGCAACTGTTCTTCTTGTTTGTACACCTGCTTCTTTCTGCCCCAAAATCTGAGATTCTGGATGATTCTTATGAACATATCTGGATGGAGTCTTCTCTTCTATCCTTATCTTCTCCTCTGGTTCTTCTTGAGGTTCTTCTTCTTCATCATTCTGTCTTTGAGGGTAGTCTTCATCTTCTTCGATATCTTCATGATTTACTTGCCTAGGAATGTATCCCTTCTCATCAACCACTACATCAATGTTGTCAACAATTCTTCCAAGTCTTTTATTGTAGCACTTGTATGCTTTGCTGTGTGGAGAATAACCAAGAAGAATGCCTTCATCTACTCTAGGTTCAAGTTTTCCAAGTTGCTCATCAGTATTCTTAATATAGCATTTGCTCCCAAAGATTTTGAAGTGCTTTACCGAAGGAGTCTCACCATACCAGAGCTCATGAGGAGTTTGAGTGCTGTTCACCCGGACATTTGTTTTGTTGAGAATAACAACCGCAACATATGCAGCTTCACCCCAGAAGGTTGCGGGAGTTCCAGACTCATCAAGCATAGCACGAGCCATTTGTTGGACTGTTCTGTTCATTCTTTCCACTACTCCATTTTGCTGAGGAGTTCTAGTTGTAGAGAATTCTCTTCTTATCCCATGTTCTTCACAGAAATCGAAAAATTCATTTGAGGTAAACTCCCCACCTCTGTCGGATATGAGGCACTTAATTTTGTATCCTGATTCATTTTCAACCAAGGCTTTAAAGGATTTGAATTTTTCGAATGCTTCATCTTTGTGCTTCATAAGTCCTAACCAAACAAACCTGGAGAAATCATCAATGAATAATATCAAGTATTCTTCTCCTCGAGGTGTCCTTTTCCTGAATGGTCCACATACATCTGTATGTACAAGCTTAAGAGGCATGCTAGCTGATCCTTCCTTCTCTGGAAAGTTAGTTCTGGTTTGCTTTCCAAACTGACATGATTTTCATATGGTGTTGTCTGGAATTTTGATATCTGGAAGACCGCGAACTGCCTGATATTTGCATGCTTTCCTTATTTGTGAAAAGCTTAGATGCCCCAACCTTCGGTGCCATAACTAGTGTTCATCATCCTTGCTTAGATAGCATTGTTGTTGTCCTTCTTCAAATATGTATAGATTATTTGGAGTTCTTTTACCTTTGATCACCGTTTTACCTGTATCAAGATCACGAACATGACATCCATTTGATCTAAATATCACCTCGGTTCCTTGATCACACATCTGGCTGACACTCAGAAGATTATGCTTCAATCCATCAACATACAAAACATTTCCAGCTTTGACCTTTTCTTTTAACTGAGCAGTGCCTTTTCCTTTTATAGCTGCAGGAGTATCATTTCCAAAAGAAACTTTCTTTCCCTTTTCTAAAGCAGAATATGATTCAAGTTTTTCTTTATCACCTGTCATATGCTTCGAACATCCATTGTCAATGTACCATAGATTTTCCCGTCCCTCTGCATAAAATGCTATCCCACATCTTTCTGTTTGTGGTTCCTTTATTCTCCATGTTTTGGTGCTTGAGGCTTGTTCCTTTGTCTGCTGAAACCTGCTCCTGCATTTAGAATCTTCATGACCAAAGTTATTGCAAATAGAACATTCAACTTCATTTTCAAGAACCGAAAAGTTGTTATAGGTCCTTTTTGTAATCCCGGTCATACTTCTTTATTTTTGAGCTTCTCTAGTCATGATCATTTTATATGCAACACATTGAGCTGCTTTGTGACAAAAGTTATGGCAAGAGAAGCATTGTCCATTGAAGAAACTTCTACGGTTATCAAATCTTCCGGCCAAATGATTGTAATTTCTATTGTCATTCATTCTTGAATCAAATTGAGAGGATTTTACCTGTGGCTGGTTGTAGCTTTTGTTCATCCTTAAGATGGATTGCCCCTGGTTTACCTGATAGTCTTTGTTTGTAATTGGTCCCTGCTTTACCTGGTGATCTCCATTGTGCTTTTGCTCATTCCTTCTTGCTGCATCAAGATAACTCTTTGAGGTGGATGCTTGAGAAGTTTCTCCATTATACCCCAGACCTGTCTTGTTTAGTGGAGAATGCTGTACATTGATGATCTCATCTAGAGTTTCAGATCCTTTGAAAAACTTAAGATTAATAGCCTTTGTTTTCTCAATCTCTTTTCTAAGACCAACAATTTCACCTTCTAACTTTTCAAGATATTTTTATTTTTCATCAATCTGAAATTGTAGAGTATCAATGATCATATTCTTTTCTTCTATACATGTCTTGAGTCTAGAAAATTATTCATGAAAGCTATCCACATCTATAGCATCCATGTAATCATCATCTTCAAATGCCATTAAAAGTTTATAGTCATTACCTCGTTCATCTTCATCACTATTTGATAGACCATCACTATCTTCATGAGTGTAGTAGCTTTTCTTATTTGCATTCTGTTTCTTGCTCCATCTAGCACGTTCCTTTCCTTTGTCAATCTTATCCTTATGAGGACATTTCACAGCATAATGACCTACTCTTCCACAAGCAAAACATTTAAAAGGTAACTTACCTCTGAACCTTCCAGTATCCCGTTGAAGATTTCTGACAAAATTTGATTCGTGACTTGCTTCATAGTAGTCTCCTTTGCCTGAAGCCTTGAAAGCAGCTTCTCTCCTGTCTGGTGGACCTCCCTTTCTCATTTCATAAGCAGTTAGAATTCCATGTAGTTGAGACATAGTAAGAATTCGTAGATTTTCCTTTTCTTCTATTGTAGACACTTTAGATTCAAACTTGGGGGACAATGATCTTAAAACTTTTTCAACCACAATAGCCTCTTTTATTTCTTCACCCAAGTTTTCTAAAATAACCTTAATAACACTGGATTTCTAATGGCATACACTCTATTAAGTTGTAATACAACGAGTTCAGAATCTAACCTCACTATCAAACTCCGAATCCCAAATGAAATAGATTTAGACAATAACTCAATCACTGCACTGTATTCGGCAATGTTGTTTGTTGTTTGACCGAGGCTCACCCCATGCATAGATACTAACTCGTCAGAGGGCGAATAGATAACCCAAGCTGCGGAAGAGATATTCCGTGTACTACGACAAGCACCATCAGCAAATCCAATTTATGTTTGGAGAGGCATCGACATCTACAATATCAAAGGTAAAACCAAGATAAGCCAGAATAATGACGAAAAACACACTCTCTAAGCTAAGCACATTGTCTAAACTAACAAACACACCAGCTAGAAAGAAAAACTAACCTAACTAAAAATCTCCATACCCATCATATCAATTTGGGCTCTTGAGGAAGCCCGACCCCAACAGTGAGCTGCTGTGGGATCAGCATCGGAACCCTCTGTAAGCCAAAACTAACAACTAAAGGCCCATAACCAAAAGTCTTTAGCTATCTGTTTTTGGCTCTAGTCAGTTGACCTTTTATATTGGCCAACACAGCATCACACCAGTTGAAAATGGTACCTCGATAGCAATCAATCGCCATCCGCATCTGGGATCCAGTGGCAATGTGTAAAGCGGCAGCCCCGCAAATTCTGGTAACTGTAAAGGCAATCACCTTAAGTTCAGGACGGGATATAGTTTTGATCTCTATCCCCTTCTCCTGAGACTGAGTGTTACACCACTCTAGTCAGAGACTAGCGATGGACTGGCCACCCGGCCTAGTCCCGAACAGAGTCAAGTGTTCGCCTCTCTTGGGCAAACCAGTGAGAAAGTAGATATCTGCGGGCTCCATCTCGAGCTGGTGCCCTCCAATATAAAAACACTAGTCCTGAACGTTCCATCTTTCTACCAGCCACTCTAGAAAGCTCACTTGGGCCCTCATGCCAGGTATGGCCCAGTATTTATAAAGGCCGCATGCCTTCAAAGCATCAATTGACGATTGATGATTAATGGCGGCCAAATCAACATCTTCGTGCTCTCTCTCGCGCCAATCAAGCATGGTGAACAATCTACACACCAAAAAACATCCATTAGATTCCATGAAATCAAAAATTTTTGGTCCAATTTGGAGAATTTGGGGTTTGAAAACTCGTTGCGCAGGGTACGCACCCCGCCTTTAGGAACAGAGCGTGGGTATGCAGGTTCCCTGAAGGCAAGGTGCGTACTCCCGACATTTTTCTAACTGAGAAAATGTCGGGGTACGCGAGTCCCTAGTGTGGTGCCTGCGTACCCCGAGAGGCGGTCTTTGAAACCCCAAAACCTCCAAAAAATGAAATCTGGGGCCTAAAAAAGAATTCTAAACGGATGAAATTGAAGAGGAGGATGTTGAAAATTACCTGGAAGAGACGGCGTTCGGTTTCGACGGTCGGATTCTCCGCAATGTCCACGGGAAGTTTCTTGCCAAAAGCCCTTTTTCTCTCCTCAACAGTAAAATGGTAAAAATGAATTGGGCCAGGCATTGGGCCAGAGGGAGGGGAGGTTGAAAGCTGAACATTCCTAAGGGTAGATGCTGCTGAAATTAGGACTCCCTTATAGAGCTTGAGAGGAGAGATTCCAATCCTTTCCAACTTCATTTGGAAGTGGGTGAGCTGATCAAAGTAGAGGAGAACTCTTGCTGGACCCTGGGAGGGACCTGCACAACACCAAGGCACTGGTTGTAATGGTTTCTTTTGTTTCCAATTAATACAATGAAGTTCATTTTTCTTAACAAGTTGTTATATATAATTTGTTTCATAAACTCCTTGGTCTTTATGATGAATATGTTTTATTATATGAGTTCTTCAGGTGCTATGTAATCATTTGCTTGTTAGTGAATGTAGGCTTCAAGGAGAAGGAGCTCATCTGGATCGGAGAGGCTTGGCTGCTACAAACAGCGTTGGACTAGAGGTAAGCCTTAAACACCTGGATGCTTTTATTTTAAATGCATATTTAGGGAAAGATAGTGCTTGATTGTTTTGTTTGTCACTAGAAAAGCCTTGTTTTCTAGGGAGGTCGGTTTTGCAGCTGTCTTGCCGTCTGCCTCGAATGTAGGCATCGCCTACATTTCGAGGGGTCACATTTCGATCATACTGAGTTTTCATACGTTTTGCGTGAGTCTCAATTGCCAATGCAGCATCACGTCGATTCTCATCTAATTGAGCTAAGTATAATAAACGCTTTTCCTCTTCAGAAGTAGCTGGAAGTAACTCGATGGCCATTTGCAGTGACGGGATTTCGCATTCAATGGGTAGCACAGCTTCCAAACCATAAACTAGTTGGAAAGGAGTGAACCCTATTGATGTTTTCACTGAGGTTCGGTACTCCCAAAGCGCTGAAAATAACATGTTGTGCCAATTCGACCGATGAATACCAATGATTCGTCGGATCATGATAACTAAAACTTTGTTGATGGACTCAACCAGACCATTCACTTGTAGATAATAAGAAGTTGAACTATCGTGACGCAAACCAAGCTGGCCTGTAAGTTCTGTCATCATAACGTTTCGAAAATGGCGCCCATGGTCAGTGATTATCGCTTGTGGGACACCAAACCTAGCAATTATATGATTGAACACGAAAATTGCAGCCTCGGCCCACTTAGTAAAATAATCTACCGCAAGGATGATACACACATGCCCCCCGGCCGAGTGAGGGTTACATGTAATAAAATCGATACCCCATTTGGCAGAAGGACCAACGACAATTATAGGGTGGAGAGGAGCAGGTGGAGCGCGCATCTTGCGATCAAACACTTGACAGTTGTGGCATTTTCAGACCATAATAATACAATCTTTAAACAAGGACGGCCAGAAGTAGCCAGCGTGCAATATCTTTTGGGCTGTGGCATACCCAGACATATGACCACCACATGCTCCAAAGTGACAGTCATTTAGAACCCTTTCAGCCTCTTCGTGAGTTAAGCAACGTCGAAAAATGGAGTCCGCCCCACGGCGATAAAGAGTATCTCCAATAATTTTGTATTGTTGGGACTGGAATCGAATTTTCTGACGTTCCGACTTTGAAGCTTCAGGCCGAAAGGATTGGGTTTGGAGATAGACGATGATATCCCCATACCACGGATCTAAAGTGCTGATTAGAAACAAAGATTCATCCGCAATGGGCTCCTCTGCCACAGTTTTCGTGTCAGCACGCGGGAAGTCACACATTAACTCGGCAAAAAATAAAGATTTCTTAGACTTAGATTTCTCAAACTCCAAGTCGAACTCTTGCAGGATAACAATCCATTTAGAGTACTTGCCCCCTAGCAATTGTTTAGTCAAAATGTAGATCATAGGGTTGCAATCCGAAATGACTGTAGTTTTACGAAGTAAAATGTAGTGACGAAAACGTTGGACAGCTTGAATGGCTGCCAATGCCAATTTCTCCACATGTGAGTATTTTAGCTCAGTGGGATTTAACGTCCGACTAAGGTAATATATCACATGTTCCGTTCCGAATTCGTCTTCCTGAACTAAGACCATCCCAATGGTGGAATGAGTGGCGGCGAGGTACAAAAAGTAATCCTGGTTGTAGTTGGGAGGATGCAACAACGGTGCATGGGTCAACGCGTGTTTGAGTGCATCAAAAGATTTCTGAGCTATCTCATCCCAAGAGAATTGAGTGTTCTGTTTCAATAACCGTGTAAAACCCTTTGTAACGTCGACGTAGTTAGGAATGAATCGTCGTAAAAAGTTTGCTTTCCCCTACAAACTTTGGAGTTGGCGAAGACTCGAAGGAGGAGGCAATTTGATGATAGCTTCTACCTTCGAGGGATCAACGCGAATGCCGGCTTTCGAAACTAGAAATCCTAGCAATCATCCCGCTTCTATACAGAAGACACATTTGTGTGGGTTCAACTGAATACGATAATGCCTACACCTCATGAAGATTGCTCATAAATGGACAAGGTGATCAGCTCGATGTAACGAATGAGCAGGCAAATCATCGAGATACGGTTGCACAATGTGTTTGATGTCATGAAATGCATAAGACATCGCCCTTTGAAAAGTTGCTCCGGCATTCTTGAGCCCAAAAGGTAATTTGCAATAAGCAAATGTCCCCCATGGACAAATGAAAGCTGTTTTTGGTTGATCGGCAGGTAGAATATTGATTTGATTGTATCCGGAAAAACCGTCCATAAAGGAAAATATTTCACTGCCGGCACAATCATCAATTATTTGATCGATATAGGGAGTTGGGTAGTTGTCTTTTGGACAAGCTCGATTAATGTCCCTATAACGATGCATATTCTTATTGTTCCCTGCTTTTTGTTAACCGGAACAATATTCGATACCCAATCTGTTAACGGGATCGGATAAATGAAACCTGCTTTCAACAGTTTTTCAACTTCTGCTTTAATTGCAGCAGCTTTTCGTGGGTGAATCTGACGCAAACGTTGCCGGACGGGTTTAGCATCCGGGTAAGTCTTGATCTCATGAACAAAAATCGCGGGATCAATTCCTGGCATTTCCTCATAGGACCAGGCAAACACGTCGCGGAATTCTTGAAATAGGGCCTTGTATGTCTGAATTTCGTCATCTATACACGAGGCACCTATATGAATGTTCTCAACAATTCCAGGCTTAATCGAAATGTCAATGGGAATAGTTCGAGAGATATTTCCCAAATTCAGCTCTCAATCAGGATGTTTCATGGGATTCTGAGCTTCCTTGACATATTCAACTGTAAAAATTGATGAGAAATCATTTTCAAAACGATCATCCTCAGGTAAAAACGAAGATCTATGATGGAGATCCTCCCATGGTAAATCATCTATACACAGGACTTCACGAAGTTGCTTGTCAGATGAAACAACTTCGGGAAACACCATTAACTTTGAGGTTGATGTGAAAGGTGATTCCTCACGGACCACATTCATTAGGTAGATTTTGGTTGAACACGGGTCGGTAAAAGACTGCACGGCTTCAAAGGCAATTTCATATGGACTCAAAGGCATAAAATTACCAAATGAGTCTATTTCAGATTCAGAAGGAACGATCCAAGGATCGTCATAATAAATAGTGTCTGATGTAATCATATGAATGGTTGCAAATGAAGATGATGCGTTGAGTGGAGGAAAAGGAAAAGTTCCCAGTAAACCGACATCTTTAACTAATCCTACTCCAACATCCTTATATGGGATAGTCATTTTACCGACATGTTGAATACTCTCTGAAGAGGATGGGTCGGATGAAAAGTAAGACAACTGGTCTATTGTTACGATCTTTCCATTATGTGGGAACTTTATTACTCGGAAGACCGACGAAACGACCGCTGTCATAGCGTAAGACCAACTTCGACCCAAGAGAAGGTTGTAGTCTAGAGGGGCATCAACCACCTCCACATCTAGACTAACGGTTTTTCCTTCAACCCCTATAGGCAAATCCTGTAGAATGCCAAAAGGATGAAACCCACGGCCATCAAAGGCCTTAAGAATTGTCGGGGATTGATTTAGTGAAGGAGAACCAAGCGATCTCCAACACTGTATCGACATAATACACGTTGAAGCTCCCTCATTAATTACAGTCCGATGAATAGGCCTGTTTTTGACTATGACTGGGATCTGGAAAGCCATTTGATGAGGAAAACGTGGTGTACTATTTTCTAGATCAAAGATTATTAGGTTCGGGTCCTGAACATCAACAGCTCCTATAGCCGACAAAAGTAATTTACGCTGTGCTGGGCATGATTGCAACACTTCCAAAGCCGACATTGCTGAGGGTGAAACAGCTAAGTCCTCAACAATGTTATAATTCTGGGCCGCTCTCGCATGTGGATTGAAAGCAAACTTTCGAAGTATACCCTTGGCGGGCGGTTTGATTACTAAGTTTGGATTAGGTTTCTCGATCTGTAGTGGATCAGAACCGGGAGCTGAGGTTGATGGATTAGAATGAGAAGATTCTGCTTCTTTGCCATCAACAGGACTTTTACTACCATAATCTTGCGATCGAGTCGCAATCCTTACATGGGACATCATCAATATGGGTTCTTCATTGGCACTCGAGGAAGAACCTATCATTTTGCTATCTTTAGGAAATGGATCCTTCAAGACAGCAGGAATTTGGGAACCTTTGACGATCTTCGCAACCTCTGCTCGATGAGGGCAGTCTCTTGTAAAATGTTCCTCTTCACAAATAAGACATGGATAACGAGGTTTGCGCTTCTCATCATTGGGTTCCGACTTTTCAGTTTTCTCCTTTGGAGTTTTGTTTGATTTATTCTTCTTCTTTCCTTTCTTCTTTCCACTGGATTTTGATTTAGCTGGAGATGATTTTGATTTAGCTGGTTGGAAACCTTGGTTCGAGTATTGACCTTGGGGTAGATACCCTTGAGGCATGTACTAATACTGGGGTTGACCTTGAGGTATAAATTGATACTGGGGTTGACCTTGGGGTACATATTGAGTCTGGGGTTGACCTTGAGGAATGTATTGTACCGTAGGCACGTACTGTCCTTGAGGTTGCCCCCCAGATGCAAATTGTGTACCTTGAGGTTGCCCCCCAGGCATTAATTGAGGCTGCCCCCCAGGCGGTAACTGGCCACCTTGAGGTTGAGAATTGGGAATAGAACCTGACATCATAAGAATGTCTTCTACACTCAACGGCTTTGCACCATTGCTTCCAGTGAATAACCTTTGTTCAATGGGTTGAGGAGATGCTCCCGAAAAGGTACAAGAAAGTGACTGATACCCAGAGGGAACAGAAGGACCGCCGTACAAAAAAGATTCAGGCGATTGAGTAAACATGGACGACTGACCTGACATATTTACGGGAGTATAAAAACCCCTAGGTGGATAAGGAGCACGAGGTGGTGAAAAACTTAACCCTGAGTTGTCCAAATAATTAGTTAAAGAAAGATACCAAGTAGTACTTCTAGGTGGACTGTAAAAAATTGATTCACGCTGCCTTAGATCAATAGTAGGTTGATTTTTAGGGATAGGGATGCCTATTTCTTCTTCCGGAGCAAGTTCTTCAATAGCTATCAAACCAGAAGGAATATTTTTGGTAATTACTCTTTCTACCCTAGGTGAATTAGGAGCACTAGAAGTTGGAGAGACTAACCCCGATGTTGGAGTAACAGGTTCAGATATCTCAGGTTCTTCGCCTATATCACTAGTAGATGAAAAGCTACCAGCAAGTTCGGAAACCGAAATAGCTTCAGGATTATAACCTGTTTCTAGAGTTTGGTAATCAGGATGAACAACCAACGAAGACTCTCCTTCTTCAGGTGACCCTACTTTACTACCACTAGGAGTTATGAGGACTTTAAAACCTTCGTAATGGCCCGGGACGTCTTCAGGAGGTTGGCCCCGAAGTCTACGGGACTTCCTCAACAAATCAGCCATGGTTACAACCTCAGGAGACTGGCCCCGAAGTCTACGGGACTGTCTCGGTAATTCAGCCACAGTTAAAACTTTTAACTACTACACACGCAAACAAAGTAAAATCTCAAAGCAAACCGCCTAAAGTCTCTAAAGAACCAAACAAATTCGAATCACACGCCTAAAGAATCTAGGGTGTCAAACCACACATAAACAGTAACTTTCCGGACCGAAAACACTAGTTGGTGATGAAATCCAACATCGCAGAATTCAGTACAGAAATGGCGGGTGGAACAGTTACCCCGGCAACCTGCTTAATGAATAGACTGGACCAAGTTCCTCCACTTTAACCGTCTCGAGTGAAGTGAACCCCCCAAAAAATCCAAATGAGTCTAGCCGACGTTTGCTCCAAGTACAGTGGGATCTTCCCTCCACCGTCACCTTAGGAAGAATCCTAAAGATAATAGTCACTAAGGTCACCAACAACAACAAATATACCTGGGGGAACAATCTACGATCCGATACACACGCAAGGGCAGAGTAACAAGCTCAATCCCCTTGCCGGCTCCTTGACAATAATCCAAGGTTTACCGACAAGTGACCCCAGGCTCCTCGACAATGGTTAATCTGAGGTTTACCGTTTGTAGTACGTGCATATCTGGCGTTGTTCCCAATGAAGGAGGATTGATTCCCTCACTGGTTCGGACACGATCTCGTGCTTCTCCTTTAAGAGGAGCTTTCCCAGAGCATAAATGTAACAGTTGGATTTATCCTACAGCAAGATGAGCTACTTGTTTGTTTTTACTGTCTTGGAGAGTTAATTACTCTCCTACTCCAAGACACTAGCCTGATCTATGTTGGTATATCAGAGCCCTAGTAAATAAAAAGTTACTAAGTGAATTTTACTTTAAGCGTTAATTTTCATGGCTTTTCTTTAGGACAAAAGGTAGCGGAGATGAAACTTATGATGTGTAGACTCGACTCAAATCCACTAAAAAGATGCACCTAGGATGAAAAAACAATCTTTCCTTTTCAATGAATTCCCTAGCTAAGAGAGTTGGAGAATGCAAAATTTATAAAGACAACTTTCTTGGCAATGAAAATCAAAGAAACAATCTCTTTATCTTTTCCAAAGCACACAACACAAGACCACTAATTATTTCACGAAAACTTCCTTTCTCTTTTCAAAGACTTCAAACGCTACTAAAACAAACTTTCTTCAAAAGAGATTTTATATTTTTTCCTATTTTAACAAAGCATGTAAAACTACTTAACAAAAATCAATTTTAAGATCTATGAAAATCTAAGAGAAATGTATCTAAAAGCAAATCTAAGAGAAATTTACCTAAAATCAAATCTAATGAGGTAAAAGCCTACAAAATATAATTCCAGGTTGTTTTACTCAGTTACAATTCAACCAAGGACTAATTCATGCAGAATCATAAATCAGTCAAAAACAAAAATAAAAAGCTTTTGTTCTTTTTCTTAAGAATGAAATTCACAGCTTAACAAACAAGCCTTCTCGAAATTCCGCAAAGAGACAACACAACGGTAGGTTTCTCAAACAATGGTGATTTTACGAAAGGTCTAACTCCTAAGAAGACTGAAAAGACCAGGGATATCCAAGGTTTTTACAACTTCTAAAGCCAGAGTCACTACAAGACCAATACAAAAATCAAACCTAGGGCTAGAATTTCTATGAACTTCACTAAAACCCTTGATGCTAATGAAACAAGCTTAGATGAAAACTTCTGACAGGTAACCAGTGGATCTGGGCAGCAATAAATAAACTATAAACAAAATCTAATAGGTAAAAAGGAAAAAATTGAAATTTTCTAAACTTTTGACAGGGTACGCAGGCAGTCTGTTTGCACAGGTGCGGCCACGCTCTGTGTACAAAGCAGAAGTGCGTACAGGTACGCACTGTGCTTAACGCAGAGGGTGCGTACTGCTCTCAAAAACAAGAAAAATAAAAAACTAACTCAATCCTAAGCTATTCCACCCAAATTCACAGTCAATCAGTCAAAAACTAGAAAGAAATCAAGGTTTCTCAAATCAAAGTATCAATCAAAAGAGAAATCAATCAAATCAATGGATTCCCCAGTATGGTCGCCATTTTTTCATGCGGAAAGAGTCAATTTTGCGGACAAAACTGACCTCCCTAGAAAACAAGGCTTTTCTAGTGACAAACAAAACAATCAAGCACTATCTTTCCCTAAATATGCATTTAAAATAAAAGCAACCAGGTGTTTAAGGCTTACCTCTAGTCCAACGCTGTTTGTAGCAGCCAAGCCTCTCCGATCCAGATGAGCTCCTTCTCCTTGAAGCCTGCATTCACTAACAAGCAAACGATTACATAGCACCTGAATAACTCATATAATAAAACATTTTCATCATAAAGACCAAGGAGTTTATGAAACAAATTATATATAACAACTTGTTGATAAAAATGAACTTAATTGTATTAATTGGAAACAAAAGAAACCATTACAACCAGTGCCTTGGTGTTGTGCAGGTCCCTCCCAGGGTCTAGCAAGAGTTCTCCTCTACTTTGATCAGCTCACCCACTTCCAAATGAAGCTAGGAAAGGATTGGAATCTCTCCTCTCAAGCTCTCTAAGGGAGTCCTAATTTCAGCAACATCTACCCTTAGGAATGTTCAACTTTCAACCTCCCCTCCCTCTGGCCCAATGCCTGTATTTATAATGCTTTGGAGGAAGTTAAACAGGTCCACCATCAATGGGATAAGCCCCTCTTTCAAAGGGATAGCTCCCCTCTTCATGGGATAAGTTCCTCTTTCATTGGGATGCATGAACCATCTGGAGGCGCTCAATCCACATCAAACCATCTTCTAGAATGCTCTAGAATCGACCACAAGTAAGTTTTTTGAAGTAAAACTTGCGCCTTTTGACTTTTATAGGGGTACGCACCCACCCCTTTATAGACAGAGCGTACAAGTACGCAGGTATTGTGAACTTGAGGTGCATACACGCAGGTAAGAGTAAGAGAAAGTGCGGAAGCAAAGTTATATTGACTTTTAAGGGCTTTCTCTCTTTTTTTGGAGTTTGACATGAGGAGCAGAGGTATGAGACTTGCCAAGGAGGACAGTATGGTTATTGATGGAGCCATACTGACTGCAAATAGTCATGGTGACAAATTTTAGTGTAACAGGGGGGCTGCTTTGAGAAGGGTGAAAATAATCTTTTCCCAACTCAAAAAATCATGAACAGGAAAATACCATTCTAACAGATTTAACCATTTATCTACGACATCTGCGTCTATTTGACCCTTGAATATGGGGATTTCAAAATTAACTTGTACCTTAAAGGGTGTGGCGTTTCCAGAGTAGCTATTGGAAGCCGATGCGTCACCTCTGGGTAGCCGCTGAAGGATCTGGGCAAAGATGTCCATAATCACGTTCCTTTATCGCTCGAGGGCTTCTTCGAGCAAGATTTTGATAGGATCTCCTGCCCCCTCATCTTTATTTTCATCTGCCAAGGGAGGCCGTCGAGATTTGAGAGGTTGGTCTTGCAAAGGTTTGACCAGTTCAAGCCCTACTTTCTTATATCTCGGCCTCGTTGGGGACATGCAAAGAAAAATAGAGAAAAAGCAGACTGCTCTGATACCACTGATCCGGATTTAAATAGGAATGAAACAAATTATAGAGATAACCACAAATACAGAATGCAGTGAAAATAATACTTCTTTTCATTACTGTAAAATACTGAAATATGCTTACAAACAGAAATGGAAAGAAACCAGCTAGGGCGATGGTAGCTTATCTCTGAGAAGAGATGTGGTGGCTACATGCCTCTAAACTGTCTTACAATGAGACTCAAAGGCCTATTTTATTATTGAGAAACAATGGAAAACCTTAAACATCCAAAAACCTAACCCTAGAAGATGAAACGCCAAAATGTGGGCCCCGTTTGGCTAAATTGGTACATCAACTTCCCAGGGTCGTAAGTTTGGCATACGATCTCCGTTTGACACACACAATATCTCGTTAGAAAGATATATCTGAGAACTACAACTTTCGGAAGAGCAACATCAATCCATGGACACATGTCACTCCCAGTTTTCCTAAAAAACGTTATTTAGGGCCTCAAAATGGCGCGGGAAATTCAGGACCTGAAAAACTGCTAAAAATAGTAAACTTGCTACAATTAAGGAAACTGAAAAGATGAAAGAAACAATGATGGGGGTCCAAGTGGACTTGGCGGGTGGCCAAGGTTGAAGAGTTGAGGAAGAGAATATTTGAATCAATGATATTTCTCTAGCAAGAGAAGAAAACTAATTTTGACTAATAAAAATTGTTGGAGTGGATTTGTTTTTCGGCAACTCTCCTATTTGAAATTCATTTTTATAATTACAAATAGTGGTTTGTAGAAGGCTAAAAGTGGGTCCTCTTATAGAATTATGTAATGCTTAAAGCACTATTGTAATAGGGGGTTCATGTTGTAGGTAGAGAGGATCAATCTCCAATTTGGGAATTATTGGGATTTGGCTCTTTCCATTATGAATTCTGTATGAGAGGTAGATGCTCTTGCTTTTAGCAACATAGTTGATGTTTTGGAGGAGATTGTAGGTGATCAGATTTAAAGAAAAGAGAAGGAGAACAAGTTCAAATTAATTTATATTAGAAACACTTTTATTTTTAATGTGAATTTCATTCTTGATGACATAATTATGTTGATTGGATTTATATTGTGCACTACTATCAATATGAATACTTGTCTTACAAATTAGCTATCTAATCTGTTTATCTCATGAATCTATTATTAGTTGTATCTTTTGCTTTGATATATTAAAACTAGATTTCTGAGTAACTAGTTACTCAGAAATATGCCATCTGATTCTGATTTAATTTCCATTGGCGTTATGTGAACTACTTCCCAATGTTATTGGTTCATCTTTCATTATTAATAGATATCTGAAAAGTGTGTTTAGTAATTATAATATTAGTTAATTGAACTACTTCATTAGCTACATATTCATCTTAAGTCAGACATTTTAAAATCCCAATTATGTTAAAATATTGCTCTTGGTAGAAACAAGGACTATTCCTTCTTTCCATCAAGATAGGCTTAACATAGTTTTCTTTTTGCTTGCATTATATTAAATATTTCATTATAGAGGTCCTCTTATAAAAGAGGCAAAATCGTAGTTGTGGTTTGCTTGAGCCTTAAATCAGCTTAAGGATTTGCTTCCTTTCTCATGCATAACAAGAAGGCTAATCCAATTGCTGTTTTTTTTGTTGGTGAGTTAAAGGCATACTTTAAGCCAACAGAGATAGAGGGAAGGTAATTGGACGTAGTTTAACCAGTTGGAACCACCATTCCAAATGGAAAATGAGCTACTTTAAGTTCCCAACTGGGTGGTCTCCCTTATAATGTTGAATGGTCATTTTGGAAAATCAACATGTTCCTATTATGTTTATATGTTTGGTTAGCCATATACTAGATCTAGGGCCTAATAAAAGTTCAACACTATCAAACCAGATGATGTATTTATTTATTTACTACATCATAATACAATAATGCATTTTTACATACACACACACACATATCATCCATGCAATTTCTAGGTTTAGAAATCTTCCATTTTGTTCCCTTCTCATAGTTGTCGTGTTTATTTTCCATTTGTTACCATAGACCCAGCTAGACTGCTTGGTTGTTTTGTCCTCCCTTCTTCCCTCCACTTCCCTTTATTTCATACATCGGGCTTCATACGAGTCTTATATTTTCTATTTGGTTTTACTCAGTGCTTCCCAGAGTTCCTCCCCCTTTTCACACCCAAAAAAGACCAAGACCCAAAGCATAAAGAACGAAATAATATAAATAGTGAGGGACAATGATCCATGAGGATCCGTTAATTCAAATTGTATAGGTGCTCAAGTGTCATCATCAGTATTCAATGTCATCATTGCCTCAGTTATGGGCGTTGTTCAGTTTTGATAGTGTTGGTTATGATCATGTTGTTCAGGATTTGGGTTCGATAGAAGTGTCATCTGTGGCACAGGTTCATCGTCCGAGTTGTCGTTGCAAAGATAGCTGGAGTTGACGATGTGCGTGGGTTTTCATCATGGAAAAAGGATCAATATCATCGTGTCGATGATAAGCAGGTGTTTTTACGTCACATTGTGACGAAAGATTGTAAAAGGGTTTTTGAAATTCTAGATCTAAACCCTAATCCTACATCTAAGTCCTAAAGACTAAAACTAAACACCAAACCCTAATCAAATTCATGCCTAAAACCATGTATCAAATCAAATCCTATGCTAAAACTAATCTGAAATCCTAACCTATGCTAAAAACCCTCACCCTAATATATTAACCTATGTATTAAAAAAATACATTACAGATTATGTGTATAGTTCTCGACCTTGCAAAACAAATAGAAAACATTAATAAACATTACAAAACAATAAACAATGCCTTAATCGCGCGGGTATGTAAACTGCGATGAAGAAGGCATGTGGGCAGGGATTACAATAGAGGAGGTTAAAGTTATATGTCCCTAATCGCGGGCCGCTAACTGTATCACAACCGCCAGAGGAAAGGGTCATGTGACCGCATGTTGGATAGCTGTCAGGGTTCCTAACTTTCAGGCTTAGAAACCGCATGGAAAACATTAACCGTTATCGCATATGAACACGTCCCGCCAACCAAAACCGTCGGAGAGAAAGCTGCTGGTTATAGTAGGTGTTCACATGGGTCGTTAGCACCTCTGCCTGGTTAGCTGCCAGCTAACGGTTTCAGGCTATCCCAAAGTCTATTTGTGGGTTTTATGTTGTTAATTCATTTTAAATTAATTCCATGACCTTGTAACCTAATGCCAAGGTGTCAAACAATGACTAGACCGAACCATGTGTAACCCAGAAGTCAGCTCATACACCTCAAAGACAGTCAAGGAGGTTTGAATGTACTTGTAGGCCTATAAGAGGCAGTTTTTCTCATTGAAGAATGGATTGGTGGTTTTGGGTTTTTGTATGCAGATTCTAGAGGTTAGAGGCTGTTTTGTTTTCAGTGTTTCAGGGGCATCGGGAGTCAGATTTGGAAACCATGAGAGCATTGGAACACTGGTTTAGAGAGCTATCTGATGACGGAGGTCAAAATTTCCTGTGTATAACTTATGTATGACTAAATCACTGTGTAATAGACTCCTTTCTTCTCATTCCTAATAAAACGGTCACCCATCTTGAAAGTGGACCCGGAGACGTAGTCCATTAGGGACGAACTTTGTAATCAATCTTGTTGTTTGATATAACTATGTTTTTAATATTTTCACTTCTGTTATGCATCGATTTCATGTTTAATCAACTGTCGTATAATGTTCTTTGCAAGAAGTTTTTCCTCGGTTTGCGTGCTTCAGCTAACATTCAAATCATTAATGGTTAATTAATTCTACATCAATATTTAGTTGATGATCATTTCAGATCATATAATTTGGTATCAAAATAGGTTGCATTTGTAGAATGTGCCATTGAATGTTAACTAGGTCTAAGTCGCAACAAGGAGAAGGAATCGTTGAGCAGATCGATCTAGAGATTGGAAAGCAACGAGTCATTCAGAAATTGACCATGTCAAGACTTGATGCAGGTGAAAACACTGAAACAAAGATGAGTGAGGAATAGTTTCAACACATGTTCTTAACTATGTAGCAGATGTTGGGTGAATTGTACAAAGACAAGAAGGCGAGAGATGCAGCTTCTTCTTCAAAGGCATTGAAGAAGGAAAAAGGTAAATGGAAGAATGATAAACCACCTTCACCTCCATCATCTCCATCATCCTCTTCTTCTTCTTCTTCCAGTGTAGAATTTGAAACAGAAAAGAAACCTAAGAAAACATCTCTTTTGAAACTTGATGTTAAATTTGAGTTACCTATTTATGATGGCGAAATGAATCCTGAAAAGTTAGATAACTGGATAAAGCAGTTAGAAGTGTATTGTCGCATTCAGAACATTTCTAGAGATAAAACTAAAATTCAGTTAGCTACACTTAGAATGGGGGGAAAAACTTTAATTTGGTGGGAAAGAAACACTCAGATAGATGTAAAGCATAAAGGAAAAGTCATCTCTTCATGGTCTAAGTTTTTAAAAGCTCTTAGGAAACAATTCTATCCTTTAGGATACATGCAGCAAGTTGTTATTGATTGGCAGCATCTGAGGCAAGGTAAAGGGCAGAGTGTTCAGGAGTTTACTCAGGAGTTCAGAAAGAAAGCATTGGCACTTGGTATTTCATTGGATACACGTGAAACTTTGTTAAAATACATCGACAATTTACATTCATATTTGCAACATACTTTATTGATGTTTAACCCTGATGATTTTGATGAGGTGTGTGTTTAGGCCATACATATTGAATTAGGTGGTAGACCATTCAAGTTTTCATCTCAGTCGTCCAAAGAGTTGGAAACCAAATATTCTAGTGGCAGTAAGGGGAAGAACATTTCGAAGAGAAAGAAATTAGCAATCATTCAGAAGGAAAGGCCTACTTGTTCTCATTGCTAGAGAATCAGTCATGATGAATCAAAGTGTTGGAAACTTCATCCAAAACTTAAGCCCAAAAAGTTCCTTAAGGCAAAGGATGAAGAGAAGGCCATTGTAGCAATCCAAGAAGATCTGGGTTCAGATTCAGGTGATGAAAGGAGGATAACTGCCATGGTTACGATAGGTAAAACTTTTGATACTAGTTCAAGTTCGAAAACTAATGTATCTTCTTCAAACATAAATCCTTCACATGAGGATAAAAGAGTTGAACTATTCCACATAAGGATAACTTCTAAGCATAAAAATATTGACACAATGTTTGACAGTGGATCACAAGAAAATTTAATATCTGAACATATAGTTAATCAATTGGGATTGGAGACACAAAATCATCCAAGACCATACCCATTAGGTTGGATTAATAAATCAACTCAGATACATGTCACAAAGTAGTGTCAGTTAAAATTTTCAATTACATCTAAGTACATTGATGAAGTGGAGTTAGATGTGGTCCCAGTAGACATATGTGGAGTTGTCTTAGGAAGTCCTTATCTTTATGATAGAGATGCAGTGTTTTACAGAAGAGAACATAAATATCACCTAAAGAAAGAAGGGGTTGAATTTATTGTTAGGGCACATAAAGTCAAATAAAACTTGGATTTAATTGTTACAAATCAAGTTAAGTAGTTAATAAGTTCAAGTAAATATGTACTCATGTTTATTAAGGAACAACATAAGGATGATTGTTCGAGATGTGAGATTCAATTTATAGATCAATTGGTCAAGCTGGTTAATTCTTTTCCAAGATATCTTATTTATGAGCAGCATAAGAAACATGAGATAAATTTAATGTCCTATGAACATATTCTTAAATAAAGAATGAATTTCAACTCATTCATTCAACTGAATTCTAGAAACTATCATCATCAGCAGTGTATTGCAGGGAATGGTACATATGAGTCTAATCAGAGACTTTTTTTAGATGGTATGTTTATTTTCAGTTTCAGGGGTGCAGGTCAGTAATGGGGAAAGTCAGTGTTACATTTCTTTGGTATTGCATCATCATTTCATGCTTTAAAAAGTAATGAAGCCTCTTTTCAAGTAGAGAGGAAGTCTATAAGTTTTCATGACAAAGCATTTTCGAAAGCAGATATAAAGTTTCCTTATCATGATTTGAAAACTAATGCATTAATTGAAAGTGTTAGTCAATGGAGATATCAGTTAATAGACGAAGAAATAGTGATTCAATTAACTCAACAATTACTTAGATACTTTCAAAGTAAAACTAAGTTGCAACAGTCTTTTCATCACAGCTGGATGAGTTCTATGCAACAAGTTCACTTAGTAATCAGTCAACATGAAAGTAAATCAAGTCAAGTAATTGATATGAAGTCAAAATCAAAGGAGTATTTAAATATTTCAGTTATTCTGGAAAGTAGATTGTTAATACCCATTAGATGTATTGAACAAAGTTCTACAAATAATGTTTTCAAATATATTTTCGAATCACTAACTCATGATTCTTCGTGGAAAGAATTCAATTTTCATGTTGATAACACGTTGTTTTCCCATTTTCGCAAGTTGTTCATACTGCGGATGGAAGAAACAGGTTACCGAATCAAAAGGTACCATGGTCAGCATCATCAGGGTCATTAATTGCAGGTGATTGATCAAATGTATAGGTACATCGTCAGGTCAAGGTGGAAAGAGACGAAGTTCTACCCTCATCGACTATTTGTTTAGTCAAACTTTAGTGGTCCAAAATATTTCAAGTGGAGAGGAATGATCTAGGAGGATCCATTAATTCAAATTGTACAGGTGCTCAAGTGTTGTCATCAGTATTCAGTGTCATCATCCCCTTAGTTATGGGTGTCATTCAGTTTTGACAGTGTTGGTTATGATCAGGTTGTTCAGGATTTGGGTTCAACAGAAGTGTCGTTCGTGGCATAGGTTCATCGTTTGGGTTGTCATTGCAAAGATAGCTGGAGTTGACGATGTGCGTGGGTTGTCATCATGGAAAAAGGATCAATATCGTCGTGTCAATGATAAGCAGGTGGTTTTACGTCACATTGTGACAAAAGATTGTAAAAGGGTTTTTGAAATTCTAGATCTAAACCCTAATCCTACATCTAAGTCCTAATGACTAAAACTAAACACCAAACCCTAATCAAATTCATGCCTAAAACCATGTATCAAATCAAATCCTATGCTAAACCTAATCCTAAATCCTAACCTATGCTAAAAACCCTCACCCTAATACATTAACCTATGTATTAAAAAAATACATTACAAACTATGTGTATAGTTCTCGGCCTTGCAAAACAAGTATAAAACATTCATAAACATTACAAAACAATAAATAGTGCCTTAACCACGCGGGTATCTAAACTGCGGTGAAGAAGGCATGTGAGCAAGGATTACAATGGCAGAGGTTATAATTATATGTCCCTAACCGCGGGCCGCTAACTCAGAACCGCTGGAGGAAAGGGTCATGTGACCGCATGTTGGATAACTATCGGGTTTAGAAACTGCGTGGAAAACGTTAACCGTTATCACATATGGAAACATCTTGCCGACCGGAACTGCCGGAGAGCAAGTTGCCGAGATAACTGCATGTTATAGCAGGTGTTCACATGGGTCATTAGCACCTCTTAGCTGCCAACTAATGGTTTCGGGCTATCCAAAAGTCTATTTGTAGGTTTTATGTTGTTAATTCATTTTAAATTAATTCCATGACCTTGTAACCTATTGCCAAGGTGTCAAAAAATGACTAGACCGAACCATGTGTAACCCATAAATCATTTCATACACCTCAAATACAGTCAAGGAGGTTTGAATGTACTTGCAGGCCTATAAGAGGCAGTTTTTCTCATTGAAGGATGGATTGGTGGTTTTGGGTTTTTGTATGCAGATTCTAGAGGTTAGAGTCTATTTTGTTTTCAGTGTTTCAGGAGCATCGGGAGTCAGATTTGGAAACCATGAGTGGCATTGGAAAGCTGTTTTAGATAACTATATGATGACAAAGTTTAGAATTGCTTGTGTGCAATTTCAGTCTCACTAAATCACTGTGTAATAGACTCCTTTCTTCTCATTCCTAATAAGATGGTTGCCCATCTTGAAAGCAGACCCGAAGATGTAGTCTATCAGGGACGAACTCTGTAATCAATCTTGTCGTCTGGTATAACTGTATTTTTATTGTTTGCACTTCTATTATGCATCGATTTCATGTTTAATCAGTTGTCGTAAAATGTTCGTTGCAAGCAGTTTTTCCTCGGTTTGCGTGCTTCAGCTAACATTCAAATCATTAATGGTTAATCAACTCTACATCAGTATTTAGTTTATGATCATTTTAGATCAGAAAACAATAAAAAGTTTGTTACAACAACATAAAATAAAAAACAAAATATCATGGGCATGCTTATAGTCAACAATCAAGAAAAAATAAAATATACATTCAATTATGGAAAACACATGAGACATACAATAAACCCGAAATCAAATCAACTCCCATGAGTTTTATGTTCATTGTGTTCTTTTCCATCATGTATATGTCTATATATATATATATATATATATATATATATATTTATTTATTTATTTATTTCTTTCTTTCTTTCTTTGAGCACTTTTCAAAGCTTTTATGTCACTTCAAAATTTCAACGCCCCTCAAAATAGTTCAAGGAGGGGCCTTTCAATATATATATATATATATATATATATATGTCACGAGGGCATGCCCCCTCCTTTCCTTTAACATTACTCATTGTTGGTTCATGTGCATGCAGCTCACATGAACCCTTCTTCCTTTTTTGTTTGTTGGGGAAGTTCTTTTTCAAATGTTCCTCCCCACAAAATCAACATGAGATTGGATTTATTTCCCCTTCATCCTTGCGAGGCCTTTTTCTGGCCCTATCAGTAAGACTTATCTCATTTGAGGATAAGTCCCATTAACTCCTGCATTTGTTTTTGTAGCATTTAGTTCAATTTTTCCATCCCTTGTTGCTTCTTGGTGAACTAGTTAATTTTTACCTTGAAATTCTTCAACTTAGCCTTCAAGTTCTTGAAGTTCTCTACACTTTCAAGTTAGTTTCCCCTTTCATGTTCATGATAGATTCCACTAGCCATGCCTTTTATTCTTGCTACAACTAAGTATTCTTATGTGTTGTCTCACATCTACTCAGTTATTTAGTTAAAATAAAATAAACAATTCAGTTGCTACCTTGACATGTGAGTACAAAGCATGTTAAACTACAACTGTACACACATCTCAGATTCCTTATTAGTAACATGTCTCAAACCCAAGACGCACACACACACACACACACACACACACACACACACACACGTGTGTGTGTGTGTGTGCTTTCAATCTCACTATTACAGGATTTAGGAATCAACCCTTTTGCTAGCATCATTAGTTAAATTTAGTCTCTTTACCAAGACCATCCTTACTAATAAAAAATCAACCTCTTTAACAAGCATAGAAATAGAATTTATATTCATCCTCTTTCTTGAGAATAACAACCATGACATCTGTAGTCTAAGAAGTTCAGTTAGAGAACAATTATAATATATTAGTATCTTTCAACTTCTATTTCAAAATTGTAAAATATGTCATGTATGTGCATGAAATAGTATGAAATTAACACATAACCATCAATGACAAGAAATAATAAAGAAAAATGATAACAAATGATCAATTTATCGAATTGGCCAACCTCCAATCCACCGAGTCTCTCCTCCACATATTACATGTAGTCTTCACACTGGGCTATAGAATGAACCTTTTGACTAAAAAATTCCTCATTTATTAACTTCTTTAGAACATATAAAAAGCACCACCATCATGTTTGACTAGTCAAGAGATTTCTAGTGATATAAATTTTACTTCAATCCAACATCTAGATCAAAAGTTATGATCATTTAATGATCCAGCCAATAACTATTTTCCATTATGCATGTTATGTAACCAAATCACAAAAAAAAAAAATATAGATCAACAACTTGAAAGTAAGCCTCTTCAAGGGGGGGAACATCCTTTTACCTCACTGAAATGAGCAATTCTTGGATGATACAAATGAAAATACTTGCTTGGTATATATAGGAGACTAAAGGGTCACAATATAATCATGACCTACATAAAAATAATAATGTAAGGGCACAATAATAACAATAGTGGACTTCTATGGGGCACACAAATAACAATATGGGAGCTACTATAGTATTATAGGTACCTAATGTGCCCATCTATTTCAAAAAAGTGTTGTTAAAATTTTATGTAACCAGATCACCAAAACAGAATAAAAGATAAATCAACGACTTGAAAGTAAGCCTCTTCAAGGGTGAAACCTCCTTTTACATCACATAAATGAACAATTATTTTATGATACAAATGATAAGACCTCCTTCGTATATATAGGAGTCTAAAGGCTCACAATATAATCACAACCTACATAACAATAATAATGTAAGGGAACAACAATAACAATATTAGGCTTCTATGGGGAACAACAATAACAATGTGGGGGATAAATGGGGCACAATAATAACAATATGGGGGCTACATTAGTATTATAGGGACCTAATAATGCCACTCCACTATAGGGTCACCCTGAGGTCCCGAGACACACAAATATTCGCCACATGCCAGAGAGACATTTCATCTCTTGACCCTTCCCAAGCTATGCACATTACCAACTCCTTTGAGGTCTCGAGATGATGTCAGCCCAATATGGAATCACATTATCCTCATCTTTGTCCACATGGACCTCTTTGAGGCCATCACGTGTCATTCATTTTGGTCCACTTATCCTTCCAATAAGAAATTTTATTCTATCCATGTGGTATTCCCTCCACATGCCACATCATCATGCCACTATGAGCCCAACTTAGATTTGACTAGAGTCCTGGTGCTCTTGCAATGCAATGACTCTAAATTATATTATCTCGACTACTTTCCCTCCAAAATACAAGGTTGTGACACTTCCTATTATGGAGCCTAGATTCAAGCCTTCATGTCATCTCACCCTAGTCTCTCCCAACATTACCACATAAGGCACAACACTTCACTCAAGCCCAAGACCAAGAAGAAAATATTTACATCTGACGACGAAAGATATCTCCATTAACCACCGCTTGTCACACCTCATCTCATCCCTCTTGGAATTTTGCACACCACGAACCCTGTTGAGGTCCGGAGACCTGAAGATCCAAGATGATGTCAGGTTGACATCTCCCACGTTGGCCTACTCCCTTTCATCACCATCATTAAAAAGTGTCCACGCCGGGGTGAGACAAGATTTCCACCTGTCACATAATGAAAGTGAGCCTTCCATCATACCTTGGACACTCAATAGATTACAAGGATGCCAATAGATCTATATATATATATATATATATATATATATATATATATATATATATATATACACACACACACACACACACTCTTGGCACTTAAATAGAGTCAAGTCTGTCCCTCCTAAGCTTACCATACACCTTTTCCCTCACTTAGAGATTTGGACTATCTCCCTTGGGCTTGAATCACCCTTCTCGATACATGTAAAAATTATGAGCAACTCGTGTGTCCCCCTTGACACTTAGATGGAATAGCTTTCCTTCCTAAGCTCTATACATATATATACAAATAGTAGTGGGGATGTCCTCAAAACATAACTGAACCTGGGTTATCCCTCCTGAGCTTATGCGTGTGCGCGCACACACACATTATCTATACAAATATTCCCCCGACACTTAGGCGAATATGGCCTATCCTTCTTAAGCTTACACATGTATTTAGCTATACATGGATTCCTGTGACCATTATTGCAAATCATACAACCACTTAGGAAGCCATAATCGATCTTCATAAGCATGATAGATGTAGAATTTTGTAGAATTTTTCTACAGAACAGCTAGCTCTGATACCATGTAGAAATTTCACCTATAGAACAAACTGATATATGCAATGTCCTAAAGCATAATACTTGTTCTACTTCTATAAAACATTAAGTGGAAGCATAATCGAATTCATGAGCAACATCAAGTAGAAGCATGCATAACTGATCAAGAGAAATCAATCACACATAACACAGAATATATCATTGGGGAAAGCACCAGCATACAACCCCAACACTGTATTATCAATCAAGTGGAAATCCTCTTCAACATACAAAAAGAATTAGCTCAATAGATATCCTGCTCTCTCTGTACTATGATGATCTTCAATCAGAAGATGAAAATCATGGACTACCTAGGCCTCAATATATAGGCCACAAGTACTCCAATCTCCTATAATAGATCCTTCTCCATGCAAGGAATACTTACTAGAAATATCCAAGCATCTGATAGTACACTGTCCCACATCTGATCTCAACTGGGTCTCTAACATCACTGACATGCAACAGTTATCCATGAGTGAATCCTCAGTTATCTAAAATAATAGTTGTCACATGCATGCAAGCATTAACAAACTATATTTTATTATTTTAACAACTTGTTAAAATAATCTAACTGGACTTGACTAGTTAGAACTAAGTCAACTGATTCTCTCATTATAGAACTCATACTTATTCCCTCAATCAGTGGGACAACTCATGTGCATGCTCACAAAGACTTCAAATTCAAATTTCCTTAACTAATTAACTCAACTGAATTAATTAATTAATATTTCCAACTGTTGTTAAGACCAAAATTAATTTTACTTGCTATAGATAGACTAGGGACTACTATAAATAGGAAGGAACCCAGAAATGCTATTTTTAGAACTTTCTATTTTTAGCAGTTTCACCTCTCACCCAATATGGCCAATGACCTCACTGGCCAAACTACTATTTTTAGACATGTTATTTTTATCAGTTCTATTTTTAGCACATTCTTAACATTTCTTGTTGCACATTTTTCAACACTCCCTCTCAACAAGAAAGGCTTTCTCTCGAACCCGATCCTGTAACTCTGGAATGTTCTGCATGCAACACATCTATCCGGTCCACTTGCTCCAACAACAAATGGAAAAAAAACACTCCTAACTGACCACTCCGTTGGGCTAGGAACATACTCTGATGCTAAAGCTCTACCTGCTATTGACAAGTGCTCCCTCTCTGACATCTGTGCTACTGCAACATCTCCATGCATCTCGCACCATTGCACACCTCTCTATGCCACCTAGCACTGTGCAAAACACTTGTGCCTCTCGCATTGCTGCAGCCTGCTAGCTATGCGCTGTCCTGGGATTCCCTGCATTGTCGCTCTCTCTGCCGCTCCATCCGCATCTGTCTCTACCCAATCAGTCAGTTCCTGCTACTCCACATCGGGGCTCCTGTAGCAAGGTCTCATCCAAGAGGTTGGGTACCTCAAGGATCCTGCCCCTCCTCCTTGGGACGATCACTCTATATCACCCCACCTCCTACCTGGAGGTATGGTTGCATGTGATCCCTCAGCCCACCTGGCTCGAAGTTTCCCCCTACTGGAGGTCTCTACATGAGTAGATGTCTCTACTCGATCTCCACTCAGCTTCCCCTATTGTGGTTGCTCCACAACCTCCTGAAGATGCTGCACCAATCGTGGCTCCTCCACAATCATCTAAGACTTCTTCTGGCTCTGCATATTGAGAGGTAATATACCCTCCCTCTCAACCACCAAGTCTCCATCAGTTGCCTTACTTCTCAAGGCTTTGCATGCGTCTTGAACCTCAAGAGCATATAGGTTCTTGACCCGTGAACCAATCTGCTTCACCTGTCTAGTGATGACGTGTCTAAGGAAAACCTTTCCCTTACTGAAGACTACATCATAGCCTCTGTCTTCCAGCATCGCGATCGACACCAAGTTTCTCTTTAGTCCTGGTACATACTTGACATCAGTCAAGGTAAGGCGAGATCCATGATCCCTCTGAAAAATAACCGTGCCTACACTTGAGACACTATACTTCTCATCATTACCCATCGCTATGAGTATCTGGAGATCTTTCTCCTCCAAAGTACTGAACAAACTCTTGTCGCCGGTCATGTGGAAAGAAGCTCCACTGTCAAGAAACCAACCACTTCCCACCATGGATGAAACCATGCATGCGAAGAGTGTGAAATCCAACTCAAACTGTGAAGCAAGTGCCTCACCTTCAGATCCTTCCTCGGATCCCTTCTTGGATTTCCTCCGTGGACAATTTGTAGCATAATGGCCCACCTCATGACAACGAAAGCATCACACTTTCGATTTGTCAACCTTCTTCCCATCATTGGAAGAATTGGATTCGGAAAGAGAAACCTTCTCCTTCCCCTTCTTTTCCTTACTCGCTAAGGCATAGTTCTCCTCATCATGCATGGATGAAGAACTGTCTTTGGTGCTTCGTCTGATCTCCTCCTGCATCAAATCCGACCATAGTCGTTTCCAATCTGGCAGTTTCTCCCTTCCATTCACCGAGTCCTGGTAGCTATGCTAGCTCTTAGGAAGGCCAAGGAGTGCTAGACTCACTATATCCTCATCCGATGTCACGACCCCTACACTTGCAGGCTCATCCCTGCATGTGATGAGCTTAGTCAGATACATAGAGATTGTCTCATCCCTTTCACACTTGATCTTTCGAAGTTTGTCCTTTAGTGCCAGCTTCCTCTAATCACTACTATTATGATATAAATATTTCAATGTTTTCCACATTGCATGTGGAGTCTCCTTCCCATGGAGGCTCGAGACAATGTGATCTCGCACTCCCTCCAAGAGAATTCTCCTAGCTCTAGCCACACACTTCCTCCATTCCACCTGCTCAGTCTTGTCAGTGGGCTTAGGAATTTCTTGATCAATGAAATCCTTAAGGCCATTATCTTCCAAAACTGCCTCCATGCGATCCTTCCAAGCTATATAGTTTGAGCTACCATCAAGGGCATACTCAAGCCTCAAACCATAGAACACCATCGATGAAATAGATGTGATAAGAACTTGAGATCTATATCCCGAATAATAAACTTCGAATTTCTCTTGCTAGTATACTGTTCTTGCTTGATCACCTGTGCTCTGATACCATGTAGAATTTTGTAGAATTTTTCTACAAATTAGCTAGCTCTGATACCATGTAGAAATTTCACCTGTAGAACAAATCGATATATGCAATGTCCTAAAGCATAATACTTGTTCTACTTCTACAAAACATTAAGCGGAAGCATAATCGAATTCATGAGAAACATCAAGTAGAAACATGCATAACTGATCAAGAGAAATAAATCACACATAACACAAAATATATCACTAGGGAAAGCACCAGCATAAAACCCCAACACTGTATTATCAATCAAGTGGAAATCCTCTTCAACATACAAAAAGAATAAACTCAATAGCTATCCTGCTCTCTCTGTACTATGATGATCTTCAATCAGAAGATGAAAATCATGGACTACCTAGGCCTCAATATATAGGCTTCAAGTCCTCCAATCTGCTATAATAGATCCTTCTCCATGCAAGGAATACTTACTAGAAATATCCAAGCATCTGATAGTACACTGTCCCACATCTGATCTCAATTGGGTCTCTGACAGAACTGACATGCAACAATTATCCATGAGTGAATCCTCAGTTATCTAAAATAATAGTTGTCACATGCATGCAAGCATTAACAAACTATATTTTATTATTTTAACAACTTGTTAAAATAATCTAACTGGACTTGATTAGTTAGAACTAAGTCAACTGATTCTCTCATTATAGAACTCATACTCATTCCCTCAATGAGTGGGACACTCATGTGCATGCTCACAAAGACTTCAAATTCAAATTTCCTTAACTAATTAACTCAACTGAATTAATTAATTAATATTTCCAACTGCTGTTAAGACCAAAAATAATTTACTTCCTATAGGTAGACTAGGGACTGCTATAAATAGGAAGGGACCTAAAAATGCTATTTTTAGAACTTTCTATTTTTAGCAGTTTCACCTCTCACCCAATGTGGCCAATGAACTCACTGGCCAAACTACTATTTTTAGACATGCTATTTTTATCAGGTCTATTTTTAGCACATTCTAAATTTAACATTTCTTGTTGCACATTTTTCAACAATAGAGTTATAGGGAGCATCAAGCCTCCCACCCATGCATATTTAGCATTCAAGCAATCACATGAATTTCATAATGAATAACAACATTCTCATTTGCAATACATGCCATATGAAAACAATATAACATCACAGTGAAAATTCCATTCACATTAGCAAAAAAAAACACTTATCTTGTATTATAGATGAGACTGAAAACTAAGAATGGGACTTTAACTCTCCACGCAACCTTATATTGACTAAAATGTAGCCTTTATTGTAGTCAATCGCCCATAAGCTAGGCTCAAAATGAGGAGGAGTGCTCAAGGGAAAATAAACCAAACAGCTAGGTGTTATAGGAGATCTACAGATGACGCTGCTTCCACCCTAAATTAAGAATCTAGAGCACACTAAATAATATATTCCATGCTCGTTATGTGCACCCATAGCCTAATCTTGATCTGTAGAGTCTTCTTTTGTTATCACATTGCACCAACATGTTGTAACTTTTCAATGTACTATCTCAATCCACTGTAGCCTAAAATTCCTTTCCACCCCCTTTTTTCCAGCGTTGCATCTTTCTTTGTTCTCCATAGTGCTCATCCACCATTACCACATGTGTTTTTTCATTCGAATGGCCCCCAAACTTCCTTTCCAACATTACATTTCTTCCCTTAAGAACTTTATGTGTGCCCTCCTTTGAGTACCTTCTTGATTTATTTCCTCCCAACACTTCTTGCATAATTCTATCTTTCCTCTCCATGCTCTTCCCTATCAATGATATCTCTTTATGATCAGTCCTTTTGCTTGTGGACTTTCCCAATAGGAGTATGGGCTCATCCTTTCTATTTTTTGGGAAGCTCGTACACTTCCTCTCCTTTCACAAATTTTTAGTTAGTTCATTAAAGGCACACCAATCAATATAAGAGGGAGTTTTACTAAAAGGGCTATCACAAATTAGTTCTTGTTATATGTTTTGAATGCATTGATACATACTATTTCTTTTAAGCACTGATGCATGCTATATGATTGAGCATCGATGGATATTATATATGATTAATCATTGATTGATATATATAATTACACACCATAAAGTCTTAGTAATGATAATGATAATAGTGGCAACACCATTAATAGTATGGTATAAGGGAATATTGTTCTTTTAGTTAAGTGCATCAATATTTTTATTATAGTTATAAGCATGGTTGTGTTTATATATGTAAATCACTCTAGTCATAATATGTATATAATGTAGTGACATGTTTCAATGTTAATTTATTTCATGTCATGAGTATACAAATGTAACTAATCATCAAATCTCTCTCATTTCAAATAATCATCAAAAAAACCCCTCTCATTTCAACTAATCATAAAAAGAACATTATAATAATATTGATTTTTATATTTTATTTAATGAGTTTCAATTAATCATGAAAAACAAATAACTTTTATAATTATATTGATTTATATATTATAATTAATATATCTAGATATAATATTTTATTAAAATTACCTAGATCATGTGCATACAACACTCTTAGATGAATATCTCCCAATTTCCATATATACATAGTTATAAAACTAAAAAAATTAAGTGTTTTTTTTTTTTTTTTCGATAGGAATCACAAAATTTGGATGAACATTACATCATATCTATCAACAATGGTCCTCATCATACTACATATCTACTTATCTTAATAATTTTAAAGCTATCTAATACCCTGAAATAGATCTAAAAACATGAAAGACTATAATGTACTCAAACTTGTAGAAAAATATAACTTCAAAAATGCTAGGTAATGTCAGTTGTGGCCCCATCTCAAGTATAAAATAAGAGCATCTAGCCCTCTTCCAAGATATTAAATTCTTTAGAAAGAGAATATGCGATCGTGTTTAATCCA
Source organism: Pinus tabuliformis (assembly GCA_031772625.1). Classification (NCBI taxonomy): domain Eukaryota; kingdom Viridiplantae; phylum Streptophyta; class Pinopsida; order Pinales; family Pinaceae; genus Pinus; species Pinus tabuliformis. Next base: position 546,580,387 of record CM062818.1, read on the forward strand.
AAAAAACAAACTATAAATTAATCCTTTTAAACTATCTTTCAAGGGTCTAAACATAACATTGAAGTTGTGAGGCACCATTCGCCCCATTTACTATGGAATACCAATAGACATGTCATCATGTGAATGTTTTGTTAAGTGCACTCTTCACAACAATTTTAAAGCCAAAAATTTACTTGAGTTGTTATTTTCTATATAATGTTCATCTAAGAAATAAGTGGCTCTTTCAACATTACTATAATTATGATTCTCTAGTTTGCTCCCTCAAATAAACCCCAACGTAAATACTTAACAAATTGTATCTTTGAAATTTTACTTTGACTGTTAAAGGTTTCTTTTTGTTTCATTAATTATAAAATAAATCAAGTAAAACAATATATCTACTTACTAGTTGTTAATTAACCCTTAATACTTTGGGACACATATGTCAATCAAATGTTCAAATGGCTATGGCTCTTCTTTGTACCTTAGTACTTTGTAGAAAAAAATTCCATGGATGACTATCTTAATTAAAATATAAACATCCAACAAATATGAAATGCTACACAAGGAAAAGACAAGCATTGATAAACTTAGTGTTGAACCATTTTCCACCTTGTCATCTAATATTATGTATGAATGGATTCTATTTAGTGTTTTTTTTAACAACAAATCAATTGAAAACTAGTATTTATGCCAGAATTAAACTCTTATGATTACACATTAAAAATTAAATAATTACATATATTTGAAGCACATTGTTGTTGTGATAGTTCCCCACAATTCAATTAATTATCTTCGACCATAGGATACACATTTTTAGACATCCCTTTTAGCATGTTTCAGGTGTCATTTCATTCAACATCTTTAATTTTCTCAATCCTTCTTGGAAAATGAAAAGCACGATATAAAAATTAGTTAATCTTTATATGAATATAAATATAGTATAAATGTTAATTTATTGATTTTTCCACTATCATATATATTGTAATGCCTCGAACTACTTTCTAGAACATGCTAATACCTCTATATTACCAAACTATTAATAATAATAATATTAATAAAGAAAATGATAAATAATAATAATTAATAAATAATAAAGTTAATTTAATAATAAATAAATAAATAAATAAATAATTTTATAAAAAGTAAATGAGTAATATAGTAAGAATAAATTTATAAGAAAAAGTCAAATTAATAAAAATAAAAAAATAAAATAAATAAGAGTAAAATGTGGATTAAAGAAAAACCGAAGACAAAAAATAGAAATTAAAACTTACAGAATTACTAAAATATTCAAACTTTATTGTAGACAATAACCCATGTGTCATTATTCTATATTTCTGGTTTTACCACTTTATTTTTTTTTCAAAAGAAGAAAATTCTTGTATCTTGCTATTCATATGAATCAAAGATAAATTACGAGTTTCTATTACACCTTGATCTTATTAACAACATCATCTGAAACACTAATCTATTGAATTTGGTTTGAGGAGACTAGTTACAGAATCATTAACATCCTTTTACAAACACTAACAGAAGCCTATGCCTGATCCAAGGAGACTAGTTACTCAATTATCATTTAAGAAATTGCAGATAACCACATTCCTTTGTTATTGCTTAGTCATAGAGAAAACAAATGCTGAAAGGATACTAATGTAGTTCACATTTCATCAAATTGAGATCACCCCTAGAGGCTCTAGTCGTGTCTTCAAAACAACTTGAAGTAACCTAAAAATTTCTAGTCAACATCCCTCCATTCCTCTAGATGAATTGTACATGCACTTATAACCAAACCCTGTTTAGTTAGAGCATCTGTCATCATATTGTGTTCTCTATACACATGAAAAAAGGTAATTTGTTGAAAATGTTGAATAATATCCTTCATTTTTAACTTCAAGTAAGAAAGATTTAAAACTTGTAAAGCTAACTTCCCTTTCAACCATTCTATTATGCATTTGGAATATCCCCCAAATTGTACCGTTGTTAAATTTACTAGTTTTGCATTGAAGGGAAGGCCTCATGAAGCTATGGGTTTCACTTTGTTGTTGGACCCCTTCCCAATCCCTAAACTTGCTTTGAAAAATTAATGACAAGTCCACCACCATACTGACCTCTTTAAGAGGCACCATCAAAGAAAGCTACAGGAAGGACATTTTTCAGAATAGGGAGTACAACCACTCTTGGATGCTTAGTCCTATCTCTAGATGGGTACTCCTTGAAGAAAGCAATGACTCTAGCAGCTATCTGAAATAGATTAGGGGGAATTCCTTCAAAGATGACCTTATTTTGCACGTTCTAGAGGCCCCATCCAACAAATATGGGGATGGTTTGACTTTTTTTTCATGTGCCATCCATAATTGTAGGCACTCCTAAAAATAATTAAAGTTTCCTATTATGAAATTTCAGTCACACATAATACATTCTCCCATAACCTCTTATCCATCCTACAATTAATGAAGAGATGAACTATAGTCTCCTCTCCAAAAAGACACAAACAATAATAATTTGACCTGCTGAAGCCCCTTTCTTGCAAATTCTCCCAAGTCAAGATTTACTTTTTGAGTACCAGCAACATAAAAGTCCTAAGCTTGAGAGGAAGGCTCCACCTCCAAAGTTTGGATGTCCACCATTTAATATTAGGGGTACAAAGAGAAGATGTTATAGCATCATAAACTAAATTGGTCACCGCTTCTCCTATACTTTTTTCCCAAGCCCATACTAGCTTGTCTTCTTCCTGCGAAAGGAAAACCCCATTTTTGAAATATTTTCAACAAAATTATCCCATTCTATAGCAAGATCTCCTTACAATTCTAGGTCTCTTAAGCTAAGCCACTGACATTAAGAGCTACATAAGGGGTAAGAGATGTTGGCTTGGGCTCGTAGATAGAGACCTCTAGCATTAAGGAGAGATATAAGGGAATTAGAAAGAGTTGAAGCATAAGAACCCCATAGAAAGGGATCTTTTCCCAACTCGACTTGACATCCATTTCCTACCTTCCAAACAAGCCATTTGAAGAGCCAAGAGAAGGATGCCATCACCCCCCTCCAAACCAAAGAGCCTGCATGCACAAATTTTGAGACATAGGATCATATCCAATCAACCAAAGAGGAATTTTTAATATACTTATCCTTTAACATATGAATCCATACCCCATTTCCAAGAAAATCCCCCTCTAGGTTCTTTAATGTCTAGGATTTAAGAAAACAAACAAGATTTTTAGGCCCCATCCCCTCATGAATTAGGGCTTAGAAAAATACTCCCATTTAGCAAGATGAAAATTCTCCTTTTCCTTTTTACTCAACCGCAAAAAGCTAAATATTCTTCTTTGTCTAATTCTATTAAGAATGTAGGAAGGAACCTTTACCAGGATTAATGAATACACCAGAATGCTTTCTAGCACTAACTTGACTAATACTAAACATCCCTCTAAAGATAACCACTTATAGCACCAACAACCAATTTTCTGGTCCACTTTCCTGACTAGCAACAATCAATCCTCTTTCTTGAACTATTGGGATTTAACCAGAAACCTAGATATTTGAGACCCAAGTCTAATAATTCCACTTTATAAATGCACATATCCCTCATCTAAGTCAATACAAAGGAATTTGTATTATGCTGTAAAAATAAATATTTATGGATATTGACTTCCATTCTTGTTGCATGACAAAAGTAGTAATAATCCTTTTATAAATTTGTCATTCTTTCATGGTTCCTTCCATCATGATGAGCACACCATCTACAACGAGCAAGTGCATAATTATCTAAGAGGGAGATACTTTAACTCCTTTTATCCTTCCTTCCTTTTCTCCTTGAGGATTAGTTTGTTAAGGCCTTCAATGAAAAACAAAAAGAGAAGGGGGGACAGGGGGCATCCTTTCTTGAGGCCCCTTGAACTATCAAATAAATATATAAGAGAGCCATTGATTAGAGAAACGAAATTTATTGAAGAAACACAACCCATTATCCAGTTGGTGACTGAATACCCCAGACCTATTTGGATCAGTAGAAGCTTGAGATAATCCCAATTTACCTTGTCATAAGCTTTGACCATATCCATTTAGAGAATAAGGGATTCTAATTGTTTATCCTTAATTGAATGCAAGGCCTCCTAAGAAAATTCAATTGCCTCATGGATCTGTCTATCGAGAAGAAATCCAAATTGTTCTAACGAGATTACTTCTACCAATTTCTCCTTCAGTATTTTTGCAATAGTTTTGAAAATGATTTTATATACTAGGTTGCATAGAGAGATTGGTCTAAAAATATTGAAAGAAATAGCTTTAGAAGATTTTAGAATCATATCTAAATAGGAGGCATTTATTTGACTACTAATCCTTCCCTTAATCCTTGATTCTGTCATTGATTTAAGAATATATCATCATATTAAATCAAAGAAATGAGAGAAAAAATTATCCTTCCACCCATCAGGCCTAGGGATTTTTTCTTTAGTGAAACTATTTAGTGTTTCTTTTAAATCCTCTAGAGAGATCTGCCTCCCAATATAATCAACTTCCTCCTCTGAAAAGAAATGAGGGAAATTTTGCAGAACCTGGATCTACTCCAATAAATTATTTGTAGTTGGTTGATTGAACTATGAAGAGAAATGAGCCACAACAACCATTTTAAGACTTTATTGAGAAGACAAAAAACTTCCATTCTCATCCCGAATCTCCCATATGGCATTGTTGACCCTTCTAAAGCTTGCATATCAATGGAAAAACTTAGTATTTCCATAAATCCAATTTTCCCTTCTTTTTATCCTTCAGGTCTCTTCTTGCATCCTTAAAATATGGAGTCTCCTCGACTACATATTACAAAAATGGTGTTTAATCTCACCCGTAAAGGAATTTTTAATGGGAGAATGGCTAAAGTGCCTATATTCCTGCTCAATTACTTCTAAATCCGCATTCATTTATTTTTTCATATATTTTTCCTATATAATTTCATTTGTACTTAACTCATTCAGTTTTATAGAGAGCTTATCCATTTCAGAATGGAAATTAAGATGTACTAGATTGTACTAGTTGCTTCTAAGTAGCACATTGAAGGATTGATCCTTTAGCTAGACATGATTGAATTTGAAAGGATAATGAGGTCTCAGCTCATTAAAATCCATTTTAAGGAAGATATTCATGTAATCAAAAATAACTTCTGGGAAAATCCATGACATGTACTTGACTAAAAATGATGTCATATTTTTTGCAATGAGGAAATGATCTGGTCTCTTCGCTAACCCTTCCTAGCCCACTCATTCGTTTCTCCGGGTAGGGCCTAAAGGATTTGAGCATATTTTTACTAAATTATCTTCCTTAAATAAATTTAGGATATATTGATATAAAGGGTCAATCCTAGCACTTCTTCCCCAAACTTCCTTAGCTAAGGTTTTCAAGTTTAAGTCCCCATTCACTTCCCAAGAGGCTTCTTTGATGGAATGTGTCCTATAAATCCTTCCTTTCCTCATACAACCTATAACAGTTCACAATTGAAATAGGTCTATCTAACCCTCTCAATGAGCCCTCAAGAATAAGTGCCCACTTTTAAAGAAAAATATCCTTGGGAAGCCTAATTAAGGTCCCATAAAGTAGCTAAAGCTCCTGATAATCCTTCAACATATACATCATATACACACCATCCTAGCCAGAGTTTGGAGAAAATCTCCTTTTCTCTAACTGCTAATACCATTTTTCCTAGAAAAGAATCACAAAAGGCTTATGAATCTCTATTAACCACACGGTGGAATTTACTTTGGCCCTTCCCTCGAATCCTATGATATTTAAGGAGAGAAAAAACCACTTTAGTTACACACACGATAAAAGTAGATTCTCAAAATATTACAGGAATATGTTTTGGGTGCAAGTAATGTTAACTTTATTGAGCATATCTTTATGTCTTGGAAAAATTTCCATGGATTTCACATTTTGAAAAATATATTTTGTAGTATTGTACATATTATAGGGGGTTTTCATTGTTTATACTTATTATGACCATGAATTTTCAGGTTCTTGATGAAATTCATAACTAGTCCTTTCTTTGCATGCCAAATTTCTAAGTTTCTCACAATGGTGAAACTTTAACCTTGCCTTCGCAAGACTTGGAGAAATTTTTGGTAGAGGATGTGATTTTTGCCTTGGATCCAAGAGTTAGGATAAGTGTGACAACATGTCTAGTGATGGATATGGTTCTCGAATGAAACATTTCAACGCACCGATCCTTCCAGACAAGACAACCGAGCATGAAAATTACAAAAATTCCATTGAATACTTTGAAAACTCTGGTTTATTTTATATCTTTGGAAACAACTTATTGAAATATTAAAAGATATTCTTATTCCATATCTTTTTACGTCTTGGTTCCTAGTTTGAAATATAAATTTTAGTTATTTATAACTAATTATTTTTAAAATAATTTATAATTTGAAAATAAGTCATAAAATTTGAGATAACAACCAAATAAATTTTGGTGGTCTATGACTTGTTATAAATAATTAGTTTAAAATAAATTTTAGTTTAAAAGAATAGAAGTCTTAAAATTTAAAATACTTTTTAGTTTAAAATAGATGAAAGTTCTAGATAATTTTTTATTTTTTTTAAGATGATAAATTCAATTATGTGTGTGTGAGATATTAAACATATACACTTGCATTTTATATATTAGGATATATCTATCTTAACTTTACATCTATCAAGAATCGAGGGGATCAAATATCTCTCTTGAGGTGCACACGTCTTATAGAGTGAAAAAATATTTGAACTTTCTCGATGCTTTCTAGACCTAGAGTTAAAACGGATCTAGGATTGTTTAATTGTTAACCTTTAAATATGACACATTAGAGAAAAATACCATGAGAAAAAACCATGGGTTAAGAATACTATGGATTGAAGTCCGAAAATGTTAGATAGGACATTACAACATTTCTACCATATTGGGTTAGAGAATTTTATGTTGTTATTTTTTATTTGTTTTATATTGACTAAATCAGAATGTTAAACATTACAATATCACTACCATATTGGGATGAATATTATATATATATATATATATATAAGTGAATAAGAACATAGAAGTCCAAAGATCTAAGAGAGCTGGAAACTTGCTTTGATATTATATGTAATGGTCTGATATTTAAAACATAATTAAATACAAAATTACTTACAACTATAAATTGCACCATATGTTGCAAAGGAAACGCCGTAAGGAATAAATTCGAGAAGAATAGTGAGATATAGAAGATCATTGAATATACAAATTAGTAAACAAAATGTCATTCAACGCTAGAAGATAAAGAGAAATCACTTACATTATGCTAAATTTATAGATTCTATAATCTTTCCAACCTATATTTCCTCTCAATCTTCAAATATTCTCTTTCAAGTTCTAATAACAAATATTTGATAAAAAAAGTGCCCTTTTTCAATATTGAACTGTGTCACTTAATCAAAAGCTTATAGTCTTTTACCACTTGCTCTTAAGGTGATTGGATTTGCCTTTGCTTGTCCTTTATTAATTTTTTTGAGAATTTGGATTGGTTTGAGGCACATGAAGTTTATACTGAAAGTTTTTTTTTTGTTTTGTTTTTTTCGAAAATGAGAAATTCAAAATTTACCATTGGATTAACTAGTTTAAAGTAGAGGTATGCAATATAAATACTAATAAAGAGCTATGAAATATATATATCAATAAAGCTAGTCACTGACATAACAACTTTATAATGTTTTATAGGAGAGAAGTGGATCTTTTGTTGAGCATTGATTAAATAATTCTTTTAATTGATATAGCAACTTTAATTCACTATTCAAAGATACCATGGTGAAATCTTATGGTAGCATCCACAAGCTTTCCTTTATTAAACATGATATCCTACGAGACATGACTATGTATTTGATTAGGAAGGGGCCTATAAATAAACATAAAAGGATTTCTATGCCTTAGAAAGTAGACTCTATTCCAAAAAAAGTGGAAAAAGTGTGTGAAGTGTGCATTTGATGTTGAGATTGTTTCCTTCCACACAAGTTTGGTGCATATTTCTTTCTCCTCTCATTAACCAATTTTCAATATTGAACTGTCTCACTTGATCAAAAACTTGAAGTCTTCTACATTCTACCTGCATATAATTTGATCATGTACCTACACATAAATTCAACATGTACCCATTTCATATTTGAAGTCTTTTGTGATATCTATTTCCTCTAACTATGCCAAATTCCTACCAGTTACAACTCAAGTTTGCATACCTATTAAATCATTTTGTGCTAATTTGGATACAACCATCTTATATGCAATTTTACTAAGGAAATAATTTCCCAATTTTACTGAGGAAATCTAACCCATATTGTAAAGCAATTCTTGATTAAAAACTATTAATAAACATCTTTAAATCACATCTCAATTCAAAAACCATTAATAAACATATTTAAAGTATTTTCAATATAATCTAATTTAAATTTAATACAATTTTACTAACTAATAATAAATATCAATGATATTCTCATTTTTATCTTTTTTTATTATAGAAATAACATTTGGAAAAGTAAAAACTTATCTTCTCTTTAAGTTATCTTCAAAACAAAGATAATATCAACAAATTTCTCACCAAAATAAATGAGAAAACTACTTTACAAAAGCCATTAATGAAAAGATATAGAGAGGTAAAGCCTTTGGTTTAAAAAATTAGAAGTATTTTACTTTATAAATAATTTAGAAAAGTATCTACTTTTAAATACACTAAAGAACAAGAAATGGTTGGAAATATGTTGAACTTATTACGTGTTTGGTTAAAAAAATATGTTTTATATTTATATGTCTTTTTATCAACAAAATATATTGTATATTTATTTAAGTTAATTTTTTTATATACTAAAATATTATATAATACATAATTATTAAATTTTAATAAGATATAATTTAAAAAAATAAAAAATAAAATATCTTATCATTGAGAATAATGAATTTATAATAAATGTTAATAAGAAAACCAGGAACAATATAACAAAATTTCCCCTTTATGATTATTATTGACATCATATTCTATTTAATTATATTAAAATCATACCAAGATCATTATAGATAATGCCTACGTCCGAAAATTGTTGCCGTTATATTGATTACCACAAAAATCCAAAAGATTATCTACAGATCACAACAATGAAAAAAAATGATTACATCCATTTAAGTAAAATCGAACTACATATCCCATGAATGCGAGTACTGTTATCACCAAAAAAAATAAAAAATTCAACTATCCACAGGGTTGGACACATTTAGAAATCTGCGAGAACTGTTATCACAAAAAAAAATAAAAAAATTCAACTATGCACAGGCTTGGACACATTTAGAAATCCCCAAATTTAGGGAAGCTACTAAACTACAAACTTTGCTAAATATTCAGTTTAAGATTAGATGGTTGCATTGGAGGCCCACAAAGCGTTTCGATATCCAGCTAAGAATACAAGTTTTCAAGTTCGAATGGACCGACCGAAAAACCAGTCCAGTACCGATGTTGCGCATAGATTATTGTGTGTGAATATCTAATATCTTGGATAGCAATCTCTCACTCAAAATTCTATGATCCCCTTTTCTCCGGGCATCATTTATAAAAACCAACAAGTGAAAAATGTCGGGCTTTGTGTTTTCTCCTACTTCAAATAATTCACTATAAATCCAAAACTATGAAATACCCAACCTAAAAGACAAATATGTGAAAATTTTGGAAGTAGCGAATGTTAAAATCTAAATCGCATTGTGAAACAACAAACAACCAACATCCCTTTGTTAAGTGTCCTTTTCTCCAAGTTAAAACCCCGTTTTTAGATTTTCATTCTACATTTCATCTCATTTGTATTGGATAGTAAAAATGAATCTGATCACAAAAAAATATAAACTCTAAAATTCAATCATTAGTGTCTCAAAGGATGCAAAAAAACTACTTTTTCTTACCTTAAATATAAATGACCCTTCTGAATTCCTTCAATTCTTTTCAAGGTTCTGGCTGCCATTCAAATGCAACTGCTTCCGTATCCATCTCCAACATAGGTTGAAGTTCAATCTTGAACTTTTCTAATCTACTCTTAGTCTCAGGCTGCATGCATGAATCATTTTGCAATTCAATGTCTTTAATGACTGACAACTGCATTTTTTTTCATTATGCATCCTAAATAGAAGTTAGTTTCTCTCACCCTTGATATAACTAGGCTTTCAAAATCGCTTTCGTTTTTCTCAAGCTTTTGGTTTCCATTGGCATTTGAAACAATTTCCTCTTCAAATGCAATTGCGTCCTTGTGTGTATCTGTATGTTGAAATTCAGTTTTCAACTTTTCTAATTTTTTATTGATATCAAGGTGCATGCAGGAAAATACTTTCCATTCAGTTTAGGCACATATTTGTCTTTCAACATTTCATCTGAGTTTGTATTAGAACTAAAAATGAATCAGGTCCAAAGAATATGAATGTTAAAATTTAGTCTTTCTCGTGTGACTAGGAGATTCTTTCTTACCAGGCTTACTAAAATGACGTTGGTTTTGCTCACGTTTGATATACAGGCCTTTAAAATTCCCTTTCTTTGTTCTTAGGGTTCTGGCCACCATTCTCATTTTCTCACCTTTGATATACATGCCTTCAAAAATCCTTATCGTTGTTCTCATGGTTCCATCTTAGCAGCTACAACATCTCTGCTTACTAGTGTAATTGTGAGGTCGTTTCAACTGCAGACTAGATACAAAAAAAGTTATTTAATGTATAATGCAATGATATAAAACTCAAAATCCTTGAATTTCACTGTATTTTGGAAGTAAAAAAGCTTCAAACCCCTGTAAGATATTTTAAAACATTTTAAAACGACAATTTAATAAATTAGCATATTGGCAGGTGGTTTCCCACTTCAAACCATATACACATTAAAACTACTTAAAAAAAAAATCATACAAAAATCAAAACCTTGGAATTTCATTGTTTATAGCAATAAAAGAGGAGACCATTGGTTTACCATGTAATCCATTAAACCATGTGCTCTAGCGTTGAATCAAAGCTGTCTGTTGTAGAACCCTGTGCCTCAATAAAAGATTCAAGGTCCATAGTAGTAAAACCCTTTGCCTCAATTAAAGACTCAAGGTCTGTTATAGTAGAGAGAAAGCGATGAAAATGTGGGAGAAAACCTGCAAATGGGCGTGAAGAGCCTTTGAATGGTGAAGAACCTCTGAACGATGTTGAGTTGAGCTTCGCACAATGGTCCTAATGGGTTGAAAATGGCAAAAGATTTTCTGCTCAATGATGTCAATGTTTATATCAAAGATCTTTGTTCCAAGCTTCAGGATTTGGAGTCTGAGTAGGTTGAATACCATCGTAACTTAATAATACCTGTCACAAATCATTCCAATGGTCTAAATTATTTTAATTGTCTAACATCCAACTCAAAGACTCATGAAGGTACATGAGGATTGTGAGGGGAATTGTTCTCATAGGGAACACCTTATGGCGTAATAATTGTAGACTATTAATGAACATCATAAAAAAAAATTGTTCATAATTACATAATCCACTTGATAGGTGAGTGGGAGGAATCATACCTAGAAGTTGATGAACCCATCTTACTTACAACTTTTGAACACAAAATTGTTGTGATCCTGGTCATTGCAACCAATGTGTTGGGGATGACTTTCCACCCAATCATAGGCTTAGTTTTACTGTCTTTCTACAACTAGTGTCCCCTAAGCCCTCAATTAACTATTGGTGCTAGTGAATCTTTCCTATCCTGATTTCTCTTAGGACAAAAAAAATACTCATATCCTCCTTCTCATGAATTAAATAGAACAACTTGTTCAAAAAAAGAAAAGAATTCTTCATGCACATAATCCATGTGTTATCATGCATTTTCTATTTTTTGTTTAAGTTTTTCTTCACTTAGTTTTTTTCCATAATTTACTCTTATTTATTTTATTCTTTTACTTTTTATTAATTTAACTTTTTCCCATAAATTTATTCTTACTATTTTTACTCATTTACTTTTTTATAAAATAGTTTCCTTGCTTTATTTATGATGAACTTCACTTTATTATTTATTATTTTATTTATTTTATTGTTGTTATTAATGTTATTATTGATTAATTTCCTAACATGGGGCATTACAATTTACTTGACCTCCATCACTAAAATAATTACATTTTATTTTACATTGTACATAGAACTTAGGAAATTTAAATTAAAAACTATAAGAAGGAAATTGGATCCTCCCTTCCTAATGAGTCTGGTAGCCATCCACCTACTTTATAAAAAAATGTCATTCTTTTCCTTTTTATTTTCCTTCTATAAATAGAATTAGTTGTCTTGGGATAATTATTGGGAAAAGATGAGTGCGTAGAGTTGGGTATGAAATTAGAAAAAAGAGAATGATTTTTTGGAAATAATTTTAGAAACTCTTCACCTATATATTTAAGCTTTCAGAATGAGAATAGGCTCAAACTTTTATACAGGGAATGATATGTTTAAGTGTTATTTCTTTCGTTTTGAGAAGATTCATTGGTTTTTATTTAGATATCTTGAGTCTAATAGATCTGGTGAAACATGTGTTTTAAAAAAAATAGTAATGAACATGGTTATTAAGTTCTTCTCTTGCTGTTGAACATATTGTTTTATAATTCTGGTCATTGATCACTGTTTAGTGTTATTACTTCTTTATCATGGCTGATCATTGATAATTTTGCATCAATTGTACCAATGTCCAGATAGTTTCTATTCAAACAGGTTGCAGCGAGGCATGAGCTTTGTTTTGGTTCTTCATTGCTTTCATTTGACTCTTGCCGTCATTAAACAATGTCATTTGTAAAAATCTATTTTTTACAGATTCTAATATCCGTCCATCTTGATTTAAGATGTGTGAACAATTCTTTTTAATGAACTCAATGGAGAATTTTCATCTGATTTTACTATCTTGTGCTTTACTTTTTATTCTCTTCTTCACTATTTTGTTAACATTTGTGTATCTTATTGTAAACGCTTTTTTTTTAGTTCTTGGTTTGTAGTTATTGTATTAATGTTTATAATTCAGAGTACGACAATCTAATTAAGTCATTCTTTTAATTTGTAAAGTTATCTTAACGATGGTACTTATTATCATGTTTCATTTTGATTTGTGCTTATTATCATCCTTCATTTTAATTTTAGTAGGCATGAGCTTTTTTTTGGTTCTTTGTTGTTTGCGTTTAACTCCTACAATCATTAAACAATGTCATTTGTAAAAATCTATTTGTCATAGATTCTAATATATGTCGATATTGATTTAAGATGTCTGAACAATTATTTTTAATGAATTCAATGGAGAATTTTTATCTGATTTTACAATCTTGTACTTTACTTTTTATTATCTTCTTCAATATTTTGTTAATATTTGTGTATCTTATTGTAAACACTTTTTTTAGTTCTTGGTTTGTATTTGTTGTATTAGTGTGTATAATTTAGAGTACGCCAATTTAATTAAGTCAATTTTAATTTGTAAAGTTATCTTAACGATGGTGCTTATTATCATCCTTTATTTTAATTTGTGCTTATTATCATCCTTTATTTTAATTTTTGTAATATATTTATTGTATATTTCTTTTGTTTTGTTTTGATTATATAAGTAGTTATTTGAGATGCTATTAAATTTGTGTAAAATCTCGGGTTACGTTCCAATCTTTCTTTGTCTAGCCCAGCAAGAATTTGAAAAATGTTGCAAGAATAGCTTATGCCATTTTTACCCATCAACAAATACCAATCTAGATCCATCATCTTAAATCTATTAAGCATTGAGAGTGATCAAATCTCACGAGGTGCAAACTTTTCTTCAAGTTTTGTACAAAAAAGAGATTTGCACCTTGAGAGATTTGATACCTTTTGACACTTAATAATTTTGAGATTAAGATAATCTCTCCCTTTCAACACTTAATATCTCTGAGATTAAAATGTATATAAACTCTCTCTCTCTCTGATTTTACATATTAAATTTTTATATTTGTATTAACTATTAATAATAATGATACAAAACACACCATATATTGCAAAAGCTATTTTAATAATATGTGTATAATTATTTTTTCTCAATTATATTATTGTAATTTATTTTTGAAAATAAGTATTGGTTTATAATTATATTTTTATTTTATTTTTAATAATAATAATCAATTTACAAATTATAATTAAATTTAACTTAATGATTTGAGGCTTCTACGATCTATATTCTGTGTAGTGTTATCTTCCGTAGTCATCGCATTCATGTTTGAAGGAATTGACGTTTCCAACCAATCTCTGTGGTTCATCATCAAGAATAGATCCATGAGTGAATAAGCGAGAACTCAATAGGGTTAATAAATAAGGCTAGGGTTGGTATGAGAATGAATATAAGCCAACAAGTTCATATTCAGTTTTGTTATAATTTGTTTATTTAAATTTTATTGTTAACTTAATAATTATTTTAGTTGTTGGTTTTTAATTCCTAATTTAATATCTAACTTTTTTCCTTTTAAGATTAAAGTTAGGATTTTTAATTAATAATTAATATTAATTAGTGATGGTAAACGAATTAATAATTATCTGTATTATTAATTAATTTTTATTAATTATACAATTATCTTAATTTTAAGCTACGTTTGAAAATAAAATAATAAGTGCCTAGTGACAATAAATTAATTTATATTATTAATCCCAATAATAAATCTAATATTTTAAATTAAATTCAATAAAAACCTTTTTTGTTCTTTTGTATTAAAGGTTAAGTGTATTGTAAATTTAATTATATTTTTATACCCTTATTGATAATTATATATGATTATCTAATTTTAAGTTATGTTTGAAAATAAAATAATAAGTGCCTAGTGACAATAAATTAATTTATATTATTAATCCAAAAATGAATCTAATATTTTAAATTAATTTATTGCCACTACGCACTTATTATTTTATTTTCAAACATAACTTAAAATTAGATAATCATATAACGAATTATATTTTAGAATTGAAATATTAAATATGTTTTTATACCTTTATTGATAATTACTTTATAAAGAATCACACTTAATTTAATTTAAAATATTAGATTCATTCTTCGAATTAATAATATAAATTAATTTATTGCCACTAGACACTTATTAATTTAGTTTCAAACATAACTTAAAATTAGATAATCATATATGTTTTTATACCTTTATTGATAATTACTTTATAAAGAATTATATTTAATTTAATTTAAAATATTAGATTCATTCTTGGGATTAATAATATAAATTAATTTATTGCCACTAGGAACTTATTATTTTATTTTCAAACATAACTTAAAATTAGATAATCGTATAAATAATTATATTTTAGAATTGAATGATTAAATTATTATGTTTTTATACCCTTATTGATAATTACTTTTATAAAGAATTATATTTAATTTAATTTAAAATATTAGATTCATTCTTGGGATTAATAATATAAATTAATTTATTGCCACTAGACACTTATTATTCTATTTTCAAATATAACTTAAAATTAGATAATCATATAATTATCAATAAAGGTATAAAAACATAATTAAATTTACAATACACTTAACCTTTAATACAAAAGAACAAAAACGGTTTTAATGAATTTAATTTAAAATATTAGATTCATTCTTGGAATTAATAATATAAATTAATTTATTGTCACTAGGCACTTATTATTTTATTTTCAAACATAACTTAAAATTAAGATAATCATATAATTACTAAAAATTAATTAATAATACAAATAATTATTAATTAATTTATAATCACTAATCAATATTGATTATTAATTAAAAATCCTAACTTTAATCTTAAAATAAGAAAAACTAGATATTAAATTAAGAATTAAAAACCAACAACTAAAATAATTATTAAGTTAACAATAAAATTAAAATAAACAAATTATAACAAAACTGAATTAAACATGTCAGCGTATATTCATTCCCATACCAAACCTAGCCTTATTTATTAACCCTATTGAGTTTTGACTTATTCACTCATGGATCTATTCCTGATGATGAACTACACAGGTTGGTTCGAAATGTAAATTTAACTTATTTAATTATTTTTTCTCAATTATATTTTTGTAATTTATTTTTGAAAATAAGTATTAGTTTATAATTATATTTTTATTTTATTTTTTAATAATAATAATCAAACTTAAAAATTATTATTAAATTTACTAAATGATTAATAAAGGAAATGAAATTGTTAAATATGTCATTAATCAAATTTATATCCTCCTATGTTTTGCTAGATATTGAGATACAAACTATATTAATAAAAAAAATTTTAGAAACCATGCAAGCATTCATAATTTGATTAATAAAGGAAATGGAATTGTTAAATATGTCATTAATCAAAGTTAAATCCTCCAATTTTTTTGCTGGATATTTGGATACAAACTATATTAATCAAAAACAAAATTTAGAAACCATGCAAACATTCATATTTTAACATGGATCTTGTCCATTGCAGAGTTATTTTTTTTCCCAATTTAGATATCATTTTTTTAAACTTCAATTTTGTGATACATTCTTGAAATTTTACTTTTATTTCTTCTCATCTATTTCAACCCAAGAGTTCAAAACTAGAATATTCTGATAATTAGTTTGTAAATTCCAAATTTCAGCTCATAATTTTTGTTCAGATTGCAACAAGATGATGGAGCTTAGTGAAAAGAGTCGCCTTCACTAAGTGGGCCCGCAGGCAAATTATGGTGCAAGTTCTATTTTTGGATCCCAGCAGGGATGATCACAGCAGGAGTGACCACAGCAGGGATGATCACAGCAGGAGTGACCACAGCAGGAGTGATCACAATAGGAGTGACCACAGCAGGAGTGATCACATCAGGAGTGATCAAAGTCTATTTTTAGACTGGCTGTCCAAAATAGAAAAGTCAAATATTATTATCTCATAATAATATTTGGTCTATAAACTTGATCTTATTCTCTTGGAGCACTTCAGTTTGAGCTACAGATGTGGCCCATGCAGCTGTCAGAAGAAAGTACGCTTTTCTTATGAGTCACTTGAGTTGTTGCATGCATGACTTCAGTTAGAACTCAATCAATTGAGTTTGGTGGAGTTGATTGTGGAGTTGATGGAGTTGTGTTCAGTTTGACTTGGTTAAACTAGTTGTAGTTAGTCTAACTGCAAATAGACTAATGATGAGTTGTTAAACTAATTATTAACTCATAATACAACTATAGAATACATCAGTTAACTCAGTTGCATGTCAGTGCATGTTCAGTTCAACAGGGACAAGTGTTAGAGGATCAGATTGCTATCAGTTGTGACTATAGTTGTGCATGAGGATTTGCACAATCAAGGGATTGAGTATGCCAATGAGTTTTCTCATGTATTTGCCCAGTATTATAGCCTTTGCTCACGTCTAACACAGTGTGAGTGATTCTTTAGAGGTGAAATACGAGTTTGGTAAACCATTCTCATTCAATTCTTGAGTAGGTATTGAGCAGTGGAGGCAGGCAAGCAGTGGAATAGATTTGGAGATCAGATCTTAGCCGTATTGTGTGTAACAGGTGGAGCTGATACTGGATTTCTTGTGATAAGCATTGTACTTTGTAATGTTACATGGTCTCAATCATTAATATATAGATAGTTGGGGTTTTTAGCGAGATGCTTTCCCCGGGTTACATACTGTGTTAATGTGTGAATGCTCTTGATGTTTTATTATTATTGATGCTGCTATATTGATGATCAATGTAGAGGAGCTTATGTATTGTGTATGTATTCTGCAATAGTACATGATCAGGATAATCTCTGTTGAATATGTGTTAAATTATTCAAAATTTCTACATGGTATCAGAGCTGTTGATCATCAAATCTACTATTCAGGAAGTGTTTACATTCTATTTCTTCAGGCAGAGTCTGTAATCGGGCTAGGTAGCCTCTGGATTCATCCTTCCTTTGGAAGGTGAGATATCCAGTGAATGCCCATACAGTCAATCTCTGTATGAGAAATATTGTGTTCTCACGAATTTTAGATCGGAAGCAGTTGAGTTTGAGCTAGTGGAAATCAAATTTGCAGCAGTGTTGTTGAAATGTCTTTCAACAGATTGCAAATGTTATTCCAAAGCAAGAGCGACCTGGCACTCAAGGATAAACTCAGAAACAATAAAGGTGAGAATGGATCTTCATCAAAGGTATCTGATGAAGAGAATTACGCTTTGGCTGCCAAAGCAAAGAAGGGGAAGAATAAGAAAGCTTCTCAGTCTGGTGCGAAAGGCAAGAAGCAGGATATCTCCAAGGTGAAGTGTTTTCACTGTCACCAGCACGGACACTATGCCACTAATTGTCCACAAAAGAAGAAGAACAAGCAGGCTGCTGGATCTTCAGCAGGAGAGGCTCTAGCCTCACAGTTTGAGCTTGATTTTTCATTGATCGCATGGTTGGTTTCAAGTGTGATGGGATCAGTGTGGTTCTTGGACAGTGGTGTGTCTTTTCACATGACGGGAGATAGAGATTTGTTCTCTGATCTAGAGGACAAAGATCTTGGAGTGCACATCGAGATGGGCGATGATGGTAGATACAGTGCGACCGGTATCGGTACCATTTCCTTTGAGAGGGAGTCTGGTAAACCCTTCGTATTGAAGGAAGTCATGCATGTTCCAGGATTGAAGAAGAATTTTATCTCAGTGGCGATGTTAGAAGACAAGGGGTATGATGTTGTTTTCAGCAAGGGAAAGGATTTCCTGCACAGCAAGACAACTGGTGAGACTCGGAAGATAGGGGTTTGAGTGAGGAACCTTTATCAGTTGCATGTAGATGGATGTGCAGCAATGGCAGGCAAGGCAGAAGGATTGGTGAGCCGGGATGATGGCGAGTTGTGGCACAGGAGATTGGGTCACCTTCACCATGGAGCCTTGAAGATACTGCAGCAGATCACTACAGGGCTTCCTAAAGGCACTCTTGCGTAGTCAGATCAGTGCAAGGGGTGTACTTTGGGGAAGTTTGTGAAAGCCACCTTTCACGAGAAGGATAGTCGCGCCACGACGATCCTTGAGAGAATTCACACAGATGTGTGTGGACCTTTCTCAGTTGCTTCGACAGAAAAACACAGGTATTATGTGATTTTTGTTGATGATTTCTCTCGTAAGTGCTGGATCTTCTTCATGCAGAGGAAGAGCGAGACATATTCAAAGTTCTGTGAATTCAAAGCACTAGTCGAGAAGGAGTCGGGGAAGAAGGTGAAGGCTCTTAAGAGCGATAATGGTGGTGAATACATCTCGGATGAGTTCAAGGATTTCTGCAAGGCAGAAGGGATTCGAAGATAGCTCATATCTCCCCATAACCCACAGCAGAACGGGGTAGCTGAGCAGAAGAACAGAACGATTGTGGGTGCTGCACAGGCAATGTTGCATGATTAGGGCCTACCCCTTCACTTGTGGGCGGAAGCATGCAATACAACAGTTTATGTGAAGAACCGTTGTCCTCATAGGATACTTGGCATGAGTACACTCGAGGAGGCTTATTCTGGTAAGAAGCCTGATCTTTCTCATTTGAGGATTTTTGGTGTTAACATTTACATGCATGCGACGAAGGATGCCAAGAAGAAGTTGGAGCTGACCGTAGAGGTTGGGATATTTGTGGGGTACACTGATACACCCCACCACAATCGTGTAGACAGTGGTAAAACTGTTGTGCGACGGGATATAAAATTTCAGGAGGAGAAAGCCATGAAGTGTTCACTTGAGAGGGAGCTACACTTGCATGCAGATGAGGAGCTATTAGTTCCTAAGGATGAGCTTCAGGACGTGGATCAGCCACAGGACGAGGTTCATGGAGTGGAAGAGACCACTCATGCAGCGCCAACCATCAAAGGGCGAAAGCGCTTGACAGAAGCTGAGCGACTGGCTCAAGATGCAGAGAAAGTTGTAGGACCACCTACAGCCCAACGCAGGCAGAGACAGTCACCTGATCAGTACACTGGATACATGGCTCTTATTAGAAAGTGTGTTGTGACTGAGCCATCCTCTTTCGAGGAAGCTGTGGAGGATCCCGCATGGGTAGACGCCATGGTGGAAGAGTATGATTCTATTGTTAGAAACAGTGCATGGGAGATTGTTCCTAGACCGGAAGGGAAATCAGTGGTGGGTTCAAGATGGATCTACAAAGTTAAGTAGGTAGCTGACGGGAGTGTAGAGAAGTACAAGGCAAGATTTGTTGCCCGAGGCTTTTCACAGATAGAGGGGATCGATTATGAGGAGACCTTTGCACCTGTCGCAAGGTATTCTTCCATACAGACGATTCTTGCTCTCTCAGCGTAGATGGGATGGCACATTCATCATATGGATGTGAATACTGCGTTCCTCAACGGAGTCATTGAGGAGGAGGTGTACATTGAGCAACCCGAAGGCTTTGAAGTATTCAGCAGCGAGACGCATGTGTGCAGGCTCAAGAGAGCGCTATATGGGTTGAAGCAAGCACCACATGCTTGGTACACACGGATAGACAACTATTTCACAGGACTTGGATTCTCCAAGAGCGAGGTGGATCCTAACCTATA
Organism: Pinus tabuliformis; assembly: GCA_031772625.1. Lineage (NCBI taxonomy): Eukaryota > Viridiplantae > Streptophyta > Pinopsida > Pinales > Pinaceae > Pinus > Pinus tabuliformis. The sequence continues at coordinate 546,600,890 of CM062818.1, forward strand.
CCAGATTGTGGTGGAGGGTAAGTTGCTTATCATTGTACTGTATATTGATGATTTGATTCTAACAGGTGATGAGCTGTTGATACTGTCATGCAAGAAGGATCTTGCTACAGAGTTTGAGATGAAGGACTTGGGCCTCCTTCACTATTTCATAGGATTGGAAATATGGCAGCGCAGTGGTGGAATGTTTGTTTCTCAGGGCAAGTATGCTCGGGAGATACTGGAGAAGTTCAACATGCATGGCTGCAAGATTGTTGATACTCCTCTTCCTGGAGGTTGGAGGAAGGAGGATGCCACTTCGGGAGAAGAAGTGGATGCCACTGTTTATCGACAGTTGGTGGGGTCGCTGATGTATTTGGTCAATACACGACCCGATATATGCTATGCAGTTAACCAGCTTTCACAAGCCATGGTTAAGCCTAACGAGCTCTTCGGGAAGGCGGGCAAGCATGTATTGCGGTATTTGAGAGGCACATCGGGATATGGATCATGGTACAGACAGGAGGATATAGATTGGGTAGGGAGCTCAAGAGGTTGAGTATATGGCAGCAAGGACATCAGGTACCATCATATCAGAGATTGTGTGCAGCGGAGGATCATGTTGCTTTCATACATTCCAACGGAGGATCAGGATGCTGATATTCTGACGAAGGCTCTCACCAGGAGCAAATTCGAGTACCACCGAGGCAGGATAGGGGTTGCTGATAATCCATATCTTGTCGAGAGGGAGCGTTGAGATTGCAACAAGATGATGGAGCTTAGTGAAAAGTGTCACCTTCACTAAGTGGGCCCGTAGGAAAATTATGGCGCAAGTTCTATTTTTGGATCCCAGTAGGGATGATCACAACAGGAGTGACTACAGCAGGGATGATCACAGCAGGAGTGACCACAGTAGGAGTGATCATAGTAGGAGTGACCACAGCAGGAGTGATCACAGCAGGAGTGATCAAAGTCTATTTTTAGACTGGCTGTCCAAAATAGAAAAGTCAAATATTATTGTCTCATAATAATATTTGGACTATAAACTTGATCTTATTCTCTTGGAGCACTTTAGTTTGAGCTACAGATGTGGCCCATGCAGCTGTCAGAAGGAAGTATGCTTTTCTTATGAGTCAGTTGAGTTGTTGCATGCATGAATTCAGTTAGAACTCAATCAGTTGAGTTTGGTGGAGTTGATTGTGGAGTTGATGGAGTTGTGTTCAGTTTGACTTGGTTAAACTAGTTGTAGTTAGTCTAACTGCAAATAGACTAATGATGAGTTGTTAAACTAATTATTAACTCATAATACAACTATAGAATACATCAGTTAACTCAGTTGCATGTTAGTGCATGTTCAGTTCAACAGGGACAGGTGTTAGAGGATCAGATTGCTATCAGTTGTGACTATAGTTGTGCATGAGGATTTGCACAATCAAGGGATTGAGTATGCCAATGAGTTTGCTCATGTATTTTCCCAGTATTATAGCCTCTGCTCACATCTAACACAGTGTGAGTGATTCTTTGGAGGTGAAATACGTGTTTGGTAAACCATTCTCATTCAATTCTTGAGTAGGTATTGAGCAGTGGAGGCAGGCAAGCAGTGGAATAGATTTGGAGATAAGATCTTAGCTATATTGTGTGTAACAGGTGGAGCTGGTACTGGATTGCTTGTGATAAGAATTGTACTTTGTAATTTTACATGATCTCAATCATTAATATACAGATATTTGGGGTTTTTAGCGAGACTCTTTCCCCGGGTTACATACTGTGTTAATGTGTGAATGCTCTTGATGTTTTATTGTTATTGATGTTGCTATATTGATGATCAACGTAGAGGATCTTATGTATTGTGTATGTATTCCGCAATAGTACATGATCAGGATAATCTCTGTTGAATATGTGTTAAATTATTCAAAATTTCTACAATTTTTTCCCAACTGCTTGCTAACCATAAACCTGAGTTTTCCCTACATGCCACCCACACCTTCCAATGTCCCTACTAAACTCTTCATACTTCATAAGAAATCTATATACAAAATGCACACCTTTCAATGCCCCTAGTCATCCCTTAATACCTGATAAGAAATCTATGAACAAAATGGGAACCTCATCTGAAATTCAAAATTTTGTTTCATTCAAAATCCATTCTTTGTCAAAATTTCATAAGTCATTGGGTTCATTTTTTGTTTAAATCTCTTGTTTCAATTTTTAAAAATTTACAAACATCCATTGTTCAAAATTTGTGTTTATTAATCTAGAAACTCCAAAATTACATAAATATTGAAAATGAATTAATAGAGAAAATCCCAAAAGCCAACTTAAATTTGGGAGAGCTTTTTAATCAATTGATTTCAATAAACATAAAATTTTAAGAAATTCATAGATGTCAATCATTCACAATTTATGTTTTTTTAATGACTTTATGGGGTGTGTTTGGTAGCATATGAGTCCCAAATCCACCTTCCTTGTTGCTAGTTGTTTCCTACAAGGAAATGTACAAACAATAAGAGGTGTTAGTTGTTCAACATGGACTAAAAGGACATTGAACTAATTAGAAACAATGCATTAAAAAAACTAAACTAAAACAACATGAAACAAGCTTGTGAAGCAAAACAAATCAACATAGTAGGAATATGATCCTCTTTATTGATTTTTGTTAATGGAAAAGTTATAAATGAATATCAAAGACACTTGAGGAGAGTTACTTGAGAAATGGTTCTCAATAACTCTCAACAATGATTTCCCCTTCTCAGTCTTGGAAGCTCTTTTTCTCTCAAAGAAGCATAGAACAATATCTACAATGGTGGAATTCTCCTCATAATGGTATGCTAGATTTCTTTGGATCAATTTTGGAAACATAACAATGCACAAATTCTTCTTGTTTTTGACTCTCCATGCTCTTGCATTTATAGAAATTTTGAACACTCCTTCCCTCCTTTGGCTCATCAATGAGGTTGTTTGCCTCATAAATGAGTTGAGAGCTACCATCGTCTTGCCATTAATACTTCTTAGGGCTTAAGGCTTGAATGGTCATCCTGTCATGTCAAGGGATCGAGTGTTTTTCAAGCAAGTTTGCATCCTGAGGTGTTGAATGTGCTTCTAGTGACCCTCATGGCTATTGAAGGAAAAGTCATGAAGTAGCGAAGTTTTGTCACTAGAGCACCCACAAGGGTTGATTTTTTAAGTCAACCTTAGGAAATTTTTTGATTTTTTCCTTCCACAATGTTTCTAGATGAAAATGTATCTTTTGTACATACTTCTCACTGACTATGAGTGTCTTATGTTGTGTACAAATACGTATAGCATTTTTTCACAATAACAATTTTCCCCTAATGTATGAGGTTAGGAGCAAGCATATATTTGAAATGAATCATGTTTTGTTGTTATGATGATGCATCTTACCTACTTCTTGAGAGAGAGAAACTTTCTATGAAGATGATTAGGGAAAAATACATTGATTGAGAAATGAAAGGAAACCATGATTTAAGAAATACTGATACAAAATTGTCTATACAAGGCATACATATCCCATGCTTGTTATGATGATCATGGCTAAAATATTAAAAAAACATAAAGGAAAAATCTTGTCATGTTAGCGTTGAAGTGGACGATGTGTTGCTGGCTGTAGAAGATAGCTACTTTCACCATCAGGGATGTCTCTGACAAATAGGATGAACTGGGTGACCCCATGCATAAGATACAAATCATTGTGGAAAGAGATGTGATTAGATACATAGGTCTTCGACTAAATGAGATAACTACAATGGCCATAAAGTACGATACATCCCTGGCATGAGAACTTATGTCGATGTTAAACGCAAGGAGACTAGTGAAATCAATGGGCAATGATGTTCCCACTATGTCACTTGAGATATGATGGGTCCAACCCTCCTTACACTCGACGGAACTTAATAGATGGATATAAATTAATTTAAATGATTTGGGGTTGATTAAATTTGTGATTAGATTAGTTTGCGGTTGATTACAATGATTAATTCAGATATTTTCACTCCTGGTCTTTATTGCTCATACCAGCACCGTTGGATGTTGGACATGTGTCCACTCCTCGGTAATCACACTCCCACCTTGGTTAGTGATCTACGAACCCTATTCTCCCGGTCATTTGTGCATCATTCTATTGGAGGTCGAGGGTTTTACTGTTTGGCTCTTCTGGTGCGATTTCACTGTGTGATTATGTTGCTACTGTTGTTTTGGCTTGGTCTTGACCTGGATATCTGCTCGGCTCCACTGTTGGTAAGGATATGCTATTTTGTGTTATTTTTTTCCCTGTTCTTTTGCCTCGGCGCTTGATGTGCTCTATTACTTTGTAGGAACATGCTTATCTTGAAGGATTTTTAATTTCTTTGTGTGTAGTTTTAGCTGTTTGTTTCGCTGAATAGTGGCAACTATCCCTTAACTTGGTTTCTTTAAACCAATCGTTCTCAAATTCCACTGGTCATGTTGCTCTGTTGCGTTAGCAGGTTGTGGTCTCGGGGGTCTATAGCTTCGGCTTCTTCCACAACGACAAAGGTAAGCTATTGTTCTATGTCATCATTGTTTTCCACTTGTTACGCGGTTGTCTGACTCATTTGCTCCTTCGTGAGTAGAGGGACCCTTGGGTGACTGCAACCTCGCTACTCTGTCTCTTTATTGGTATGTCTTGAACCCTACACTTCCGGCATTTTGCTTCCTCGGTTCTTCTTTTCCTTCCACACGACACTTATATTCTGTTTCCGTGGTTTTGTTGCAGGTGGGTTCGTTCGGAAGGACCTGGCTTTTGTTCCGCCATGTGCTGGCAAGACCTGGGTAGAGTTGCTCTTTATTAATCTTGGTTTATTTACTTGTCTTTGTCGTCACTGGCTTAGAACTTGGCTAGGCTAGTTTTTAGGCGCAAGGTCTTCAGTCTATCTGGCGTAATATGACTAAGTCCTTAGGCTTGCATTATTACAGTTCTTGGTTTGTCGCTGTAGGGTTTTAAAAGTTAGGGTTTTTCAGCTCATTCTCTATTATTCTCTCATTGGACTTGAACAACGTTATTTTTTTGTATGAACTGTAATGTATATTTAACAGAGATTCTATGATTACTCTTGTGAATAAAAGACAAGATTCCGTTCTTCAGGGAATACCTGTGTTATTGGTTTCTATCCTTGTTGTCTGGAACTTGTGCGTTGTCCAAGGGTTTCTTTCGCTCGTTTGATTTAATGGATTTGGGACTAATCATCCACGTGTCTGTAGCTTCTTCCATTTTTTTACACTTGCAAGATCTTGCTGACTATCGGCCTATTTAGTTAATGCAAATAGAAACAATATGTATGTTCTGTAGAATAGAAATAAAAGAACTTGCCTTTACTGTGTTAAGCAATTCAACGTAAAAATTTGTAGATGGACAACTGTGGGATGTTAAATGTAACTTCTGTGTGCTCAGATATTTCTATTATTATTTCTCTTTCCAAAAGTCGAACCTGTTACAATGCATTCTGTCTCCTTTTGAATAATTTTCTGGAAAACAGTTTCTCTTAACTGCTGTTAGTTACATTTGATAGTTTATTTTTAGTTCTAAAACTGTTTATTTTCCTATGCTATGATCTGTAAAAGATAACATGATAAATGAAAATAATTAACTACAACAGTTTGTTTAATTCAACTTTTATCTTTCTAAATACCATTTCTCTACGAAATTAAAATAATAAAATAAACAAAATTAAAGTGTTCACTTGCAATTTCCTCCTTAGTCCTCTCAAAGACCAAATGACCTTCTGTCATGATGATCCCCTTTAGCTAGATGCTCCTGGATCAGGCTCCCGGGGTAATAAAAAGTCATGGCTCTGTTCCATGAGCTCCTCCACAGAATAACATGCTTTCTGTATCTATGCCGCATCGAGCCACGAAATGTCCTCAATAGGACGGTTCTTCCACTTAATAAGGTACCGCAGATACTCCTTCCTGCGAGTTTGCTTGGCCACCTGTGTGTCGAGAATCTTCTCGATCTCATGGGGTTGAGATGAAGGCATTTGCCTCATCCAAGAACCGCCTTCAACCTGGGTGTCCCGTTCTGGCTGTACCACACTATCATCTTCAGGGTTGGTAGTATATGGGAATAGGTCTGCCACATTGAAAATAAGTGATATGCCTATATCTGGTGGCAGCTATATTTCATAAGCGTTGGCTGAGAATTTACGCAGAATTTTACAGGGACCAATCTTCTTAAATTTTAGCTTGTTATATGTGCCCTTAGGAAACCGTTCTTTGCATAAGTGTGCAAGGACTTCATCCCCTACATTAAACTGCACTTCTCATCACTTTAAATCTGCCTGCTGTTTGTATTTATGACTACTGTACTGCAACTTTGATTTCACTCGCTTGTGTAGATCATTCATTGCTTCGGTGAAATCTTCCCCATCAACACTTCTCTTTTCCAATTTTCCCAAATCCCGCAACTCATGTACTCCACGAGGATGCATTCCATACAGGATCTGAAATGGACTGTGTTCGATGCTGCAGTTTGGTGAATCATTATAAGAGAATTCTGCTTGAGCAAGCACACGATCCCATAATTGTGAATTTTCTCCAGTCAGGCTTCGTAGCAGGTTCCCCAAACTCCTGTTCACCACTTCCGTTTGCCTGTCAGTCTGCGGATGATATGCAGAGTTGAAGTTCAATTATGTATCCAACTTCTTCCACAGGGTGCGCCAAAAGTGTCCTGTGAATTTCACGTCCCTGTCAGAAATAATAGATCTGGGTAGGTCGTGTAATCTGACAATCTCAATGAAAAATAGGTGAGCTACGTGAGTGGCATCACTGGTTTTTCGACAAGGGATGAAATGCGCCATCTTCGAAAACCTATCTACCACCACCATCATCGAGTCGTAACCTCACTGCATTCTAGGCAGTCCCAAGACAAAGTCAATGCTGACTAAGTCCCATGGTCTACTTGGAATAGGTAATGGTGTGTAAAGTCTGGTGTTTTGATTGTGTCCTTTCACCAATTGGCAGACTTTACACCTACTCACATATCGCTGCACATCCCTTCGCATTCTTGGCCAGTAATAAAAGTGTCCAAGCTAATCTAAAGTTTTGTCTATGCTGAAATGTCTGGCTAGACCTCCACTGTGCTTCTCCCAAATAATATTTTCTCTCATCGAACAATCAGGAATACATAACTGTCCCCTTTAAACAATAACTTCTATAAATTGTAGTCCAACCATGGACTATTGTTCCTTAGTAAGGGATTCTGACAGGCTTCATAAGCCTCTTTGAAATCCACGTCGGTCTGATACAAGTCTTTCAAATGCTCAAAGCCCAACACTTGTATCGTACTTTCCTGTAAGAGCAAGGCTCTTCTACTCAACGCATTTGCTACCTTGTTGGCCTGCTTGCTGATGTGTTTCAACACAAAGGTGAAACTCTGCAAATATTCGACCCACTTGGCATGCTTGTGATTTAGTTTATGTTGTTGCATCACATATTGCAACGTAGAATTATCAGAAAATAAAACAAACTCACTCCCCAGTAGATAGTGTCTCCAATGCTTCAGTGCTTGGACGACAACATAGAATTCCTTGTCATAGGATGAATACTTCTGCCTGCTCTCATTCAACTTCTTGCTAAAAAACGCAACAGGTTTGTCTTCTTGGCTGAGTACATCTCGAATGGCTGTACCTCTTGCATCACAGTGAACCTGGAAAAGCTTATTAAAATTTGGTAACCTTAAAATTGGCCTTTCTGTAATTTTCTTCTTTAGGAGCTGAAATCTTTTCTCTGCTGCCTCGGTCCAATGAAAAGGCTAACTTGCCTTTTTTATAGTGTCTAACATAGGCACGCAGATTTCACTGAAATTTCTTATAAATTTGTGATAAAAACTTGCCAGCCCATGAAAACTACGTACCTCAAACAAGATTTTCGGAGATGGCCAGTTAATGACCGCTGCAATATTTTTTGGGTCCATCTTCAACTCATTTTCTGCAATTACAAAGCCCATATAAACTAGTTCTCTTTGTAGGAAAGTATATTTTTTCAAATTTATCAGCAGATTATTCTGCTGCAATTTCTCCAGCACCCTTCGAACATGTCAAAAGTGTTCCTCCTTAGTCTTGTTGAAAATTAATATGTCATCAAGGTACACTATTACAAACTTTCTGATGAACTCTTTCAACATTTCATTCATCAGTTGCATAAAAGTACTAGGGGCATTACTTAAACCAAATGGCATGACTAGCCATTCGTACATCCCTTCATTGGTCTTGAAGGCTGTCTTCCACTCATCTCCTTCCCTGATCCGGATCTGATGATAGCCACTCTTTAGATCTATCTTCATGAAGTATGCTGCCCCACTTAGACAGTCCATCATATCGTTCATCCGTGGTAGTGGAAATCTGTACCTAATGGTGATTTTATTGATGGCCCACGAATCCGTGCACATTCGCCATCCTCCTCCTTTCTTGGGAGTGAGAACTATTAGTACTACACAAGAGCTCAAACTCTCCCTTATTAGGACTTTATCTAGCAATTCCTGCACCTGTTTTCTAATCTCCTCATTATCTTCGGGGCTCATCCGATATGCTGCCTTATTTGGTAGACTTGCTCCAGGTATAAAGTCGATATGATGACTGATACTTCTTTTGGGAGGAAACTTGTCTAACAAATCGTCGACTACAATATCATTGACTTCCTGTAGCATTTTTTGAATTTCTGCAGGAAAATCAAACATTTCTGTGTGCAACAACACTATCTTGGCCCTCCTCACAATAGCATAGTTCACTTCACTTTCTTCGATCTGTTTCAAAAATTGTTTTCCACCCATTAGTAATGCTTTCGTCCCGCTTGTTTTTGCTGTCTCCTCCTCCTTGATGGGCACAAGTGTGTGCTTGATCCCATCTTTAACAAACTTGTAGCAGTTTGTCTTCCCGTCATGTACTACCTTTTGATCATACTGCCATGGTCTTCCTAGCAGTATGTGACACACGTCCATTGGCATAATATCACAAATAACTTTGTCTTTGTACTTGCCAATGTGGAACTCAACTTCACACTGTTCGTCAACCAACAGCTGATGGCCTTTCTGCAGCCATGACACCTTGTAAGGGGTGGGGTGCTTCAGCTGCTTCAAACCCAACTTCTCTACCATCTCGGTGGCAACCAAATTATCTGTACTCCCACTGTCGATGATCAACTTGCAGCATTTCCCGTGCGATTTGCAAACTGTCTAGAATAATGCTTTCCTTTGAGTTTGTTCAGCTGTTTCTTTGGCTGGTTTCAACAACACTTTGTTCAAAACTAAGGCTTCCCCTATTTCTGGCACATTTTTTGCTTCTTGGGGTGGTGCCTCTGCTTCCTCAGGCTATGCAACAAATGTTCCTCTCTGGCCAGCTTGTTCCGCTTCAGGGCATTCAAAAGATCTGTGCCCCCATTTGTGGCACCTGTAGCACTGATAGTTAGCTCCTCTACCTCGGCCATTCCCTCTTCCTCGCTGATATGGCCTGCCACCTCTAGTGCTGTCTCCTTTTTCTACTATTCCTGAAGCCTTGGAGCTGCTGCCCTCTTCACTATTACTGGCAGTTCGTCCTCTGCCATAGGACTGTCCTCGTCCTCTGTCGGTTCCCCATCCTCTCCTAGCATTTTGTTTTCTAGTGATCTTTTCCTCTGCCTTCACAGCACTCTGGTAGGCTTCTTCTATATTTTTTGGGGAAAGAATGCTGATTTCATCCAATATTTCCAGTCTCAAACCATTTACGTACCTTGCTGTTTTCTCCGGGGTGTCCTCGGTGTAACCAGCTCTTAAGTTTACCTGGTAGAATTCTTCCGTATACTCTCTCACTGTCATCCCTTTTTGTCTCAAATTTTGCACTTGCCGATGCAGTGCAATCTGGTAATCCTTAGGCAGAAATCTACCTTTCAGCTTGGCCACCATCCTTGGCCATTTCTTTATTGGCAACTTGTTCATCCTTCTTCTTTCCGCTTGGACACTGTCCCACCACAGGGTTGCGTGTCCTTTCAGCTTTGTTGCAGTGAACTTAACTCTCCGGTCCTCACTGACCTCTTCACACTCAAAATACTTGTCCAATTCGCTGATCCAGTCCAACAGAACTTCTGTGGACAAGCTGCCATCATAATTTGGGATCTCTGGTTTGGGCTTGCTGCTAGCCAATAGGACCGACCTCAACAACCTCATCTCTGACCCTTCTTCATCCGATCCATCTGTTGTAACTATGGCTTCTTCTTCGCTGTCATCTCCTACCTCTAGATCCCTTCTCCTTCCTGCTTCAACTGCCTCCAAACGAGCAGTAAGGATCCTTATTTCTTCTCTCAGTCCTTCATCTACTACTCTGCGCACACCTCTCCCACGTCCTCATCTTCCAACTTCCATGTCTATCCTAGCACTTTCAATTTCTTACTCTGATACCACTTGATGGGTCCAGCCCTCGTTACACTCGACAAACCTTAATAGATGGATATAAATTAATTTAAATGATTTGGGGTTGATTAACTGTGTGATTAGATTAGTCTGCGGTTGATTGAAACGATTAATACATAAATTTTCATTCCCGGTCTTTATTGCTCGTACCAACACCATTGGATGTTGGACATGTGTCCACTCCTCAGTAATCACACTCCCACCTTGGTTAATGATCCGCGAACCCTATTCTCCCAGTCATTTGTGCGTCATTCTATTGGAGGTCGAGGGTTTTACTGTTTAGCTCTTCTGGTGCGATTTCACTGTGTGATTATGCTGCTACTGTTGTTTTGGCTCGGTCTTGACCTGGATATCTGCGCGGCTCCACTACTGGTAAGGATACGCTATTCTGTGTTATTTTTTCCCTGTTCTTCTGCCTCAGTGTTTGATGTGCTCTGTTACTTTGTGGGAACACGCTTGTCTTGAAGGATTTTTAATTTATCTGTGTGTAGTTTTAGCTGTTTGTTTCATTGAACAGTGGCGACTGTCCCTTATCTTGGTTTCTTTAAACCAATCGTTCTCAAATTCCACTAATCATGTTGCTCTGTTGCATTAGCAGGTTGTGGTCTCGGGGTCTACAACTTCGGCTTCTTCCACAGTGACAAAGGTAAGCTATTGTTCTATGCCATCATTGTTTTCCACTTGTTACGTGGTTGTCTGACTCATTTGCTCGTTCGTGAGCAAAGGGACCCTTGGGTGACTGCAACCTCGGTGCTTTGTCTCTTTATTGGTAAGTCCTGAACCCTACGCTTTCGGCATTTTTCTTCCTCAGTTCTTCTTTTCCTTCCACACGACACTTAGATTCTATTTCGGTGGTTTTGTTGCAGGTGGGTTCGTTTGGAAGGACCTGGCTTCTGTTTCGTCACGTGCTGGCAAGACCCAGGGTAGGGTCACTCCTTATTAATCTTGGTTTATTTACTTGTCTCTGTCATCGCTAGCTTATAACATGGCTAGGCTAGTTTTTAGGCGCAAGGTCTTCGGTCTGTCCGGCGTAATGTAACTAAGTCCTTAGGCTTGCATTATTACAGTTCTTGGTTTGTCACTGTAGGGTTTTACAAGTTAGGGTTTTTCAACCCGTTCTCTATTACACTCTCATTGGACTTGAACAATGTTATTTTTTTGTATGGGCTGTAATGTATATCTAACAGAGATTCTATGATTACTCTTGTGAATAAAAGAAAAGATTTCGTTCTTCAGGGAATACTTGTGTTATTGGTTTTTGTCCTTGCCGTCTAGAACTTGTGCATTGTCCAATGGCTCGTTTGATTTAATGGGTCTGGGACTAATCATCCACGTCTCTATAGCTTCTTCCATTTTTTACACTTGCAAGATCTTGCTGACTATCGGTCTGTTTAGTTAATGCAAATAGAACCAATATGTACGTTCTGTCCAATAGAAATAAAAGAACTTGCCTTTACTGTGTTAAGAAATTCAATGTAAAAATCTGTAGATGGACAATTGTGGGATGTTAAATGTAACTTCTGTGTGCTCAGAGATTTCTATTATTATTTCTCTTTCCAAAAGTTGAACCTATTACAATGTATTCTGTCTCTTTTTGAATAATTTTCTGGAAAACAATTTCTCTTAACTGCTGTTAGTTACATTTGATAGTTTATTTTTAGTTCTAAAACTGTTTATTTCCCTACGCTATGATCTGTAAAAGATAACATGATAAATGAAAACAATTTACAACAGTTTGTTTAATTCAACTTTTATCTTTCTAAATATTGTTTCTCTAAGAAATTAAAATAATAAAAGAAATGAAATTAAAGTGTTCACTTGCAATTTCCTCCTCAGTCCTCTCAGAGACCAAATGACCTTCTGTCATGATGATCCCCTTCAGCTAGATGCCCTTGCATCAAGATAATTCTGAAAAGGTGGGGTGAAATCAAGGTACTGCTTCAATTTTAGAGGATGAGTGTTAATGTTGACAAAAAATAAGCTCAAACCACCCAAAAAATGATTATGAGAAATCCATATGAAGTTAAGAAAGATGTTGTAACTTGATGGGCCAAAGGCATGGTAACAAGAGTTGACAATATAGGAGGGATACAAAAAATTTCCCAAGTTTGGAGCTGTGATGCAAGTGGTGGCAATAAAAAAAAACTGATGAGGTGTATGCCCCTACAGTTCGTAAGATGTCCAAGGGAGGTTTATGTACGTTCTGACTGCCATGGTAGATGTATGAACAAATGGTGATCAATGCTGTGGGTGTGAGGTGGGTAAAAATAAAAATCCAACCAAGGGAAACTAAGTACTACCACCAAGTAACTGACATAAAAATATGGGTGAGAATCATTTTCCAAAACATATTGGTACACTTTCCAAAAGAATTTAAAAGTTGTTTTGGATGTACAAACATGGAGACGATTTCCCCAAGAATCCAATGGCCTACGTAATGATGCAGATAGGTGTCTATAGAGGGTGGGAGCCCCATTGGCTGGTCTTAGTGTGAGGTGGATGAAACATATGTGATAATGTAGATGGATGGTAGGCCAACTATGGAATGCAGTGGTGCATTCATCATGATCCAAAAATAATGTTGGTTTGGGAGGAGGATTGTAAACAGGTAAACAAAGAAGAGAGAGATGGCGTTGATCTTCAATTCATGCAAATGAAAGGGCTCTCAGGCTTAAGAAAATGGTTATGGATACCAATAGTGTAAGGTGAACTAAAAATCGAGGAATCCATATGGGTGAAGCTCTATTGACTGACATGAACATTTACCATGTGCATGAGGAGAGTGATACAAAATATGGCTGAGATGGTGGACCTTATGGTTAATTTAAGAGAAATGATGGTAGAATATGCATAGCTTCTGAGGAAAACTATCATGTTGAGTGAAGACTGATACCTTAACTATTGATTGGCGCTAGGCAACTGAGTTCATTGTGGAAGTTTCCAATAACCTGTAACTTCAAAGCCAATACCCCAAATGAAAGCATGTTTATATAAAAACATGCATACTGGAAATACTGAAAAAGATGTATCCAAAAACATGGATAAGCATAACTGATGGGTACTTTGGATGTGAAATGGGCGTGAGGAAGCTCTTCTTGGTTTGCATGTGGGGGGTGCCACAATATACTAAGTTTTCCAAATATATGAAGAAATGGATAGGTGGATGAGATGTGGGAATTGTTGGTGCAAATATCACATGGACAACACCTGATGCAACTTCTAAGGATATGTAGTAGATATTTTGTGTGGCAATGTCTCTCGTAGCTCCCAATGATGAGCGGGGAGAAACATCCTAAGGTGGTGTGCTTATAGTAGGTGCATGCAACCTATCAATCTTAGCTTTATCTATAGCAGGAAGAAGTGTCGAGGGCTCGATTTCAGTTTGTTGTAAGGTAACCCATGCTTCTTTAAATCTAGGGAGAATTGGGAAATGATGTGTATGGTGCACATGCTGTGTGAAAATGTCGTAATTGTTGTGACTGCACCTAGACTTGATTTTGTGAGCAAGTTGAGGTGTCAGAATAGAAGCATGAAAGAAAATACTAAGCTCTTTCAAAGTTGGACAATTATTGATCAAGTGTCCTCATTCATCGCATAAGGTGCATGATGGGGCTAGTTTTGGAGGAGATGGTTTTGACTTCATATTCTTCCTAGTGGAGGCTAATGTTGGGTGGTAGGTATGATGACAGAAAGAACATGGGTGATTTTATCATGTGGCTTCTTCCTCAAAGACACAATAAATTGTCTGAGGTGCACCATTCACTGCTAGATTAGGGAGAAGTGATGGTGCAATAGTATTAGCCTGATGGAGGGCCATTAATGTGTCCCTATATATAGGGATATTAGGGCAGTAGTGAGTGTAATGACATGTTGTATGTAAATAGTGCATGGGTAGTTGGTGGGTAATCCCTTGTTGCAAAATGAGGTGGCCTTTTCTCCCAGAGGGGAAGGTCAAGGAATGGGTGTCTTTAGGGCGTGAAGAAGTTATTTCAACTCTTCCAATATTGGGAGTTGGTTTTTATGATGCCTTGATACATTACGAAATGCACATGAGGGAGGTACTCTAGGAGAAGAGGTAGTTGGGATATTTTTCTTCTTTATTTTTCATTTATCCTTCTTGGTGGCACTCTCTGGAGTAGATGTAGGTGGTACTATGGGGGGTAAGGTCTCCTGGAGGTTCGTGGTAACCAATCCCATATATGTGACCCCTAAGCTTATCATCATGGCTTAAGGGGCCAAATACCAGAAAGGTATCATGAGAGCCATGTTTGGTAAATTGAGGGTTGCCATGACTTGGTGGGAAAAGAAAACTTGGTGGAGGATAGAGAAAATAGGTTTGAGTAATCACGTAAGGGAGAAAGGGAGGTTCATTTTTCACAACATTTGGTGTTTCTGGATTTGTTGGTTGAGTATCCTATGTTTGATTACCATATTATGTGGTCATCATACATATAAGAGTTGTAGAAATTGGTGGGTCTCATGGGTATGTGTCAAGGAGAGAGGAAGATTTGAACATTCTTGGACCGAATTCCATCAAGTAAGGGAATAATTCATTTTGGACCTAACAAAGGGTAACACACTATCTAGTGAGGAAGACGTCCTTGTTTCATAGTGTGTTAATTGGTCGATCGTGATGATTTCCCCATTATTGAAATATTAAAAGATATTCTTATTCCATATCTTTTTAGGTCTTGGTTCCTAGTTTGAAATATAAATTTTAGTTATTTATAACTAGTTATTTTTAAAATAATTTATAATTTAAAAATAAGTCATAAAATTTAAGATAAGTTATAACAACCAAATAACTTTTGGTGGTTTATGACTCGTTATAAATAGTTAGTTTAAAATAAATTTTATTTTAAATGAATATAAGTCTTAAAATACTTTTTAGTTTAAAATAGATGAAAGTTCTAATTAATTTAAATTATTTATTTTTTAAGATGATAAATTCAATTATGTGTGTGTGTGTGTGATATTAAACATATACACTTGCATTATATATATTAGGATATATCTATCTTAACTTTAGATCTACCAAGCATCGAGGGGATCAAATCTCTCCCTTGAGGTGCACATGTCTTATAGAGTGAAAAAATATTTGATCTCTCTCGATGCTTTCTAGACCTAGATTTAAAATGGATCTAGGATTGTTTAATTGTTAACCTTTAAATATGACACATTAGACAAAAATACCATGAGAAAAAACCATGGGTTAAGAATACCATGGATTGAAGTCCGAAAATGTTAGATAGGACATTACAACATCTCTACCATATTGGGTTGGAGAATTTTATGTTGTTATTTTTTGTTTGTTTTATATTGAGTATATCAGAATGTTAAACATTACAATATCACTATCATACCGGGATGAATATTATATATATATATATATAGATATATATATATATATATATATAAGTGAATAAGAACATAGAAGTCCAAAGATCTAAGAGAGTTGGAAACTTGCTTTTTTATTATATGTAATGGTTTGATATTTAAAACATAATTAAATACATAATTACTTACAACTAGAAATTGCACCAGATGTTGCAAAGGAAGCGTCGTAAGGCATAAATTCGAGAAGAATAGTGAGATATATAGGATCATTGAATATACAAATTAGTAAACAAAATGTCATTCAAAGCTAGAAGATAAAGAGAAATCACTTACATTATGCCAAATTTATAGATTCTATAATCTTTCCAACCTATATTTCCTCTCAATCTTCAAAGATGCTCTTTCAAGTTCCAATAACAAATATTTGATAAAAAAAGTGTTCTTTTTCAATATTGAACTGTGTCACTTAATGAAAAGCTTATAGTCTTTTACCACTTGCTCTTAAGGTGATTGGATTTGCCTTTGCTTGTCCTTGATTAACTTCTTTTGAGAATTTGGATTGGTTTGTGGAACATGAAGTTTATATACTGAAAGTTTTTTTTGTTTTGTTTTTTTTTCGAAAATGAGAAATTCAAAATTTACCATTGGATTAACTAGTTTAAAGCAGAGTTATGCAATATATATATTAATAAATAGCTATGAAATGTATATATCAATAAAGCTAGTCACTGACATAACAACTTTATAATGTTTTATAGGAGAGAAGTGGATCTTTTGTTGAGCATTGATTAAATAATTCTTTTAACTGATATAGGAACTTTAATTCGCTATTCAAAGATACCATGGTGAAATCTTATGGTAGCATCCATGAGCTTTCCTTTATTCAACATAATATCCCACGAGACATGACTATGTATTTGATTAGGAAGGGGCCTATAAATAAACATAAAAGGATTTCTATGCCTTAGAAAGTAGACTCTATACCAAAAAAAGTGGAAAAATTGTGTGAAGTGTGCATTTGATGTTGAGAATGTTTCCTTCCACACAACTTTGGTGCATTTTTCTTTCTCCTCTCATTGACCAATTTTCAATATTGATGTGTCTCACTTGATCAAAAGCTTGAAGTCTTCTACATTCTACCTGCACATAATTTGATCATGTACCTACACATAAATTCAGCATGTACCCATTTCATATTTCAAGTCTTCTGTGATATCTATTTCCTCTAACTATGCCAAATTCCTACGAGTTACAACTCAAGTTTGCATATTAAATCATTTTGTGCTAATTTGGATATAACCATCTTATATGCAATTTTACTAAGGAAATAATTTCCCAATTTTACTGAGGAAATATAACCCATATTGTAAAGAACTTCTTGATTAAAAACTATTAATAAACATCTTTAAATCAAATCTCGATTCAAAAACCATTAATAAACATGTTTAAAGTATTTTCAATATAATCTAATTTAAATTTAATATAAATTTACTAACTAATAAAGAATATCAATGATATTCTCATTTTTATCTTCTTTTATTATAGAAATAACATTTGAAAAAGTAAAAACTTATTCTCTCTTTAAGTTATCTTCAAAACAAAGATAATATCAACAAATTTCTCACCAAAATGAATGAGAAAACTACTTTACAAAAGCCATTAATGAAAAGATATGGAGAGGTAAGGCCTTTGGTTTAAAAAATTAGAAGTATTTTACTTTATGAATAATTTCGAAAAGTATCTACTTTTAAATACACTAAAGAACAAGAAATGGTTGGAAATATGTTGAACTCATTATGTGTTTGGTATGATATTTATTTATATATATTATTTGTAATTGTTAAAAAAATATGTTTTATATTTATATGTCTTTTTATCAACAAAATATATTTTATATTTATTTAAATTATTTTTTTATATACTAAAATGTTATATAATATATAATTATCAAATTTTAATAAGATATAATTTAAAAATAAAATAAAATATCTTATCATTGAGAATAACAAATTTATAATAAATATTGAATAAGAAAACCGGGAACAATATAACAAAATTTCCCCTTTATGATTATTATTGACATCATATCCTATTTAATTATATTAAAATCATACCAAGATCATTATAGATAATGCCTATGTCCGAAAATTGTTGCCGTCATATTGATAACCACAAAAAGCCAAAAGATTATCTACAAATCACAACAATGAAAAAAAATGATTACATCAATTCAACTAAAATCGAACTACATATCCCATGAATGCGAGAAATATTATTACAAAAATAAAAAATAAAAAAATCCAACTACGCATGTGCGTGGACACATTTAGAAATCCCCAAATTTAGGGAAGCCACTAAACTACAAACTTTGCTAAATATTCAGTTAAAGATTAGATGGTTGCACCGGAGGCCCACAAATCATTTCAATATCTAGCTAATAATACAAGTTTTCAGGTTCGAATGGTCCCACTGAAAAACCATCAGTGGTTTCAAAGTCCAGTACTGATGCTACACATGGATTATTGTGTGTGAATATCTAATATCTTGGATAGCAATATCTCACTCAAAATTCTATGATCCCCCTTTCTCCGAGCATCATTTATAAAAACAAACAGGTGAAAAATGTTAGGCTTCGTGTTTTCTCCTACTTCAAATAATTCACCATAAATCCACAACTATGAAATACCCAACCTGAAAAACAAATATGTGAAAATTTTGGAAGTAGTCAATGTTAAAATCTAAATCCCATTGTGAAACAACAAACAACCAACATCCCTTTGTTAAGTGTCTTTTTCTACAAGCTAAAACCCCATTTTTAGATTTTCGTTCTACATTTCATCCTCATTTGTATTGGATAGTAAAAATGAATCAGATCACAAAAAAATATAAACTCTAAAATTCAATCATTAGTGTCTCAAAGGACGCAAAAAAAACTACTTTTTCTTACCTTGGATATAAATGACCCTTCTGAATTCCTTCAATTCTTTTCAAGGTTCTGGTTGCCATTCACACTTGCAACAATGGCCTCTTCAAATGCAGTTGCTTCCGTATCCATCTCCAACGTATGTTGAAGTTCAATCTTGAACTTTTCTAATCTACTCTTAGTCTCAGGCTGCATATATGAATCATTTTTCAATTCGATGTCTTTAATGACTGACAACTGCATTTTTTTTTCATTATGCATCCTATATAGAAGCTAGTTTGTCTCACCCTTGATATAACTAGGCCTTGAAAATCCCTTTTGTTGTTCTCAAGCTTCTGGTTTCCATTGGCATTTGAAACAATTTCCTCTTCAAATGCAATTGCGTCCTTGTACATCTTTGTATGTTGAAATTTAGTTTTCAACTTTTCTAACTTTTTCTTGATATCAAGGTGCATGCAGGAAAACATTTTCCATTCAGTTTAGGCACATATTTGTATTTCAACATTTCATCTAAGTTTGTATTAGAAATAAAAAAGAATCAGGTCCGAAAAATATGAATGTTAAAATTTAGTCTTTCTCGTGTGACTGTGAGATTCTTTCTCACTAGGCTTACTAAAAAGACATTGGTTTTTCTTACCTTTGATATACAGGCCTTTAAAATTCCCTTTCTTTGTTCTTAGGGTTTTGGCCACCATTCTCATTTTCTCACCTTTGATATACATGCCTTCAAAAATCCCTATCATTGTTCTCATGGTTCCATCTCAGTAGCTACAACATCACTGCTTACTAGTGTAATTGTGAGGTGGTTTCCATTGCAAACTAGATACAAAAAAGTTATTTAATGTAGAATGCAATGATTTAAAACTCAAAATCCTTGAATTTCACTGTATTTTGGAAGTAAAAAAGCTTCAAACCCCTATAATATATTTTAAAACATTTTAAAATGACAAGTTAATAAATTAGCATATTGGCAGGTGGTTTCCCACTTCAAACCATATACACATTAAAATTACTTAAAAAAAAAGAAATCATACAAAAATCAAAACCTTCGAATTTCATTGTTTATAGCAATAAAAGAAGAGACCATTTGTTTACTGTGTAATCCATTAAACCATGTGCTCTAGTGTTGAATCAAAGCTATTTGTTGTAGAACCCTGTGCCTCAATAAAATATTCAATGTCTACAGTAGTAAAACCCTTTGCCTCAATTGAAGACTCAAGGTCTGTTATAGTAGAGAGAAAGTGAGAAAAATGTGGGAGAAAACTTGCAAATGGGTGCGAAGAGCCTTTGAATGGTGAAGAGACTTTGAACGATGTTGAGTTGAGCTTCATGCAATGGTCCTAATGTGTCGAAAATGGACAAAGATTCTCTGCTCAGTGATGTTAATGTTTATATCAAAGATCTTTGTTCCAAGCTTCAGGATTTGGAGTTTGATTAGGTTGAATAGCATTGTAACTTAATAATACCTGTCACAAATCATTCCAATGGTCTAAATTATTTTAATTGTCTAACATCCAAATCAATGGCTCACGAAGGTACAGGTGGATTGCGAGGGGAATTGTTCTCAGAGGGAACGCCTTATGACGTAATAATTGTAGACTATTAATTAACAACATGAAAAGAAATTGTTCATAATTACATAATCCACTTGATAGGTGAGTGAGAGGAATCATATCTAGAAGTTGATGAATCCAACTTACTTACAACTTTTGAACACAAAATTGTTGTGATCCTAGTCATTGCAACCAATGTGTTGGGGATGAATTTCCACCCAATCATAGGCTCAGTTGCATTGTCTTTCTACAACTAATCTCCCTGAGCCCTCAATTAACTATTTGTGCTAGTGAATCTTTCCTATCCTGAATTCTCTTAGGACAAAAAAAATACTCATATCCTCCTTCTCATGAATTAAATAAAACATCTTGTTCAAAAAATAAAAATAATTCTTCATGCACATAATCCATGTGTTATCATGCATTTTCTATTTTTTGTTTAAGTTTTTCTTAACTTAGTTTTTTTCCATAATTTACTCTTATTTATTTTATTCTTTTACTTTTTATTAATTTAACTTTTTCCCATAAATTTATTTTTACTATTTCTACTCATTTACCTTTTTTATAAAATAGTTTCCTTGATTTATTTATTATGAACTTCACTTTATTATTTATTATTTTATTTATTTTGTTGTTATTATTAATGTTATTATTTATTAATTTCATAATATGAGACATTACAATTTACTTGACCTCCATCACTAAAATAATTACATCGTACATAGAACTTAGGAAATTTAAATTAAAAATTATAAAAAGGAAATTGGATCCTCCCTTCCTAGTGAGTCTGGTACCCATCCACCTACTTTATAAAAAAATGACATTGTTTTTCTTTTTATTTTCCTTCTATAAATAGAATTAGTTGTTAGAATTAGTTGTCATGGGATAATTATTGGGAAAAGATGAGTGCATAGAGGTGAGTACGAAATTAGAAAAAGGAGAATGATTTTTTGGAAATAATTTCAGAAACTCTTCACCTATATGTTTAAGCTTGCAGAAGGAGAATAGGCTTGAACTTTTATATAGGGAATGATATGTTTTAGTGTTATTTCTTTAGTTTTGAGAAGATTCATTGGTTTTGATTTAGAGATCTTGAGTCTAATAGATCTGGTGAAACATGTGTTTAAAAAAAAAGTAGCAATGAACATGGTTATTAAGTTCTTCTCTTGCTGTTGAAGGTATTGTTTTATAATTCTGGTCATTGATCACTGTTTAGTGTTATTACTTCTTTATCATGGCTGATCATTGATAATTTTGCATCAATTGTACCAATGTCTAGGTAGTTTCTATTCAGACAGGTTGCAGCGAGGCATGAGCTTTGTTTTGGTTCTTTATTGCTTTCATTTGACTCTTGCAGTCATTAAACAATGTCATTTGTAAAAAGCTATTTGTCACAGCTTCTAATATCTGTCAATATTGATTTAAGATGTCTGAACAATTCTTTTTAATGAACTCAATGGAGAATTTTCATTTGATTTTACTATCTTGTGCTTTACTTTTTATTCTCTTCTTCAATATTTTGTTAACATTTGCGTATCTTATTGTAAACACTTCTTGTTAGTTCTTGGTTTGTATTTGTTGTATTAATGTTTATAATTCAAAGTACGACAATTTAATTAAGTCATTTTTTTAATTTGTAAAGTTATCTTAACGATGGTACTTATTATCATCTTTCATTTTGATTTGTGCTTATTATCATCCTTCATTTTAATTTTAGTAGGCATGAGCTTTTTTTTTTGGTTCTTTATTGTTTGCATTTGACTCCTACAATCATTAAACAATGACATTTGTAAAAATCTATTTGTCATAGATTCTAATATCTGTCGATATTGATTTAAGATGTATGAACAATTCTTTTTAATGAATTCAATGGAGAATTTTCATTTTATTTTACTATCTTGTGCTTCACTTTTTATTATCTTTTTAAATATTTTGTTAATATTTGCGTATCTTATTGTAAACACTTTTTTTTAGTTCTTGGTTTGTATTTGTTGTATTAGTGTGTATAATTTAGAGTACGACAATTTAATTAAGGCACTTTTTAATTTTTAAAGTTATCTTAATGATGGTGCTTATTATCATCCTTCATTTTAATTTTTGTAATATATTTCTTGTATATTTCTTTTGTTTTGTTTTGATTATAGAAGTAGTTATTTGAGATGCTATAAAATTTGTGTAAAATCTCGGGTTACATTCCCATCTTTCTTGGTCTAGCCCACCAAGAATTTGAAAAATGTTGCAAGAATAACTTATGTCATTTTTACCCATCAACAAATACCAATCTAGATCCATCATCCTAAAGCTATTAAGCATTGAGAGGGATCAAATCTCCCGAGGTGAAAACTTTTCTTCAAGTCTTGTACAAAAAAGAGGTTTGCACCTTGAGAGATTTGATACCTTTCGACACTTAATAATTCTGAGATTAAGATAATCTCTCCCTTTCAACACTTAATATCTCTGAGAGTAAAATTTATATAAACTCTCTCTCTCTCTCTGATTTTACATATTAAATTTTTATATTTATATTAACTAATAATAATAATAATATAAAACACCATATATTGCAAAAGCTACTTTAATAATATGTGTTTAATTATTTTTTCTCAATTATATTCTTGTAGTTGATTTTTGAAAATAAGTATTCTTTTATAATTATATTTTTATTTTATTTTTTAATAATAATAGTCAAATTACAAATTATAATTAAATTTAACTTAATGATTTGAGTCTTTTGCGATCTATATTTTGTGTACTGTTATCTTCCGTAGTCATCACATTCATGTTTGAAGGAATCGACGTTTCCAACCAATCTTTGTGGTTCATCATCAGGAATAGATCCATGAGTGAATAAGTCAGAACTCAATAGGGTTAATAAATAAAGCTAGGGTTGGTATGGGAATGAATATAAGCCAACATGTTTAATTCAGTTTTGTTATAATTTATTTATTATAATTTTATTGTTAACTTAATAATTATTTTAGTTGTTGGTTTTTAATTCCTAATTTAATATCTAGCTTTTCTCCTTTTAAGATTAAAGTTAGGATTTTTAAATAATAATTAATATTAATTAGTGATTATAAACTAATTAATAATTATTTGTATTATTAATTAATTTTTATTAATTATATGATTATCTTAATTTTAAGCTATGTTTGAAAATAAAATACTAAGTGCCTAGTGACAATAAATTAATTTATATTATTAATCACAAGAATGAATCTAATATTTTAAATTAAATTCAATAAAAACCTTTTTTGGTTTTTTGTATTAAAGGTTAAGTCTATTGTAAATTTAATTATGTTTTTATACCCTTATTGATAATTATATATGATTATCTAATTTTAAGTTATGTTTGAAAATAAAATAATAAGTGCCTAGTGAAAATAAATTAATTTATATTATTAATCCCAAGAGTCAATCTAGTATTTTAAAATAAATTAAATAATTTTTTTTTGTTCTTTGTATTAAAGGTTAAGTGTATAGTAAAGTTAATTATGTTTTTATACCTTTATTGATAATTACATTATAAAGAATTATATTTTATAATTCAATGATTAAATTATTATGTTTTTATATCGTTATTGATAATTACAAGTTAAGTGTATTGTAAAGTTAATTATGTTTTTATACCTTTATTGATAACTACTTTATAAAGAATTATATTTTAGAATTCAATGATTAAATTATTATGTTTTTATACCCTATTGATAATTACTTTATATAGAATTATATTTAAATTAATTTAAAATATTAGATTCATTCTTGGGATTAATAATATAAATTAATTTATTGCCACTAGGCACTTATTATTTTATTTTCAAACATAACTTAAATTAGATAATCATATAAAGAATTATATTTTAGAATTGAATGATTAAATTATTATGTTTTTATACCCTTATTGATAATTACTTTATAAAGAATTATATTTAATTTAATTTAAAATATTATATTCATTCTTCGGATTAATAATATAAATTAATTTAATTCCACTAGGAACTTATTTTTTTTTTTCAAACATAACCTAAAATTAGATAATCATATATGTTTTTATACCCTTATTGATAATTACTTTATAAAGAATTATATTTAATTTAATTTAAAATATTAGATTCATTCTTGTGATTAATAATATAAATTAATTTATTGCCACTAGGCACTTATTATTTTATTTTCAAACATAACTTAAAATTAGATAATCATATAATTATCAATAAAGCTTTAAAAACATAATGTAATTTACAATACAATTAACCTTTAATACAAAAGAACAAAAACGGTTTTTATTGAATTTAATTTAAAATATTAGATTCATTGTTGGGATTAATAATATAAATTAATTTATTGTCACTATGCACTTATTATTTTATTTTCATACATAACTTAAAATTAAGATAATCATATAATTACTAAATTATTTCTTCAGATTAATAATATAAATTAATTTAATTCCACTAGGAACTTATTAATTTTTTTCAAACATAGCCTAAAATTAGATAACCATATATGTTTTTATACCCTTATTGATAATTACTTTATAAAGAATTATATTTAATTTAATTTAAAATATTAGATTCATTCTTGTGATTAATAATATAAATTAATTTATTGTCACTATGCACTTATTATTTTATTTTCATACATAACTTAAAATTAAGATAATCATATAATTACTAAATTTTTTTTTTGGTAGTTAAGCACCCACGGGGGATTTGAACTAGTGACCTATCGCAAGGAGTGCCTTAACAGTGCACCCATTCATCGTCAATCCAAAGCCCCCTAGGCAATAATTACTAAAAATTAATTAATAATACAAATAATAAATAAAATAATTTATAATCACTAATCAATATTGATTATTAATTAAAAATCCTAACTTTAATCTTAAAATAAGAAAAACTAGATATTAAATTAAGAATTAAAAACCAACAACTAAAATAATTATTAAGTTAACAATAAAATTAAAATAAACAAATTATAACAAAACTGAATTAAACATGTCAGCATATATTCATTCCCATACCAACCCTAGCCTTGTTTATTAACCCTATTGAGTTCTGACTTATTCACTCATGGATCTATTCTTGATGATGAACCACACAGGTTGGTTCAAAATGTAAATTTAACTTATTTAATTATTTTTTCTCAATTATATATTTGTAATTTATTTTTGAAAATAAGTATTAGTTTATAATTATATTTTTATTTTATTTTTTAATAATAATAATCAAACTTACAAATTAATAAATTTACTTAAATGATTAATAAAGGAAATGAAATTGTTAAATATGTCATTAATCAAATTTATATCCTCCAATTTTTTGCTGGATATTGGGATACAAACTGTATTAATAATAAAAAAAATAGAAACCATGCAAGCATTCATAATTTGATTAATAAAGGAAATGCAATTTTTAAATATGTCATTAATCAAATTTAGATCCTCCAATTTTTTTGCTGGATATTTGGATACAAATTACATTAATCAAAAACAAAATTTAGAAACCATGCAAACATTCATATTTTAACATGGATCTTATCCATTGGAGAGTTATTTTTTTTGCCAATTTAGATATCATTTTTTTAAACTTCAATTTTGTGATACATTCTTGCAATTTTACTTTTATTTCTTCTCATCTATTTCAACCCAAGAGTTCAAAACTAGAATATTCTTATAATTAGTCTGTAAATTCCAAATTTTAGCGCATAATTTTTTCCCAACTGTTTGTTACCAATAAACTTGAGTTTTCCCTACATGCCACCCACACCTTCCAATGTCCCTATTCAACTCTTCATTCTTCATAAGAAATCTATATACAAAATGCACACCTTACAGTGCCCCTAGTCATCCCTTAATACCTGATAAGAAATCTATGAACAAAATGGGAACCTCATCTGAAATTTAGAATTTATTTCATTCAAAATCCATTCTTTGTCAAAATTTCATAAGTCTTTGGGTTCATTTTTTGTTTAAATCTCTTGTTTCAGTTTTTAAAAATTTACAAACATCCATTGTTCAAAATTTGTGTTTATTAATCTGGAAACTCCAAAATTACATAAATCTTGAAAATTAATTAATAGAGAAAAGCCCAAAAGCCAACTTGAAATTTGGGAGAGCTTTTTAATCAATTGATTTCAATAAACATAAAATTTTAAGAAATTCATAGATGTCAATCATTCACAATTTATGTTTTTTTAATGACTTTGTGAGGTGTGTTTGGTAGCATATGAGTCCCAATCCACCTTCCTTGTTGCTAGTTGCTTCCTACAAGGAAACGTACAAACAATGAGAGGTGTTAGTTGTTCAACATGGACTAAAAAAACATTGAACTAATTAGAAAAAATGCACTAACAAAACTAAACTAAAACAACATAAAACAAGCTTGCGAAGCAAAACAAATCAACATAGTAGGAATATGATCCTCTTTATTGATTTTTGGTAGTGGAAAAGTTATAAATGAATATCAAAGACACTTGAGGAGAGTTACTTGAGAAATGGTGCTCAATAAATCTCAACAATGATTTCCCCTTCTCAATCTTGGAAGCTCTTTCTCTCTCAAAGAAGCATAGAAAATTCTCTACAGTGGTGGAATTATCCTCATAATGGTATGCTAGATTTCTTTGGAGAAATTTTGGCAACATAACAATGCACAACTTCTTCTTGTTTTTGACTCTCTGTGCTCTTGCATTTATAGAAATTTTGAACACTCCTTCCCTCCTTTGGCTCATCAATGAGGTTGTTTGCCTCATAAATGAGTTGAGAGCTACCATCCTCTTGCCATTAATACTTCTTAGGGCTTAAGGCTCGAATGGTCATCCCTTCATGTCAAGGGATTGAGTGTTTTTCAAGCATGTTTGCATCCTAAGGTGTTGACTGTGCTTCTAGTGACCCTCATGGCTATTGAAGGAAAAGTCATGAAGTTGTGAAGTTTTGTCACTGGAGCACTCACGAGGGTTGATTTTTTAAGTCAACCTTAGGAAATTCTTTTGATTTTTCCTTCCACAATGTTTCTAGATGAAAATGTATCTTTTGTACATACTTCTCACTGACAATGAGTGTCTTATGTTGTGTACAAATAAGTGTAGCATTTTCTCATACTAACAATTTTCCCCAATGTATGAGGTTAGGAGCAAGCATATAGTTGAAATACATCATGTTTTGTTGTTATGATGATGCATCTTACCTACTTCTTGAGAGAGAGAAACTTTCTATGAAGATGATTAGGGAAAAATACGTTGACTGAGAAATGAAAGGAAACCATGATTTGAAGAAATATTGATACAAAACTATCTATACTGATACATCCGAAAATTGTTGGCGTCATTTTAATAACCACAAAAATCCAAAAGGTTATCTACAAATCGCAACAATGAAAAAAATGATTACATCAGGTCAACTAAAATCGAACTACATATCCCATGAATATGAGAAATGTTATCACAAAAAAAAAAATCCAACTATGCACGGCCGTGGACACATTTAGAAATCCCCAAATTTAGGGAAGCTACTAAACTACAAATTTTGGTAAATATTCAGTTAAAGATTAGACGGTTGCATTGGAGGCCCACAAAGCATTTCAATATCCAACTAAGAATACAAGTTTGTAGGTTCGAATGGTCCCACCGAAAAACCATCAGTGGTTTCAAAGTCCAGTACCGATGCTACGCATAGATTATTGTGTGTGAATATCTAATATCTTAGATAGCAATCTCTCACTCAAAATTCTATGATCCCCTTTTCTTCGGGCATCATTTATAAAAACCAACAGGTGAAAAATGTCAGGCTTCATGTTTTCTCCTACTTCAAATAATTCACCATAAATCCACAACTATGAAATACCCAACCTGAAAGACAAATATGTGAAAATTTTGGAAGTAGTGAATGTTAAAATCTAAATCCCATTGTGAAACAACAAACAACCAAAATCCCTTTGTTAAGTGTCCTTTTCTCCAAGATAAAACCCCATTTCTAGATTTCCATTCTACATTTCATCCTCATTTGTATTGGATAGTAAAAATGAATCAGATCACAAAAAAAATATAAACTCTAAAATTCAATCATTAGTGTCTCAAAGCACGCAAAAAAAACTACTTTTTCTTACCTTGGATATAAATGATCCTTTTGAATTCCTTCAATTCTTTTCAAGGTTCTGGCTACCATTCACACTTGCAACAATGGCTTCTTCAAATGTAGTTGCTTCCGTATCCATATCCAACGTATGTTGAAGTTGAATCTTGAACTTTTCTAATCTACTCTTAGTCTCAGGCTGCATGCATGAATCATTTTTCAATTCAATGTCTTTAATGACTGAAAACTGCATTTTTTTTTATTATGCATCCTAAATAGAAGCTAGTTTCTCTCACCCTTGATATAACTAGGCCTTCAAAATCCCTTTTGTTGTTCTCAAAATTCTAGTTTCGATTGGCATTTGAAACAATTTCCTCTTCAAATGCAATTGCGTCCTTGTGCGTCTCTGTATGTTGAAATTCAGTTTTCAACTTTTGTAATTTTTTCTTGATATCAAGCTGCATGCAGGAAAACATTTTCCACTCAGTTTAGGCACATATTTGTCTTTCAACATTTCATCTGAGTTTGTATTAGAGCTAAAAATGAATTAGGTTCGAAAAATATGAATGTTAAAATTTAGACTTTCTCGTGTGACTGGGAGATTCTTTCTCACTAGGCTTACTAAAAAGACGTTGTTTTTGCTCACCTTTGATATACAGGCCTTTAAAATTCCCTTTCTTTGTTCTTAGGGTTCTGGCCACCATTCTCATTTTCTCACCTTTGATATACATGCCTTCAAAAATCCCTTTCGTTGTTCTCAAGGTTCCATCTCAGCAGCTACAACATCACTGCTTACCAGTGTAATTGTCAGGTGGTTTCCACTGCAAACCAGATACAAAAAAGTTATTTAAAGTAGAATGCAATGATATAAAACTCAAAATCCTTGAATTTCACTGTATTTTGGAAGTAAAAAAGCTTCAAACTTGTGTAAGATATTTTAAAACATTTTAAAACGAAAAGTTAATAAATTAGCATATTGGCAGGTGGTTTCCCACTTCAAACCATATACACATTAAAATTACTTAAAAAAAAAAAAATCATACAAAAATCAAAACCTCGGAATTTCATTGTTTGTAGCAATATGAGAGGAGACCATTGGTTTACCGTGTAATCCATTAAACCATGTGCTCTAGTGTTGAATCAAAGCTGTCTATTGTAGAACCCTATGCCTTAATAAAAGATTCAACGTCTATAGTAGTAGAACCCTTTGCCTCAACTAAAGACTCAAGGTCTGTTATAGTAGAGAGAAAGCGACGAAAATGTGGGAGAAAACTTGCAAATGGGCGTGAAGAGCCTTTGAATGGTGAAGAGCCTCTGAACGATGTTGAGTTGAGCTTCGTGCAATGGTCCCAGTGTGTTGAAAATGGACAAAGATTTTATGCTCGGTGATGTCAATGTTTATATCAAAGATCTTTGTTCCAAGCTTCAGGATTTGGAGTTTGAGTAGGTTGAATAGCATCGTAACTTAATAATACATGTCACAAATCATTCCAATGGTCCAAATTATTTTAATTGTCTAACATCGAACTCAACGGCTCACGAAGGTACAGGTGGATTGCGAGGGAAATTGTTCTCAAAGGGAACACCTTACGACGTAATAATTATAGACTATTAATTAACAACATAAAAAAAATTGTTCATAATTACATAATCCACTTGATAGGTGAGTGGGAGGAATCATACCTAGAAGTTGATGAACCCAACTTACTTACAACTTTTGAACACAAAATTGTTGTGATCCTGGTCATTGCAATCAATGTGTTGGGGACGACTTTCCACCCAATCATAGGCTTTGTTGGACTATCTTTCTACAATTAGTCTCCCTTGAGCCCTCAATTAACTATTTGTGCTAGTGAATCTTTCCTATCCTGATTTCTCTTAGGACAAAAAAATACTCATTTCCTCCTTCTCATGAATTAAATAGAACAACTTGTTCAAAAAATGAAAAGAATTCTTCATGCACATGATCCATGTGTTATCATGCATTTTCTATTTTTTCTTTCAGTTTTTCTTCACTTAGTTTTTTTCCATAATTTACTCTTATTTATTTTATTCTTTTACTTTTTATTAATTTAACTTTTTCCCATAAATTTATTCTTACTATTTCTACTCATTTACTTTTTTATAAAATAGTTTCCTTGATTTATTTATTATGAACTTCACTTTATTATTATTATTATTTTTTTGTTGTTGTTATTAATGTTATTATTTATTAATTTCACAATATGGGGCATTACAATTTACTTGACCTCCATCACTAAAATAATTACATTGTACATACAACTTAGGAAATTTAAATTAAAAATTATAAAAAGGAAATTGGATCCTCCCTTCCTAATGAGTCTGGTAGCCATCCACCTACTTTATAAAAAATGTCATTCTTTTTCTTTTTATTTTCTTTCTATAAATAGAATTAGTTGTCTTGGGATAATTATTGGGAAAAGATGAGTGCGTAGAGTTGAGTATGGAATTAGAAAAAGGAGAATGATTTTTTGGAAATAATTTCATAAACTCTTCACTATATATTTAAGCTTGCAGAAGGAGAATAGACTCGAACTTTTATATAGGGAATGATATGTTTAAGTGTTATTTTTTTAGTTTTGAGAAGATTCATTGGTTTTGAATTAGATATCTTGAGTCTAATAGATTTGGTGAAACATGTGTTTTTAAAAATGTAGCAATGAACATGGTTATTAAGTTCTTCTCTTGCTGTTGAAGGTATTGTTTTATAATTTTGGTCATTGATCACTGTTTAGTGTTATTACTTGTTTATCATGGCTAATCATTGATAATTTTGCATCAATTGTACCAATGTCCAGGTAGTTTCTATTCAAACACGTTGCAGCGAGGCATGAGCTTTGTTTTGGTTGTTTATTGCTTTCATTTGACTCTTGCAATCATTAAACAATGTCATTTGTAAAAATCTATTTGTCACAAATTCTAATATCTATCGATATTGATTTAAGATGTTTGAACAATTCTTTTTAATAAACTCAATGGAGACTTTTCATCTGATTTTACTATCTTGTGCTTTACTTTTTTCTCTTCTTCAATATTTTGTTAGCATTTGCATTATCTTATTGTAAACACTTTTTTTAGTTCTTGGTTTGTATTTGTTGTATTAATGTTTATAATTCAAAGTACGACAATTTAATTAAGTCATTTTTTTAATTTGTAAAGTTATCTTAATGATGGTACTTATTATCATCTTTCATTTTGATTTGTGCTTATTATCATCCTTCATTTTAATTTTAGTAGGCATGAGCTTTTTTTTTGGTTCTTTATTGTTTGCATTTGACTCCTACAATCATTAAACAATGTCATTTGTAAAAATCTATTTGTCACAGATTCTAATATCTGTCGATATTGATTTAAGATGTCTGAACAATTCTTTTTAATGAATTCAATGGAGAATTTTCATCTGATTTTACTATCTTGTGCTTTACTTTTTATTATTTTCTTCAATATTTTGTTAATATTTGTGTATCTTATTGTAAACACGATTTTTTAGTTCTTGGTTTGTATTTGTTGTATTAGTGTGTATAATTCAGAGTACGACAATTTAATTAAGTCACTTTTTAATTTGTAAAGTTATCTTAAGGATGGTGCTTATTATCATCCTTCATTTTAATTTTTGTAATATATTTATTGTATATTTATTTTTTTTTGTTTTGATTATATAATTAGTTATTTGAGATGCTATAAAATCTGTGTAAAATCTCGGGTTACGTTCCCATATTTCTTTGTCTAGCGCACCAAGAATTTGAAAAATGTTGCAAGAATGGCTTATGCCATTTTTACCCATCAACAAATACCAATCTAGATCCATCATCCTAAATCTATTAAGCATTGAGAGGGATCAAATCTCTCGAGGTGCAAACTTTTCTTCAAGTTTTGTACAAAAAAGAGGTTTGCACCTTGAGAGATTTGATACCTTTTGACACTTAATAATTATGAGATTAAGATAATCTCTCCCTTTCAACACTTAATATCTCTGAGATTAAAATGTATATAAACTCCCTCTCTCTCTCTAATTTTACATATTAATTTTTTATATTTATATTAACTATTAATAATAACAATATAAAACACACCATATATTGCAAAAGCTACTTTAATAATATGTGTTTAATTATTTTTTCTCAATTATATTCTTGTAATTTATTTTTGAAAATAAGTATTGGTTTATAATTATATTTTTATTTTATTTTTTAATAATAATAATCAATTTACAAATTATAATTAAATTTAATTTAATGATTTGAGGCTTCTGCAATCTGTATTCTGTGTAGTGTTAACTTCCGTAGTCATAGTATTCATGTTTGAAGGAATTGACGTTTCCAACCAATCTCTGTGGTTCATCATCAGGAATAGATCCACGAGTGAATAAGTCAGAACTCAATAGGGTTAATAAATAGGGCTAGGGTTGGTATGGGAATGAATATAAGCCAACAGGCTTAATTCAGTTTTGTTATAATTTGTTTGTTTTAATTTTATTGTTAAGTTAATAATTTTATGAGAGATTTTTCGGCGTAAATCACAAGAAATTTCATTTGTTAACGTGTTTCGAACAAACTAGTGTGGTTCATCGTCAGGAAAAGTTGAAGAATCAGATCTAGTTTAGCATCTTAAATAGTTAGATTAGAACCTCCAACGGCTATAATTCTTGAACAGATAATGGCTATATTAACGACTAAATTTGACCAGGAAACGGTTAGAAGGACTGGATTAGGGGAAAAAAACCTATATTTGAATAAATAAATTAAAATAAAAGTAAAGGGACCATTTATAGTTATAAATATATATTAAACTAAATTAATTATAAAATAAATTAATATTTAATTATAAAAGTTATTATAAATATTAGAGTAATTAATAGTTAGTTATAAAAGTTGTTAAATATATAAATATTAGGGTAATATAGTTAGTTATATTCTTATTAAAATACGAGTTAAATGGACTATGTTAATATATATATATATCTATATATATATATATATATATATATATATATATATATATATATATATATATATAGATATATATAATAAAATAATAATAATAATAATTAATTTAATAGTTATTTATAAAAGTTTAAAAAAATTAAATGATAATACTTAATTTAATAGTTATTTATAAAAGTTATAAATATGAAAGTATTAGAGTAACCTAAGGGTCATGAGCTATATATAATAATAATAATAATAATAATAATAATAATAATAATAATAAATAAATAAATAAATAAATTTAATATTTAAAATTAGTTAATAGCTTAATTAAGGGTTAAAATTAGCATCCTATCAAAGATTAATTTAAGATTAATTTTATTGTTAATTAAAATAAACTTAATAGCATAAATTAAGCGCTACTAAAATACCTCAAATAATAACAACCACACCTTAAAGGATAAAGGCCACAGGATACCTAGGAAGAGAGGGCTGGGACCCAACAACTACTGATCTTCCAACCATCCTCTCTATTGAGATTGATAGGGCTTTTTTCGATCTCAAGGGCTTCCCTAAATTTCCGGTGATGGAACTGCGAAACTTTAGCAATAACACTAGCCTCCTCGATGCAGACGTGATGATTGGTTTTCTCCACATGCTTTGCTAAAGCAGAAGACTTGGTTCTCCTATGCTTAAGGTTAGCTGCATGCTCATTAATCCTTTGATTAATGGAGCGACCCGTCTCACCAATATAGGGGGTCCCACAGGAACAAGGAATAATATATACCCCTTTCATGTCCTTAGGGTTGATAGGACATATATACTCATACGGAGCAATATCTTCATGCTAGTTCCCACCATTTCCCGGCTCAGAAATTGGGAGTTCTCAACACCCTTGCTACTCATGCCTTAAGGATCTCTGATGAAAAGAGCTTCGAGGAAGAGAAATACCATCTCCTTAATGTCTTTGTTGAGAACGGTTATAGTAGATACTTGGGACAGAAAGTGTTCCTCAAAGTAGCTAAGAATTCATTAACTAAAAAAGCACTGAAGGAACGAATTCCAGGTGTCCATCTTCCGTTCGTTCAGGGGACCATTGATAGAATTGTGAGGATTCTTAGAAAACATAATGTCCCCTCGTCCTTTAGACCCCTTAACACCATTCGGAAGTCCCTCAAATCTATGAAGGATCCTATCAACCCTAAGGACATGAAAGGGGTATATATTATTCCTTGTTCCTGTGGGACCCCCTATATTGGTGAGACGGGTCGCTCCATTAATCAAAGGATTAATGAGCATGCAGCTGACCTTAAGCATAGGAGAACCAAGTCTTCTGCTTTAGCAGAGCATGTGGAGAAAACTAATCATCACGTCTGCATCGAGGAGGCTAGTGTTATTGCTAAAGTTTCGTAGTTCCATCACTGGAAATTTAGGGAAGCACTTGAGATTTAAAAAATGCCTATCAATCTCAATAGAGAGGATGGCTGGAAGATCAGTAGTTGCTGTGTCCCAGCCCTCTCTTCCTAGGTATCCTGTGGCCTTTATCCTTTAAGGTGTGGTTGTTATTATTTGAGGTATTTTAGTAGCACTTAATTTATGCTATTAAGTTTATTTTAATTAACAATAAAATTAATCTTAAATTAATCTTTGATAGGATGCTAATTTTAACCCTTAATTAAGCTATTAACTAATTTTAAATATTAAAATATTATTTTTTTTAATGACCCTTAGGTTACTCTAATACTTTCATATTTATAACTTTTATAAATAACTATTAAATTATATATATCTATATATATATATATATATATATATATATATATATATATATATATATAAACATAGTCCATTTAACTCGTATTTTTATAAGAATAACAAACTATATTACCATAATATTTATATATTTAACGACTTTTATAATTAAATATTAATTTATTTTATAATTAATTTAGTTTAATATATATTTATAACTATAAATTGTCCCTTTACTTTTATTTTAATTAATTTATTTATTTAAATATAGGTTTTTGCCCCTAATCCAGTCCTTCTAACTGTTTCCCAGTCAAATTTAGCCGTTAGACAATATAGCCGTTATCTGGTCAAGAATTATAGCCGTTGGAGGTTCTAATCTAACTATTTAAGATGTTAAGCTAGATTTGATTCTTCAACTTGTCCTGATGATGAACCACATTGGTTGGTTCGAAACGTGTCGATAAATGAAATTTCTTGTGATTTACGCCGAAAAATCTCTCATAAACTTGATATGGATCACAGAAGCCTCAATTCAACAACTTAATAATTATTTTAGTTGTTGGTTTTTAATTCCTAATTTAATATCTAGCTTTTCTCCTTTTAAAATTAAAGTTAGGATTTTTAATTAATAATTAATATTAATTAGTGATTATAAACTTATTAATAATTATCTGTATTATTAATTAATTTTTATTAATTATACGATTATCTTAATTTTAAGCTATGTTTGAAAATAAAATAATAAGTGCCTAGTGACAATAAATTAATTTATATTATTAATCACAAGAATGAATCTAATATTTTAAATTAAATTCAATAAAAACCTTTTTTGTTCTTTTGTATTAAAGGTTAAGTGTATTGTAAATTTAATTATGTCTCTATATCCTTATTGATAATTATATATGATTATCTAATTTTAAGTTATGTTTGAAAATACAATAATAAGTGCCTTGTGGCAATAAATTAATTTATATTATTAACCCCAAGAATGAATCTAATATTTTGAATTAAATTAAATAAAAACTTTTTTGTTGTTTGTATTAAAGGTTAAGTGTATTGTAAATTTAATTATGTTTTTATACCCTTATTGATAAAATATAATTCTTTATAAAGTAATTATCAATAAGGGTATAAAAACATAATTAAATTTACAATACACTTAACCTTTAATACAAACAACAAAAAAAGGTTTTATTTAATTTAATTTAAAATATTAGATTCATTCTTGGGATTAATAATATAAATTAATTTATTGCCACGAGGCCCTTATTATTTTATTTTCAAACATAACTTAAAATTAGATAATCATATAAAGAATTATATTTTAGAATTGAATGATTAAATTATTATATTTTTATACCCTTATTGATAATTACTTCATAAAGAATTATATTTAATTTAATTTAAAATATTAAATTCATTCTTGGGACTAATAATATAAATTAATTTATTGCCACTAGGCACTTATTATTTTATTTTCAAACATAACTTAAAATTAGATAATCATATAAAGAATTATATTTTAGAATTGAATGATTAAATTATTATGTTTTTATACCCTTATTGATAATTACTTTATAGAGAATTATATTTAATTTAATTTAAAATATTAGATTCATTCTTGGGATTAATAATATAAATTAATTTATTGCCACTAGGCATTTATTATTTTATTTTCAAACATAACTTAAAATTAGATAATCATATAATTATCAATAAAAGGTATAAAAACATAATTAAATTTACAATACACTTAACCCTTAATACAAAAGAACAAAAACGGATTTTATTGAATTTAATTTAAAATATTAGATTCATTCTTGGGATTAATAATATAAATTAATTTATTGTCACTAGGCACTTATTATTTTATTTTCAAACATGACTTAAAATTAAGATAATCATATAATTACTAAAAATTAATTAATAATACAAATAATTATTAATTAATTTATAATCACTAGTCAATATTGATTATTAATTAAAAATCCTAACTTTAATCTTAAAATAAGAAAAACTAGATATTAAATTAAGAATTAAAAACCAACAACTAAAATAATTATTAAGTTAATAATAAAATTAAAATAAACAAATTATAACAAAACTGACTTAAACATGTCAGCTTATATTCATTCCCATACCAACCCTAGCCTTGTTTATTAACCCTATTGAGTTCTGACTTATTCACTCATGGATCTATTCCTAATGATGAACCACACAGGTTGGTTCGAAACGTAAATTTAACTTATTTAATTATTTTTTCTTAATTATATTTTTGTAATTTATTTTTGAAAATAAGTATTAGTTTATAATTATATTTTTATTTTATTTTTTAATAATAATAATCAAACTTACAAATTATTATTAAATTTACTTAAATGATTAATAAAAGAAATGAAATTGTTAAATATGTCATTAATAAAATTTAGCCCCAAGGGATAGCTCAAATGGTCAAGTTCCTGTTGCTAAGTACCTTCCAATTGGGAGGTCACGGGGTCAAATCTCCTTGACGCCCTCGGGGCTAGGCTCAACCAGATAAGCCGGTAGGTAGATCCCTTCAGGTGGATCTGCCCGGATTGTTACCCGTGGATGTAGTGGCCACTCAGTGACCGTGAACCACAGTTGAAAAAAAAATTGTCATTAATAAAATTTATATCCTCCAATTTTTTGTTGGATATTGGAATACAAACTATATTAATAAAAAAAAATTAGAAACCATGCAAGCATTCATAATTTGATTAATAAAGGAAATGGAATTGTTAAATATGTCATTAATCAAATTTAAATCCTCCAATTTCTTTGTTGGATATTTGGATACAAACTATATTAATCAAAAACAAAATTTAGAAACCATGCAAACATTCATATTTTAACATGGATCTTGTCCATTGCAGAGTTATTTTGTTTTCGCAATTTAGATATAATTTTTTTAAACTTCAATTTTTTGATACAGATACATTCTTGCAATTTTACTTTTATTTCTTCTCATCTTTTAACCCAAGAGTTCAAAACTAGAATATTCTTATAATTAGTTTTTAAATTCCAAATTTTAGCTCATAATTTTTTCCCAACTGTTTGCTACCCATAAACTTGAGTTTTCCCTACATGCTACCCACACCTTCCAATGTCCCTAGTCAACTCTTCGTACTCCAAAAGAAATCTATATACAAAATGCACACCTTACAGTGCCCCTAGTCATCCCTTAATACCTGATAAGAAATCTATGAACAAAATGGGAACCTCATTTGAAATTCAGAATTTTGTTTCATTCAAAATCCATTCTTTGTCAAAATTTCATAAGTCTTTGGGTTCATTTTTTGTTTAAATATCTTGTTTCAATTTTTAAAAGTTTACAAACATCCTTTGTTCAAAATTTGTGTTTATTAGTCTGGAAACTCCAAAATTACATAAATCTTGAAAATTAATTAATAGAGAAAAGCCCAAAAGCCAACTTCAAATTTGGGAGAGCTTTTTAATCAATTGATTTCAATAAACATAAAATTTTAAGAAATTCATAGATGTCAATCATTCACAATTTATGTTTTTTTAATGACTTTGTGGGGTGTGTTTGGTAGCATATGAGTCCCAAATCCACCTTCCTTGTTGCTAGTTTCTTCCTACAAGGAAACATACAAACAATGAGAGGTGTTAGTTGTTCAACATGGACTAAAAAAACATTGAACTAATTAAAAACAATGCATTAACAAAACTAAACTAAAACAATAGGAAAAAAGCTTGCGAAGCAAAACAAATCAACATAGTAGGAATATGATCCTCTTTATTGATTTTTGGTAGTGGAAAAGTTATAAATGAATATCAAAGACACTTGAGGAGAGTTACTTGAGAAATGGTGTTCAATAACTCTCAACAAATTATTTTCCCTTCTCAATCTTGGAAGCTCTTTCTCTCTCAAAGAAGCATAGAAAAATCTCTACAATGGTGGAATTTTCCTCATAATGGTATCCTAGATTTCTTTAGAGCAATTTTGGCAACATAACAATGCACAACTTCTTGTTTTTGACTCTCCATGCTCTTGCATTTATAGAAATTTTGAACACTCCTTCCCTCCTTTGGTTGATCAATGTGTTTGTTTGCCTCATAAATGAGTTGAGAGCTACCATCCTCTTGCCATTAATACTTCTTAGGGCTTAAGGCTCGAATGGTCATCCCATCATGTCAAGGGATCGAGTGTTTTTAAAGCAAGTTTGCATCTTGAGGTGTTGACTGTGCTTCTAGTGACCCTCATGGCTATTGAAGGAAAATTCCTGAAGTAGTGAAGTTTTGTCATGGGAGCACCCACGAGGGTTGATTTTTTAAGTCAACCTTAGGAAATTCTTTTGATTTTTTCCTTCCACAATATTTCTAGATGAAAATGTATCTATTGTACATACTTCTCACTGACTATGAGTGTCTTATGTTGTGTACAAATAAGTGTAGCATTTTCTCATAATAACAATTTCCCCCTAATGTATGAGGTTAGGAGCAAGCATATAGTTGAAATACATCATGTTTTTTTGTTATGATGATGCATCTTACCTACTTCTTAAGAGAGAGAAACTTTCTATGAAGATGATTAGGGAAAAATATGTTGACTGAGAAATGAAAGGAAACTATGATTTGAAGAAATACTGATACAAAACTGTCTATACAAGGCACACATATCCCATGCTCATTATGATGATCATGGCTAAAATATTAAAAAAATATACAGGAACAATCTTGTCAGGTCAGCATTGAAGTGGATGATGTGTTTCTGGCTATAGAAGATAGCTACTTTCACCATCAGGGATGTCTCTAATGAATAGGATGAACTGGGTGACCCCATGCATAAGATACAAATCATTGTGGAAAGAGATGTGATCAGATACATAGGTCTTTGACTAAATGAGATAACTACAATGGCCATAAAGTACGATACATCCCTGACATGAGAACTTATGCCGGTGTTAAACACAGGGAGATCGGTGAAATCAATGGGCAATGATGTTCCCAATATGTCACTTGAGACAAATTTGAAAAGGTGGATTGAAATCAAGGTACTACTTCAATTTTAGAAGATGAGGGTTAATGTTGACAAAAAATAAGCTCAAACCACCCAAAAAATGATTATGAGAAATCCATATGAAGTTGAGAAATATGTTGTAACTTGATGGGCCAAAGGCATGGTAACACGAGTTGACAATATAGGAGGGATACAAAAAATTGCCCAAGTTTGGAGTTGTGATTTAAGTGGTGGAAGTTAAAACAAAACTGATGAGGTGTATGCCCCTAGGGTCCGTAAGATGTCCAAGGGAGGTATATGTATGTTCTGACTGCCATGGTAGATGTATGAACAAATGGTGATCAATGATGTGGGTGTGAGGTGGGTAAAAATAAAAATCCAACCAAGGGAAACTAAGTACTGCCACCAAGTAACTAACACAAAAATATGGGTGAGAATCCTTTTCCAAAAAATATTTGTACACTTTCCAAAAGAATTTAAAAGTGGTTTTGGATGTACAAATACGGAGATGATTTCCCAAGAATCCAGTGGCCTATGTAATGATGCAGATAGGTGTCTATAGAGGGTGGGAGCCCCATTGGCTGGTCTTAGTGTGAGGTGGGTGAAACATATGTGATACCGTAGATGGATGGTAGGCCAACTATGGAATGCAGTGGTGCATTCATCATGATCCAAAAATAATGTTGGTTTGGGAGGAGGATTATAAACAGGTAAGCAAAGAAGAGAGAGATGACGTTGATCTTCAATTCATGCAAATGAAAGGGCTCTCAAGCTTAAGAAAATGGTTATGGATACCAATAGTGTAAGGTGAACTGAAAATCGGGGAATTCATATGGGTGAAGCTCTATCGACTAACATGAACATTTACCATGTGGAAGAGGATAGTGATACAACATATGCCTGAGATGGTGGACCTTATGGTTACTTTAAGAGAAATGATGGTAGGATATGCATAGCTTCTGAGGAAAACTATCATGTTGAGTGAAGAATGATACCTTAACTACTGATTGACGCTAGGCGATTGAGTTCATTGGGGAAGTTTCCAATAACATGTAACTTTGAAGCCAATACACCAAATGAAAGCATGTTTATATAAAAACATGCATACTGGAAATACTGAAAAAGATGTATCCAAAAAAATGGACAAGCATAAATGATGGGTACTTTGGATGTGAAATGGGCATGAGGAAGCTCTTCTTGGTTTGCATGTGGGGGGTGCCGCAATATACTAAGTTTTCCAAATATATGAAGAAATGGAGAGGTGGATGAGATGTGGGAATTACTGGTGTAGATATCACATGGACAACACCTGATGCAGCTTCTAAGGATATGTAGTAGATATTTTGTGTGGCAATGTCTCTCCTAGCTCCCGATGATGAGCAGGGAGAAACATCCTGAGGTGGTGTGCTTGTAGTGGGTGCATGCAACCTATCAATCTTAGCTTTAGCTATAGTAGGAAGAAGTATCGAGGGCTCGATTTCAGTTTGTTGTAAGGCAACCCATGCTTCTTTAAATCTAGGGAGAATTTGGAAATGATGTGTATGGTGCACACGCTTTGTGAAAATGTGGTAATTGTTGTGATTTCACCTAGACTCGATTTTGTGAGCAAGTCGAGGTGTAAGAATAGAAGCATGGAAGAAAATCCTAAGCTCTTTCAAAGTTGGACAATTATTGATCAAGTGTCCTCATTCATCGCATAAGGTGCATGAAGGGGCTGGTTTTGACTTCTTATTCTTCCTAGTGGAGGCTAATGTTGGGTGGGAGGTATGATGATAGAAAGAACATGGCTGAATTTCTCATGTGGCTTCTTCCTCAAAGACCCAATAAATCATCTGAGGTGCACCATTCACTGCTAGAGTAGCGGGAAGTGATGGTGCAATAGTATTGGCCTGATGGAGGGCCATTAATGTGTCCCTATATCTCGGGATATCAGGGCAATAATGAGTGTAATGACATGTTGTATGTAAATAGCACATGGGTAGTTGGTGGGTAATCCCTTGTTGCAAAATGAGGTGGCATTTTCTCCCAAGGGGAAGGTCAAGGAATGGGTGCCTTTAGGGCATGAAGAAGTTATTCCAACTCTTCCAATCTTGGTAATTGGTTGTTATGATGCCCTAATACATTATGAAATGCACATGAGGGAGGTACTCTAGGAGAAGAGGTAGTTGGGATATTTTTCTTCTTTATTTTTCATTTATCCTTCTTGGTGGCACTCTTCGGAGTAGATGTAGATGGTACTGTGGGGGGTAAGGTCTCTTGGAGGTTTGTGGCAACCAATCCCATATAAGTGACCCCTAAGCTTATCGTCATGGCTTGAGGGGCCAAATATCAGATAGGTATCATGAGAGCCATGTTTGGTAAATTGAGGGTTTCCATGACTTGGTGGGAAAAGAAAACCAAGTAGAGGATAGAGAAAAGAGGTATGAGTAATCACGTAAGGGAGAAAGGGAGGTTCATTTTTCACAACATTTGGTGTTTCTGGATTTGGTGGTTGAGTATCCTATGTCTGATTACCATATTATGTGGTCATCATACATATAAGAGTTGTAGAAATTGGTGTTAAAATTGGTGGGTTTCATGGGTATGTGTCGAGGAGAGAGGAAGTTTTGAACATTCCTGTACTGAATTCCATTAAGTAAGGGAATGATTCATTTTGGAC
Organism: Pinus tabuliformis; assembly: GCA_031772625.1. Classification (NCBI taxonomy): domain Eukaryota; kingdom Viridiplantae; phylum Streptophyta; class Pinopsida; order Pinales; family Pinaceae; genus Pinus; species Pinus tabuliformis. The sequence continues at coordinate 546,643,520 of CM062818.1, forward strand.
CCAACAAAGGGTAACACACTATCTAGTGAGGAAGATGTCCTTGTTTCATAGTGTGTTAATTGGTTGATGGTGATGATTTCTCCATTATTGAAATATTAAAAGATGTTCTTATTCCATATCTTCTTAGGTCTTGGTTCCTAGTTTGAAATATAAATTTTAGTTATTTATAACTAGTTATTTTTAAAATAATTTATAATTTAAAAATAAGTCATAAAATTTAAGATAACAACGAAATAATTTTTGGTGGTTTATGACTCGTTATAAATAATTAGTTTAAAATAAATTTTATTTTAAAGGAATAGAAATCTTAAAATTTAAAATACTTTTTAGTTTAAAATAGATGAAAGTTCTAAATAATTTAATTTATTTATTTTTTAAGATGATAAATTCAATTATGTGTGTGTGTGTGATATTAAACATATACACTTGCATTATATATTAGGATATATCTATCTTAACTTTAGATCTACCAAGCATCGAGGGGATAAAATCTCTCTCTTGAGGTGCACACGTCTTATATAGTGAAAACATATTTGATCTCTCTCGACGCTTTCTAGACCTAGATTTAAAACGGATCTAGGATTGTTTAATTGTTAACCTTTAAATATGACACATTAGAGAAAAATACCATGAGAAAAAAACCATGGGTTAAGAATACCATGGATTGAAGTCCGAAAATGTTAGATAGGACATTACAACATCTCTACCATATTGGGTTGGAGAATTTTGTGTTGTTATTTTTTGTTTGTTTTATATTGACTAAATCAGAATGTTAAACATTACAATATCGCTACCATACCGGGATGAATATTATATATATATATATATATATATATAGATATATAGATAGTGAATAAGAACATAGAAATCCAAAGATCTAAGAGAGTTGGAAACTGGCTTTGATATTATATGTAATGGTTTGATATTTAAAACATAATGAAATACAAAATTACTTACAACTAGAAATTGCACCAGATGTTGCAAGGAAACGTCGTAAGGCATAAATTCGAGAAGAATAGTGGGATATAGAAGATCATTGAATACACAAATTAGTAAACAAAATGTCATTCAAAGCTAGAAGATAAAGAGAAATCACTTACATTATGCCAAATTTATAGATTCTATAATCTTTCCAACCTATATTTCCTCTCAATCTTCAAATATGCTCTTTCAAGTTCCAATAACACATATTTGATAAAAAAAAGTGCTCTTTTTCAATATTGAACTATGTTAGTTAATGAAAAGCTTATAGTCTTTTACCACTTGCTCTTAAGGTGATTGGATTTACCTTTGCTTGTCCTTGATTAACTTCTTTTGAGAATTTGGATTGGTTTATGGCACATGAAGTTTATACTAAAAGTTTTGTTTTGTTTTGTTTTTTCTCGAAAATGAGAAATTCAAAATTTACCATTGGATTAACTAGTTTAAAGTAGAGGTATGAAATATATATATATTAATAAAGAGCTATGAAATATATATATCAATAAAGCTAGTCACTGACATAACAACTTTATAATGTTTTATAGGAGAGAAGTGGATCTTTTGTTGAGCATTGATTAAATAATTCTTTTAACTGATATAACAACTTTAATTCACTATTTAAAGATACCATGGTGAAATCTTATGGTAGAATCCACGAGCTTTCCTTTATTCAACATGATATCCTACGAAACATGACTATGTATTTGAATAGGAAGGGGCCTATAAATAAACATAAAAGGATTTCTATGCCTTAGAAAGTAGACTCTATTCCCAAAAAAGTGGAAAAAGTGTGTGAAGTGTGCATTTGATGTTGAGATTGTTTCCTTCCACACAAGTTTGGTGCATATTTCTTTCTCCTCTCATTGACCAATTTTCAATATTGATCTGTCTCACTTGATCAAAAGCTTGAAGTCTTCTACATTCTACCTGCACATAATTTGATCATGTACCTACACATAAATTCAGCATGTACCCATTTCATATTTAAAGTCTTCTGTGATATCTATTTCCTCTAACTGTGCCAAATTCCTACTAGTTACAACTCAAGTTTGCATACCTATTAAATCATTTTGTGCTAATTTGGATAGAACCATCTTATATGCAATTTTACTAAGGAAATAATTTCCCAATTTTACTAAAGAAATCTAACCCATATTGTAAAGAACTTCTTGATTAAAAACTATTAATAAACATCTTTAAATCACATCTCAATTCAAAAACCATTAATAAACATATTTAAAGTATTTTCAATATAATCTAATTTAAATTTAATATAAATTTACTAACTAATAATAAATATCAATGATATTCTAATTTTTATCTTCTTTTATTATAGAAATAATATTTGAAAAAGTAAAAACTTATTTTCCCTTTAATTTATCTTCAAAACAAAGATAATATCAACAAATTTCTCACCAAAATAAATGAGAAAACTACTTTACAAAAGGCATTAATGAAAAGATATGGAGAGGTAAAGCCTTTGGTTTTAAAAATTAGAAGTATTTTTCTTTATGAATAATTTAGAAAGGTATCTACTTTTAAATACACTAAAGAACAAGAAATGGTTGGAAATATGTTGAACTTATTATGTGTTTGGTATGCTATTTATTTATATATATTATTTATAATTGTTAAAAAAATATGTTTTATATTTATATGTCTTTTTATCAATAAAATATATTTTATATTTATTTAAATTATTTTTTTTTATATGCTAAAATATTATATAATACATAATTATTAAATTTTAATAAGATATAATTTAAAAAAAATAAAATATCTTATCATTGAGAATAACGAATTTATAATAAATATTGAATAAGAAAACCGGGAACAATGTAACAAAATTTCGGCCTTTATGATTATTATTGACATCATATCCTATTTAATTATATTAAAATCATACCAAGATCATTATAGATAATGCCTATGGCCGAAAATTGTTGTCGTCATATTGATAACCACAAAAAGCCAAAAGATTATCTACAAATCACAACAATGAAAAAAAATGATTACATCAACTCAACTAAAATCGAACTACATATCCCATGAATGCGAGAAATGTTATTACAAAAAAAAAATAAAAAAATCCAACTACACATGTGCGTGGACACATTTAGAAATCCCAAAATCTAGGGAAGCCACTAAACTACAAACTTTGCTAAATATTCAGTTAAAGATTAGATGGTTGCACTGGAGGCCCACAAATCATTTCAATATCCAGCTAAGAATACAAGTTTTCAGGTTTGAATGGTCCCACCGAAAAACCATTAGTGGTTTCAAAGTCCAGTACCGATGCTGCACATGGATTATTGTGTGTGAATATCTAATATCTTGGATAGCAATATCTCACTCAAAATTCTATGATCCCCCTTTCTCCAAGCATCATTTATAAAAAAAAACAAGTGAAAAATGTGAGGCTTCATGTTTTCTCCTACTTCAAATAATTCACCATAAATCCACAACTATGAAATACCCAACCTGAAAGACAAATATGTGAAAATTTTGGAAGTAGTGAATGTTAAAATATAAATCCCATTGTGAAACAACAAACAACCAACATGCCCTTGTTAAGTGTCCTTTTCTCCAAGCTAAAACCCCATTTTTAGATTTTCGTTCTACATTTCATCCTCATTTGTATTGGATAGTAAAAATGAACCAGATCACAAAAAAATATAAACTCTAAAATTCAATCATTAGTGTCTCAAAGCACACAAAAAAAACTACTTTTTCTTACCTTGGATATAAATGACCCTTCTTAATTCCTTCAATTCTTTTCAAGGTTTTGGTTGCCATTCACACTTGCAACAATGGCCTCTTCAAATGTAGTTTCTTCCATATCCATCTCCAATGTATGTTGAAGTTCAATCTTGAACATTTCTAATCTACTCTTAGTCTCAGGCTGCATGCATGAATCATTTTTCAATTCGATGTCTTTAATGACTGACAACTGCATTTTTTTTTCATTATGCATCCTATATAGAAGCTAGTTTGTCTCATCCTTGATATAACTAGGCCTTCAAAATCCCTTTTGTTGTTCTCAAGCTTCTGGTTTCCATTGGCATTTGAAACAATTTCCTCTTCAAATGCAATTGCGTCCTTGTGCATCTTTATATGTTGAAATTTAGTTTTCAACTTTTCTAACTTTTTCTTGATATCAAGGTGCATGCAGGAAAACATTTTCCATTCAGTTTAGGCACATATTTGTATTTCAACATTTCATCTAAGTTTGTATTAGAAATAAAAAAGAATCATGTCCGAAAAATATGAATGTTAAAATTTAGTCTTTCTCGTGTGACTGTGAGATTCTTTCTCACTAGGCTTACTAAAAAGACATTGGTTTTGCTCACCTTTGATATATAGGCCTTTAAAATTCCCTTTCTTTGTTCTCAGGGTTCTAGCCACCATTCTCATTTTCTCACCTTTGATATACATGCCTTCAAAAATCCCTATCATTGTTCTCATGGTTCCATCTCAGTAGCTACAACATCACTGCTTACTAGTGTAATTGTGAGGTGGTTTCCATTGCAAACTAGATACAAAAAAGTTATTTAATGTAGAATGCAATGATTTAAAACTCAAAATCCTTGAATTTCACTGTATTTTGGAAGTAAAAAAGCTTCAAACCCCTATAATATATTTTAAAACATTTTAAAATGACAAGTTAATAAATTAGCATATTGGTAGGTGGTTTCCCACTTCAAACCATATACACATTAAAATTACTTAAAAAAAAAAAGAAATCATATAAAAATCAAAACCTTGGAATTTCATTGTTTATAGCAATAAAAGAAGAGACCATTGGTTTACCGTGTAATCCATTAAACCATGTGCTCTAGTGTTGAATCAAAGCTGTCCGTTGTTGAACCCTGTGCCTCAATAAAAGATTCAATGTCTACAATAGTAAAACCCTTTGCCTCAATTGAAGACTCAAGGTCTGTTATAGTAGAGAGAAAGTGACAAAAATGTGGGAGAAAACCTGCAAATGGGCGTGAAGAGCCTTTGAATGGTGAAGAGCCTTTGAATGATGTTGAGTTGAGCTTCATGCAATGGTCCTAATGTGTCGAAAATGGACAAAGATTCTCTGCTCGGTGATGTTAATGTTTATATCAAAGATCTTTGTTCCAAGCTTCAGGATTTGGAGTCTGAGTAGGTTGAATAGCATCGTAACTTAATAATACCTGTCACAAATCATTCCAATGGTCTAAATTATTTTAATTGTCTAACATCCAAATCAATGGCTCACGAAGGTACAGGTGGATTGCGAGGGGAATTGTTCTCAGAGGGAACGCCTTACGGCATAATAACTGTAGACTATTAATTAACAACATGAAAAAAAATTGTTTATAATTACATAATCCACTTGATAGGTGAGTGAGAGGAATCATACCTATAAGTTGATGAATCCAACTTACTTACAGCTTTTGAACACAAAATTGTTGTGATCCTGGTCATTGCAACCAATGTGTTGGGGATGAATTTCCACCCAATCATAGGCTCAGTTGCACTATCTTTCTACAACTAATCTCCCCTGAGCCCTCAATTAACTATTTGTGCTAGTGAATCTTTCCTATCCTGAATTCTCTTAGGACAAAAAAAATACTCATATCCTCCTTCTCATGAATTAAATAGAACAACTTGTTCAAAAAATGAAAAGAATTCTTCATGCACATAATCCATGTGTTATCATGCATTTTATATTTTTTGTTTAAGTTTTTCTTAACTTAGTTTTTTCCATAATTTACTCTTATTTATTTTATTCTTTTGCTTTTTATTAATTTAACTTTTTCCCATAAATTTATTCTTACTATTTCTACTCATTTACTTTTTTTATAAAATAGTTTCCTTGATTTATTTATTATGAAATTCACTTTATTATTTATTATTTTATTTATTTTGTTGTTATTATTAATATTATTATTTATTAATTTCATAATATGAGGCATTACAATTTACTTGACCTCCATCACTAAAATAATTACATTGTACATAGAACTTAGGAAATTTAAATTAAAAATTATAAAAAGGAAATTGGATCTTCCCTTCCTAATTAAAGATTATAAATAGGAAACTGGATCCTCCCTTCCTAGTGAGTCTGGTAGCCATCCACCTACTTTATAAAAAAATGTCATTGTTTTTCTTTTTATTTTCCTTCTATAAATAGAATTAGTTTTCATGGGATAATTATTGGGAAAAGATGAGTGCATAGAGGTGAGTACGAAATTATAAAAAGGAGAATGATTTTTTGGAAATGATTTCAGAAACTCTTCACCTATATGTTTAAGCTTGCAGAAGGAGAATAGGCTCGAACTTTTATATAGGGAATGATATGTTCTAGTGTTATTTATTTAGTTTTGAGAAGATTTATTCGTTTTGATTTAGAGATTTTGAGTCTAATAGATTTGGTGAAATATGTGTTTTTAAAAAAAATAGCAATGAACATGGTTATTAAGTTCTTCTCTTGCTGTTGAAGGTATTGTTTTATAATTCTGGTCATTGATCACTGTTTAGTGTTATTACTTCTTTATCATGGCTTATCATTGATAATTTTGCATCAATTGTACCAATGCCTAGGTAGTTTCTATTTAGACAAGTTGCAGCGAGGCATGAGCTTTGTTTTGGTTCTTTATTGCTTTCATTTGACTCTTGCAGTCATTAAACAATGTCATTTGTAAAAAGATATTTGTCACAGATTCTAATATCTGTCAATATTGATTTAAGATGTCTAAACAATTCTTTTTAATGAACTCAATGGAGCTTTTTCATCTGATTTTACTATCTTGTGCTTTACTTTTTATTCTCTTCTTCAATATTTTGTTAACATTTGTGTATCTTATTGTAAACACTTCTTTTTAGTTCTTGGTTTGTATTTGTTGTATTAATGTTTATAATTCAAAGTACGACAATTTATTTAAGTCATTTTTTTAATTTGTAAAGTTATCTTAACGATGGTACTTATTATCATCTTTCATTTTGATTTGTGCTTATTATCATCCTTCATTTTAATTTTAGTAGGCATGAGCTTTTTTTTGGTTCTTTATTGTTTACATTTGACTCCTACAGTCATTAAACAATGTCATTTGTAAAAATCTATTTGTCACAAATTCTAATATCTGTCGATATTGATTTAAGATGTATGAACAATTCTTTTTAATGAATTCAATGGAGAATTTTCATTTTATTTTACTATCTTGTGCTTTACTTTTTATTATCTTTTTCAATATTTTGTTAATATTTGCTTATCTTATTGTAAAAACTTTTTTTTAGTTCTTGGTTTGTATTTGTTGTATTAGTGTGTATAATTTAGAGTACGACAATTTAATTAAGTCACTTTTTAATTTTTAAAGTTATCTTAATGATGGTGCTTATTATCATCCTTCATTTTAATTTTTGTAATATATTTCTTGTATATTTCTTTTGTTTTGTTTTGATTATATAAGTAGTTATTTGAGATGCTATAAAATCTTTGTAAAATCTCAGGTTATATTCCCATCTTTCTTGGTCTAACTCACTAAGAATTTGAAAAATGTTGCAAGAATAACTTATGTCATTTTTACCTATCAACAAATACCAATCTAGATCCATCATCCTAAATCTATTAAGCATTGAGAGGGATCAAATCTCCCGAGGTGAAAACTTTTATTCAAGTCTTGTACAAAAAGGAGGTTTGCACCTTGAGAGATTTGATACCTTTCGACACTTAATAATTCTGAGATTAAGATAATCTCTCCCTTTCAACACTTAATATCTTTGAGAGTAAAATTTATATAAACTCTCTCTCTCTGATTTTACATATTAAATTTTTATATTTGTATTAACTATTAATAATAATAATATAAAACACACCATATATTGCAAACGCTACTTTAATAATATGTGTTTAATTATTTTTTCTCAATTATATTCTTGTAGTTTATTTTTGAAAATAAGTATTGGTTTATAATTATATTTTTATTTTATTTTTTAATAATAATAGTCAAATTACAAATTATAATTAAATTTAACTTAATGATTTGAGGCTTTTGCGATCTATATTTTGTGTACTGTTATCTTCCGTAGTCATCACATTCATGTTTGAAGAAATCGACGTTTCCAACCAATCTTTGTGGTTCATCATCAGGAATAGATCCATGAGTGAATAAGTCAAAACTCAATAGGGTTAATAAATAAGGCTAGGGTTGGTATGGGAATGAATATAAGCCAACAGGTTTAATTCAGTTTTGTTATAATTTGTTTATTTTAATTTTATTGTTAACTTAATAATTATTTTAGTTGTTGGTTTTTAATTCCTAATTTAATATCTAGTTTTTCTTCTTTTAAGATTAAAGTTAGGATTTTTAATTAATAATTAATATTGATTAGTGATTATAAACTAATTAATAATTATTTGTATTATTAATTAATTTTTATTAATTATACGATTATCTTAATTTTAAGCTATGTTTGAAAATAAAATAATAAGTGCCTAGTGACAATAAATTAATTTATATTATTAATCACAAGAATGAATCTAATATTTTAAATTAAATTCAATAAAAACCTTTTTTGTTCTTTTGTATTAAAGGTTAAGTCTATTGTAAATTTAATTATGTTTTTATACCCTTATTGATAATTATATATGATTATCTAATTTTAAGTTATGTTTGAAAATAAAATAATAAGTGCCTAGTGAAAATAAATTAATTTATATTATTAATCCCAAGAATGAATCTAGTATTTTAAATTAAATTAAATAAATTTTTTTGTTCTTTGTATTAAAGGTTAAGTGTATTGTAAAGTTAATTATGTTTTTATACCTTTATTGATAATTACTTTATAAAGAATTATATTTTATAATTCAATGATTAAATTATTATGTTTTTATACCCTTATTCATAATTACAGGTTAAGTGTATTCAGGGAAAATTTTAAGAACCCCCCCTAAATTTATAAATATAATAAATGGGCGAATCTCTATGGTATATAGGAAAAATGGAAGGCGATTTTATCAATAATATAATATGTATATATAATTTTTTGGCGAATCTCTCACCAGGCATGGCGAATATTTTACTCAATTATAAAATCTTGTAAGATCTTGGCGAGTCTTTCACTAAATAATAAAACTTTGTAAATTCCTAGTGAATCTTAGCATAGGCTACATGCAGGTTTAATTCCCCCATTTAAATAGGCTACATTCCAGGCGAATACCATGGGTCAATACCATGTGCCATTTTGGTGAATACCATGGGTCAATACCATGTGCCATTTTTATTTTTATTAGAATATTTTACTCAATTATAAAATCTTGTAAGATCTTGGCGAGTCTTTCACTAAATAATAAAACTTTGTAAAGTCCTAGTGAATCTTAGCATAGGCTACATGCTGGTTTAATTCCCCCATTTAAATAGGCTACATTCCAAGTGAATACCATGGGTCAATACAATGTGCCATTTTGGTGAATACCATGGGTCAATAACATGTGCCATTTTTATTTTTATTAATTCTAATATTAGGCTTAATAATGGTTTTTTGCATGGTATTAATAACAATCTAGTCCATGGTATTTGCCCCATAGTATTTTGGCCATAGGTTTCACCTAAATATAACCCATTTTTTGAGTGTTCGTAAATATAAGGTGACTTATGGAGTAAATATAAAAAAAATGTTTTATTTGTTTACCATACTTCTCGTTTATTTATTTTTTTATTAATTTACCATACCTCTTTTACAAATATGGTATTTGGCCCATAGGATTCACTTAAATAAAACCTCTTTCTTGAGCCTTCATAAATAGGATGAGGGTTATGGACTAAATATAAAAATAGGTTTTATTTATTTACGATACGTCTAGTTTATTTATATTTTTATTTATTTACCATACCTTTTGAGTAAGTATAAAAAGACGTTTTATTTATTTACCATACCTCCACTTTACTTATATTTTTATTTGTTTACACCCTTACATGTATATAAGGTGACTTATGGAGTAAATATAAAAATGTTTTATTTATTTACCATACCTCTCATTTATTTATATTTTTATTAATTTACCATACCTCTTTTATAAATATGGTATTTGGTCCATAGGATTCACTTAAATAAAACCTATTCTTGAAAATGGGCGAATGGATTCACTTAAATAAAACCTATTCTTGAAAATGGGCGAATGGAAGGTTGTAAGTCCTAATTTCAAGGGCTAAATTTACCTTTTTTACACTCTCCCTTAAAATAAGGTGGGCTATTTGAGGTGATTTGTAAAAATGTACTATGATACAAAATATTCGCCCACTAAAAATTTAAAACCCCTTAATTTCGCCAAAGGGCGAACATTCGCCCCTAAAATTATCCTTGAGTGTATTGTAAAGTTAATTATGTTTTTATACCTCTATTGATAATTACTTTATAAAGAATTATATTTTAGAATTCAATGATTAAATTATTATGTTTTTATACCCTTATTGATAATTACTTTATATAAAATTATATTTAAATTAATTTAAAATATTAGATTCATTCTTGGGATTAATAATATAAATTAATTTATTGCCACTAGGCACTTATTATTTTATTTTCAAACATAACTTAAAATTAGATAATCATATAAAGAATTATATTTTAGAATTGAATGATTAAATTATTATGTTTTTATACCCTTATTGATAATTTTTTCCGGGGAAAATAGAGTTCGTAATTTCTATTAAAAACAAGATAATAGAGATTACATGTTGTAGATGCCAAAGCATATGCAGTAGTGTGGTAAAAAACCACTTACAATAACCAATACTTCTGGGAAGTATGCAGATACAGCCCTCAGTCAGGGCCTCCAGAAACAAGGCAAGTAAAGCCCACAGGGGGCATCCAGAAACAGGGTATGTATCCCCAACAGGATTATAGCCTACCCAATAGCTAATAAAAACAGTAAATAAAAACAATAGCTCAGAAACCGGGTATGTAAACCCCAAACAGGAGTAAACTCCTACCCTAACAAGCTAATACAAACAGTAAATAAACGATAACTCCAGTGGGATGTGCAGAAAAGATGCCACCAGAGGGAAGAGGCACGAAATGGAGCCATACCCCCATCCCCTCAACTCTCCACCAATAACCAGCAGAAATCCACACATCTATCCAGTGAAGCCAGAAAGAAAACCAATCATAGACAGCCATAGAAGAGCGGCACGAATCGATGCCAGATCCCTCGACACTCTCCAAAGCTGCAATGGAAGGCAAGCAGAGGACCCAAAAAATGAACCCAGCAACAGCAATGGAGCCCGAACAGGTCCCAAAATGCAGAGGCGGGTCGGTTCGGGGGCAGAGGCGGCTAGGGCAGCCACCTCGCCCCCATGAAGGAGTCAGGCCCGAAACCCAAGTCCCCACACAGCACCGCAGCACTAAATTTCAGAGGCCAAAACCCCCCGCTTGAACCGCTAAGTCGAAGGTCTGTAGATGCGCAGTTGAAGCTCAAAGAATCAGAAAATAAAGCCGCCGCCTCTCAGCACAAAACCCCAGCCACCGAAGAGGAAGATACCGCTGGTAGCAGGTCCACAACGCCGATACCACCAGCTGCTGCAAGCTCCGGCGAAGGTCAGGTGATGGTAGCCTGGAGGGCGACCAGATCCCCCACCCGCGGAAGGTCCTGCCGCCGCAGGCTCAGGCAGCAGCCAGAGCCAAAGAAAAAACCCTAGGTTCGCCGCGCCGGAACCCCGAGACCTATCAGTTCATACCCTTATTGATAATTACTTTATAAAGAGTTATATTTAATTTAATTTAAAATATTATATTCATTCTTCGGATTAATAATATAAATTAATTTAATGCCACTAGGAACTTATTATTATTTTTTCAAACATAACCTAAAATTAGATAATCATATATGTTTTTATACCCTTATTGATAATTACTTTATAAAGAATTATATTTAATTTAATTTAAAATATTAGATTCATTCTTGGGATTAATAATATAAATTAATTTATTGCCACTAGGCACTTATTATTTTATTTTCAAACATAACTTAAAATTAGATAATCATATAATTATCAATAAAGCTTTAAAAACATAATGAAATTTACAATACACTTAACCTTTAATACAAAAGAACAAAAACAGTTTTTATTGAATTTAATTTAAAATATTAGATTCATTGTTGGGATTAATAATATAAATTAATTTATTGTCACTAGGCACTTACCTATCGCAAGGAGTGCCTTAACAATGCACCCATTCACCATCAATCCAAAGCCCCCTAGGCAATAATTACTAAAAATTAATTAATAATACAAATAATAAATAAAATAATTTATAATCACTAATCAATATTGATTATTAATTAAAAATCCTAACTTTAATCTTAAAATAAGAAAAACTAGATATTAAATTAAGAATTAAAAACCAACAACTAAAATAATTATTAAGTTAACAATAAAATTAAAATAAACAAATTATAACAAAACTGAATTAAACATGTCAGCTTATATTTATTCCCATACCAACCCTAGCCTTGTTTATTAACCCTATTGAGTTCTGACTTATTCACTCATGGATCTATTCCTGATGATGAACCACACAGGTTGGTTCAAAATGTAAATTTAACTTATTTAATTATTTTTTCTCAATTATATTTTTGTAATTTATTTTTGAAAATAAGTATTAGTTTATAATTATATTTTTATTTTATTTTTTAATAATAATAATCAAACTTACATATTAATATTAAATTTACTTAAATGATTAATAAAGGAAATGAAATTGTTAAATATGTCATTAATCAAATTTAGATCCTCCAATTTTTTGCTGGATATTGGGATACAAACTATATTAATAAAAAAAAAAATTAGAAACCATGCAAGCATTCATAATTTGATTAATAAAGGAAATGGAATTGTTAAATATGTCACTAATCAAATTTAGATCCTCCAATTGTTTTGCTGGATATTTGGATACAAATTACATTAATCAAAAACAAAATTTAGAAACCATGCAAACATTCATATTTTAACATGGATCTTGTCCATTGGAGAGTTATTTTTTTTGCCAATTTAGATATCATTTTTTTAAACTTCAATTTTGTGATACATTCTTGCAATTTTACTTTTATTTCTTCTCATCTATTTCAACCCAAGAGTTCAAAACTAGAATATTCTTATAATTAGTCTGTAAATTCCAAATTTTAGCGCATAATTTTTTCCCAACTGTTTGTTACCCATAAACCAGAGTTTTCCCTACATGCCACCCACACCTTCCAATGTCCCTATTCAACTCTTCATTCTTCATAAGAAATCTATATACAAAATGCACACCTTACAGTGCCCCTAGTCATCCCTTAATACCTGATAAGAAATCTATGAACAAAATGGGAACCTCATCTGAAATTCAGAATTTATTTCATTCAAAATCCATTCTTTGTCAAAATTTCATAAGTCTTTGGGTTCATTTTTTGTTTAAATCTCTTGTTTTAGTTTTTAAAAATTTACAAACATCCATTGTTCAAAATTTGTGTTTATTAATCTGGAAACTCCAAAATTACATAAATCTTGAAAATTAATTAATAGAGAAAAGCCCAAAAGCCAACTTGAAATTTGGGAGAGCTTTTTAATGAATTGATTTCAATAAACATAAAATTTTAAGAAATTCATAGATGTCAATCATTCACAATTTATGTTTTTTTAATGACTTTGTGAGGTGTGTTTGGTCCCATATGAGTTCCAATCCACCTTCCTTGTTGCTTCCTACAAGGAAACGTACAAACAATGAGAGGTGTTAGTTGTTCAACATGGACTAAAAAAACATTGAACTAATTAGAAACAATGCACTAACAAAACTAAACTAAAACAACATGAAACAAGCTTGCGAAGCAAAACAAATCAACATAGTAGGAATATGATCCTCTTTATTGATTTTTGGTAGTGGAAAAGTTATAAATGAATATCAAAGACACTTGAGGAGAGTTACTTGAGAAATGGTGCTCAATAACTCTCAACAATGATTTCCCCTTCTCAATCTTGGAAGCTCTTTCTCTCTCAAAGAAGCATAGAAAATTCTCTACAATGGTGGAATTATCCTCATAATGGTATGCTAGATTTCTTTGGAGAAATTTTGGCAACATAACAATGCACAACTTCTTCTTGTTTTTGACTCTCCATGCTCTTGCATTTATAGAAATTTTGAACACTCCTTCCCTCCTTTGGCTCATCAATGAGGTTGTTTGCCTCATAAATGAGATGAGAGCTACCATCCTCTTGCCATTAATACTTCTTAGGGCTTAAGGCTCGAATGGTCATCCCATCATGTCAAGGGATTGAGTGTTTTCAAGCATGTTTGCATCCTAAGGTGTTGACTGTGCTTCTAGTGACCCTCATGGCTATTGAAGGAAAAGTCATGAAGTTGTGAAGTTTTGTCACTGGAGCACCCACGAGGGTTGAATTTTTAAGTCAACCTTAGGAAATTCTTTTGATTTTTCCTTCCACAATGTTTCTAGATGAAAATGTATCTTTTGTACATACTTCTCACTGACAATGAGTGTCTTATGTTGTGTACAAATAAGTGTAGCATTTTCTCATACTAACAATTTTTCCATAATGTATGAGGTTAGGAGCAAGCATATAGTTGAAATACATCATGTTTTGTTGTTATGATGATGCATCTTACCTACTTCTTGAGAGAGAGAAACTTTCTATGAAGATGATTAGGGAAAAATACGTTGACTGAGAAATGAAAGGAAACCATGATTTGAAGAAATACTGATACAAAACTATCTATACGAGGCGCACATATCCCATGCTCGTTATGATGATCGTGGATAAAATATTAAAAAAACATACATGAACAATCTTGTCATGTCAGAATTGAATTGGATGATGTGTTGCTGGCTATAGAAGATAGCTACTTTCACCATCAGGGATGTCTCTGACAAATAGGATGAACTAGGTGACCCCAAGCATAAGATACAAATCATTGTGGAAAGAGATGTGATCAAATACATAGGTCTTCGACTAAATGAGATAACTAAAATGGCCATAAATTACGATACATCCTTGACATGAGAAATTATGCTAGTGTTAAATGCAGGGAGACTAGTGAAATCAATGGGCAAATATGTTCCCACTGTGTCACTTGAGACAATTCCGAAAAGGTGGGGTGAAATCAAGGTACTACTTCAATTTTAGAAGATGAGTGTTAATGTTGACAAAAAATAAGCTCAAACCACCCAAAAAATGATTATGAGAAATCCATATGAAGTTGAGAAAGATGTTGTAACTTGATTGGCCAAAGGCATGGTAACAAGAGTTGACAATATAGGAGGGATACAAAAAATTGCCCAAGTTTGGAGTTGTGATGCAAGTGGTGGCAGTCAAAACAAAGCTGATGAGGTGTATGCCCCTAGGGTCTGTAAGATGTCCAAGGGAGGTATATGTATGTTCTGACTGCCATGGTAGATGTATGAACAAATGGTGATCAACGATGTGGGTGTGAGGTGGGTAAAATTAAAAATCCAACCAAGGGAAACTAAGTACTGCCACCAAGTAACTGAC
This sequence comes from Pinus tabuliformis, assembly GCA_031772625.1. Taxonomy (NCBI): domain Eukaryota; kingdom Viridiplantae; phylum Streptophyta; class Pinopsida; order Pinales; family Pinaceae; genus Pinus; species Pinus tabuliformis. The sequence goes on from CM062818.1 coordinate 546,659,014, forward strand.
ACAAAAATATGGGTGAGAATCCTTTTCCAAAAAATATTTGTACAATTTCCAAAAGAATTTAAAAGTGGTTTTGGATGTACAAACACGGAGACGATATCCCCAAGAATCCAGTGGCCTACGTAATGATGCAGATAGGTGTCTATAGAGGGTAGGAGCCCCATTCTTTGGTCTTAGTGTGAGGTGGGTGAAAAATATGTGATGATGTAGATGGATGGTAGGCCAACTATGGAATGCAATGGTGCATTCATCATGATACAAAAATAATGTTGGTTTGGGAGGAGGATTGTAAACAGGTAAGCAAAGAAGAGAGAGATGACATTGATCTTCAATTCATGCAAATGAAAGGGCTCTCAGGCTTAAGAAAATGGTTATGGATACCAATAGTGTAAGGTGAACTAAAAATCGGGGAATCCATATGGGTGAAGCTCTATCAACTGACATGAACATTTACCATGTGCATGAGCATAGTGATACAAAATATGGCTGAGATGGTGGACCTTATGGTTACTTTAAGAGAAATGATGGTAGGATATGCATAGCTTCTGAGGAAAGCTAGCATGTTGAGTGAAGAATGATACCTTAACTATTGATTGGCACTAGGTGACTGAGTTCATTGTGTAAGTTTCCAATAACCTGTAACTTCGAAGCCAATACCCCAAATGAAAGCATGTTTATATAAAAACATGCATACCGGAAATACTAAAAACATATGTATCCAAAAACATGGACAAGCATAACTGATGGGTACTTTGGATGTGAAATGGGCATGAGGAAGCTCTTCTTGGTTTGCATGTGGGGGGTGCCGCAATATACTAAGTTTTCCAAATATATGAAGAAATGGATAGGTGGATGAGATTTGGGAATTGCTGGTGCAGATATCACATGGACAAGACCTGATGCAACTTCTAAGGATATGTAGTAGATATTTTGTGTGGCAATGTCTCTCATAGCTCCCGATGATGGGCGGGGAGAAACATCCTGAGGTGGTGTGCTTATAGTGGGTGCATGCAACCTATCAATCTTAGCTTTAGCTATAGCAGGAAGAAGTGTCGAGGGTTCGATTTCAGTTTGTTGTAAGGCAATGTTGGCATTATGATACAGGTGTTGTCCTTGATGGAAACTCACTCAGAGGCATGATACAGGTGATGGCAACTTAATAAAATGGCAGATCTAGTGCAGTAGGTCAAAAGAAAGGTATACGCGGGTAAGCAGAGAAAAAGGAGCGTATGCGTATACATGCACTTTCACGCAAAGAAAAGTGCGTACATGTGGGAAAGCTTACTTTTGGTCCGTGGTAGTTAGTCCTCGGTATTTGAACCTATGGTTTCGGACCATGGTATCTCGACAAGTGTGTTGATCCCAAGTATTGGGCTCTTGGTATTGATTTATTATGGTTTTGGACCGTGGTATTGAGTAAGTCCTAAGACTATAAAAGGAGAAGAAGATCATTAGGAAAGTGCATCCAAAAAGTCTTGAATATCTGAAGAATTATGAGATCCAGGATGCAGGTTATGGGTTGATGATGCATTTCTTGATCTGAGCTAAGGAGGGATCTCACCGGTTGATGGAGAACAAGATCTAAGGAGATATTGGGATCAAATGGTTTGAAATGAACTATCTTTATGATGATTATTCTAGATCTACATACTGACGCATGTATTGTTCTATAAGTGTTATAAGTATGACTGATGTCTGGTACAGCTGCAAGTTATGAGAAATTATTTTTAGATCTGTGCGCGGGTTGTCTTTGGCAAAAGCGCGTATGTACGCGGGTTTGATTCAGCATAGTAGCGTATACATTTTGAAGTTTGAGATTTGAAGTTGCAGTTGGGTCTGAATGATTTTGCAGAGTTCTGTGTCTGCTCTATGTTCTGGTGACTGACAGGGTTTCAGTGTTTCAGTGATTCAGAAATTGATAATGCTAGTAGTGATTGTTTTGAGCTTCAATGATAGTTATGTGTCCAGTATGAAAATTGGATGAAACGTGGCCTTCAGATTATAGTGTTGTGTTTCAGGAGTATCCAGTCTGAAAATGTATGAAACGTGGTACCTGGAGGAGAGAAGATTGTAGGCCGGCGCCTATGTACTAGTATCTTAGCTAGTACAAGAGCAAAGGGGGTTGGAGCTCCCTTCTAGGAGAGTCTGGAGAACGAGAGAAGGTTGTAGCCTTCTACAGGTTGTAGCCTGCGTGCTGGTAAAGGACTGCAACAGTACATTGTAAAAGAAGTTTCTTAATAAAGGAAGATAGAAACAAATTGCAGCAGGTGGTTTTCACCCACATTGCGTTTCCACCTTATATCATGGTGTTCATGTGTGCTTGTTGTGTTTGATGATCTGTTCTGTTTTTACTGCACCTGCTTACTGTTCATATGGTTAATGAAGATCTGATGCACTAACTAAAGATCAACATTTAATGATTAACTGAATCATAAGTATTTTGGATATACGCTAGTTGCTTTAGACATAGCTGCGTATACACGCGGGTTCCCTTGGATGAAGTAGCATATATGTACCTAAGTATGGAAATGAAAAAGTTTTATTGATCTGATAATACTGATTCACCCCCCCCCCCCCCCCCTCTCAGTATTATTTCCAACAATTGGTATCAGAGCAGGTCCTTCGGTAGAAGCTTGATCACTTGAAGGAGATCCGTAGAACAATGGGCAAGAAAGTGCGTCAAAAGAAGAAGATAGCCCAAAGGAACAATGACAGCCTGCTATTGAGTGGAAGCAAGCATTCAGATCCTGAATCACCTCAGATTGAAGATGGACAAGCAAATGAAGCATTAGATAAAATCATAGATAAACAAGATCTACCTAGCAAACGAGAGAGTGCCCTCAAAGAAGAAATTATCAGCTTAAAGGCTCAGTTGGAATGTGCCTCCAGAATACGAAAAATGCTGCAGGTGCTGAATGAAGAACAAGAAAATGAGATTCTCAAACTAAGGCAACAAGTGGAAGAAGGAAAAAAGTCTGAAGAAACTTTGACGAAGCAATGTCTGGAAAAGGAAGGACAACATCAAGTTAAGGTAAATATCTTGAAAGGTAAATTAGAAGAAAAGGATAAACTATTGCGATTTCAAGATAGTACTAAGATTTTGGATGATATTCTTAGTAGTCAAAGATCTCCTGCTATCAAAACTGGCCTTGGTTTTTATGAATCTGTTGAAGATGAATCTAGCTCACAAGGAAAGGCAGGGAACTCTAATGAAAAATCTAAAATAATCAACAAGGATCAACAGCCAAGGAAAGAAATTCTTCAAAGGAAATCTTGTACTCCTCCGATGAACAATATTGAGTGTTATGTTTGTCATAATATTGGACATGTTACAGCCAGATGCAGAAGTAGAATGGTCCAAGACCGTCAAACAGAAAGATCATCACATTCCAGGTACTTTAAGGGATATTGTTTTGCTTGCAATATGTTTGGTCACAAAGCTGCTGATTGCTACAGAAGGAATATAAAACATGTAAGATGTTATGTATGCAACAAGCTGGGACACATAGCGAAAGAATGTAGGAGAAGATTGCAGACACCAAACCAAAAGAAGAAAACATCATCACAGTTGAAAATATGGAAGAAAAGGGAAGTACAACCAGAAAGATATGGCATAGCAGAGTATATAGACATGACCGATTCAGAGGAAGCTGGAAGTGTGGAACATCAGTGTTCCAAATCTCATACGCGGGGTTCATGAAGACAAGTCGCGTATATACGCGAGTTATATGCTGCACAGTCGCGTATATGATGTTCTGAAGAAAAGCAGCAGTACAGAAGTCTGATATGGTTCAGTCACTATGTTGATAATGGCATGGCACAGGTTCAGGGGGAGCATATACTTCAAATAATGCATTGTTTGCATTATGGTTAGAAGTCCTTGGTGATAATGCTTATTGACATATCTTGCTTGACCAAAAGAATGGATTGCAGGTTACAGGTCTGGATGTTAGATGCTTATCATATGGTGTATGATAGTTGCTGATAACTATCATGGTCTTGTTTAAGTCCTTGGTCTTTGTGAGTCATATGATGTATTTTATTACCCCACTATGCATGGGATGGATGATGTAATAAGTCATGTATAAACATTTGGTATATCCCCACTTGGTTGGGTGGATGAGTCAAAAATGGTGTATTCCCACTTGATTGGGAGATTGATGTATGTATAGAGTCATGTTATGCTTTTGCAGACCTTGCATGTGCTCAGGGGGAGCATGGACGGATTGGTACATCTTGGCATGTACAAAGGGGGTGCTCAATTAGAGATTCCAGCAGGTACTCAGGGGGAGATCAAGAAGAGAATATCTTGGTCTGCCCTTTGCCCTTGATGTCAAAGGGGGAGAGTGACTTGGTGTGGTGGTTGCCATCAAGTCCAAAGGGGGAGATTGTTAGCATTATGATACAGGTGTTGTCCTTGATGGCAACTCACTCAGAGGCGTGATACAGGTGATGGAAACTTAATCAAATGGCAGATCTAGTGCAGTAGGTCAAAAGAAAGGTATACGCGGGTAAGCGGAGAAAAAGGAGTGTATGCGTATACACACACTTTCATGCAAAGAAAAGTGCGTACATGTGGGAAAGCTTACTTTTGGTCTGTGGTAGTTAGTCCTCGGTATTTGAACCTATGGTTTTGGACCATGGTATCTCGACAAGTGTGTTGATCCCAAGTATTGGGCTCTTGGTATTGATTTATTATGGTTTTGGACCGTGGTATTGAGTAAGGCCTAAGACTATAAAAGGAGAAGAAGATCATTAGGCAAGTGCATCCGAAAAGTCTTGAATATTTGAAGAAGTATGAGATCCAGGATGCAGGTTATGGGTTGATGATGCATTGCTTGATCTGAGCTAAGGAGGGATCTCACCGGTTGATGGAGAACAAGATCTAAGTAGAGATCGGGATCAAATGGTTTGAAATGAACTATCTTTATGATTCTTATTCTAGATCTACATACTGACGCATGTATTGTTCTATAAGTGTTATAAGTATGACTGATGTCTGGTACAACTGCAAGTTATGAGAAATTATTTTTAGATCTGTATGCGGGTTGTCTTTGGCAAAAGCACGTATGTACGCGGGTTTGATTCAGCGTAGTAGCGTATACATTTTGAAGTTTGAGATTTGAAGTTGCAGTTGGGTCTGAATGATTTTGCAGAGTTCTGTGTTTGCTCTGTGTTCTGGTGACTGACAGGGTTTCAGTGTTTCAGTGATTCAGAAATTGATAATGATAGTAGTGATTGTTTTGAGCTTCAATGATAGTTATGGGTCCAGTATGAAAATTGGATGAAACGTGGCCTTCAGATTATAGTGTTGTGCTTCAGGAGTATCCAGTCTGAAAATGTATGAAACGTGGTACCTAGAGGAGAGAAGATTGTAGGCCGGCGCCTACGTACTAGTATCTTAGCTAGTACAAGAGCAAAGGGGGTTGGAGCTCCCTTCCAGGAGAGTCTGGAGAACGAGAGAAGGTTGTAGCCTTCTGCAGGTTGTAGCCTGCATGCTGGTAAAGGACTGCACCAGTACATTGTAAAAGAATTTTCTTAATAAAGGAAGATAGAAACGAATTGTAGCAGGTAGTTTTCACCCACATTGGGTTTCCACCTTATATCATGGTGTTCATGTGTGCTTGTTGTGTTTGATGATCTGTTCTGTTTTTACTGCACCTGCTTACTGTTCATATGGTTAATGAAGATCTGATGCACTAACTAAAGATCAACATTTAATGATTAACTGAATCATAAGTATTTTGGATATACGCTAGTTGCTTTAGACACAGCTGCGTATACACGCAGGTTCCCTTGGATGAAGTAGCATATATGTACCTAAGTATGGAAATGAAAAAGTTTTATTGATCTAATAATACTGATTCACCCCCCCCCCCCCCTCCTCTCAGTATTATTTCCAACAGGCAACCCATGCTTATTTAAATCTAGGGAGAATTGGGAAATGATGTGTATGGTGCACATACTGTGTGAAAATGTGATAATTTTTGTGATTTCACCGAGACATGATTTTGTGAGCAAGTCGAGGTGTCAGAACATAATCATGGAAGAAAATCCTAAGCTCTTTCAAAGTTGGACAATTATTGATCAAGTGTCCTCATTCATCGCATAAGGTGCATGAAGGGGCTAGTTTTGGAGGAGATGATTTTGATTTCTTATTCTTCCTAGTGGAGGATAATGTTGGGTGGGAGGCTTGATGAGAGAAAGAACATGGGTGAATTTCTCATGTGGCTTCTTCCTCAAAGACATAATAAATCATTTGAGGTGCACCATTCACTGCTAGAGTAGCGGGAAGTGATGGTGCAATAGTATTGGCTTGATGGAGGGCCATTAATTTGTCCCTATATCTAGGGATATCATGGCAATAGTGAGTGTAATGACGTGTTGTATGTAAATAGCGCATGGGTAGTTGGTGGGTAATCCCTTGTTGCAGAATGAGGTGGCCTTTTCTCTCAGAGGGGAAGGTCAAGGAATGGGTGCCTTTAGGGCATGAAGAAGTTATTTCAACTCTTCCAATCTTGGTAGTTGGTTTTTATGATGCCCTGATACATTACGAAATGCACATTAGGGAGGTACTCTGGGAGAAGAGGTAGTTGGGATATTTTTCTTCTTTATTTTTCATTTGTCCTTCTTGGTGGCACTCTCTGGAGTAGATGTAGGTGGTACTGTGGGGGTAAGGTCTCCTGGAGGTTTGTGGCAACTAATCCCATATATGTGACCCCTAAGCTTATCGTCATGGCTTGAGGGGCCAAATATCAGATAGGTATCATGAGAGCCATGGTTGGTAAATTGAGGGTTGCCATGACTTGGTGGGAAAAGAAAACCCGGTGGAGGATAGAGGAAAGAGGTATGAGTAATCACGTAAGGGAGAAAGGGAGGTCCATTTTTCACAACATTTGGTGTTTCTGGATTTGGTGGTTAAGTATCCTATGTTTGATTACCATATTATCTGGTCATCATACATATAAGAGTTGTAGAAATTGATGTTAAAATTGGTGGGTCTCATGGGTATGTGTCAAGGAGAGAGGAAGTTTTGAACATTCCTGGACCGAATTCTGTCAAGTAAGGGAACGATTCATTTTGGACCCAACAAAGGGTAACACACTATCTAGTGAGGAAGATGTCCTTGTTTCATAGTGTGTTAATTGGTCGATGGTGATGATTTCCCCATTATGGGGGAACACCATGGTGCGAAAAAATAATGATGTCACCGAATTCATGGCTTACATGTAACTTCATCAAAACAATATGTTTTAATAAAGAGGGGCATCGAGGACTTCAATATCTATGAGAACTGTCTTTCCAGTGAGTTCAACCAGGATGTTCTAAAATATTCTTATTGGTGATGATGAGTGTCCATCATATTCCCTCAATGTTATGGAGGAAGTAGTGAGTTTCGAGGATCCTAGTTTCTACCAAATTGAATTTGATGTAATATAGGTGGATGTCCCCTCATCAATAATTCACCTATAAATAGTGACATTTCGAATGGTAATCGAAATATGAAAGTCTATCATAGATGGTAGTCATGGTTTCGAATTGTCCAAATCAAAATTGATCAATCGTGAATCCAAAAGGGTCAATTACACCTAGCACACAAAGAAGCACTTTACGTTGAGTTAGTCATGTTTGAAGGACTTCCAATGTTGACATGGCTGATGGGGATTGGTAAAGGTATTCAATATACTATAGCTATAAGCCACCTTTGAATTATAAGAAGTATGATGTAATGGTCCCTTGACCATCTTGGGAATGGGTTTAATGGGGGGTTGTTGTATAGTCAAAGGTGGCATAGTTGTATTGGTGATTGGTATTGTTGAAGGATTAGGTTCTAGAGGGGTTCCTTAATCATGGCTACATGTTTGGAGCATGACATTTATTCCTTGCATATAGATGTCATGACTTTCCGTGTCATTAGAACTGTCCCCTGCTTGGTTTTGATATTGGGGAGGGCCAACCTCATGTTGAGTAGCTACCACTCCTTTATGGGGAAACAAATTTTGCATTACTACAGGCTGCTAATTTTCTCCCCCCTTCCACCTAGCATATCTCATGCATTTCAACTCTAGGAGTTGAGGGAAATGATGGGTGTAGTGCCAATACTCTTTGAAAATAGTGCACAAATGGTTAATTTGGAGACCAATATTTTTTTTTTTTCTTTTGGGGGTTATTTGTACCCTAGTTTTGGTTTGGGTTTTGATTAGGGGGGTTGCCCCTAGTTAGTTCCCATGGTTGTTACTGTTGGTGTTGGTTTCCTCCTTGTCCTCAGTTTCCTTTCATTTTATTCTTCCCTTTCTTTTTGTTGGCATTGGGTGGGTTCATAGTGTTGCATTTCTCAAACGATTGTTTTTGTTGAGGGAATGAAGGTTGAACAAAATTAACCATCGCATTCTGTTGAGGTGGAGGGTTATTCTTTTATGGTGTTGGGAAAGGAAAATAAGGATTCCCTTGACTATGGTTTGCATAGGCAGGTTGGGAGGTTGAAACTACTTCCAAAGCGTGTGTTGGGTATTGATTCCCTTACATGGGAGGGTTTTGAGGAGGCGCATGTTGGTTGGGGTAGTATCTAGAATTTGAGGGTGCTGGTGATTCAGGTGGCCCACCAAGTGGTTGAAAATGAGGTTGGGTACCATACATATTTCAAGGATATTTGAAGGTATTCCCTAGTTGATTCTAGGTGATGTTCTTGATCAAACATTTCATAACATTTGATGCTATAGGTTTACCTTGAATAAAGGATTGTAAGTGAGTATCATATGGGATTACAAATAAAAGGTACCTCGATTGTGTGTATATGAGCTAAAAATTTTGAGATTTACTGATGGCCTCTTCTTTTGATTGTGGAATATGTGGCAACATCTTTTGCAATTTTAGGCAAAAGAGATTTCAGGAAGAAATCTGGAAGAAGGGGTGTTGTTATGTCCACTTTACACTTACTACAAAGCTTCTTCCATTCATGAACATGATCTGAAATATGGGTGGAGGTAGTTTGTTGAAAGTGGGTCGATAGTTAAGCCCTATGTCATGACAAATTAGGAGCTGGAAGAAGGTGAGGACAGATCTTGCGAAAGACAAGGTTTGGTTCAAACCTGCAATATCGCTTACATACCATTTCACTACAGGACTGGTGAGAGTGAATTGAAATAGTCTCAGACAAACTGAGTCCTCAATAATATTGTTGGAGGAACACCATAAATGGAAGGTCATAATATGGTTGGTTGGATCTTCCCCCCATTTTCCTTCGAATTTATGGATATCCAAGGGTAACTTAGTTGGAATAGGGGGGCATTGTTAATTATGTGCAATGGGATCATTTGTAATTTTCGTAAGATCTGAGAGATTTAATGAAGCTACAAATGGGATTCTATTGGTATTTTCCATGTTAGAATGACCTTGTAATAGAGTGTTAAAATGGGTCCCTTGTGGGGGAAGTGTGGGTTGGGGTAGTGTTGGGGCTCCACTCAGGGGTGTTGAAAGGGGTATTTTGAGAGGAAGTAGATCGTATCAAAGTTTCACTAAGAAATGATGTGCCAAACAACATAGATGGGTGTTGTCTCCTAAGACGAAATGGTGATAGACCAGAAACACCTCCTAGTAATGAGGGGAGGTCTTGAAGACGTATAGAGGGACAGGTAAACCTTGGGTCCCCTATGGTGCCATAGTAAGTGTGTGGAAATATATGGTGAGGGGGATTTTTTAGCAAACCAAAAGAATCACATGTATAAGATAAAGTGAAAAATAAATGGTTAATTTCCCCTTTCACTCTTTAATGTGTGAAACAATCAACAAAAATGTTTGTGAGGTTAGGTGTATCATAAAAATCCTAAAAAGACCTAATCCTTCCACTCAAATAGTAACTAGGCCTTGAGAACTAGGGTACTGGGGCGACGTCCCAAAAGTATCGGCACTGCTTCCAATAACCAAAACCAAAGAAGGGTATGGGGATGGGTATAATGGGGGTTAGTGGGGTGACATCTTGCAAGAGTTAGTGACACTTCTGGTAGCCTAACCAAAATGACCCTAGGTGGAGTGCTCCCACACTCACTACCTATAGGGAAAAATGCCCTAAAAATTTGGCCTTTAAGCTACCTACATCTAGTGGGAATGAGTGAATCTCAACTTTTATTTGTCAACTTTGAACCCATAACCCCTATCAAGTGTCAAGAGACAACAAGGAGTTTCATGATACTTGGTCATCTAAGCATTTCCCCTTTACATGTTTCAACTCATTATCGGTTTTGGCACTGGATGATGTACGATTTTAAGCTCCCTAAAAAGAAAACTTATATGTTTCAAGATGAAAAAAAACCATGATGGCTTATGTGTTTCCTACCCCTGTGGTTGTAACCTAAACTATAAATTATTTTGTGGCCCTTGTGGGGAATTTTGTTGAAAATGCAGCAAGAAAGTCTCAATTTTTATTTTTACCTTAATTAAAATTGAGAAAAATTGAATTGCCACATCAATAGACAACATGGAGGAGTTAAATGAGGCGACATAGCACTTTTCATTCAGTTAAGAACACTCAATTCGAGTTAATGAGTTGAAGTTCAATTTATTTGAGTTGATTCCTAAAAAATAGGAGTCTACCTTAGTTAGTTTGAGTTAGGGGCATGAAGTTCAGTTGTGTGCAGTGGGTTCCTAAATTTTAGGAGCCTAGGTTGAGTTAATTTTAGTTATAGCAATTTAATTAAGTCAAATTGAGTTATGGTCATTTAAACTAGTTCTAACTGTTGGAGGAACTAGTGGAAGGTCAAGTTGTGGAAGTGGAACTTCAACCACACTTAGCGATCATCCAAATAACTAATAAATCAACCTAAATTGGTTCATGTATGTGGAGAATTTGAGTTACCTAGTTGATATGGAGATTCCAAGGCAGTGTACTATTAGTTGTAGCATATTCCAATGTGTACAGATGGTGCATGCAGTCAGAGGAAGGACCTAGAAGAATTGTGCAATCCAGATGAGGGAATTTCCTAATTAATAGGGGCCTAATTCCTAGAGGAACAATGCAAGGAAATAGGAGCTTGGAGGGCTTGAAAATTGGCTAAGTGTTGGCCAGAGTCAGTTAGTGAGGTAGTGAGATAGACTATATACTTGCAGGTTGTGCTTAGTCTTGAATAATCATATGTATTCATGTCCATTCTTTGATTAATGAAATACATATAGGAAGGGGTTTTAAGCAGTTTCTCTCCTCTAGATAAATATTTGTTCATGTGTGATGTTTCCTTTTGCATGTCTATGATTCTTGTTTAGATGGTGATTTAACTTCTACAGATCAGTAGAGTAGCTTCAAGTCTTGTTGTTTAGTAAATTTCATGAGTAGTATTGAATCTACACATTAATTTCTACATGGTATCAGAGTTGGAATCACTGTAGAGACAAGATTTAAAAGTTGTCATTGTAAGAGGCTCAAATTTGCAGATCAGGGCTGTAAGATTTCTTAAGCACTGTGAATATGGGATTCAATGGACTAAGGCTCAAGTATTCCCTTGAGGGAAGCTCGAATTATGTTTCATGAAATGACCGCATGGAGGCAATACTGGAGGATAATAGGTTGAAGGAATTCATTGATAATGATATTCTGAAACCCACAAAATCTGATGCTAAGGATCTAACATAATGGAAGAAGTGTGTTTCCAAGGAGAGAGGAATCATATTGGAGGGAGTACAAGACCATATTGTCTCAAATATCCATGGGAAACAGAATTTGTATGCAATGTAGCAAGCACTGGCGGATTTGTTCCAGAATATTAGTGACCACAAGGAGATAGTTGTTGGCTTGATGGGGCCTGACCCAGGTTCAACGTTAATTTTCCAAACAAATCCCTACACTACTGGCCCTTTCGACATTAGCCCATGGAGCACGAACCGAAGTCTCACCCGAAGCAGTATGGGGGGGTGCTGGAACAAAGTTTCCACACCCTGAGATGGTCATGATGTTGTTTTATTCCCTCTATTCCTGTCTTCGTGCAAGTCACTTCACTCTAGGGCTTGGCAAACGATCCCTCTATTCCATCCTTCAATACCTCTACGAAAGGGTATGACTAACCTTCACGTAGCCCTAACCCTCGATCTAGACACTTTCATGCTACTAAGGCATCATACCGTGCAGATTCCTTATGTATTCTAAGTGTCTTACTTATCTTGTTAGATACTCGCAGTTAGCATTGCGTAAACATATATTCTTATATGCATTCAGTTATCCAACATAATCATACACATTCGCGCATCACATAAGCATTATAAAGGAAATTCATACATAAAATGATAAGATGCATTAATCGGAACAAAGACACAGAAATTGCAAAATACTTCTCTTTATTGATATCTTCCAAGTGATTACAAACTTTATTCACCCTACGCACATAGTTGCAGGGGTCTGCGCACTCAGCTACAGACTTCTACCCTAGGCCTCTATGCACTTAGTTATAGAGCCTCTACCTACGCTATGACCCAAAATTTAGACTTCTACTTCAGAGCTACGACTCTCTTCCTTGTCTTCATTGATTGATTACTCTAACTACTTAGAACTTAGCTCTTTTTATACAATCCCATGGTCCGCGGACCATGGGTAGATCTCTTACAACCGACTTTACTTTACAAAACTAAGGGCGGACAACCCTTTATGACTTATAACACCTACATGCTCCGCAACCATAAAATGTGGAGTATTTACAAGTTTCTTACAAAATTTGACCAAAATATGGGCTTTTAGCCCCAAAATTTCTCTTTGGGGGATCCCGTTCCCAAGAGGCCCCCAACACAAACATTGTGACTCACCCTCGAGTCACTCGGTAGGTGTGGAGATCTTTGCGTGCAACACTTCTAGCTCAACTCGTATGACCACAACCTCAACCGTGCATTGTGTGGCCGCCTGCTTCGCATCTTCCACGGTCTGCTCAGTCACTCCTCCTGCGCTATCAACCTAAAGCATTTGTTGCATTTCCTGCAAAGTTGCAAGCTTGCCTTCGATATTTCCTGTCACTGCGTAAGCCTCATCCAGCCAGGGCTTTAGTCTCGCCTTGAGAACTACTTCCTTGTGCAGCGCTGCGTCCACCAGTTCCTTCAGCTACTTGGCCTCCTGTAGCTTGGCTAGTCTCTATGTCAGCGTGACAGTTTGCACTGTGCCCTTAACCTCATCGTAGCGTTGTTGTAGCTCGGGTGCTTTTGTCTTTAGCCTATGTACGTTGGGGTCCTCCTACAAGCTTGTCAGGACCTCAAATGACTACTCAAACAACTGCATGTAGTTTGCTATTGCACTATCCACCACCGCTACTGCCTCTGTGACAGCGGTCGCTTGCTATTCCTTCACTTGTGGCGGAGTTGAAGGCTGGGCCCTCAAATGTAATTCTGTAATTTGCAGGTTCAACTACAACTGAACCTACGCTAGCTCAGTCCAAGTGTCACACACCCCTGTGGCTAACTTATGGATGCATACCGCGAATGGCTCCTCTTCCAGAATTGACCAACTCTGGGACCATTTAGCATGCCTCCTCAACGACCTGCATAATCCGCTTGCTCTGATTGGTCACTTCGATCTCAGCGGCGATGGCAACATTTCTCTGTAGGGACATTTTCTCATAATTGAACCACTGTTCACTGATCACTTGGAGGGCGCAGTGCTCTCGGGCCCTCAATTATGCAATTACTCCATCCTTCAAGAGGTGGAGTGCTTTGTGCAGGAGCGCTACTAGGTTCAACCCTACTCCCTTTAGGGTGCTGACAATGGACCTGTTAGCCTCATTCTTGGTGGTCCGTGCTCCATCTGGTAGCATTATTGCACTAGATGCCTTCGTGCTCAGCATATCGGTAGCCTCTGAAGTGCCAATAGCCAAGCTGGTAGACATTGTGCCAGCTTGCGAGACGCGGGTCTGCAACTCCTGCAACCCTGTCTGGATAGCCCCTAGGATGACCTGTTGTTGCTTCTCAAAGAAGGGCCTCCGCGGTGACATCCCTCATTGTGTCATCGATATCATGTAAATTGCCCTATGTTAATGTGATGGGGTCCAATGAGGTCTTGGTCGATTTTGATTTCTTCCTGGGCCCTCCTTTCTCCAACTCTCTTGGGCGCTTGATGCAGGTAGATGTCTCCTGAGGGTCCGTGTCGTGCTATTCATTTGTTTCCTCCTTAGTCTCAAGTGAAGGCGACCTCACGCCTTTGTCAGAGCCTCGCTTTGTCCCACCTGTCTGCTTCCCTATCTACTGTGTGGCCTCATGCTTCGCCTGATCCTTATCAATGGCTCCTTCTTCATTTTTTCAGCTAGCTGTGTCATCTTAAGCTTGGCCTCCTCCTTTTTCTTTTGCGTGGCAGACTTGCTTCCACCCACCGCCAAATCTATTGTAGAGTGCCACTCTACTGGCCATTGATCAAGCACCACATCAATGGCGTCATCCGTTGCCAGATATAGCAAGTCATACTATTTCTGCACAAGGTCCTTCCGCGCCCTAATGGATAATCAATGGAAGTCTGCTTTAAACTTGGTGTAGCCCTACAATTTGGCGTAACCATAGGAAACAATCATGGCTTCCAATTCATGTTCATCCGAATGTTCATTTCCATCAAGATCCAAAGATCTGGCTGTCCCTAACTCGCTACGCGTCCTTGGTTGCCCACAGCGAAGCATACTTCGCTGCTTCTGGGAGGTCTGGCATGACTGAAGGGAACTGGCTTTCCTCTGGCATCTCCCACACTACCAACACAATCGATAGTAAGAGCCATGCATAGTGGAATGTCTTGTTGAGCTGCTGCACTTCGCGGAACTTTTCTAGGAACTCTCCGAGAAGGTAGTGTGACCAATTGAACTGGACTCCTTCAGTGCACTGTGCTGCGAACATGACGATAGGAACCAGTAGCTCATCAGCGCGACACTTCCTCATCACCTTCCCTGCTAAGATTTGTGTGGCTACCTTCACACTGGGGTCGTAGATACTAGATATAGCGTATCTGCACAGCTTCTTCACCAGCTTAAATTTTTCTTTCATTGATTCTGCGAGAGCCTGTTCGCCACCTTTTTCACCAAAAATCATGGTTGAATTCTCTCCTGTATATGGAATTCACGTTATCTGATGAATCAACCTATCCGTGATGGGTATCGGCTCCTTCAGACACAGACACCCATTATGCACCAAGCATAACAGCTACTTGATGACCAAAACTGTTACTGGGGTACGGTTGTAGTGCAGCACCCAGAGCAGGTTGAGCAACCTTGCTTTTTCTACTCCCTTGAGCCACCTCCATGGCTCCAATGTGGTCATTCCCAAATTCGTATCAATGATGCGGTGCATCAGCTGCTCGGTCGCCAGGTGTGGGAACTTCTCGTGGTCTACCAAGTCCCAGTTTTCAAGTTTCAACAGCGGCACTCGTGCCAAGCGTGTATCATTGAAAACAATTTTATTTGGTAGCAGAGGAGTTTGTAGGGGAGTCTTACTCTCATTGATTTCCTTTGGTACCTTGGACTTAGGCTTGTGCGAAGGGACATACTCCACCAACCGAGTAATAGGGTCCCCGCCCTCGGCTTCAACCTCCTCTACTTCGACTCCGACATCCTCGTCATCCATTGAGATGTCTTCAATGTCTTTCTCCTCTGGTTCTAAGTTTATGGCCTTGCCTTTCTCCTGTGCGGTGGGTTTTGGTGGGTTTCTCTTTGGCGATGTGTGCACTAGTATGGAAGTCTGCTTGCCCTTCTTTTTCTTCATGGTTTCCTTGGTTGGGGTCGACTTTGGTCTGGACGTCCTCGGTGATTTAGGGACCTCTGCTAGTACTTCGGCTACTTTCGGAGCAACTACTTCTGCCTCTCTTTCCATTTCCTATGCTGACTCCTCTACTACTTGTTCAGTATTTATAATTTCTGCAGGTGCTGACATAATGCTTTCTAATAGTGCTCGTGACATCTTTGGCAAGTTTGCAAATGCGGGAATCTTTTTGAAAGCCTCGAAGAATTCTCAGTCCATGGGTGTCTAAGAGCTCAACAAATCAATTCTCAAAATGCCAAGTCTTTTTCACTGGACAACAACTTGTAATTTATAGGGCATTTTGAATTCAAATCCAACCGTTGCCCCCAAATTTGGTTCATTAATGCCAGATTGGTGGCAGATTTTCAAGGATCTGAGCCATAAATTTCATCTTAAATGTTGATCGGACGTTCCATTTGGCCGCATTTCAATCGTCAAATCATGAAAAATGAATTTAACGGTCACTTTATGGCTAACCTGCGTGATTTCTCCCTAGGTAGCGCAGCTCCCTCCATGCTGTCGCTGACCCTGTGACACTTCCTTGCTTCACACAATTCTCCAATCGCGCAGCTCCCCAACCCAGGTAGTGTAGCTTATAGTCCCGCGCCTCCTTTTAGCTGCCTAGAGTGCTAAGACTATGCAACCTTCATCTAGTCACATGACCGGACCACCAATGTATGGCTTCAATCGAATGTCATTCACCTTTCCTGGGAAGGGATCTCCATTCAATTTGACCAGCTGTACCGCTCCTCCGTCGGTAATCTCCTTAATGACATAAGGCCCTAACCAGTGCATCCTAAACTTCCCTGGAAATTTATCAAACTTACTATCATATAACAAAACCAGGTCATTTACCTTAAAGGTGCGCAACTTAATATGTCGATCATGCCATGCCTTTTCACACTTCTTTTGGACCTGTTGGTGAAATCTAGCTAGAAATCTCTCTTCCTCAAGTTCATCCAGCTGTGTGAGCCTTTCCTCCAGGGCTTTGCAATCCATCATACCTGTGAGCGCTGCTATGCACAGACTAGGCATAATATATTCCATAGGCATTATCGCTTCAACACCATAGACAAGCCTAAAGGGGGTTTGTCCAGTCAACTTCTTGCATGTCGTTCGATAAGCCCATAGTACTATAGGTATGCATAGGTCCCAATCACTTTGCTGAGCATTGCAAACCTTGGTCAACGTGTTTTTGAGCACTTTATTGAATGCTTCCACCATCCCGTTAGCTTGCGGGTGATAAGGTGTGCTCTTCTGGTGATATACCTGAAATTCCTCTATTAGCGTGTTGATCATCTCATTCATAAAGTTCATAATTTAGTCACTCATTAAGATCTTTGGACAACCAAACCATGTCATTACATGCTCAAAGAGGAACTTGGTAGCAGTCACACCTGTGCAATCCTTCACAGATTGTGCCTCCACCCAACGGGTCAAATATTCCGTCACGGTGATAATGTACCTTGCTCCCGTCTTTGGTTGGGGCTGAATGGGTCCCATAGAATCTATTGCCCATTTCTCAAAGGGTTGCAACGTCACCTATGGATTCAAAGGCATCTCATCCCTCCATGATGGCCTGCTAGTTCTTTTACACACATCACACTCCTTGCAGTACACTTTGGAGTCCTAATGGAGGGTTGGCCACCATAGCCCTGCGCATAGAATCTTCTATGCAATTGCTCTTCTTGCATAATGCCCTCCCTCAGCACCCCCATAAGCATCCACGAGGATGCTGCTTCTTTCAAACTTAGGTACATATCATCGCAATATCTCATCAGACCCCATTTTGTATAGATTCCCAGCAATGATAGAAAAATATGTTGCATGCACCACTAGTTCCTTCTTCTCCTGGACAGTGTATCCTTCCAGGGTAGTTCCTGTCATTAGGAAGTGTATTATATCCTCAAAATGACCATCTGCAACATGCACTACAAATAGTTACGCGTCAGGCAATCCCTCCTCTAAATTAGTGAGCTCTTCCCCTGTTTCGATGCGCGACAGATGGTCTGGTCCCGTGCTCAGTCATCCAGGATTCACAATAACTTCAAATCATACTCCTAAAACAATAAGAGCCATCTGCAGATTCTCCCCCCCCAACACAGGCTTATTGACCAGGTACTTCAGAGTGGAATGATCTGTGTACATCTTAAAATGCCCTCCCAACAAGTAATGTCTAAACTTATGGAGTGCATACACCATGGCTAACCCTTCACACTCGATGGTGAAGTAGTTCTTCTTCGCCTTGGATAATCTTCTACTTGCAAATGCAATAGGATGGTCCAAGTCTTCTCCCCTAACCTGTGTCAATGCTGCTCCGAGTGCTCTACATGACGCATCGACATGGACATGAAAATCCTTCTTCCAATTTGGGAAGACTAGGATTGGCACGGTGACCGTATTTTCTTTTAATACATCTAGGCTCTTGTTACAGTCCTCATTCTAGCAGAATGTGACATCCTTCTTCAACAATTTTTCCATAGGCGTAGTGATCTGGGCATAGCCTTTGATAAACTTTCTGTAATACCATGTATGTCCTAAGGTAGCATGCAGCTTCTTTACACTCCTTGGCGCTTCCAAGTTCAGTATCACTATGATATTCACGGGGTCTACCATCAGTCCCTGTCTACAAACCACATGACCCAACATAGCCCAAAAGGAACACAAAACAGACACTTCTTTAGGTTGAGCGTGATCTGGTATCTTCAATAGGTATCCAGCATCAGGCGCTAGCTTGCTACATGGCATTTTACCTACCCAAACACACTCCAATCATCAAATTATACCTCCAAGAACTTATGAATAAATTCCTTGAACACAACAACGACTATGCGCGAGAAGATTGCAGACGTATTATTCAATCCAAACAACATTACAGTGTACTGAAAACAACCCCACTCAGTCACGAAGGTCATTTTTCTCCTATCCTCCAGAGCGATTTTGATCTAGTGGTACCCCGAGAACCCATCAGTGAAGGAATATGCTTCCCGACCACCTACATTGTCCAACACTTCATCAGTGAACGAAGTCAGGAAATGATCATGTACACAAGCATCATTCAGCTTCCTGAGATCCACTCATATCCTTATTTCATCCTTCTACTTCTTCTCTTGTACCACCATTGGACTTACCTAGTTAGGTCCTTCCACAGGCTCAATAATGCCTATCGCAAGCATCTTATCTAGCTCTAAGTAGACCTTTTCCTTGTACTTCGGATTGAGATGGTAGGGCCTTTTCTTAACGGCTTCACGTCGGGTTTCAATGTGATCTTCATTATACCTAGGTCTTTGATTATTCCCTTCAGATCCGTCAACTTGGTAGGGAATAAATATTGGTATTCGCGGAGCAATTAAGTGACCTTATCCATTGTCGCGTCATCCCAGTAATCACTAATCTTCACGAATTTTGGCTCTACCTCTGTACAAATGTTTACTTGTTTTGTTTTTAATGACACGGTTATATACGGATTCTCAACCTGCAGTCCTTCAACCTCGCGGTGACCTTATATTCAGGGATGTTAATCTTTCACAGATCCTCGTCCTCTTCTTCAGCAATTATGTTATAACATTCTAGCACATGACTTAGTTGAGTAGCCCATTCAGGCTAAATCGGGTCTAAAGGATCTTGCGGTATCCTAAAGATTGTTGCTTTCACCTCTTGTAGTGCTTCATCAATACTTTCAAACCCATCTTCAAAACTGAATGTCATTTGGAATCCTTCGCGCAAAATATCCCATTCACCTGTACCATGGCGGAGCTCTGTTTCTATGTACCAATTCATCAGGACAATGTCTAAAGTGTGACAGAACAAGTGCACCCATTCAGGTTGGGGCTTTTCTCCATAAGCATGAGCCCATTTGGCCAAGTGTGTGCACGGATCTTCCTTCCCATCATACTTGTCTGTCATTTTCATCTTCGGCTTCCCAAAGTGAGTTCTCATCATTCTCCTACATTCACGCCAATCATTGAAGCTTACCTTGTGCGTACCCCGCCATCTTGCAGGTGTAGCATGCAGTGCCCAATCCAACGCCTAGAAGCATTGCTTCTTTGGTATCTCCCTCTCAAATGCATCCAGAAAAATATCTACATCATTCAGGCCATCATAAGTGGGAATATTTCTTACCTCTGGCGACACACAATGCAGCGACCAGGTCATAATGTTACAAATCAGTGTGGTTACTTCGTGTAACCGACTATGCCAGAACTCTAGTTCTTCATCAGAGTCCGAGGTGCATGAACTCTCGCGATCCCATGTAATTCATCCATCTGCTGTTGGATTCACCCAATCTTGGTCTCGCGCTATTATCTTATAGATACAGTCCAGATCATCATCGCTCTCATAATCGCGGACTAGTTCAGTATAGCGCGATCCTTCAATAGGATCTAGGGGTACTATTACATGTAGCGATTTCTTCTCAAACATCATCTTTAACTTCTTTAGATTGATTACCCTGTTCATATCACTATCCCAATCAATTCCCAAGGGCGTAGGATAGGGGTTGCTGTCATCCACAATTTCTATTACTTCAAAATCAGCCAGCGTGCTCTCACCTTCAATATCGATAGTCAACCTCTGCAACCACCCCATGGGGATAATCTTCTGTTGAATCGCCATCCTTAGCTGAATCAGAGACCATTGTAGCGCGGGTCTTCCCATTTGTTCCCAAGTCTATTTTGGTAGGACGTTCGCATCTGACCCTAGGTCCAAGATAACCTTATCCATTTCATACTCTCCTATCTGCGTGGTTAGTCTCATCTCCCATAATGTCCTTGTTTTATTCTTATCAAGCTTTTGTACCACGTACGGCTCAGCCAGAGAGTTTCCAGCACATATATTTATGAGCTCCTGTAACCCCTTCATAGCCTTGCTATAGCATAGTAGCTTCATGCAGGTCTCAAGGAAGGTTGTAAGCATAGTAGGGTCCTTCTCCTAGTCAGGCTTCTCAACAAAGCTCTTATTCGCTTCCATGAAGGTTTCTCATGCGCGCTCCAAATCGATCTCAACGTCCTTTGTTGGAGCTTTGTGAACCCATGTATTGTCTTATGGTTGTTTCCGCTTGTCCTCTCCTATTGTGATTCTACTCTGGAGCACTATATTCAAGTTTTGATCCTCTTCACGTGGCTCAGACCTCATCATCTGTAGGTTCTAAGTAGGCTGCAGTGGTAGAACCCATTTGTCATGTATCCTAGGTATCAGTGTACGACAGTCTTCAGTTTCATGATCAAACAGAGTGCAATACTTGCATGACGAACGTGTTAGATTAGTATAATCATGGGCATAATGTCCTAATCCTCCGCAATTGTAGCATATCAATTGTCCCTGACCTCTGCCAGGTCCTCCTCAGCCTTAGCCTCGTCCGTGCCCCTAAAATCTTGTCCACGCCATCCCTGCACTCTGGTCAAGGGGTCGCGTTTTGGCTTGAACCCTATAGGCGGGTTTTCTATATATCATCAACTCATAGCTTCTGCAGTTGTGCTCGTCATGCCCTACCGATCTGCAAAAGTTGCAGAACAGTTGTTGCAGTGTCTGTACAAACTTCTGCAACATATGGCAGTTATTCGTGGCATGTTTTCGTGCTACCTGATAGATAGCACACCATAGTGTAGGCCCCATGGTTGGTCTTGCTTGAGCTTCCAGCCTCAAAGGAATTGATCCTCCTCCTGTAAGGTAGTTCACAAAGACTAGACAATGGTCTTTGTCATGCCCCTGACTCTTGCATTTCAGACACCATACCTCTTCGCGCACCTCTGGTCGAACTGTCCTGTCCTGCTTCAAGCTTTGCATCTCAAGGCAAAGATTTTTCAACTGCACATGGATCTGCTGAACCCCCAAATTTGGATCCTGCATCGGTGTTTCATGCAGCCTCATTTCGATCTCCAAGGCCTCTGCCTGAGTTGTTATCTTCTGTTGTGACAACGCAACCCTTAAGTGTGGTAGGAGTGAAGCCATAAACCACTCGTGATGTTGTCCGTCTGTTAGGTTCATGTTAGCTTTGCAGATTGTACACTTCAACCTCTGATTGAGTTCCCAAGGTGTCATGCTTGGTTGCATTGTGATTTCTTTGAACCCTACAATCAACTATGCTTCATATTTAGGCCTACTAAATTCTCTATTCAGCGTTGTTTGGATGTCTGCCACTCCAGCATTCAGGTTATCATTAGTGTACTTGATATGCCAAGTTAACGAGCGATCCTGTAGAGCACTAACCAATGTCACCTTCTTCATGTTGTCATCTGTAACGCCATGAGATTCCCATACAACTTTTATAAAGAACCAAAATTTGTCCAGGTCCTCATTCCCCAAGCCTTTGAACAAAGGAAGCTTCACTGAATTCTCCATACTGAACTGTGGTGGAGATGGAGGTGGTACGGGTGAAGTCGCAAGCGATGGTGGTGAAGTTGGAGGTGGTATTCGCGGGAATCCTTGTCTTATTAGCTAAATAGCACTTCGCAGAGAAATATGTGCTATTCCCTCTTCGTCACCTTGCGGAGGTCAAATTAATGGACTATATTCAAGACCCTTTTTTCATTCATTTCTGTAAGTTTATCCGCTTCGCGTAGCCTCGAACATCAAGGTAGTCACATAACCCTTTTTTCACACAGTAGCATTTTAATCTAGGTATGCAAAGATTTCACGTACTTACCTCATGGTCCTTTGAAAAAGCGTCGCTCCGCCTTACTGTAGCTGACAAGGTGTCGACCGCAAATTTAGTTACAAATCCTCCGCTGACGCGATCGAGCCAATGATCAGTAGCGTGGGCGATCTTATCCTCTGATGCTTCAAACCTTCGCATTAGCTCCATGGTCCACACAATAAGACTGTCAATTTTCCACCTTCCTTGGCTCTCTGCTAGCTTTGTGATGCACTCGTATAGCTCAATCAAAAAGGAGAAGAAAAAGATCTTGTGGATCTCAGTATACAGGTACCTATCCAACGACTGTTCCTTTGTTAGTTGCAGGTTTTTGTTGTCTTGTGTTGCGAATTCATGGATCTTCCTATCCAACCAGTCTCCAATCTCTTTCTTAGTCAGATTCCAGTGATACGACATCACACATCTCTTATGTAGATTCCGGTCCCAGCAACAGAACCATTTTTTGGCTTGAAGGGGCCTGACCCAGGTTCATCATTAATTAGCCAAACAAATCCCTACACTACTGGCCCTTTCGGCATCAGCCCACGAAGCACGGAGCGAAGTCTCACTTGAAGCAGTATGGGGGGATGCTGGAACCAAGTTTCCACACCTTGAGATGGTCGTGATGTTGTTTTATTCCCTCTATTACTATCTTCATGCAGGTCACTTCGCTCTAGTGCTTGGCAAATGAGTCCTCTATTTCGTCCTTCAATACCTTCGTGAAAGGGTACGGTGGACCTTTGCGCAGCCCTAACCCTTGATCTAGACACTTTCATGTTGATAAGGCAACATACTGTGCAGATTCTTTAATTATTCTGAGTGTCTTACTCATCTTGTTAGATAATCGCAGTTAGCACCGCGTAAACAGATATTCTTATATGCATTCATTTATCCAACATAATCATACACATTCGTGCATCACATAAGAATTATAAAGGAAATTCATACATAAAATGATAAGATGCATTAATCAAAACAAATACATAGAAATTTCATAATACTTATCTTTATTGATATCTTCCAAGTGATTATAGACTCTATTCACCCTGTGCACATAGCTATAGGGGTCCGCGCACTCAACTGTGGACTTCTACCCTAGGCCTTTGCGCACTCAACTGTAGAGCCTCTACCTACGCTACGACCTAGAACTTAGACTTCTACTTCAGAGCTACACTTCTCTTCCTTGTATTCATTGATCGATTACTCAACTACTTAGATCTTAGCTCTCGTTATACAATCCCATGGTCCGCGGACCATGGGTGGATCTCTTACAGGTGACTTTAATTTACAAAACTAAGGGCAAAAAACCCTTTATGACTTATAACACCTACACGCTCTGCGACCACAAAATGTGGAGTATTTACAAGTTTATTACAAAATTTGACCAAAATATGGGCTTTTAGCCCTAAAACTTCCCTTTGGAGGATCTCGTTCGCAACACTAGCACTCAAGGACACGCTTTGAAATATCAAGATGCAAGAGAACGAGACTATTCCGCAGTACTTCAGTAGGTTCACAGAATGTCGT
Source organism: Pinus tabuliformis (assembly GCA_031772625.1). Lineage (NCBI taxonomy): Eukaryota > Viridiplantae > Streptophyta > Pinopsida > Pinales > Pinaceae > Pinus > Pinus tabuliformis. The sequence continues at coordinate 546,682,904 of CM062818.1, forward strand.
GATGAACTTGTTCAAGTTGGTGTTAAAGTTGGAGAGGATGATTTGGTGAGCCTAGCCCTTCTAGGCCTTCCCAAGAGTTGGCACAACTACCAAGATTCGGTGAATGGGAGGGAGAAACTACCAAATTGGGAGCACCTATGGTCTGATTTGGTGTAGGAGGAAATAAGGTGAAATACCAAAGATGGGACCTCATCCAAAGAAGAGGAGGAGGACTTTGAATTAGTCAGAAAAGGAAGGAAGGCCAAAGGGAAGAAGTCCCAAGGTGAGGCTAATTCCATCCAAGAGGGAAAGAATAAATACTTGTCCAAAATCAAGTGCTTTCACTGTCACGAATTTGGGCACTATGCCACAAAGTGTCCACACAAGAAGGTAAGCAAGAAGGAGCCTATAGTAGCAAGAACGTGTGAAGCTTTGGATTCACAGTTCTATCTTGACTTCACTCTTGTCGCATGCATGGCGAGCATAGTGATGGGGAGCATGTGGTACTTGGACAGTGGTGCCTTGTTCCACATGACAGGGAATAAATAATTTTTTAGTGACTTCAAGGAGAAAGATATCCAAATGAAAATTGAGTTTGGAGAAGACGAAAGGTATAGTACGACCAAGATTGGTATCATCACCTTTCAGAGGGAGTTAAGATCCCCTCTCAGACTATGTTTTTTTTGGATCTAAAGAAGAATCTTGTCTCCTTTATAGTTTTGGAAGACTATGGTTACAATGTGATATTCTACAAAGGAAATGAATTCTTGAGACACATAGCCACGAGATAAGCGAAGCCGATCAGGGTTCGATTCATGAACTTGTATGCACTTAAGGTAGAAGATGTATGAAAAACCCTGAGGAGAAAGGCAGAGACTAGAGATATGGTGTTTGAGAGGGACCATGTTAGACCTCTCCACATGCAGCCTTTGAAGAAGCCTCAGGAAGTTGTGGAGAAAGCACAAATGGCAAAGTAGAGAGGAGTTAGAGTGGAAACATCCAATGAAGAAGAGACCTCCAGTAGGGCAGAGTTCTCTTCAAGTGGGCAAAGGTAGCACATGCAACTATACCTCCATGAGTGAGATGGAGCGATGTAGATCCCTAGTCCAAGAGTTGCATAAAATTGGGTAGGGTCCATTAAGGAATTTTCCTCATGGAACATTTCCTTGCTACAGGGTCCCATAATATTCAGTAGTAGGAGGATTACTCTTAGTCAGCTACTGAGGAGTGCAGAGGAGTGTTAACAGAAAAGCAGGAGGCTCAGTAGCAGAGTCAACAACATCATAGTTTTCCCAGTAGACAGTTACAAATAGTTGATTCAATTTGTTTTTTTGTTATGCCTCTCAGTTGTAAATGTTGCAGTAGAAGAAACAACAATGAGAGGTGTTGCATGCAACACCTAAAACATGTATAGGATAGGGTGGGTGATAATCCCTCTCCTGCTGAGAGAAAGTGTTGAAAATGCAACAAGAAAGTCTCAATTTTGATTTTTTCCTTTATTAAAATTGAGAAAATTCGAATTTCCACATGAGAAGACAACTTAGAGGAGTTAACTGAGGTGACATAGGACTTGTCACTCAGTTAAGAACACTCGATTCGAGTTAATGAGTTGATTTTTAGTTTACTTGAGTTGTCTCCTCAGTTAACTTCAGTTGTAGAAATTTCAGTTGAGTTAATTTCAGTTGTAGAAATTTAATTTAGTTAAATTGAGTTCTGGTCAATTAAAATAGTTCTAATTGTTGGAAGAACTAGTGGAAGGTCAAGTTGTGGAAGTGGAACTTCAAACACACTTAGTGATCATCCAGATAACTAATCAAACAACCTAAATTAACTCATGCATGCAGATAATTGGCTAAGTGTTGGCTACAATCAGTTAGTCAGGAAAATAGATAGACTATACACTTGCAAGTTGTGCTCAGGCTTGAGCAAGAATATGTATTCATCTCTATTCTTTGATTAATGAAATACAAATAGGAAGGGGTTTTGAGTAGCTGCTTTCCCCTAGATAAATATTTGTGCATATGTGATGTTTCCTTTTGCATATCTATAATTATTTTTCTATATGGTGAATTAAATTCCGTAGATCAGTAGAGTAGCTTCAAGTCTTGTGATTTAGTAAATTTCATGAGTAGTATTGAATCTACACATTAATTTATACAAACTTACTGTGTTCAAGTTAAGGTTGTTTTTAGAAAGTATTTGATTTGTTAGCGTGTGCCCAAATGTAAGTTCAAAATAAAGTAAGTACAAAGATTCCAAAAGAGGTCGATACCCTTTTCACAAAGTTTAAGTGAATTTAGTGTGTGGGGTGATGGTGTGTGCAAGTGAAATAGCAAACATGCAAAGTGTGAATTGTAATGATGTGGATATGCAATGATCCTTGCAAAAAAAAAAAGATGTGTGGATAATGGGCCACTTACATTTCCTAATTATGCTATGTGAGCATGTAGGGGGATGGAAAATCAGTGCTTTGATAAATGTTACGGATCCCCCCCACAAGTTTTCCATAAGGATGCAATGGAGGGAGGACCTACTCTCTTTATTTACTAACACTAACTCCTAGTCCCAAAAAATAAATGAGGTTTGGTTATGTTGTAGTGGCTGTAACACCCTTAAAAAATTTTGCCTGCGTCTAATTTTGGAGTATTCCTTGGACTTTTCATTGATGTTTTGAAGCACTCAGGTTCATCTCATGAGCCCATGTTGAGTCTTTGCACCCTCCTCGTTTGACCGTTCATCAGATATATTTGTGCATCTTGGTCACAATGTCATGTTTGCAGCCATGTTATGGATATGCATAAGGTCCATCTTCGTGTGTATAAGTTGTATTCACTATGTAAACATCCATCGCACTCACACATGAAGTTGTTAGCAATATCGCGCAATTGTCTTCGCAGTCGTTCAACGATCTATCACACGTGTCACGCTTGTAGCTTGCACCATCGGTCAGTCACACTGAGTGTATGTTGTGGTTTGAGGCGTCTTGTCATCAAGTCATGTTGAGTGTATGTTCGCAAGGTCATGCATCCACGAAGTCACTTGTTCAAACACTTAGTCATTTTGATGAAGCTATGTCAACCAGACCAACCCCAACAGTTGGACCTCCGCTGAGCTGCACTGTGCAGTTTCAGCCCTCAGTGAACATGTACTGCTGCCTAGAATTGCATAGAGCTTGAGGCTGCCTTCCAGGCAGTCTACGCTGCGCAATCCTGGAATCGACTTGACTGAATCTTACCTAGAACAATGCAGAAGTTTCCAAGAAATCCATCTCAAGCTATGCTTCCCGCTTGAAAATCAACCAAGCCGCCAGCTGGTCAACCAGAGAGTTTGACTGGGGAGTGACCCCAACCCTCACGCCTCCAAAAAATTGCAAAGAAGATGCCAAGCATGCCCACTTCCACTGACTTAAGAAACAACATAGAAATGATGGACAGACACCTACTGCTTGTCATTGCACTGCCATAAAAAATTGCGCATTTTTTTTAGCCAGTCACCCTGTTAGCATGCCTACTTCTCATCTTGAAAACTGCATAGTTTTCATGAGTAGTCTCCCAGCTTCCCAACATACCCCTCAGCTTAGAAACTGCGCAAGGATGTCCAACATGCCAGTTTCCCAGATCTGTGTTGTTTTTGCCAGCAGCCTCCCATGGCCCGCTCCCAGCTCCCAAGAAAAAATTGTACAATTTTTTCCAGTAGCCTCCCATAGCCCACTACCAGCGCTCTGGAGAAATTATGTACTTTTCACTGCTAGTCTCCGCCTATTTCCTCCACTGTCTCCCTGAAAAAAATTGTGCAGATCTACCCTCTATTTGATCCAGATCCCGCAGACAGTCACTACTGATCTGGACAGCCCATCTCAGCCTCCCAGTGACCTCTGCACAATTTTGATGGATAGTGCCCAGAGCTCGCATCCCGACTTGAAATGTGCCTTGCACAGTTTTAGAGCCTTGTCCTTTCTCCCGGTCAATTGTATCTGAAAAAGAAAAACAACGCATCATGGTAGACTATGATATTTATGGATTTGATTTCATCTCATCATGAGTGATTGCAGATACAAGTACATGGATGAGACATGGCGTGACGAAGAAAAGGATGAATAAGGAGTGCATGCAAGGAGACTTTTTTGCAAACAGATGAACACATGAAGCATGCCAAAGTAAAATCAAAGGAGCAACGTGCACATGCAACATCAAGTGAACACCAAGATCATCGAAGACTCCACACACCTTGCCATGTGGAGGTGAAGCTATGATACACCAAGAGAACATCCGTCACTCAGCAACATTGCAACTCGACATGCATACCACCAACAGCATGAACATACTGGCTCTGTCGTGTTGAGTCATGTCATGAGTCATCTCAGCCACATCACTACTGTGGGCCACACTGTTGTAATCAATGTAATGTAATGTGGAAGTCCAAGAGACCCACATGTAAATCTGAAGAGTCATGTAAAGTTGAATAGTCATGTAAGTCAAACAATCATGAGGGAATTCGAATAGTCACAAGGGCTAGTTTTACCCTTGGCTATAAATACCCCCCTTTGTACATGCAAAATAATTTTCACCTTGGATCCTCCCACATGGCCTTGAGAGTTTGTCACCTTTTCTTTGAGGAGAAAGTAGTGGCTTCAACATCCCGCTATCATGGTTAGTGATGTATGGTGTACTGATGTGTCTTAGAACTTTTTCTTAATTTAGAAGCCTGATAACAAGACAACACGTTTTCACACATGTATTGTATTTGTTTGTAAGTCTATTCTTTGGACACTTGTAATGCATGTTGCTTTAATCTGTGTTAAAACAATGGAACTATTTCAGTTGTTCTAATACATATGCTTACAAAAATGTGTAGTATAAGTTGTTAATGTTGTCTCTCCTATATGGGCTATCCCACTTGACACGACATAACCATTCTCATAAACTTGTTATAACAACTATCACACTTGTGTGGACTACTTCGTTGGGTGTTGTGTTGCATGTCTTTGACAGAGATGGCACTATTCCCTTTCGACTTGAGATTCACTTCCACCCTCTCCCTTTGCAGTGAAATAACCTTGACACATTAACATTAAGCACTCACAGGCACATGAACCTCATTTTTCGAAGACAAGATGACCACTCTCATGTGCTTACAAGCAAGAGCTAAGGCAAACCTTAAAGATAATGGCAATCGGGCCATCATACTGGATTGGAATCCTACACCAAATAGTGTGAGGTCTAGTTGTGACTTCATACCGGGGATATCCCCTGAATGTTGGCAGGTCCAACACCGTCAACATTTAGGGTGCTAGAAGGAGCACCGCCAGTCATTTATGGATGAATTTCCTCTCACCCCCACTCATCAATCATCTGGTAAAGGTAGTAAATATCACTCCCTCTCACCTACGCGCAACTATGAAGTTGGTTACTCCTCCCCTCCCAGACGTGAACACTAAATTTGGTATCGGAACCTTTGCTCAGTCTGTCCCATCACCTGGAAGTTCGTGAAAGAAGTTAGATTGATCCCAGGAATACAAGATCTTCCATATGAATCAAGAAATCCAAAGACCACTCCCATATGATTTGTTGTATCATCATTGGAAGAAGAAGTTCTTTCCACACTCAAAGGTTTGGTAGAAGTTTTTGAGAACAGAGAGGAACCCCCAGTCATCCAACAGGGAGAATGACACACCCCTATGATCTTGGGCCTAGATTCTAGTATAGAAGGTAGAGGGGAAGGTAGTGGAGGAGGTGGAGGAGGAGACGAACCAACATACTTAGAGTCAGAACCATCAGATTCTGAAGAAGAGGAGGAGGAGGAAGAAGAAGAAGACATGGATGACCAAAACTTGTAATGGATGACTCAGAGACCATTGTCTCTCCCAGGTGATTTGCATAGGATGCCAAAGCATTCAAAGAGAATTCTCACAAAGTATGACCCTAACAACACAATGAAGGTAGAATACCACTTGGACAACTTTTATTTACAACTCCAGACACTCGAGGTGTGGCATGACAATGTTGCAAGAAGATTGTTTATGTGTACCTTGGATGGCCGCACAATAGTATGGTATCAAAACCTTCTTGTCAATTCCATCCATAACTGGGTTATGTTCAAATGGATATTTTTGGAAAAATTCGCTGATGACAAGACCCTGGCCATGTTGCTCAAAGAGTTGGGTAGTCTGAAAATGGAGTCAAAAGAAAAGGTAAAATATTTCAATCAGAGGTTTTTTCACATATTGAATAAGTTTACAGTGGACACGAAACCTCATGACTCCATCATTGTCGACTACTACACATCCACACTGCCAACCAGTATTGCGTAGTTCGTCAAGCGAGATGCGAAACCAACATTGTTAGGAAATTGCAAAGAGGCAATCATTGTAGAGAAGGATTTATGTGTGATTGGAGTCATCAAGGACGATGAACCTACAAAAGACTCCAAAGATGCGAGCAAGAAGCCCCAGGTTGTGGCGAGCAAGGGTAATGACAAGGAAGAAAGTGAAATTGAAACCCTTACTTGTCTTGTCAAGAACTTGAAAACAGAAGTGTCTGAGCTCAAACAATGAACAGTCAACACATCTGCGAGCAATAGAATGCCCAGACAAAGATAAGGAAGCATGTCATTAGGTAGTGATTGTTTCTCGGCTAAAACTGTGTAGAGCTCCAGCTCAGTGTTCCAGTTATAACAGTGCACAAACAACGAATTTTTCTCATTTCATGAAGGCGATCACCCAGAAGGGTCTTGTTCGGATTGGAAATGAGTTGTAAACTTAGTATGCAACCATATGCCAAATTTAGTGAGAAGTACGAAGTGCCAACTGAGAGACATAGACAATGACAAAGATGTTGCACCTGATGAGGCACCCAACAATGGGTAGGTAATCAACATATATCAGTGCTCACAAGCAGCGCAGAAGAAAAACACCAAGAAGTAGCCCCAAATACAAAATGGTCAATATAATCTTAGGAGTAAAGGGGCTCCCCCTACAGTTGGGGAAATGCAAGAAAGGCTTGAATTTCTAAGGAAGGTTGAACCACCAGCCCTCCAAAGGTAGGAAACACAAAGCAAGCCCAGGAAGACAACAATAGACAAGAGTACATTCATGGGCAGAAAACTATAGAACAATCCATTGGACAATACAAACACAAGTCTGACCTCGAACGTCTCATTGGGTCTACCACGTCTGGAATAAAACATTGTGGAAGTCATGAAGAAAAATCGTGCAAACATTAGTTTGTTCGAGTTGGCTAAGATTGAGAGTCAGTGGGATATTATGATGCATGCACTAGGGAAAAGATCTACAGACAACGCAACCTCCACTAGCAGCAAGCACATCTCTCTGTTCACTCACAACTGTGCTCAACACCCTCCAGATGGAAGAAGAAAACTCTCTTTGCCCTCCATTTTTGCTTTCATTTGAAATTTTTAACTATAATGTTCACAATTGTTTGGTTGATTCTGGTGCATCAGCCAACGTCATGTCGCTCTCCATTGCCAAGAATATCAATGCGCAATGGAGAAAGATGTCTGTGCAGATCATACAACTTGATCGTACATGTGTACCAGCCATTAGTGAACTTGGGGATGTGATCATCCGACTATCTCATGATGACTGAGTTCATCGGTGCATAAACATCATTGTTGTGGACATATCAGAAGCATATGGCTTACTAATCAGTAGATACTGGTCCAACAAGTTGAATGGATACTTTTCTACAGAATGGTCAAACTTATGGCTTCCATATAATGGAAAAATCAATCAAATTTGGGTGTTATCTGAGAGATACATGAGGCATAACATCACCCCCATCAATGGCGAGAACGAAACATTGGCCTTCGTAAAGATTATGTTCAAAAACTACCTCTTGGAAACAGTGCTGGGGTGTTATCTCGCACAACCACCTCCAACCCCACCAGAAACACAGTTGGGTCTCCTTCCTTTCCCAACTGATGGAAATTAAACCTGTACAACACATTGTAACACTAGTATAGAAGTAGCAGTAATAGCATTAGTACAAGCACATCGAATGATTTGTGTACATATGAGCTTTGGACCTTGTATTTTGACGAATCAAAGACACAGGATGGATCTAGAGCTGAGTGTGGCTTGATTGACCAAAAGCATAGGAAACACTTGATCTCGAGTTTTTTTGAGTTCGAGTGCACAAACAACATTGTTGATTATGAAGCGCTCGTGTTGGGCTTGAAAAAGGCCATTAGCCTCAACGTTTTCATTCTCAGCATGGTAGGTGATGCTGAAATCATAGTACGACAGATACTACACTTCATGGACAACATTAATGCCTTCAATGATGTAACAACTGAGGAAGATGAGCACGAGAAGTCCCTACAAGCTACAACTGATGACAAGAAAGGCTCTCAGCAGTCTCTATGACTTGAAAAACCACTTACAAGGGTCAAGAAACAACAAAACCCATAGTTCCACAATGATGAATGAATAGATCAACCTGGGAACAGACCATGATCCAAAGTTCGTTTTTCTCGGTACATGCTACACACCACATGAGTGACAAGTTCTTGTCCACTTATTCAAACAGCATCGAGAAGTTTTCACATGGACATATGATGGCCTGAGTACATACGACATGCGAATAATCCAACATAGGATTCCAATCAAAGAAGGAGTCAAACCATAACAACAAAAACTGGGTAAAATACATCTGTCAATTAAGCCCCTTATACAGAAAGAACTGACTAAGTTGTTGGATGCTTGGATCACTTACAGAGTTCGTTATTTTACATGGGTTTCCAATTTAAGTTTTATACGTAAGAAATTTGAGGGAATCCGCTTATGCATTGATTTCCAAAACTTGAACCGATCCTGAAACAAAAACAACTACCTCGTTCCATGATCAGAAGCTATGTTACACGTAGTATCAGGAGCAGGAATGTTGTCTTTGCTTAATGGTCTTTCGAGATACCACCAGGTTCTAGTAGCGGAACCTGATAGTCTGATACCAGTTCAAGAAAAGCTTGGTGCACACACGAACCCTCTACAATCACTTGATGAGAGGGTTGAAAACCTTCCTGTCAACGACCAAGATCTCAAACTCTGTTTTCAATAGGCTGGCTCATGCCCCACTCCATGTATATAGTCTATTTACTGCTTGTTGTTTTTTCATTTTGATTACTAGTTTTGTTTCATTTCGTTTTGTTTACTTGGTATCATTCTATTTTGGTTTTTGTAAATAAGTGTTGCCCTCTATTGAGTTCTGGCTTTTGAATAAGTATGTGGCTGAGATCTAAAGAGTCTTGTGACACTATAGCACTTGGTCAATCCTACATCCGTATTCTTTGTTCTTGGTTATAACCTTCGGCCACTGAAGTCTTGACAAAAAATATGAGCTTTCTACAAGGGAAGCTTTGGTCCAACCATGAAACTGTGTCCACATTGGGAAACCCCATGCCTGTACTCAGCCTTCTACTCTATGTGATCAATCTCATCCAACTAGTAGAAACAGAAAAGGGGAAAATCTAAACAAGAAAACCTATTTCAGAGGTCTTACATGCTTCTCTGAAGGAACAACCTCTTCTACTCTCAGTAAGTCGGGATCCCTATTTTGCCCCAAAAACAAATAAGTTCCTATGCACAATCCTCTTAAAAAATATAAGGCGAAAGAAGTAAAAGGCTTCCTGCGTAAAGAGGTGAAGCATGCAACTCCACTGAGGTATTGACCAGGCTCGCTGGTAGTGGAGTAATGTGTGTGTTCCTGCGTGACTCTGTCGAGGTACTGTCCAGGCCTGCTGGCAGTGGAGCAACACCAAAGATGAAAAGTTATACTTTGAAAATTTTCAACTCGCGAGCCAAACTACCCTTATCAATTTCGAAACACTGTGATCAAGCTAAAACTTGTTGTTGTGTTTGATTGAGTTGGCGAAAGGTGAACCATGTCTGTCGATAGGGTAAGTGGGGAAACCAAATAAGTTGTATATTGATTTCAATACTCCCTAAGAGATCAAGGACCTGTGTTGTCAATGGACCAAAATAAAGAAGCTGGAGTTCAACTAGTGTGTCGCCAAGTGTTGTAGTGGCTGCAACACCCTCCAAAATTTTGGGCTGCATCCAATTTCAGAGCCTTCCTTGGAATTTTCCTTGATGTTTCCAAGCACTCGGGTTCATCCTGTGAGTCTGTGTTAAGTCTTTGCACCCTCCTTGCATGACTGCTCATCGAACATCTTTTTGAATGTTGGTCACAATGTCATGTTTGTAGCCATGTTCTGGCTATGCATAAGGTCCATCTTTGTGTGTACAAGTTGTATTCGCTATGTAAAAATTCGTCGCACTCACACATAAAGTTGTATCCATTGTCACACAAGTGTCGTTATGGTCGTTCAATGATCTATCACAAGTGTCGCACTTGTTTCTCACACCATGAATCAGTCACACTGAGTTTATGTTGTCTCGATGGTTTGAGGCGTCTTTTCGTCAAGTCATGTTGAGTGTGTCTTCGCAAGGTCATACATGTATAAAGTCACTCATTCACACACTTAGTCATTTTGATGAAGCTATGTCGACGAGACCAAACCCAAAAGTCGGACCTCCTCTTAGCTACACTGTGTAGTTTTAGATCTCAGTGAACATGTACTGCTACCCATAATTGTGTAGATATTGAGGCTGCCTCCCAGGTAGTCTGCACTATGCAATCCTGGAATTGACTCGACTAACTATCACCCAGAATAGTACAAAAGTTTCCCAGCAAGCCATCTCAATCTGAGTTTCCTGCAAGAAAAACAACCAAGCCTTTAGCTGGTCAACCGACAGTTTGACCAGGCAGTGACCCCAAGCCTCACTCCTCCAAAAAATTGCACAGAAGCTGCCAATCATACCCACTTCCAATGCCTTAAGAAACTGTTCATACATGCTAGATAGACACCCACTGCCTGTCATTGGACTGCCCTAAAAAATTGCGCAATTTTTCCAGCCAGTTATCCTGTCAACCTGTCTGCTACTCATCCTGAAAACTGCGCATTTTTCATGAGTAGTCTCCCAACTTCCCATCATCCCCCTCAGCTCAAAAATTGCGAAAGGATGTCCAATAGGCCGACTTCCCATCTTTGCGTAATTTTTTCTAGCAGTCTCCTGCAACCTGCTCCCAGCTCCAAGAAAAATTGGGCAATTTTTGTTAGCAGCCTCGCGTAGCCCGCTGCTAGCTCCTTGGAGAAATTGTGCAGTTTTCACTGCCAATATCCCCCTACTGCCTCCACTGTCTCCCTGAAAAAATTGCACTGATATTCCCTCCAGCCAAGCCAGATCTCGTAGACAGTCACTGCTGATCCGGATTGCCCATCTCAACCTCCTAGTGACCTCTGCGCATTTTTCATGGATACTTCCTGAAGCCCACATCCTAGCTTGAAATGCGCCTTACGCAGTTTCAGAGCCTTGTCCTCTCTCCCGATCACTTGCATCTAAAAATGAAAAATAATGTATCATGGTAGACTAGGAGATTTATGGATTTGATGTCGTATTGTCATGAGTGATTGCAGATACAGGTACATGGGTGAGACATGGTGCAATGAAAAATGGGATGAACAGGGAGCACATGCAAGGAGACTTGTTCACAAATAGATGAACACATGAAGCATGCCAAAGTACAAGTAAAGGAGTGGCATGAACATGCAACATCAAGCAAACATCAATACCATCGATGAATCTGCACACCTTGCCATGTAGAGGTGAAGCTATGATACAACAAGAGCACATCCATCACTCAAAAACACTACAGCTCGACATGCACACCAGCAGCAGCATGAACATACCATCTTTGTCATGTTGAGTCATGTCATGAGTCATCTCGGCTACATCACTACTTTGGGCCACACTGTTGTAATCAATGTAATGTAACATGGAAGTCCAAGAGACCCACATGTAAATCTGAATAGTCATGTAAATTTGAAGATTCATGTAATTGAAACAGTCATGAGGGAAGTCAAACAATCACAAGGGCCATTTTTACCCTTGGCTATAAATACCCCTCATTTGTACATGAAAAAGAATTTTCACCTTGGCTCCTCCCACATAGCCTTGAGAGTCTATAGTCTTTTCTTTAAGGAGTGAGTAGTGGCTCCAATGCCCTGCTATCGGGGTTAGTGATGTATGGTGTACTGATGTGTCTTGGAACTTTCGCTTGATTTAGAAGCCTGATAATAGGTCAACGTGTTTTCATACATGTATTGTATTTGTTTTTAAGACTATTCTTTGGACAATTGTAATTTATGTTTCTTCAACCTTTGTTAAAACAGTTGCACTATTTCAGTTGTTCTAATACATATGCTTACGAAAATGTGTTGTATAATTTGTTAATGTTGTCCCACCCATGTGGGCTATCTCGCCGGACACTTAACAAAAATATTCTCATAAAATTGTTATAACGACCGTCACACCCGTATGGACTACTCCGTTGGGTGTTGTACACGCTATCCATTCACTATGTATTTGTGACTGTCGCATCCATGTGGACTACTCCACCGGAAGTTGTGCATGTCCTGTTATGTTGTGTGTCTCTGACAGAGTTGGGACTATTCCATTAGACTTGAGACTCACTTCCACCCTCTCCCTCTGTGGTGAAAGAACCTTGACACAAGTAACACTAAGCACTCACTAGGCATGCGAACCTCGATTTTCGAAGACAAGCAAACCACTCTCATGTGTTGGCAAGAAAGAGTTAAGGAAAAACTTTAAGATAATGCCAATCGGGCCATCATATAGGATGGGACTCCTACACCAAATAGTGTGAGGTATAGTTGGGACTTCATACCGAGGAGATCCCATAAATGTTGGCAGGTCCAGCACTGTCAACAGGTTAGCAAAACAAATAAAAAGATGTGTGGATAATGGGCCACACACTTTTCTCCTAGTTAAGCTAAGTGTGATATGAGTTGATTTGAGAAAAACAATTAAAAAATATATGTGGATTATGGCCACTTACTTATTTCCTATTTAAGCTCTATATGATTTGAGCAAAACATGTAAAAAATACGTGTGGATTAGGGCCACTTCTTTCCTAGTTAAGCTATGTGTAAATTTCCAATTAATAGGGATATGGTAGGTAGTGTTTTAGAACCATTTTAGATCCCACCACATGTTCACTTAAAAGGTTGCAAGGGAGGTATGGCCTACTCTCGTTCTTAGTCACACTAATCTGAGACCCACCATACAAAATTTTAAAGAAAAAGATAAACAAATTACTCTACTTTTGATGGTTTGTAAAGAAATATTAAATCTTATCTAAACTGTAAAAGAAATCAAGAGTTTAGGCAAGTCACTTAAGTATTTCAAAACATTTAAGAAGAGGAAATTATAATGGAAATTTTTGTTCTCTTTGTGTCTCGTGGATTACATTTTCATAATCATTTCCTTAAAAATCCATGAGGCTAGCCCAAAAAAATAAAAATGGATGCTTTCAGGTTGCAAAAAAGCCCAATGGAGACCTGTAAAGGTTTAGAGAAATAATGTGATTGAAACCAAATGTAAAGACAATGAGCAAAGGCCCGCAAAACCAAAAATTAGATCAAAAAAGGAAAGCGAGAAGAGTCACTATTTTTTATGGTGTGTTTGGTAGCATATGAGTCTCAAATCCACCTTCCTTGTAACTAGTTGCTTCCTACAAGGAAATATACAAACAATGAGAGTTGTTAGTGGTTAAACATGGAGTAGCAAAGAATTTAATTAATTGGAAACAATGCATTAACAAAACTAAACTAAATCTAAACTAAAACAACATGAAACAAGATTGTGAAGCAAAACAAATCATCAAAGGAGTAGGAAACAAATCCTCTTTATTGATTGCTGGTAGTGAAAAAGTTACAAATGAATATCAAAGACACTTTAGGAGAGTTTCTTGAACAATGGTGTTCAATATCTCTCAACAAGGATTTCCCCTGTTTAGTCTCTTTTGCAAGCTCTTTCTCTCTCAAAGAAGTAAATAAAACTCTCTACAATGGTGGAATTTTCCTCACAATGGTATTCTAGATTGCTTTGGATGAATTTTGGTAGCATAAAAATGCATAACTTCTTCTTATTTTACGCTCTCCATTGTCTTGTATTTATATAAATTTTGAACACGCCTTCCCTCATTTGTCTCATTAATGAGGTTGTTTGCCTCATAAATGACATGAAAGCTACCATCCTCTTTCCATTAAGGTTTATTTGGGCTCAAGGATCGAATAGTCAATTCGTCATGTCAAGGTATTAAGTGTTTTCCAAGCAAGTTCATGTCCCAAGGTATTGACTATGCTTCTAGCGACCCTCGCAACTATTGAAGGAAAAGCCGCGAGGTAGTAAATTTTGTCTTTAGAGCACCCACGAGGGTTGATTTTTTATGTCAACATTAGGAATTTATTTTGATATTTTCCTTTCATAATGTTTCTAGCTGAAAATTTATCCTCTGTACATACTGCTCACTGACTATGAGTGCCTTTTGCTGTATACAAATGGGTGTACCATTTTCTCACGATAAAACACTTCGTCCCAAAAACTTAAATAGAAAATATAGAATTCCATCTTCAAATTTGGGAAAGCTTCAAAATCAATAGGTAGTACATGAAAATTGTGATCTATGCAACATTTTCGTTGCTTGGCACTATCACCATCACTCTCACATGTAAACATATGAATGCTATTCAAGTATATCTAAGTTCGTAAATTCCATCAATGGAGATTACCAAAGAAACATGATCGATATGGAATTTTTGTGGCTTTTCACACTTTTATATAAAATCCCTATAAATGATCTTAAAGTTTCCATTGTTCGAATATGAACCTATATATTCCGAATCATATGAATGAGAAGATGCAGATAACCATGTTGACAATGTCATCTCAATATTTACTGAGTAGGTTTTTTTAATTGTTGATTGAAATTGGTGATGGATAGGAGAATTTGAATAGTGATTGTACAAAGACCGAAAGAAAAGGTAGGAGTTCATCACATTTTATTTTTCTGATTTGCAGAACAATAATTTGAAGGTTCAAATGTTTATGAGAAAACCCAAAGGTGGAACATAGGAAAAAAGTAGAATAAATTGAAAGAAAACTTACACAAAATAGATATACATGATTGTAACTCCTACTGTATGGATATCTTACATTTATATGGACAAAAAATTCCATCGGTGCAACTTGTGGATGTGCCTCGAACAAGCGATTCACTCGGTTGGCAAAGTCTGATTCCCACTATACAAAGAAAATTAGTTACCAAGTAATCCAACGAACTCAGGGAATGCAATAAACAAATTTAGTGAGAAAATGATCGTGATGAGTGAGTGAGTGATTGAGTGATTGATTGATAGATTGTATGTTGTATATTTATTTATACATTTACTTTTGATTTGTTCAAGTTGGCATTTAAATGTGTTTATTTTGTTTTCTCTCTATATATTTTTTTATGTGTATCTTGTAAAAAAATTATTTTAGTTACTGTTTATTATTATTCTATCTTTAAAGATTATTTTTCTTCTATAAATTAACTTATGGTAAATACTACATAAAAACATGACTAGAATTTCACCAAAAAATAATCCTAGGAACTAATAAAATAACACACACATAAAAATTTGACTTCGAGATTTTTGGACAAAATAGTCCTTGGAAAAATTCCAATGTGGGGAAATCCAGTTCTTGAGATGAGGTCTTATTATTAATAGCTTCAACAATAAAGTTTCAATGGAGAAATACAATATACTTTCCTCTCACTAACAAAGCGTCAAAAAAGAAAATCTTCACTTCTACAAGTCAAATTGAACCTCTGGAAGCTAATTGACCCACTGCTAGCCTACTTGGCTCAACTCTAGAAACTCACACTGCCTCAACCAACTTGCGCTACCTTATGGAAATGCACACTACCTTCAGGAAATTTCTCCAACAACTTACTAAATCCACTTGCACTACTTCTAGTAAATATCTCTGGAGACTGTTAAAATGATCTGTGACTCCGGCAACACACACTGACAATATCGATACTCGTTCTGGTAAATTCATCCTCCCTTTGTAGAAATAAATCAACCTCCTCCTGTCTCTCAAAAACTGGAAGCAGTTGTGAAGAATTATATTCAATAAGCTCTTCCTCAATCACTGTTATTGAATCCTTGATTGGTGTCTCTCACACTATTACTACAAATCTGTTCTCCTACACTGTTTGAATGATCTCCAAAAGCTCCATAAATCTCCTCTTACAATAGCCCGTTGTCAAATCAATGGCCATGATTTAATTCCAATTAATGGCTAAGATCATCTTGACTTCCTCAAATCACTTTTCTAGAAGTCACTAGAGAAAAAACAATTTTGTCTCAATTAATCCTAATTAATTAACCCATTACCCTAAGTTAGACTTAGGAAAATAATTAAAATTAGTTAATTAAATCCAACTAAGAAATTCTCTCTTAAAAGTTTTTTTGGGTATAGGAGATAATTAATTGACTTGTGTTCCTAGCCTCATAGACACCATTTGAGACTAGAAGACCTATTCGTCCAATGCACCCTCTTGGGTTTAACCATGAACTGTCTGAGAGTGTTGACCGCAAAGTAAATGTCTGGCCTCATCTTGACTAGATACATATGAGAACCAATAATTTGTCTAAACATGGTGAGTTTCATTGCTTCCTACTCTAATGCATCTATATTCCTCTAATTGGTAATCGTAGGTGTAGACATGGGTCTATAGTCTTGTTGTGGCCACAACCACCACCCTATTAAAACCTGCCCTAGTAGCAATTTTGAATGGGTCCCCTAGAAGTTTGATCTTTCACCTCTCTGAATGATTTGTTTTATCCCAGGGATTTTAACTCTTTGCAGAGTCAAATCTTTAATTCTTAATGGTTAAGGCCCCATTTATAAATCTTTGCCGCATGATTCATCTATAACCCTTTCTAGCCCTTCATTCATATCCTTCATCGGGAATTTTTCAACCCTCAAAACCTTCCATCGCATCCTTATTTCTATATCAATGCTTTGATAATAGAAATACCCTACAACATGCATAACTTACCCTTTTCACTTATCGCAATCAACAATGATACATAATGCGCACCACTATACACCGGACCCGACGTCATTATTAAGCATAACACATATTTATTTCGGGTCCGGAGTGCATTGCATATCGCAATCGGCGGAGTCCAAGGCCTATACTTAAGATGCACTGCAATCTACCGGACCCGTCAGGATCATTAACCACAATATATATAATTTCAGGTCTGCTTCCCCCAATCGCAAGTCACAATCAGCAGAGCCCAGGGCTTATACATAAGGCGCACTGCAATATACCGGACCCGCCGGGACTATTAAATGCGGCATATATATTTTTTGGGTCCAGCCTATCGCTAATTGCAATCAGCATTCGGCGAAAGTGGATCCCATGCGATATGCGAAGGGGAAATGAGCGGACCCAGCAATAATTATACGCCCAGGTACATAATATTTGAAGTACAGCCTTATGGTCTGGCCACAGGTTTTGCCATGTTTTCCTATGTATTCGATAAAATGTTGTGGTCTAGGTTTTCAAAGGAAAATTCCATATGGCGGACCCGCCGGAACTTTTAACTGCAGCACATATATATTTCAGGTCTGGCCTATCGCAAATCGAAATTGGCAGAGCCCAAGGCTTAAACATAAGGCGCGATGCGATTAGCAGACTCGACGATGATTATAGATCCGGGGGTATATTATTTGAAGTTCGGCCTTATGGTTCGGTTGTGGGTTTTCCTGTGTATTCCCATGTATTTCGATAAAATGTTGTGGTCCAAGTTTTCAAAGGAAAATCTCATAGAGTGAAGGGTCGGCTTTTGAAGCATTGTCAAAGCAATCCTTGAGTAAAAATGAATATTGTGGGCAACGAGAATACGTGTCACAGCAGGTTCAATGGTTTGATAATTATAGTTGCTCTGCGTTGCAAGATTAAATAGAAACTGTGGCTGAATGCAAGGTTTGTTTGTGAGCATGTTTGTCATATTTCTCATAATCATAGCTAATATGAATTATTTTTGTAGGCGAGTTCGAGTGGACCCAGTAGCGGATAAAGGCGATTTATATCAAGATGACACCTCTGCACCACCAGTGTCGATATTGAAAAGACATATTCTGCAAAAAGGGATATGAACTACCATAGTGCATAATGGAGGCATGTGCCATGTTAAAAGGAAGCACAGTGCTGATAGATCAAGATGTTATTATCTCCAAACACACATTCAATCATGTCAGATGTGGGATGATGAGCGCAGTGTCTTCAGTTTCCTTCAGGAAATTATAGGGAATAATGTCCGCTCAATACAGGTGCGAAGGGATGACATGCAATCATCCTCTTTTAACCAACATCTATTCATTTCCATAGGAAAGGAAGCGCTCCAGTAGATATGCCCTCTACGTGTCAGCAATTACACCGACTGTTCTACGATTGTATATTCTGATTTGTATATTGAAAAGAGGAGAGAGGTGAAAAGTTAAGGGAAGACCGCAGGTCAGTTCCTTCTGCATAAATATTACCTCCAGAAATGAAGGGAGGACATTTTTTTGGGCGAAACAACTTTTGATTTATTGTGAATAAAAAGGACTGTTTGGGTCAAGAAGGAGCCTTTTGTTTCAGATTTATTTTCCTCTTCTTTCAGGTGTTTTGAATCAGGGTGTTGTTGCTGGCATAAATATAAATGTGTTTTTCTTTGTGCATATTGATAACATACAGTTCATGATTATTCTTGATTATTCGAATATAATTCAATATCATGGTTAACTCATGAGCAGTCGCTGATTCAAAACCATATTAAACATTAGTTGCAAGTTTATTTGTAGGAACAAGAATGTGCATTCCTGTGTGAGAAATTAGATTGCAATTAAGCTTTAATACAACCTTGTTCATCCGTGAACTCAATAATTTATTCATTTGGACTTGGAATCTATGCATGATGTTTAATCTCTTTTGTTATGCTCCTGCAGGATAGATTAGAGTAGTTAGAATTAGCATAGATAGGATTTGATACATATAGGTTAGCTGTTTCTTTTGTTGATTTAATTGAATTCTTCCTTCAAGAAGCAATCTTTCAACACCTATAACAGTTTACGGGACCCTTTAAAACCTGTTGGAACTAGCCACTCCAAACGAAAGCAAATCTAATTGGGGCCTGCGATCGGCTTAGTTCCCCTTTATGGCATTGCAAAGATTCGTCGTGTCAACAAATTGGTGCTAGAAGGAGGGCATGAACCGATGTCCATAGCTTTATAAGATTTCATTTATAAATGTCGCGCATGGATTCGAAAAGATTAATGCATGGATCGTAAAGGTCAAAAAGATCCTTCCTCCCATTTGGAAAAGCCTCATTTTGAAGAAACAAAGATCCCTCTAAGTCCCGTGTTTGGGTCACCCAAGGAAGAGAGACTATGGGAGTACCCTGTCACTCAGGAACAACCAGTCAGAGTACTTACTCATACTTACACTCGTTCCCTATCACAGCTCCCAATCTTTCAGTCTTTATCCCCGACAACTAAAAGAAAGCCAAGGATCTGTCACATAAACGAAGAGACATCTGCAGCCCCTTCTCTTGAAGATATTGTGCTAGAGTCTTTGCAAAGTATCGACACTACTTGGGAAGAAATTCCTGAGGATCCCACTTCTAAAGGTAATCCCTAGCCTGATTTGGAAAATCCTAACAAAGAACACCATGGGGAAACCTTCAACCAGAACCTCCCTATCCATATTATGGCTAACGTTCCCCCTCCAGGTGGGAATCCACCTCTATCGCTCCCTCCAAGTGGGAATCCGCTTCTACCCCCTCCTCCGGGTGGGAATCAATCCCCACCACCTCTGGGAGCACTCCCTCCCTGGCTTGCATAGGATTTCATAGCAGTACCTGGGCATAAGCATGCCTTACCCAAGAATGCAGAAAGAATATTGCCTAAATTCGACCTTGAGAGGGGAGACACTGCTGATAACCATATTCACTCTTTCTTCCTATCCGTGCACATATTGGGGGTAGCTGATGAGGATGTGGTATGTCGCTTTTTCCCTTTTACTCTCATTGGTGCGACCTCCACATGGTACTTTAACTTGAGAATAGGATCGATCACCTCATGGGGTGCCTTTCAGCAGGCCTTCTTAGGCAAGTTTGGCAATGAAAAAACACTCGTGGCCTTAGTTTTAGAACTATCATGTTTAAAAATGGAAGTCAAAGAAAAGGTCATGGATTTTAACATCCGGTTCAACACTTTGTTCAACAGAATCCTGGCTAACGCTAGACCTACTGATGAGGTGCTCATGGAATTCTACATCACTGCTCTCCCTATCCCTATTGCGATGTGGGTCAAGAGAAGTAACGCACAAACCTTAAAAGGTGATATCGATGAAGTAATAAAAGTTGAGAATGAAATGATCAATCTCACAACATGTCATAATACGACCGAAGGAAAGAAAGCCTCTCAGTCATCCAAGAAGAATAAGGGAGTGATAACAAAGTGACTGAGGGCAAAGAAAGTGACACCACAGATGTGGAAGGTTTGCTTCAGATCATTAAGAAATTGACAAACACAGTCATTGATATGAAAAGGAATTCTGGAGAGAGTACTAATGGGAATGGAGGAGATTATAACAATAGAAAATCTTTCAAACATTTCTATCGTAAGAAGACAGAAGGTGGTCATGGTCAACTTGCGTTGCCTGCTCCACCCAATGAAGGGAATTTACATATGGAAGAGATGGCTCTTATCGGATCGCTCCTTAACAAAGAAGCACCTATAGTGGAGTTGGAGCCAGAATAAGAAAATGAGGAAGAATACCAAGTAGAAGAGCCCTTGGACGAAGAATCTCAAATCAATGTATTGTGGGATTTCTATACAAATGAGAACGATGATGATGAAGAAGATAGTACGGCAGAAATCCACACTAATGAAATCCACACATGAAGTAAAGGGCCACTTGCGGGCATGATGAATCCTGTAGACCAGAAAAGAAAGATGTTCACCCTTTGAAGGCATCCACTCCCAAAGTTCCTGTTGAGAAAGGTAGACCTAGTGGTGAGTCGAAGAATATTCTAGTTGCAAACTATCAAGAGAAAGAGAACACATCTCCGACTACAACGAAGGTGACTCAAAATGGTAAACTCCCACCTAAGAATGACAAAATCGGTATGTTTACTCTGCCCTACCCTGTTAACAACATTGATTACAATATTGTGGATGATCTTAAGAAATCTCGAGCTAATATCACATATTTCGATTTGTTAAAGTTAACATAGCAAAGATATTTTCTGTTGAAATATATGAATGAACGAAATTGCAAATCTCCCACCAATCCAAGTAGCCAAACCAAGAAGTTGGCATCCAGACCTGTCAGTACCTCCAGTACAGCCCAAACACCATCAACTATGGAAGCCACTCTGTCAAAAATGAATCGAATCCCCAAGATGTCAGTGCGGCCATGATAGGAAGGAAATCAAAATCCATGACTCCACCTTTCCTTATCACATTTGAAATCTTCAACATGAACATACACAATTGCTTGGTAGATTTTGGTGCCTCATCCACTGTTATGCCTTACGCTGTTGCTAAAAGACTTCATGCGATACCCGAGAAAACTGGAACTTGAATTATGCAATTGGACAGAACGAATGTGAACGTAATTGGGGAATTGAAAGATGTGTTGATTTAGTTGGCTACTAAACCACAATACTCACAAGTCATTGACATAGTGGTAGTCGACATACCCGAGGCTTATGGAATGCTGCTCAGTAGGGACTGGTCAACAAAATTGAATGGATATTTCTCAATTGATTGGTCCCATCTCTTTCTACCTCAGAAGGGGAAGGGTGATATGCTGAGTTTTGATCGAGAAAGATACATGAAGTATTTGATGATGGAATTAAACGACCCCAATGAACATGTAATGTTTACCAAATCTATCCTTGGGAATTATAGTTTCAATGTTTGTGCCATGGAAACCTGTTTTGGAGAATTCCATACAGAGACAATTGAAGAAACTGCAATAAACACATAGTTGGAAGCTCTCCCCTATATTTCGACTGATGAGCCACCCTATAATATAGTAAATGATAGAACTAATTTTGTAGAAAGCAGTTCAATTGATGTAACTTTAGACTCTATATTTTTGACACTCTATTTTGATGTCTCTAACAACCTTGAAGGTGCAAGTGCTGGGAGAATTCTCATTGACCCACAAGGGAACCAACATTTGATGGTCAGCCAGTTGGAGTTTGCATGCACCAACAACACAGCAGAATATGAAGGCTTGCTACAGGGCCTGAAAAAAGCCATTGATATGAAGGTAAAAAATATTAAAGTTTTTGGTGACTCACAGATAATTGTGGACCGGGTAAGGAAAAGTATACACTGCAATTCGCCACACTTGGTAAGATACCAACATGAGGTATGGAGCTTAATTGACAGTTTTGATTCTTTTAATATCACATACATACCTCGAGGGAAAAACTAAGATGCCGATCTGATGGCTGGTATGGCAGAAAAACTGTTGCCTAATTTTAGAGTAAAGAAGAATAAATATTATGTTGAATTGATTTTCAGACCATCTGTGCCTAATAACATCTCAAATTGGTAGGTGTTCAAAGATGACAAGAAAATCCTTGAGTTCTTGCACTGTGAGAAGACATTCAAGAATGCAATCATTGATGAAAAAAAGAATGATAGGCTTATGAATGAGAGGGAAGATGAGGAAAAGGATCAATCTAATATGATTCCCAAGTCAGGTGCCAAGATGGATCACTTGTATGACCTGCATGATAAATTCAAGAAGCCAAATAACTGCAAAATGCATAGCTTATCCATGAAGTATGAATCAGTCAACCTTGGAACCAAAGAAGACCCAAAAACTATTAATTTGGGCTTGGGGTTCTCTCCACAAGAAAAGGCTACATTTGTTAAGCTGGTTAAAGAGTACAAGGACATCTTTGCATGGACATATGGCGACTTAAAAACCTTTGATACCAGCATTACCCAGCATGTAATTCCTTTGGAAAAGGAGGCTAAGCCCTACCAACAAAAGCTCTGTAAGATGCATCCAAGCCTAGAACTGTTGGTGAAGAAAGAATTGAACAAAATGTTGGATGCTAAAATCATTTTTCCAGTCAGACACACCCGCTGGGTAGCCAATCTCATGCCAATAAGAAAGAAAAATGGAGACATGAGGCTATGTATCGATTTCAGAAACCTGAACAAAGCATCACAGAAAGATAACTATCATGTCCTTTCTATGGAACACATTCTTCAGTGTGTTTTAGGTCTGAAATGTTGTCCCTATTAGATGGGTTTTCAGGATATAATCAAGTGTTGGTATCTAATGGGGATCAGCTTAAGACAACCTTCAACACTAAATGGGGCACTTACACATATCGTAAAATGCCTTTTGGACTTATTAATGCGGGTGCCACATTCCAGAGAGCTATGGACATAGCTTTCCGAGGATTGATTAATAGATCAGTAGTAGTGTACATGGATGACATTACTATGTATTCATATCACAAAAGGGATCATATCTACCACTTGAAATAGATTTTTGAAAGATGCCGAAGATACGAAATATCGTTGAATCCCAAGAAGAGCATCTTCACAATTACAGAAGGGAAACTACTGGGTCATAACCTCTCTAAAGAAGGGATTGTTATTGATCCCAAAAGAATAGAGACCATCATGAGAATACAACCCCCTGCAAATAAAAGGGCAATGCAATCTTTCTTCGGGAAGATTAATTTAGTTAGGAAATTTTTCTCAAGTTTCGCAGAAATAGTGCATCCCATGTAGCTAATGATAAAGAAAGATGTTGTGTACAAGTGGAGTGATGAAGCTAAGAAATCATTTCAGCGAATTAAGGAGGCCATCACAGAAGCTCCTGTGTTGGTCAACCCCAATTTCGACAAGGAATTCCTCTTGTACACTTTTGCTTCTGATGTTTCATATGCCGCAATCCTCACCCAAAAAAATGACGATGGCAACAAAGTCCCTATTTCTTATATGAGCTCTAATCTCCAAGGGGCAGAACTGAACTACCCAGATGTGGAGAAACAAGTCTTTGCGGTTTTTAAATCCATAAAATATTTCCGCCCTTATTTATTAAAGGTCAGGACTAAAGTGATCATTCTCCATCCTATTGTAAGAGCCCTCTTCATCCAGAAATAAATGGGTGAATGGAGAGGGAGTTGGATAACCACCCTTCAAGATTAAGCCAACGAAGATAGTTCGAGGGCAGGGATTGTGTGAGCTCGTGGCAGAAGCCTTGGCAGATAAAGAAGGGGTGTCCAAAGAACTAGAAGTGCAGAGCCTACAGAATGCACAAGTGGAATTCAGGGAGGAGCCCCTATGGATTAATGAGGCACTGATGTGTGAGCCCGAAATGTCAGAAGTCCCTTTGGACCCTAAGTCATGGTATTATGACATACGCTTTTATTTGACATGGGGATCATGTCCTGAGCACATGGATGCATCATGAAGGAGAGAGCTTAGATTGAAATCTAATCAGTATCACTTGGCCAATGACACATTATACAAAACTGTTCCAGCAATGGGGCCTAGATGTCATAGGCGATATCACTCCGAACTCCTCACAATAGCATAAGTATATACTCATGGCGACTGACTACTTCACCAGATGGACCAAAGCCATCCCACTTTGGAAGGTAAATGAAGATGAGGTAATATCATTTATTGAGAAATTTATTATCAACAGGTTTGGCATTCCTGACGCTCTCATATTTGACAATGCTTCTTACTTTTCATCACTGAAATTGACTGAATTTGCATCGTTAAATCAATTCACATAAGGTATGCATCAAACTATTACCCCTAGGGAAATGGAGTTGCAGAGTCCTCAAACAAAAACCTCATCTGCATAATCTGTAAATCTGTCGCCAACAACCAGAGGAACTGGCACAATGCTCTAACAAGCACCCTTTGGGCCAATAGGGTCACCCCAAAAGTAGCATTAGGAAACTCCCCATACTTCCTCATCTATGGATAGGAAGCCATCCTACCTCCCAACGTCACCTTTCCCTCTTTACAGCTCTCCCAAGCCTCAAGAGGGCCCCCTTTAGCCTTACTTCAAGAAAGGATCAACCAACTGGTGAGGTTGGGGAATTGAGAGATAAAGCTAGAAATAAATTTAGAAATCACCAAATGATTATGAAGAGATGGTTTAATCGCCATCTGGCAGGAGATAAAGATTACCAAGTAGGAGAGCTAGTCCTGAAATGGGACAAGTTGAATGAGCCAAAAGGTAAGCACATGAAATTCCAACACTTATGGCTAGGCCCATTCCAAGTTGAATAAAAAATTGGTCAGGGAACTTATAGATTGAAAAATTTATAGGGAGAAACTGAAAAACTCCCTGTTAATGGCCAAAATCTTAAGAGATACTTCCAGTAGCCACCACATGGTGGTTACCTCCTGAGTAGGTTAGGATTCATTTCATTTTGTTGTTAGCTTAGTTACATTTTCGCCCTATCCTTTCCTGTTTTACGCAAAGTTTATTTTCCTTTTGAATTTCAGTCCTTTTCAGCCAATTAATTTCGGTCCTTTAATATCGTTTTCCCCTTTATAACTCTCTTCAGATTGCCCTCATTCCCCACCTTAAGCTTTTCGCCTCCCTCAGTAACCTGTTGATAAGTTTGCCAATCCTAAATTCATCGTTACCTTGCAAATCAAGAAAACTTTCAATGAGCCTGTGAGAACTAGAAAATCAATGGTGGAATTAAAATCAGAGGCACTGATTGGCATCTGTTGGCAACTAGGCAGGATTTGTTGATAACCTGGATACCAGAGCATGTAGGGGCATCTTTATAAAATGAAAAATGTGTAACCACAGCTGGACTGGCATGGTGGAACGTTGCATTTTTAAAAAATCCCATCCACCACACTAAGTTTTCCAATACCTGTCATCTACAAGTAAACCTCCTTTCATGGGCTAAGCTCACTGCCATATACCCTGTGGCAAATCCAATTGTGCTCTAGTCCTTGTGCTTGAAACTGGAAGGACTTATTTAAACAAAAATGAAATGTCAAGTCCTTGTGCTAATCTGGAAGGACAGGTTGTCTGGGAAGCCAGTTGGAATAGGGACTATTGCTGGGCTTAGAGTACTGGTTGACACAGCAAGCCCAAGCTTGCTTAAGCGGTTTAAAAATATGACATGATCCATGACTGTGCCCCATTCAATCATACAAAAAAGTAGCACTGAAATTCTTACATAAAGTGCAGATAAAAATATCTAAATCAAGTTTAATGAGCGATAAAGAGCTGAGGTACACACCTAAACAGGCATTGACATACCAGTGATGGCCTCAAAAGGATTTTTGAAAGTAGAAAATAGGTAAAGGAGGGTCAATAACCCATAATGCTACCATTGGAGAATGCCTGTCAAAATCCTATCAGTAAGTTGAATCTATTTGTCTTTATCCCACCTAAAGAAATTAATGTTGAAATGGAACCCATGCCTGTCCATCTATATAGTTTGCATTTCAAGTTTATCTTAACACCCTAATGTTCTATTGATGCAAGGTTTATTTGGAAACATATATGACTGGTTCACCCAGCGGTTCACCATTTGTTGTGGCCACAATCACCACCCTATTAAAATCTACCCTGGTAGCAATTTTGAATGGGTCCACTAGAAGTTTGATCTTTCACCTCTTCGAATGATCTGTTTTATCCTAGGGATTTTAACTCTTTGCCGAGTCAAATCTTCAATTCTTAATGGTTAAGGCCCCCTTTATAAATCTCTGTCGCATGGTTCATCTATAACCCTTTCTAGCCCTTCATTCATATCCTTCATTAGGACTTTTTCAACCCTCAAAACCTCCCATCGCATCCTTATTTCTATATCAATGCTTTGATAATAGAAATACTCTACAACATGCATAACTTACCCTTTTCACTTATCGCAATCAACACTGATACATAACGCGCACCACTATACACTGGACCCGACGACATTATTAACCATAACACATATTTATTTCGGGTATGGAGCCCATCGCATATCGCAATCGGCGGAGTCCAAGGCCTATACTTAAGACGCACTGCAATCTACCGGACCCACCGGGATCATTAACCACAATATATATATTTTCAGGTTCGGTTCCCCCAATCGCAAGTCGCAATCGACGGAGCCCGCAGGAATATACATAAGGTGCACTGCGATATACCAGACCCACTGGGACTATTAAACGCAACATATATATTTTTCGGGTCCGGCCTATCGCTAATCGCAATCAGCAGTTGGTGAAAGTGGAGCCCATGCGATATGCAAAGGGGCGATGAGCGGATCGGGCGATAATTATACGCCCAGGTGCATAATATTTGAAGTTCGGCCTTATGGTCCAGCCGCGGGTTTTCCCATGTTTCCCTGTGTATTCGATAAAATGTTGTGTTCCGGGTTTTCAAAGGAAAATCCCATATGGCGGACCCCCTATAACTTTTACCCACATTACATATATATTTCCGGTTTGGCCTATCGCAAATCACAATCAGCAGAGCCCAAGGTTTAAACATAAGGCGAGATGTGATTAGCGGACCCGATGATGATTATAGGTATGGGGTATATTATTTGAAGTCCGACCTTATGGTTCGGCCGTGGGTTTTCCCGTGTATTCCCATGTATTTTGATAGAATGTTGTGGTCTGGGTTTTCAAAGGAAAATCCCGTAGAGTGAAGGGTCAACTTTTGAAGCATTGTCGAAGCAATCCTTGAGTAAAAATGAATATTGTGGGCAACGAGAATACGTTTCATAGCAGGTTCGATGGCTTGATAATTATAGTTGCTCTGCGTTTCAATATTAAACAGAAAATGTGGTTGAATTCAAGGTTTGTTTGTGAGCATGTTTGTCATATTTCTCATAATCATACCTAATATGAATTATTTTTACAGGTGAGTTCGAGTGGACCCGGTAGCAGATAAAGGCAATTTATATCAAGATGACACCTTAGCACCACCAATGTCGATATTGCAAAGAAATATTCTGCAGAAAGGGATATGAACTGCCATAGTGCATAATGGAGGCACGTGCCATGTCAAGAGGAAGCACAATGCTGTTACTTCAAGATGCTATTACCTCCAAACACACCTTCAATCATGCTAGATGTGGGATGATGAGCGTAGTGTCTTCAGTTTCCTTCAGGAAATGATAGGGAATAACATCCACTCAATACAAGTGTGAAGGGATGACATGCAGTCATCCTATTTTAATCAACGTCTATTCATTTCCACAGGAAAGGAAGCACTCCAGTAGATATGCCCTCTATGTGTCATCGGTTACACCGACTATTCTATGCTTGTATATTCTGATTTGTATATTGAAAAGAGGAGGAAGGTGAAAATTTAAGGGAAGACAGAGGGTCAGTTCCTTCTGCATAAATATTACCTCCGAAAATGAAGGGAGGACTTTTTTTTGGGTGGAACATCTTTTGATTTATTATGAATAAAGAAGATTGTTTGGGTCAAGAAGGAGCCTTTTGTTTCAGATTTATTTTCCTCTTCTTTCAGGTGCTTTGAATCAGGGTGTTGTTGCTGGCATAAATATAAATGTGTTTTTCTTTGTGCATATTGATAACATGCAGTTCATGATTATTCCTAATTATTCGAATATAATTCAATATCATGGTTAACTCATGAGAGGTCGCCGATTTGAAACCATATTAAACATTGGTTGCAAGTTTATTTGTAGGAACAGGAATGTGCATTCCTGTGTGAGAAATTAGATTGCAATTAAGCTTTAATATAGCCTTGTTCATCCATGAACTCAGTAATTGATTCATTTGGACTTGGAATCTATGCATGATGTTTAATCTCTTTTGTTAAGCTCCTGTAGGATAGATTAGAGTAGTTAGAATTAGCATAGATAGGATTTTTATACATATAGTTTAGCTGTTTCCTTTGTTGATTTAATCGAAGTCTTCCTTCAAGAAGCAATCTTTCAACACCTATAACAGTTTACGGGACCCTTTAAAACCCATTGGAACTAGCCACTCCAAACGAAAGCAGATCTAATTGGGGCCTATGATCGGGTTAGTTCCCCTTTGTGGCATAGCGAAGATTCATCGTGTGAACAAGTCCAACATCTTTAATTTCTTGATATGTCCATATCATATCTCCATTGACCAAGGAATATATCTCCATTTATCTACCATACCTACAGACCTAGAAAATAATGTATCATCCCCAAATCCTTCATGTCAAAATATGATTCCAAGTCCCTCTTGCAATCCTCTATGAGCCCTGGTGACCCAATCAGAAATATATCATCCACATATAACAGGAGAATGAGAGGCTCACTTCCTACCATAAAATAATAGTGGTTGAGTCTTCCTCACTCTTCACAAAGCCCATCCCCTACAAGTACCTATCTATGTGCTCATACGACACCCTAGGAGCCCACTTGAGATCGTATAAATCTCTCTTAAGTTTGCAAACATGGTGTGGAGTACTGAAAAAGGTATGTTTTCATTAACTATTTTGTCATCTTTTCTTTAGAACTCGTAACATCTTTGCATCCTGATCTAAGTAGATAATGGAAAATCATGATAAACCTATAAATATTTATATGCAACATGAAATGCTAATAATTTCCTTTTCTTATGCAGGAAAAAGGAAAAACAAAAGATTGTCACTCCAAAGAAAAAGACAGGGCCAAGCTAACCACTGTCCCTTTGGCGGGGAACCATATGCAAACAAGATGATCTAAATTAAAACATCTCAGCCAAGGAAAGGAAAGGGAGATATCGAATCGGTGCAAGAAGACAACCGAATAACTGAAGGATTAATAGCTTGGCGAATCCCTCAGGATCCTTTAATCCTGAGGGATCGCTACTTTAATTATTTTGCATCCTTGATATCTACGCTTCAGCTGTTATAAGTAGGGGCAACACTGCTAGCCTTGGGGGACAATTAATTTTCATGTAACTTTGCTCCGTATGTGAAACTTTGATCATCGACTCTCGTTGAGAAGTGATCCACTGTAACTTTGTTTTAATGTTTTAATACAAGGTTGATTGTTGTTCCATCTGTGATTCTGGAATAATCTCAAGCGGTGTGTCCCTAGAGGCTAAGGGCCCAGCCCTGGTGGAACACTTGCTCCTGTATCATTATCTTTAGTTTGTGTGTGGTTTGTATTATCAGCTTTAATCGGTAATCTGGTGTGTTTTGTTATCCTATATTGCAGCTCTGTTATATTTTATATATCGTTCTCTGCAACAGGAAAGTCGTATTGTGCATTTTGACCTTATAACGTATTGTTGTTCCTTTAAAGTCATTAATGTAACATTACCGTTCTTTACAGAATATCATTGATGTTCAATTGCAGAGTAACCAAGCTGTAATCTTCTTAAGTTGGTATTACTGTATTCGTCCATGGTTTATACTTTATGTGATTGCTGTTCAAATTGACATTGTTGTTCCATTATGAATTGCGATTGTTATCCTTTCTAACCAGGATCAATACTTGTGGCATCGGACTTAGATTACTGTATCTATGTATGTTGTGTGTATTATTTATTTCGGCACCCTGTGTTCCCAATTGGCTCTAAGTGTTGTTCTATATTTCGTTGGTAATTGGTTGTCGTTCCATTTCTAATTGCTGTCCGATTTATTCTTTGAGTAAAGATTGCCCTTTGATTTCTGTAGGATAAGATTGTTGTACTAGTTCCTGTAGATTAAGGTGTTGCTGTTCATCAGACTTAGTTGCTGTTACATTTTCTAGTTGTTGTTCCATTTCTTAGTTGTTATTCCATTTCTTGTTATTTGCGTTACTGATTGCTTTGGTGTGTAGAACGATCTGAAACTGTAGTGGGCGTTGGCATTTGATGCCTAGTCCCCATATTAATGATCTGTTCCTTGATTACTTTTAGTTATATCAGTTTCCAAAGGGATGAGTTATTGTTACTGGACGCTTGACTGATAAATTGCGTAGTTTTCCGAGTGCATGATTTAGCTTTCAAAGTATTTTGCTGTAAGTAGATTTTCTTTCAAGCATCCATTTACTCTTGTATTTCCTTGAGCACTATACTACGAGCATTACTCTGACAAATGACAGCCTCAAACTGAGTACACTCTTTGAGATAACAAATCGTTCCTGGATTGACAAGTTAATGTGAGGTAATTAGAGGTGAAAAAGACCCTTTTTACGGCTTGACATTTTGGCATCGTTGCCGGGGAAGAGTGTAGCCATTTGTTTCTTTTTCAGAGTAGTGTAAGAACCTATTAGGAAAGAGCTGGGTTTTAAAAACGAAAGGTAAGAACCTGCGTGTGGAGTATGTAAAATCCCTGCTCCCCTGCCCGCTTTCCTACAGATTTGTTGTTGTTTTGTTTGGGTAGAACCTAGCAGTTGATTTGTGTGCATGACTAAGCAGAAAAAGCCAGAAAAGAATTCCAAACCTCTACCCAAGCCTGACAAAGCTAAGGGGCCGGTGACCCTTGGCCGATCGACTTTTATAAACGAAATCCTTAAGAAAGCAGAATCTCAGCCTCCAGTAGGACCTAGAAAAGTTACTTCTAGACAGCCTACTAGTTCCCTTCAGGCCGCATGATCACCATCTGTAGCCTTTGCTGAGGTGCATAGTCAAACCGAAGAGAAAGATTTTCAAGAAATTGAAAATTCTAGCCCAAAATCATTGCAATAAGGGAACCTTAGCAATCTTTGTGAAGGAAGGGGAGAAACAGGAGAAGCTGAAGAACCAAAATCTCATTTTGGGGTAATTCAGCCATTAAGCAGCCCAGATAAGGGAAGTGCTGCAAAAGTTAGTTATAACGAAATTCAAGAACCTGAATCCCCTCAGACATTAGGCACTCTCATCATCCCAGATAAAGGAAGTGCTGTCAAGGCCATCCCCGTTAGAGCCATTCCCCCTCGATAACCTAGGAATACCCTCCTAGATATCCTCGTAGGCTATTGGCACATATTCAACCATATGGCCCAGAATCAGCCTAACACCCAAACCTTTACACTACAATACCCCATTGTGGATACTGCAGCCAATGCACCTATGAAAGCAATTCCTCTCCAGCATATCCCTACATTCCATGGTCTTACATCAAAAGATCCAGATGCATTTTTGTTTGAATTCGACGTGCTGCGTAGAGGATATGACTATACCACCGATCCCCAGAAACTGAAATTATTTCCTTCTACATTAAAAAAATCTTCTTTAAGATGGTTTATGGGATTAGGTGGTGGTGTTATAAATAATTGGGATCAAATGAAAGAGTCTTTTCTAAAAACATATCAGGATTATTGCAGATCTCGAGAGTTAAAAGATGAAATATTTTAGATGGTAGCTAAACCAAATGAAACATTAGAAGAGTATGTTGAACGATTCTAGTATAATCTTCAAAGATCTCCTTATGCATCATTACCTTTACCTGATAATGTATTAAAAACAACACTAATTAGGGGAATGAAGGAACAATGGATTGAAACACTAAACATTATGGTGAAAGGAGATACTTATCAGGAGAATTTTTCTGACATTATTGATTTATGTAACAGGAGCTCGAAAGGCAGCACAAGACTAAAACCAGCAGAATATGATCGGTCTGTAAGAGATAATATAATTTCAGCAGAAGGAGTAACTCGTGAAAAAATTGGAAATTTATTAGAAAATTTTAAAACTGACATATTGGGGACACTGACTACACAACTTGATATTATGCAGGCCAAACAAAAGCAGAACAGAATTTGGCGATCTTCTGTCCCAGATACAGGAAGAAACACAGCCATAAGGAGTGTCCATTAGATGCAATCCAAGTTTGCGCCATTTGTACAAAGGACCACGCCACAGAGAGCTGCCCCTCACTTCCTGGATTGAAGGCGGTATACAAGGAAGAAGAAGAAGAGACAGAATCGGTGTATCTACTCAATCAACACTGTCAATGGCAGCCACGACAATTAGGTATGTTTTCAGACCCCGCTTCTTCTTTTCAACCTCCACAATATCAAGCTCAACAATATAATTCAATGTGGCAAAATCAACCTCCCTTCCCAAATTGGTCACAACAATCATTCCCTTCATCATCTACATGGCCAAATCAAGCAAGCCAACCCAATTGGCCAAATTTTCCCTATACCCCACCATATTGCCAAAACAATGTTTATCCTCTGCAATGGACCCCTCCTACTTCATAGAGTCAAACCTGGCAGACAAACTGGCAAAGATCGATGAATCAGCCAGTAGGAACTATCCCGTTCCCTCAACCTACACTGCCAGCCCTGCAACAAAACCCCTAGTCTAACTTAAGGCCACAACTCCTAGCCCAACCCAACCCCAATCCGAATAATAGACCGGTCCAATCCACGCAAATAATCGAAACATCAGAAACAGGAACCAATCTAAGGGAGTGTAATGACCTGCAATTAAGATCTGGGCGTATTGTTGAAACTCAAGGAGATAAAACAATTCAAGTTGAAAACCAGTTACCTGTAGAACAACCATTACAAGAAGAGGACGTGACCAGACAACAAATTCCTGATCCAGCAACCACATCCTCTCCTCCATTCCCAGAACGCCTAATTATACCTCGACCTATACAACATCCTGATTTTGACATTCTGGGCGAACTATGAAATATGTACATAAAAATTCCACTCCTCCAAGCCATTCAAGACATCCTGATATATGCAAAGACTATCAGATAACTATGCATAAAGAAACCAAGGAGGAAAAATAACAAATAACCCAAAATTCCAAGTAGCTGGCACTTTATCTGACTTATTATTAGGGAAAGAAACACCTGTTAAATACGAAGACCCAGGAAATCCAATAGTAACCGTGCAAATATATGGTCAAACCTTCTCAAATGCCTTAGTTGATCTAGGAGCTACAATTAATGTTCTAAAAACCACTACTTGCCAAAAACTGGGCATTACATCAGTAGAAGGAACTTCCACTTTATTAGAACTGGTTGATCGATCTATGGTTAAGCCAGAAGGCACGTTACATGATGTTATGGTAGCCGTTGACTCCTGGGAATATCCGACTGATTTTCTGATAATAAATCCCAAAAACTGACTTGATGGACATCCATTGATCTTAGGCAGACCTTGGCTCGCAACTGCTGATGCTTATATTGGCTGCCGACAAGGCAATATGACCATAACTAGGGGGGGAAATATTAAGAATCTTGCTTTATACCCCCCAGCACAGCCAAGTGTCACAATAATAAAAACTAACAAGCATCCTGTATCATATCTCACCGAAAATATTAGATCTCCATTAACCATACAAGAAGCCCTCGATTTCAAAGACCAAACAGAAGATGACGCCATTAATAATTTCATTAGCCAAGCTGAAAACAGATCTCACATACAATGTAACATGATAGAAGCAGCATTTGATAATGAATTAGAAGAGGACCCTCTTAAAGAGACACATGATCAAACAATACCCACTACTTATGTTTCACATAGAAAAATTATAGAAATTGAGCCTGGAAAGACTTTAAACATTAATGCCAACCTAACTTCCGAACAAGAAAACAAGCTCATCCAACTATTAAGGAAATATAAAGAAGCATTTGCATGGGACTACCCTGATATGAAAGGAATTGATCCCCAATTATGTACACACCACATCTACATAGAAAAGGATGCGAGACCTGTTCGCCAACCGCAAAGGAGACTTAATCCTCATCTAAAAGACGTCATAAAAGCTGAACTTCAAAAACTTTTAGATGTTAACTTCATCTACCCTATCTCCGATAGTAAATGGGTCTCTCCACTTGTTGTGGTACCAAAGAAAAATGGAAAATGGAGGATTTGTGTAGATTATAGAGAACTAAACAAAGCAACACAAAAAGACCACTTTCCCCTTCCATTCATTGATCAAGTATTAGACACTTTAGCAGGAAAGAAATTCTTTTCTTTCTTAGATGGCTTCAGCGGATACAATCAGATTCAAATTTCCCCTGAAGACCAAGACAAAACCACTTTTACTTGTCCTTAGGGAACATTTGCCTACAAAGTTCTACCTTTTGGCTTATGTAATGCTCCTGCCACATTTCAAAGAGCTATCTTCAGCATTTTTTCAGACCTAATAAATGAGGGGCTTGAAGTCTACATGGATGATTTTACACCATACGGAGATGATTTTGATCTAGCATTGGACACACTGGAAAAAGTCCTGCAGCGCTGCATTGCCACCAGGCTTTTCTTAAGCCATGAAAAATGTTATATGATGATGACTGAAGGTCTTATTCTAGGCCATTATATCTCAGCAGCTGGCATACAAGTAGACCCAGTCAAAATTCAAATAATTTTGCTAATTCCCACCCCTACCACTCAAATAGAGGTACGTAGTTTTCTTGGATTCTCTGGTTATTATAGAAGGTTTATAGAACATTTTTCACATATCGCTGCACCTCTATATGCACTGACAGGTAATGTTGACTTTCTTTGGACAGAAAAATGTGACCATGCTTTTCAGGATTTGAAGAAGCTGGTATCCACAGCTCCAGTCCTTTGAGGACCAAATTGGGACCTGCCATTTCAAATTTCATCAGATGCCTCAGATACAGCCATTGGAGCAGTCCTTGGGCAGGAAGAAGATAAAAAACCATATGCAATTTATTATATTAGAAAAAATTTATCCCCTGCCTAATTGAATTATACCATTACTGAAAAGGAATTTCTAGCTGTAATACATGCTGTCAATAAGTTTAGACATTACATTACTGGATATCCTATCATTTTATATACAGATCACTCTGCCATAAAATATTTAGCAAATAAACTAATCACAAATGGTAGAATAACTAGATGGCTGATTTTACTGTAGGAATTTGATATTACAATCAAAGACAGACCTGGAAAAGAAAATCTTGTAGCTGACTTTCTCTCCCGAATGCCAAGACCAGTGGATGTAGCAGTAGTTGAAGATCAATTTCTAGATGAACACTTGTTTGCTGTCAGTGTTAAAACACCCTGGTATGTTGATGTTGCGAATTACTTAGCAGTAGGTAAATTATCAAAACATCTAACCCCCAATGAACGAAAGTAGATTGTTCAGCGAAGTGCTCGATTTTCTTGGATTGGGGGCTACCTGTTCCATACAGGAGCAGATATGCACATCAGGAGATGTGTCCAGGAGGATGAAATTTTTGATAGTTTAAAAGCTTGTCACGACGGACCATGTGGCAGACACTTTGCCGATAAGAGAATTGGACATAAGGTGTTGCAAACAGGGTATTATTGGCCTACGATTTTAAAAGATGCAAAAAATTTCATCCAAGCTTGTGACAGTTGCCAAAGAGTCGGACGCCCTGGCCAGTCTGACGAAATGCCCCTAAACCCAAAACTGGTTATTGAACCATTCGAGCGATGGGCACTTGATTTTGTTGGCCCAATTAACCCATCCTCGAACCAGAAAACATATATTCTGGTGGCAACAAAATATGGCACCGAATGGGTTGAAGCATAATCATTACTGAGAGCTACAGAGGATTCTGTCATACAATTCTTGTCTCATATATTTGTGTGATATGGGCTTCCAAGAGACACAATTACAGATGGTGGACCACAGTTTGTTGGTAATAAGATTTCTACAACACTTAAAAACTATCATACCCAGCATAAAATAACTACTCCATACCACCCACAGGCAAACAGTTAAGTAGAAAGCAGCAACAAAATAATAGAAGCAATCTTGACAAAAACCATTGCATCACATAGACACAATTGGGTTGCAAGACTACCAGAAGCCTTTTGGACCTATAGAACAACATGGAGAAGCACTACTGGCTATTCAACATACCAATTGGTGTTTGGAAAGCAACCCATTTTTCCTATAGAATTCGAAATCCAAACATTGGGAATAGCACATGAAGTAGGCTTAGATCTGAATGAGGCACAGATTAATAGATTACAACAGATCAATGAGCTAGATGAAATCAGACTCTCTGCCCTTCAACATACTGCACTAATCCAACAATAGCGAGTTAAATGGCATGATGCTCTCATTAAAAATAAAGTCTTCCGAGAAGGAGATTGGGCGCTCTTATACGATTCCAGGTTCCTGGATTTTCCTGGGAAACTTCAGACTTACTGGTTGGGGCCATATGAAATTCAGAAGGTACATGATAATGGCACCCTTACTCTAGTCACCATTGATGGATCTAGACATACCTTTAAGGTAAATGTCCACCGAGTTCGATTATACCGAAAACCACTTACTCGGGAATCCTTCTACCAGCAGCTACGCGAGGACTCCAATATGCAAATTTTGCAGGAGGAAGAACAATCTTCCTCATCCATGATTCATTGATTCATATGTTTTAACACTTTGTACATAATTTCTTTGTTTTGTTAAATCATTTTTCTGTACATATTGTATTATCACTTTGCTGTTCCTTTTCGAAGCAGCAGCAATTCTATTGTTTTTGCTGTTCCTTTTCCAAGGAACGACACTTTTCGTTTTTTGATGTTCCTTTTCCAAAGGAATGGCACTTTTCATTTTTGCTGTTCCTTTTCCAAAGGAACAAAACTTTTCATTTTTGTTTTTCCTTTTCCAAAGGAACGAAACTTTTCATTTTTGCTGTTCCTTTTCCAAAGGAACGACACTTTTCATTTTTGCTGTTCCTTTTCCAAAGGAACGACACTTTTCATTTTTGTTGTTCTTTTTCCAAAGGAACAACACTTTTCATTTTTGTTGTTCCTTTTCCAAAGGAATGACACTTTCCATTTTGTTGTTCCAAAGGAACGACACTTTTGATTTTTGTTGTTCCTTTTCCAAAGGAACGACACTATTGATTTTTGTTGTTCCTTTTCCAAACGAACGACACTATTGATTTTTGCTGTTCCTTTTCCAAAGGAACGAAATTTGAATTTTTGCTATTCCTTTTCCAAAGGAACAACACTTTTGGTTTTCTACTGTTCCTTTTCTAAAGGAATGACATGTTCGGTTTTTGTTGTTCCTTTTTTCAAAGGAACAACACTTTCGGTTTTTTCTGTCCTTTTTTTAGAACAACACTTGTATTCCTTGCCCTTCCTTTTTCAAACACCAATATTCCTGTATTCCTTCTCCTTATGTCTAAAGATACTTGTTGTTCCTCTTGTTTCAGGTCTTTTGGAGCACAAGTATACACTCATGTAATGGATACAAAGCTAGAGCATACTGAAATCAACAAATTATGTAAAATCGCTACTTTTACAAGAAATTGCCGTGAATTGACAAAGAGGAACGAAGAAAGGACACAATTATTCATTACTTTTGTTGTCATTACCCTACTAATACTAACATGATTGGTCATCTTTATCATGTTGGTTCTTTTTAAATTCCCATAATCTTCTTTGATAATTATTAAGGAATAATAACAAAGGGTTTATATTTTTCTATTGAGATGTTAAGACTTCTTCCACCATCCCTACTCTTAAGAAGGGCCAAACCACCCTTTGTGTATAAATAGGAAAGCATGTTATAAAAATGAAAAAAGACGAATGTTTTGAATTGTCAAATGCAGGATAGGGGGTGTTATCAAGAGCCAGCCTACCATGATCATAAGGAAGAAAGTGAAGTGGCATTCCCACTATGGCCACCACACTAGGGATATGGTCCAAGGGGCACATCAGAAAAAATAAAGAGTCCTTGGAACAGGAGGTCTCATCACGAGCTGGCCTGTCCACCTTTCACTCCTTGCTGGTGAATGGCATTATGACTTAACTGGTTACCAAGCCAGCATAATGACCTCCATTTTGACACTGAATAGAACTTCCTATGCATACACAAAGGATCATGGTTCCATGGGTGAAACAAACAACTCTGCCAAGGTTATGGACACTTGTTGGTAGCAGAGCTTTGTTAATGGTATTGAAGTCACATTTTACAAGCCAATAGTCATCATTAATACCCTTCTCTGTCTTATACCTTTGTAATCTGTGAAATAAGATTATGAATATCCCTTCCCCGAACCATTAAACACATGAAAATCCATTATAACCAATCATGACGGAAAAAGTAGACAATGATCACATTACACTCGGTGTGCACGTCAGCTATCCTATCCTCCCAGCCTCGCATCATGTAACCACATTTTCTTATTTATTAAGCGATCCTATTATATACCTCGATTTCGGTAACCTGCTACCTTTGTAAACATGGCATCGTGGCATACGTTGTTCCTTTATGATCCTGTACCAGAGCAGATCGACCCGTCGCTCCTTCATTTGACGGCCAAGGATGGCCTATCACATTGCGGGGGGGGGGGCTGACCTCATAATTCGCTGACATATATGTCAGGCTATTATTTGGCAAACTCTTACTCTAGAATAACAACGCTTAACGATATCTCGTTTTTCAATTTTCACACCTTGTTATTCCTAAGATATTTTCGTATCATAATCTGCAACAATTAGTAAGAGTTGAACGAGCCTTGTGATTTTTCTATTTTCTCTGTTTTCTAACAGTTTGAACAGCCTGCTGTTCCATTGCTATCTCCTTGTTTTTACAGTGGGCTAAGACATGGGAGGAAGGTCAATTCGAAGAGAACCACAAGTATTGATAGTTTTCGACACTGCATGGGAAATCCTGGCAAGGGCAGGATGGTTAGTCTATCTCAATTGTTTACAGGAATCCAACGAGACCGTGGCAATAGAATTTTTACAGAATTTACAAGAAAATCACTCCACAGTGAAGGGAAAACATATAGCAGTCACTGATGACGTAATTGTAGAGGTCTCGGGACTGCTAGCCACTGGACCTGTGTGGACTCTGAAGAAGGAGAGACTGCAAAAGATCATGAAGATCTTCCAGGATGAAGGCCAGAACCTGACAGTCAGAGGAAAGGGAGTCCTACTAGTAGCACTAGGAGAACCTTGGGCAGAATTGGCAAGGATCATCCAGAGCTACATCACCTGTGAAGGCAGGAAAGACGTGGTAAGACCATGACACCTTAAACTCTTAGCTGTATTAAAAGAGAAATGCTCTGTGAACCTACCTGCATTTTTAAATTCATTACTGCATGATGTTGCCTGAAGCATGAAAAAGTCACAACATGTGGAATTGGTAGTGAGTCACCATGGACTGATACGGCTGATAGTTAGCCACAGTTTGGCTCAGCAGTAGAGTAGCTGGGAAGAACTAATTGCTATAATAGATGGGGCACCAACTCCGCCAGCCCCAAAATGCAAACATATTGCCAGTACACCAAATAGACCATCAAAACAGAGGAAATCAGTTAGATTGGCACGGATTAGAGGGAGGTTGGAAAATCCCCAAGGGAGTACCAGCTAGCCTGTGGAGATAGATGACTCAGGGGATGAGCAACCCCCGCAACTCGAAGGAGAAGAGAATGAGAAAGAAGTGGAAGTAAATGAGGAAGGAGAAATAGAGGAAGAGAACAAACAACCTGAGTAGGTGGAAGCGCAGGTAGAACAACGCGGAGAGAGTCCATTGCAAAATCCATTACAAGAGGATGAATTGGCCAAAATTCTGGCCAATATGGGTGAATATGGCCAGCCTCCTAGCCCGCCAGGCCTCCAGATTGAGGAAGAACCGAAAGAGCATTCTGCTCAGGATAAGAATGCACCCGAGGAATTGTGTGACGAGGAAGAAAACGAAGAGAATCACTCTGCTCATGATGTAAGTATGACAGGAGGAGAAAATGATAAAGATACAAAAGAGGAACAATCTGCTCCCAGCCAGACTACACCAGAAGAATTGTATGAGGAAGAAGGGGTGGACAAGGAAGTTACCCAGGCAGTAACAGAGTCAGCTAGGGTTTCTACGTCAGAGCGGCCTAAACAAAACATCGAAGGAGCACCCTAAGAGGAAAACTAGGGAATTGGCCAGGACAGCAGTCCAGGCCCAAGTAAACAGACAGTTGTTCCTTCAAAGGAAACAAAAGAAATCAAACGATTACAAAAAGAACAACAAACGTTACTAAATGTGATAGCTTGACTTCGAAAGCAAATCAGGATTTTGAGAATGAGAAAGAGAGCAAAAAGAACTTCAGCGGAATGACATGCAGCTACTCCAGCAAGAACCCCCAAGAAAAAGGTTTGAAAGACCCTCGTTCAGCCTGCCGTTCAAAACCCTATTGAAGAACAGCGTGCTGAAGCACATTCTGCTGTTAAAACTGTTGTCGAAGAACGGTCTGCTATTCAAACCACTGTCGAAGAACGGTCCGCTGGTCAAACTACTGTCGAAGAACAGTCTGCTGTTCAAACTTTTGTTAAAGTGCAGACTGTTGTTCAAAAACAAAAGGAACAACATTTCACTGTTGCCCATGTTGAAGTACAAACAGATGATATATCGGCCTGTGACAAGGAAGTTTAGACAGAGGCACAATCCTCTGAAGGAATGCAGATGATGAACACGAGGTGACACAATAGGAAGATTCAAGTGAACCTTCCACTCACCACTACTATGTGGGATAGTGATCCAAGGATAGTAACCCTACGAGAGGGTTTGATGCAAGCTCAGCAAGCAGGAGAAAAACTCATAGAACAAATGGTTCCTCGAGAAAGGTATGAAGAATTACAACAACAACTAAGGAATGTCAATTTATCTAAAAGCCAGGCCTTTGAAGGATGACGAAAGGAAGAAGAAAAAGTTGCAAAGGTAACTCATAGATTAGATGTAGTTATCAGACAGATGGATACCTTATGCTCTTTGTACATTGACGTCCTAGCATGTAGAGCCCCTGCCAAGAATTATGCCTTGTTTTTAATGGAATGATATTTGCAATTGAAAATTAAGGCCATCAAAGCAAGAGTCCCTATACAAATTAATACTATTGATGATTTTATAAATTGTTGTAAGCACTATGGAGTAAAGGTTCAAAGACTACTGTGTGAATTCTATCTACATAATCTTGTGTTAGATCAGGACATAGAGCAGAACCCTGGCCCTTCCGTTGGGGATATCCAATTGTAGGCATTTATTTCATTTGGAGTTAGTCAAATTAAATGGCTTAAAGCCTATAATATCTTCCAAAGACAAGAAAACGGATTAGACGTATGGGTAAGAGCTGAGCCTAGAGATCCATTACAGTTATGGAACAAACACAGGAGCTTCATGAGGACTCTGGGCGTGATTGATGCATTAAAACCCATTCACCTAGCAATAAATCGATAAGGGATAGAATACTTCTTTACCATTAAGGGCCTTGCCATTGCAGCTGCTAAATTTCGATGTCGGACCTCTAATCCGAACATCCAACTCAAGGAAACATTTAATTACGAGAACTTTAAGTTAGCCGTTGATCGTTTGAACCTCTATGGTGAAATTATCTTGAGGGCAGGG
Organism: Pinus tabuliformis; assembly: GCA_031772625.1. Lineage (NCBI taxonomy): Eukaryota > Viridiplantae > Streptophyta > Pinopsida > Pinales > Pinaceae > Pinus > Pinus tabuliformis. Next base: position 546,725,112 of record CM062818.1, read on the forward strand.
CCATCTTGGTTAGGATATAGGTTTCGAAGTCTGATTGTTTGGCACCCTGCACCGGGTTACCAAGCCCTGTATGAAATGCCTGAAGGACAGACAGGCCATCTTTTTGAACACTTAGTTAGGCATCATGGTTGTAGACCACCACATGAGATCCCATCTCCAGCCTACTCTCTCACTGCCTTACATGTCAACTACAATGTTTTCATGAGGGCATGAAAAAGGGTATGTAGGGGGGTGTGTGGAGTACTGAAGAAGGTATGTTTTCATTGACTATTTTGTCATATTTGCTTTAGAACTCATAACATCTTTGCATCCTGAACTAAGTAGATAATGGGAAATCATGATAAACCTATAATGATTTATATGCAACATGAAAACGCTAATAATTTCCATTTCTTATGCAGGAAAAAGGAAAAATGAAAGATTGTCACTCCAAAGAAAAAGACAGGGCCAAGCTAACCGCTGTCCCTTTAGCGGGGAACCATATGCAAACAAGACAATCTAAATTAAAACATCGCAGCCAAGGAAAGGAAAGGGAGATATCGACTCGGCGCAAGAAGACAACTGGATAACTGAAGGATTAATATCTTGGTGAATCCCTCAGGATCCTTTGATCCTGAGGGATCGTTGCTTTAACTATTTTTGCATCCTTGATATCTCTGCTTCAGCTGTTATAAGTAGGGGCAGCACTGCTAGCCTGGGGGGACAATTAATTTTCATGTAACTTTGTTCCGTATGTGAAACTTTGATCATCGACTCTCGTTGAGAAGTGATCCACTGTAACTCTGTTTTAATGTTTTAATACAAGGTTGATTGTTGTTCCATCTGTGATTCTGGAATAATCTCAAGCGGTGTGTCCCTGGAGGCTAAGGGCCCAGCCTTGGTGGAACACTTGCTCTTGTATTGTTATCCTTAGTTTGTGTGTGGTTTGTATTATTAGCTTTAATCGGTAATCTGGTGTGTTTTGTTATCCTATATCACAGCTCTGTTATATTTTATATATCTTTCTCTGCAACATGAAAGTTGTATTGTGCATTTTGACCTTATAACGTATTGTTGTTCCTTTAAAGTCATTAATGTAACATTACCGTTCTTTACAGAATATCATTGATGTTGAATTGCAGAGTAACCAAGCTGTAATCTTCTTAAGTTGGTATTACTGTATTCATCCATGGTTTATACTTTATGCGATTGCTGTTCAAATTGACATTGCTATTCCATTATGAATTTCGATTGTTATCCTTTCTAACTGGGATCAATACTTGTGGTATCAGACTTAGATTATTGTATCTCTATATGTTGTGTGTATTATTTATTTCGGCACCTTGTGTTCCCAATTGGCTCTAAGCACTATTCTATATTTCGTTGGTAATTGGTTGTCGTTCCATTTCTATTTGCTGTCCAATTTATTCTTTGAGTAAAGATTGCCCTTTGATTTCTGTAGGATAGGATTGTTGTACTAGTTCCTGTAGATTAAGGTGTTGTTGTTCATCAGACTTACTTTCTGTTACATTTTCTAGTTGCTGTTCCATTTCTTAGTTGTTGTTCCATTTCCTGTTATTTGTGTTACTGATTGCTTTGGTGTGCAGAACGATCTGAAACTGTAGTGGGTGTTGGCATTTGCTGCCTAGTCCCCAGATTAATGATCTGTTCCTTAATTACTTTTAGTTATATCAGTTTCCAAAGGGATGAGTTATTGTTACTGGACCCTTGACTGATAAATTGCTTAGTTTTCCGAGTGCATGATTTAGCTTTCAAAGTATTTTGTTGTAACTAGATTTTCTTTCAAGCATCCATTTACTCTTGTATTTCCTTGAGCACTATACTACTAACATTATTCTGACAAATGACAGCCTCAAATTGAGTACACTCTTTGAGATAACAAATCATTCCTGGATTGACAAGTTAATGTGAGGTAATTAGAGGTGAAAAAGACCCTTTTTACGGCTCGACACATGGGTCTCATTGTTGTGTGCTACAAATCCTTTTGGTTGTTTAGTTTAGTCTTTCTCCTTCAATTATCCATTAAGGAATGTCATCTTAGCATACATCTGATGGATCTGGTATTCCCTCTATGCTGTTAGTGAGATCATGACCCTGATAGAAGTATAACTAGCCACTGGAGCGAATGTATCCTCATTTTCTATTCCCTCCTTCTGAACAAATACCGTATCCATGAACCTTGCCTTGTACTTCTCCACACTTCCATTCACAATGTGTTTGATCTTGTATATCCAACATGATCCAACCACTTCCTTATCCAATGGTTTAGGTATGACCTCCCACACATCATTCAGCATGATGCAGTTGTACTCCTCCACCATCTCATCTCGCCACACTTGATGTTGTGCAACCTCCTGATAATTAGAAGGTTCAATATCAATAAGCTCACTTATCAATGCCTTATACCCTGAATACCTTTCTAGCAGTCTCTCATTAGTGGTGCTCAATCCAGGATCTCCCACAAACTTCTGTGCATCTCTCAATGTCTGAACCACCTCTCTATTTGTTCTCCCACTAGTGGCGGGTGGATCTTCATGCTCCTCATCTAGTTGTTGTTGCTTCACTTATTGAAAACTCTCCTTTTCACCTGTAATTGCAGTTTTACTAGTCATTGTACTCATACTAGTGCCCTGAGCCTGAGATCCCTGTTCATCCCTTGGAGGTTTTGTTGGCTGACTCTGATTAGATGCTAGAAACTGGAAATATATCCTGAAGGATTTCTCCTCCTGGAACTTTACATCCTGTTTCTCAATAATATTCCTTCTTCTTGGAATATATATCCTATATGCCTTGGGATTTTCCCTGTAGCCAATGAAATATCCATTCTCTATAGTCGAATCCAACTTGGTGTGTTTATCATCTGGAACATGACAATATGTTATGCTTCCAAAAATCCTAAACTGTCCGACTTTTGGCTTCTTTCCTGTAAGTGCTTCCTCAGGTATCATCTTCCCCAATGCCTTGTGTGGGATCCTATTCTGAATGTATATTTTTGTAATACATGCCTCTGCCCAAATATATCTAGGTATTTCCTTGTCATATAGAATCACCCTCATTGCTCCAACTATTGTCTTGTTCTTTCTTTCCGTAGCCCCATTTTGTTGCAGGTTGTATGGGGTTGTCCACTCTCTCTCAATTCCATCCTTCACACAAAACTCTTTGAAGTATTTCTCAATACAATCGCCTCCATTATCTATTCAAATAAACTTTATCTTTATTAATGTTGAGTTCCCCACAAGAGCTTTAAACTCTCAAAAGTGACTGAAGACTTCGTCCCTTATCTTCAAGTAGTAAATCGAGGTCTTTCTTAAGAAGTAATCAATGAAGGTCATGAAATACTCATAAACCCTGAGATATTTTATAGACAACAATCCAAATATATAATAATGTATCAAATCTAGTACACTCTTATCTCTATTGCCACTCCTTGGAAATGTTTCCTTTGCAAGCTTCCCTAACACACATCCTTTGCACACATAATCATGTTCCATGGTCACATATGGAACACCTGTCACTATCTATTGGAGAAATATAAGTTCCCCATGATGAATATGGCTCATCCTCCTATTCCATAGCTTTTCTTGATCTCTTAGATCGTTGTTGCTCACCAGTGCCTTTGGAGTATCAAACTACAACTTGTAAAGTCCACCGCTCCAGACTTCAATAACTATGGGTGACATCCATTCCTAGAATTTTATCAACACCAAATATCCTCTAAAGAGTATATTGTACCATTTATAATGAAGAATAGATACATAAATAACTTTGATCTCCATTCTCGGAAAATGCAACACATCATTGATCAGAATTAGTTTACCAGGCTCCCTTTGAAATAGAAAATCCTCTCTCCCAACTGGGTTGCACTTGGAATTGTTCCACATCTTGATCTGGAATCTATTGTCTTTGTCCTTGTAGCTGGAGACTTACTCCCTAACTTTTGTCATATTAAATGAAGCCCCACTATCTTGTTGATGGTCCAAAATGACCATTCAACATTATAAGGGAGACCACCTGACCGGGAACTTAAAGAAACTAACTTTCCATTTGGATGGTGGTTTCAACTAGTTAAACTAGGTCCAGTTACCCTCTCTCTATCTCTCTTGGCTTATAGTGTGTTTATTAGTTTCCAATAGCGAAGAGACATCAAATCAACCCTCTTGTTGAACTTAGGCAAGAAATTAATCTTTAAACTGAATTAATGGCTCATCCAGCCCACTCTAAAGTCTACCCCTTGTGTAAGAGGACTTCTAAATGCAATAATTAAAACTAAATGCAAATCTACTCTAATTAACAAAAAATAAATCTTAAATATATCTCAATTGAAAGAAGGATTAGTCCCCCTCTCATCCAAGAGAAAGGTAAAAGGGAATTTGGACTAACTTTGAATTTGGAATAAAATGAAGTCAATAAGCCAAGGAAATAGTTCCAAGAATTATTATTGGCTCAAGCAAGTATATGCATTCAACTATCTGATGAATAGTCATCAGATCTCTAGTGCACATGCCTCCAAATTCAAGTAAAATGAATTCAATCTAAAAAGATATGATTGCATTAAGGAAATACTTCCCATAAAACAATCATTATTAAAATCAAGATAAAATTGACATGAATTTACTAAATACTTAACAAGTATGCTCTATGTATCTATTTGAATTCAGAATTTAACTTGACAACAATTAGATCCATCATTAAAAGATAACTTTCAAATGATTAAAAATAAATATGTATTTAAATGAATTCACAATAATGCAAAAAACACATACTTATCTAGAATCAAGAATTTCCACAAATTTAATTAATTGCAGGCCACCAATCAACCTCTATCTATGACAATAGTGTACAAGATTTAAAGATTTGATTACACCTTTGAGTACGTGAAATTCTCTGAAAATTTCATGATAGCATGAAATTTTCAGAGCTGAAATACATCTCTTTTAATCTCGATAAGTCTGACCCAAACTAGCTAATTTTCTATGAAAATCTTTCTCCCTACGGTAGTGCAAAAAACCCTCTCTTTGCAGAGAAGTCTCTCCCCAAGTTTCAGATCTGGAATCTCTCACTCCATTAAAAAAAGACCCAATTTATAATTACAAAAGAGAATTAAAATGAGAGAATTGTTGGTGAATAAATTTTCTCCAATAAATTGATTGGCCAATATTTATTTCCTCTCTTTCTAGAGTAATTCTATTGATCAAAATATTTTGTTCCTCATCTCCTCAATTGCTCTCACGCGACAATCAATTGAAATTCATAAATTAAAACATATTTGATGAACAAAATAGAAAACAAAAAACCCATTCTCAATAAATTGTTAAAAATAAAACAATAAATTAAAATCCAAATAAATTTCAATATGTGATTTCTTCCATTCAGTCTAATTTTCCTTTGAGTAATGTTAAAGGAATTAATAATAACAATTTTCCAAAGCTAATAAAATTTTCTCAAATTAACATAAAAAGTCAATTTTGTTTCAAATTCGTCAATTTTCTTCTACTAGATTTTTGGGTCATTAAATGATAATATTTTTTAAAATTAACCATCCCCTATTATCCTCCTTTGTCTTAGATTTCCAATGAGCTATTGTGGGCTTAATTTGGTTGAGTAAATCTCCAGATATGTCTCTCCAAAGATGAGGTGCCAAAATAATATGAATTCTAGAAAAATGTCTGTGTGGGCTAAAATTCAGAAAGTTTAATTAAAAATCTAATTCTAACTAAATGTAAAATTAAAATTAATTAATAGCTAATTAATTAAAATTTGTTAAATCAATTATATACATTCTATTAAAAAGGTTAAATTAAATTACAAACTAAAAAAAAGATTGAATTAATTACAAAATCCAATATAATTCTCATATGAATTAAATTATTTAGAAAATAAAAATATTAATTAGAAATTAATTTAATTAAATTATTAAACATTGTATTAATAAAATACATTATTTAACATTATCATAATATTGTATTCACATAATTACATAACTATTATGAAATAAATTCTCTGTGTTAAGAAACATTTATACAAACTTTAATATACAAATAAATGTTTTATAACCAAGCTCGTCGAAGCTATGAGAGATATCGGACTTTAGAGATGAAGTGATATCAAAGTTTTTAAAACAAAGTTAGGATGGATGAAAATCCCAAGGTCTGATGTATGAAGAGTATTAGGAAGCATGAGGTAGAATCATCAAAACCTTGGGAAGAATGGATATCAGAACATTGGAGGTGCAGTGAATTATTGGAGGAATGGAGCCATCAAATATTAGAAGTATTATGAGCAAGCTTCGAGATTTAAAAAGGTTCCGAGGTCCGATGAGATAAAGAGGGAGGTGGGACTAGTGATATCGGGCATCAGAGGTTCTGAGAGTAAAGCCATATTAGAGGTGAGAGAAAATAATGTTACAATAAAAGATGTCCCGAGGTGCCATAGTAAGGAGTAAGGAATGAGGTTGATGTGTGTAATAAAGTCCATAGGGAGTGGGATCCACATAAAACCTACAACCACTTTGTAAATTCAAGTCCCAACACTAAAAAATACAACCACTTGATATTAAAGTCTTTCAAATCTCAGAATTTTCTTAAAATTGAAATTTGAATTAACTTTCGAAATCCTATAACACAATTTTAATTGTTCTATAATTTGGCTATGGTGATTTTTAGGACCGTTAGTGAAAAAATGAATTAACTAGTAAAAATTAACTAAAAATCAATATTTACAAATAATTTACAAAAATTAGCATAATATAAATTTTGTACATTTTTTATCCGTGATGGTAAAAATTATCAATCTTCGAAGAAGCACCATTTGCAAACCGTGTAACCAAATGAGATGAAATGAGAGGTGATGGAAATCTAGTGGAAAATATAACTCAATGAAGCAATCAATTGAAGAATCTGAAGAAAATGAAAATTTGGAAAAATTGTAGGACACTTATCCAAATAAAAATAAATGTTAAAAGTTGATTTAACCAAAATTTTACAAAAACAGTCCCCATTATTGAAATAAATATTTCAAATAATGGGGGGTTGAGTTTTTACCTCAACAATGGCGACACATGGGGAAGAACCAATTATCTCTAGTTAAAAGTGATGAAGTTCACTTTACCCAAAGGCTAAAGGTGAGGAATTATATTAAACCATCAAACAATAAAACATTTCCAAGGGTCCCACATTAATGAATTAAGCAATATAATTTTAAAAAGATAACCACTAAAAACAAAATGAGCCTAAAATCATGAATCTATATTTTGGGAAAAAATTATTTTAAGATTATCTCGTATGAAAAATAGGAGGTACAAATAAGATTTTTTGATAAAGCATATATTCATCATTATGAATGGTCTCTGACATAGCTTTGCTGCCAACGAGCTTGAACAATACCCCGACGAAGTTGTCTTTTAAGCCATACAAGTATAGCTGCACTACCAGCGAGCGTCCATAGCTCCGACAGGTTTACTTGTATTTCCCATGCTTCCCCTTTTGATCACATTTTTGATAAGCACATTTGCAAGATTCTAATTTATGATGTACTTGAGTGAAAGAGTTGGGATGGTAAAAGAGACTTAAGAAAATGGATATAATAATTCCATAATATTGACTCCAAAAATATTTCCCCATGACTATCAATCAGAGGTTTTATAAAGTGGAGGGATGGGAGATATCCATTAAATTAAACTCAAGTCAGTTCTTTCCTTGAAAAGGTGAACTATATCACTTAGAAAGGATACGTGTTCCTCCATGGAAAATATTTTAAAGTAAGAGGACTTCATGATTCTAGAAAGATATACCTTTAATGGTAAATGAAATTCATTGAGATATACAGAGTAAATATTTCCCATCTCTGCCAACCAATGTGGGGTGAGAAAAAGGCCTTCTAAATAAACCTTGGTGGAGTCACCAAAATCATACCATAACTAATAGAAAAAGGGAAAAAGAAATTCAAATAGAAATGAAAGAAGAAATCAACCAACTTAAAAGATGTAAAAATGAGGAAAGGAGAAGCTGAAAGAAAAACCCAAATTTAAAAGACAGAACCCTAACAAGACTAACTATCAAGATGTATCAACAAAATAGTAAATGGAAAAACCATGCGTGTGTTGATCTTATGTTGATATTTTAAAGAATTTTATCTTGCAAAGTTATAAGAAATTAGGCTCTCAAACCACAAAGGTGAATAACAGTCATGTTATGAAATTAAACCAAACGAGAAGTCTCTTCCTGTTGCAAATTTGTTGGAAATAATACTGAGAGGGGGGGGGGGGGGGTGAATCAATTTTAGCAAATCAATAGACTTTTCATTTCCATTAACAGATTCATATATGATACTTCAGTTAAGGATATCTGCGTATATACGCAACTGTGTTAAATGCAACTAGCGTACATCCAGTAAACTTCTGATTAAGTTAGTTGATCTTCAATGAGTGCATCAGAACATTATTAACCATATGGACAGTAAACAGGTGCAGTAAAATAGAACAGATCATCACACATAAGAAGCACACATGAACACCATGATATAAGGTGGAAACCCAATGTGGGTGAAAACCACCTGCTGCAATTCGTCTCTATCTTCCTTTAATAAGAAACTTCTTTTTACAATATTTTGTACTGGTGCAGTCTTATACCAGTACATAGGCTTCTACCTACAGAAGGCTACAACCTTCTTTCGTTTTCCAGTTTCTACTGGAAGGGAGCTATAACCCCCTTAGCTCTTGTACTAGCTGATCCATTTACTAGTACGTAGGTGCCGACCTATTGAAGGCTCCAACCTTCACTCGTTTTCCAACTACTACTAGAAGGGAGCTCCAACCCCCTAGCTTTTGTACTGGCTGATATGTTTACCAATACGTAGGCGCCAACCTACGATCTTCTCTCTTCCTCCAGGGACCACGTTTCATAAATTTTCATACTGGATACTCCTAAAGCACAACACCATAATCTGAAGGCCACGTTTCATCCAATTTTCATACTGGACCCATCAATAACATTGAAGCACAAAATCAATCACCACTGCAAAACACCCATCAACTATATCTGCATCACCGATCTCTGAATCACCCAATACTGAAACACTGAAACCCTGTCAACAACACAGTCACCAGAACACATACCAGACAACAGAACTCTGCAACAATAACCAGATCCAACTGCAACTTCAAATATCATATATCATAATGTATATGCTACTATGATGAACCAAACCTGCGTACATATGCACTTTTACCAAGGCCAACCCGCATACAGATCTGCAAATATTTACTCATAACTTTGCAGCTGTTCCAGACATCAATAATACCCAGATCATATCATTCATATAATAAAACATGCATCAATAGATCTAGTCATCCATAATCAAACCATACAATGATAATCATTCCAACCGTTAAGATCCCGATCCATCGTTAATCATCCTCCACATGAGTGCATCCTTGGTTTAGATCAAGCAAGGCATCACCAACCCATAACCAGCATCTAGATCTCACACTTCATCAGATATTCATCACTTGTACACTTGTGTCTCTTGGCCTAATGATCTTCTCCTTATATAGGTTTAGGCTTCTCTCAATACCATGGTCCAAAACCACGTAGAACCAATACCTTGGACCCAATACCTGGGGTCGACACTTCAGAAAAAATACCATGGACCAAAACCATGGTTTCCAACATGTACACGCCTTTCCTTCTGTGAAACAGTGTGTGTATGTATACGCACCTTTTTTTTCTGATAATCCACGTGTATACACACTTTCATGAAGGTTAACCTGCGTATACCTCTCTCTTTATCTGCTGCATTATGATCTATCATCTGAGTGAGTTGCCATCGAGGACAACACTTGTATCATAATGCCAACAATCTCCCCCTTTAGACTTGATGGCAATAACCACACCAAGTCACTCTCCCCCTTTGACATCGAGGGCAAAGGGCGAACCAAGATATTCTCTTCTTTGGTATACCTTCTGTTGTCCATACTCCCCCTGAGTACCTGCTGAAATCTCTGATTAAGCTCCCCCTTTGTATATGGTGAGATGTACTAATCTGTCCATGCTCCCCCTAAGCACATGCAAGGTCTGCAAAAGCATAACATGACTCTATACATACATCAAACTCCCAACCAAGTGGGAATACACCATTTTGAACTCATCCACCCAACCAAGTGGGGATATACCAATTCAACAACAAGAACCATTACATCATCCATCTCATGCATAGTGGGGTAACAAAACAAAGACTAGCAATCTAATCAAGACCATGATCAGCAAATATCATACACCATGTATGATCTGCACCATAAGCATCTGTCATTAGCATCCAGACCTGTAACCTGCAATACCATTCTTTTGACCGACCAACAATAAGTAGCAAGATGTATCATTTAGCTACATAAGCATCATCACCAAAGACTTCTCATCAAAATGCCAACAATGCATTATTTAAGTATATGCTCCCCCTGAACCTATGCCATGCCATCATCAAACAGTGACTGAACCATATCAGACTTCTGTACTGCTGCTTTTCTTCAGAACATCATATACGCGACTGTGCAGTGTCTAACTCGTGTATATACGTGACTTTTCTTCATGAAACCTGTGTATGATATTTAGAACACTGATGTTCCACACTTTCAGCTTCCTCTGAGTCTGTCATGTCTGTGTACTCTGTTATTCCACCTCTTTCTGGCTGTACTTTCTTTTTCTTCCATATCTTCAACTGTGATGATGTTTTCTCCTTTTGGTATGGAGTCCAAAATCTTCTCCTGCATTCCTTTGCTATATGTCCAAGATTGTTACATGCATAACATCTTATATGTTTCACATTCCTCCTATAGCAGTCAATAGCTTTGTGACCAAACATATTGCAAGCAAAACAATATCCCTTGAAGTGCCTAGAATGTGATGATGTTTGATGGTCTTGAACCATTCTACTTCTGCATCTGGCTGCAACATGTCCACGATTATGACATACATAACATTCAACATTATTCATCGGAGGAAATAATCGTCTATCACTTCCACAGTTAGGAGCAAAAGATTTTCTTTGAGGAATTTCTTTCCTTGGTTGTTGATGGTGTTGTCTTCTCATCTCCTTGTTGATCATTTTATATTTCTCATTAGAGTTCCTTATCTCACCTTCTGAGCTAGATTCACCTTCAGCAGATTCATAAAAACCAAGACCAGTTTTGATAGCAGGTGACCTTTGACTACTAAGAATATCATCCAAAATCTTAGTACTGTCTTGAAATCGTAATAGTTTATCCTTTTCTTCTAATTTACCTTTCAAGATATTTACCTCAACCTGATGTTGTTCTTCCTTTTCCAGACATTTCTTCTTTAAAATTTCCTCAGACTTTCTTCCTTCTTCCATTTGTTGCCTTAGTTTGAGAATCTCCTTTTCTTGTTCTTCATTCAGCTCCTGCAGCATTTAACGAACTCTGAAGGCACATTCCAACTGAGCTTTTAAGCTGATAATTTCTTCTTTGAGGGAAATCTCCCTTTTGCTAGGTAGATCTTGTTGATCTATGATTTTATCTGATGCTTCATTTGCTTGTCCATATTCAATCTGAGGTGATTCAGGATCTAAATACTTGCTTCCACTCAATGGCAGGCTGTCATTGTTCCTTAGAGTTGTCTTCTTCTTTTGATGTGCTTTCCTTCCCATTGTTCTACGAATCTCCTTCAAGCGATCAAGCTTCTATCAAAGGACCTGCTCTGATACCAATTGTTGGAAATAATATTGAGAGAGGGGGGGTGAATCAATATTAGCAAATTAATAGAATTTTCATTTCCATTAACAGATTCATATACGCTACTTCAGTTAAGGATATCCGCGTATATATGCAACTGTGTTAAATGCAACTAGTGTACATCCAATAAACTTCTGATTCAGTTAATTGATCTTCAATGAGTGCATTAGAACATTATTAACCATATGGATAGTAAACAGTTTTAGTAAAACAGAACAGATCATCACACATAAGAAGCACACATGAACACCATGATATAAGGTGGAAACCCAATGTGGGTGAAAACCACCTGCTGCAATTCATCTCTATCTTCCTTTAATAAGAAACTTCTTTTTACAATATTTTGTACTGGTGCAGTTTTATACCAGTACACAAGCTTTTACCTGCAGAAGGCTACAACCTTCTTTCATTTTCCAGTTTCTACTCGAAGGGAGCTACAACCCCCTTAGCTCTTGTACTAGCTGATCCATTTACTAGTACGTAGGCGCCGACCTACTGAAGGCTCCAACCTTCACTCATTTTCCAACTGCTACTAGAAGGGAGCTCCAACCCCCTGGCTTTGGTACTGGCTGATATGTTTACCAATACGTAGGTGCCAGCCTACAATCTTCTCTCTTCCTCCAGGGACCACATTTCATAAATTTTCATACTGGATACTCCTAAAGCACAACACCATAATCTGAAGGCCACGTTTCATCCAATTTTCATACTGGACCCATCAATAACATTGAAGCACAAAATCAATCACCATTACAAAACACCCATCAACTATATCTGCATCACCGATATCTGAATCACCCAATACTGAAACACTGAAACCCTGTCAACAACACAGTCACCAGAACACATACCAGACAACAAAACTTTGCAACAATAACCAGATCGAACTGCAACTTCAAATATCATATATCATAATGTATACGCTACTATGATGAACCAAACCTACGTACATACGCACTTTTACCAAGGCCAATCCGCGTACAGATCTGCAAATATTTACTCATAACTTTGCAGCTATTCCAGACATCAGTCATACCCAGATCATATCATTCATACAATAAAACATGCGTCAATAGATCTAGTCTATCCTTAATCAAACCATACAATGATAATCATTCCAACCCTTAAGGTCCCGATCCATCGTTAATCATCCTCCACATGAGTGCATCCTTGGTTCAGATCAAGCAAGGAATCACCAACCCATAACCAACATCTAGATCTCACACTTCATCAGATATTCATCACTTGTACACTGGTGTCTCTTGGCCTAATGATCTTCTCCTTATATAGGTTTAGGCTTCTCTCAATACCATGGTCCAAAACCACGTAGAACCAATACCTGGGACCCAATACCTGGGGTCGACACTTTAGACCAAATACCATGGACCAATACCAAAATACCATGGAGCAAATACCACAGACCAAAACCATGGTTTCCAACATGTACGTGCCTTTCCTTTTGTGAAACGGCGTGTGTACATATACGCACCTTTTGTTCAGATAATCCGCGTGTATATGCACTTTCATCAAGGTTAACTTGCGTATAGCTCTCTCTTTACCTACTGCACTATGATCTGTCATTTGAGTGAGTTGCCATCAAGGACAACACTTCTATCATAATCCCAACAAAATTTTCTTGTTTCATAGAAAATCCTGCAATGAAAGAATTTTAACAATTTTATGATCAAAAAAATTCTTGAGAAACAAACTAAAAGGTTCGTGGAATCCCCAATTTAGTTGATTTAAACATCACTACTTCTCTTCCAAAAGCTCAAAAGAAAATAATAAAGAGAATGAGTTTCGAATATGAGCTAGTAGGGGTGTGAGATAATTCTTGAGGTCCTGCAAAAATGAGATGTATATATCAGTAAAAATAAAAACCAAACTGAAAAAGAAAATGCAAAGAAGTGGAAAAGGATGACAGCGGGGCTATGAAACTTCCCATTGGAAAATTGCGTTTAGTTTTACCTGAGAAATATTGTTTTCTCCAACAACGATAACCTTGTGTTTTAATTGGAAGTAAAATCATGAAGAATTTGTACTCTTTGAAATCTCATTGACCCAAAATCATCATTTATTAAATCTAGAAAAAAGCAAGTTGTAAACTACAAGAAAACAATGTTACATGTTGAAGGAACCTAAAATAAATAAAACCCATCAGAAGTGAGAATGATGATGTGCTTTTGCAGCGATGATTCTTCTCTTTGTTTTCAGGATTTCATATCCACTCCAAGATTTTCGTAAAATGTCAATACCAGGACCCCAACAATGCAACAATGGTTTGTGAAGATAAGGATATGAATTGAATATTTTCTTGATACATATGGAGTGATATATCAAAAATAGGAAAACTACAAGAGAATTAAAAATAAGTTTCCCATGGTCTATTACCTTTACTTATTCCATATATCCTTACCAACTGCTACAATATTATAGTGGTTGCTCAAAAATGTCTTTGAAAAGAAATTAAAAGGATGCATACTATAGAATAAAGGAAAAAGATGGACATCAAATAGAAGAATAAAGATCAAAATGTAAGTGAGCCACTAGTGATGATTTTTTTTAAGGAAGATTGTCAATAAGAGTAAAAAGAGGCCCATGTGCACACACTATGAAGAATGCATATCCCCAAAGTCACAAAGTCATCCTAAGGAATGAATACTTGGAGTTTGATGTAAAACTTCATCCAAGCTCTCAAATACCTGAGTAACATGAAAGTCAACCTAAAGATACAAAGATAAGCAAACATGACTCCATGTGAATATTATGATAAATCAGACTATTTAGTAATGGATAAATTGAAGAGAGGCCAACAAGATTATACTAGTCCGATATCACACTAATCTGAGAAATTAAAAGGCTCAGAGGGAAATGGAAATCTGGGAAGAATGAATAGCAGAAGACTGGGATTCCAAGATTTACCAGTTAAAGGCTCTGAGTCATTTTGGTAGAGAGGAATGTGACTAAAGTGGATGCAACATGAACGAGTGTAGTGAAAAGGTTCAAATCAATATAGCAAATGTAAGATTCAGAATAGGTAGAGATGAAATCATGTATACGATCATTTTATAACTTGTTGCAAGAGTTTTGTGCAAATTTTCTTTTCTTGTAGAAAATCTGAATAAGAGAAAGTCAAGAATTCTATTCTAGCTACATCAATGAGAGGCATAATTATGATTATTGACTCATATTGCTAAATTTTCAAAGAAAGGTAAACATGCAGAGAAGCACAAATAGAAAGTACCAAATTTTTTGTAATAACCCTGGTTAAAATTCCATGTAAAAATATATAATACCATGGTCATGAGGCATGTATTCCAAGCTGAATGGTGGGAAAAACATCCTAGTGGGTGCGACTTTAGTTTATTATGGCTAAGGAAATTGGCAAAGGCAATGACAAAGGATTTGGAAAGGGAAAATGGAATTTTTCACATTTATTTATGAAAATAAAGGACACTGGGAGAAAAGGGAGGTGAAAGGTCACATGTTCCCTGTGAGGAGGAAAATGAAGGAAAATAATAGAAAATGAAGAAAATAGAGGCCTCATTAATAAAATGATTTTGAGTATTAGTTGGAAAGCTTTTGATAGGTTTTGGTGGAGCTCTCTTCTATTCTCTTTCTCTCTCATACTCTTGGAAACTTAAATTTTTCTTGGAGCACTTTGGCACTGGATCAAGAAAGGCAAAGGAGGCAAGAGGAAGGAAGGATAAAGCAAGGAAAAGAAGGATCAAGTAGTTGCATTAGGATTCTTTGCAAGTATTGATTTTCATGTGTGTTTTCCTTTCTATATTTGGCATGCATGGTATTTCATGTGGTTCTTTGCTGTTATGGCATGGGTTTTTCTAGGTGTGATAGTGTTTTCAGCCTAGCCTTGCCATTTCTGGATAACCATGGTGTGATCGGGTTCTCATGTTTTAGTTGAGAAGATTGCTAGATGGTTTCGAAGCTGAATGAGGTGGATCTCCGAAAGAAAGAACACATGGCCTAGTGATCCCTGAATCAAATTGTGGATTGTGGTAAAAGCCACTAGCCTGGTGACCCCTGAACCAGAATGTTATTTTTGGTAAAGCCAAGTATTGTGTTCCTCGATGGGCCAAGGAATCCTAGACTAGTTAATGGCGAGATATATGGTAAATCATAGTGGGGGGTGCTCTCCATCAGGTCTAGTAATCCTGGGATGGGATATGTGGAAAAACCTGGAGAGTGGGTCACAGTTTAGGGCTTAGTGATCTGGGGTGGATTGCAGTAAAGCCTGAGAGACTAGGAGACAGGAAAATTCCTCACGGTGTAGGTGGAGAAATCTGGTGGCATCCATGCTTGTTTTTGCCTAGTGATCTCGTGAAGATCATGGTAAAGCTTGTTATTACATGTTTATTTTTTTGGCCTAGAGATCTGGTCGAGATCATGGTAAAGCTTTTATTACATGTTTATTGTGTTGGCCTAGTGATATGAGATGGATTATGGTAAAGCCTGGTTTCTATTGATGAGGGTGAGGTGGTTTAGCCTCAGGATGCCCTGGTTGGTTCTTTTGGTTTGAGTCCCACATTCATGCTTGGAATATAGCACGGGGATGATTGGATGAAGAGAGAATTGGCTCAGCCAATCTACAGTAGGGTGGAATGTGGTCGTCCAATACTGGGTTGGTTTTTGCATTCATAATAAGCAGTTATTTCCTTGACATCTTATGTGTAAATGTACTGGTTTATATGTGGATTGTATCCTCAGTATTTCTATTGTTATTGATTTGAGGCTTCTGTGATCCGTATTCTGTGTGGTGTTATCTTCTAGAGTCATTGCATTCATGTTTTTTTGGAATCAACATTTTGAACCAACCTCTGTGAATAGAGGTTGGTTCGAAATGTCAATTTATATTGTTATTATGTTGGTTATAAGCATGTATTATGACAACGATGATGTATGGCTCTCCTCATGTTTTGATCTGTAAATGAATGAACAACGTATCTATGACCTAATAGATGATAATGTAGCTAATGATATAAGGGATCAATGCTTCTTATAAATTCTCAAATATGTATGAAACCCCTATGCTTAAGTCTGTTGTTTACACTTGTATATTACATATTTGTGATATGTTTGACGAAATTCTTCTCATGTCTAGGAGGGGTCCAGTCAAGCCCTTGTTCAAGTAATTGCATTTGTATCATCATTGCCTTGTTATCTTTCTATTCTTAAGGTGTCATTTAATCCTGGGAAGTGACCTGGGCTACAGGCATGAAAAAGTGGCTCAAATATCGGGGATGCTGGTACAATATTGAGAAAAATAGTCCCTGAACACTGGCATGCCATGTTGTGGGAGTGTCCAGATCCCTCTGGATGTTGGAATGCCTATAACATGGGAGATTCTGGGGGTTAATTAGTCTAAAAACTCAGTGGGACCTGGGGTTTGGTTGCCGTAAATGTTGGTATGGTTCCTGGGAGTCCTCATGATGGTGGGGATGGTCTTTATGTTGTGTTTTTGTTGATTCCACTTCCTTAAGGTCACATAGGAAGTTGAATCCCATCATAGTAGCCTCTCGTCACATGTTTACCATGGTTCGCCAGTTACTTGGGTAGATGTGGGAGGAGAGTGTTATAGAGTGGTATCAGAGCATGGTTCACCCCTTGGACTGGATGGGTTGTGTGTTGGTCATGCATTCATGTCGGTTGCATATGTGTTTCTTATGTTGTAAGACCATGAGATTGTTGTATTTGCATGGTGTTTATCATGGTTATAGTGATTTCACCATAAGATGTTTGATGGTGTTGTTGTGGGATGTGTCATCATGAGTGTATGGGCGTATATGCATAGTTATGCATGTCAATGTCTATATGCATGCATTGTCATGGTTATGGTTATGCATGTATGGTAGGTTAGACATGCATTGTGAGGTCATTGTATGCAGTTAGGTCACTGTGATGATATCGATATGCTATGATACTAATGTGTTGGCTGAGATAGAGCAAGAGATGCAGATCATCAAAGTGAAGTTGCGGAATTGGACCTTGAGGCAAGAGAACATTGTCATACAAGTTTGTATGTTGGGCATGCAATTATGTAGGTTAAGGATTGTTATATGAATTATGGTTATGTGTGTGCCTTTCGTTCTGTTGATGTTATGGTTACATACATCATAATTTTAGTTGATTAGTGTAGTCATATGCACATGGGTCGAATAATCATGAATGATAGTATCCTATGGTTGTATGCATTGCTATTGTTTTTTTGGGTTAGATAACTTGATGATTATGTTATATGTCAGTTACGAGTATGTTATAGGTTAACTTGTTGTTTTTATATGATAGTTAGCTTGATGATTAGATTATATGTTGTTAATGAGCATGATATATAACTTGTTGATGTTATATGCTAGTAACTTGATGATTAGGGTTACTAGATTAAGATCTTGATGTTATATGTATCATACTAAGTTGGATTGATCTATGTGAATCGTTAGGATCATTACATTCAGGTATGAGTTAATATGTTGTGATATTATGTCATAATAATTTAGATTGGATGTGTAGATGTGATTATTATGTATGAATGTGTTGTAGCGGCTACAACGACCCTCCAAAATTTTGCCTAACTTCGTTTTGGAGCCTCCCTACCAACCTTTCACAACAACATGTCTTGCTTGGTCAAGTACACAAGCTTTAGTGATTTTCTTACAGAATGAAAGCCTATCCATGAGAGCTTGTTGCATCCCCCCAAAGGTTGTTTCTTTGGACTTGGTCCAGCTGCAGGCTGAGAAGATCCCTCAAGAAATTGCACAATTCTGGAGGGGAACCAACCTTCCCTCCATAAATTGCGCAATTCTGTCTAGTAGCCTACTGAGCTCCAGAATTGCATAATCTACCAGTCAAGCCTAACTGAGAAAATTGAGAAATTCCTCCTAGCAGGGCTTCGTAGCCTAGGAATCGTACTTGGGCAACAATCAGCTGCTCTACCTAGAAATTGCGCAAATATTCTAGGAAACCAACCCATCTCCCTCCCAAAAATGCACAATTTTTCCTCCCAGTTGAGCAGACTGTTTCATGTGCAGTTGAGTTGATCGGTTCCACCTGGGACCAAGAAAAATTGACTTGCACGCATGCACTTATTTTTCTCAGAATAGAAAAAGAAACATGCAAAAAAGCATCCCTAAATTTTATGGAGCTATTTTTAGCAGCTGGAGGTTACATGCAAAGATCATTTTAGAATATTTCCTCCAAGTGTTTCTTTTTCCTAGATTTGTGGCATGTGTGTCATGAGCTTCAAGCTTATTTATTCGATGCATCAAAGATCATTTCTTCACATCGATCTTGGAGCTCTGACATCCCATAGCACATCTAGTAGTCTTTGACACATCCAACTCAACTATTCACAGGTAAGTCAGCTTAACTTGTCTTTTGCAGCATTTCTGTCACTTTTTGTGTTTTCCCTTGTGTGAGTGTTATTTACCTGATTTATATGAATTCTTGCTATCGTTTACATGTATACTAGCATCGTTTCAGTTTTCATTAGCATCTCACTGTTGTCGCATGCATGAAATTGTTTTGCATGAACGGTCGCCGATTCGGTGACTCACGTCACCAACATGCCTGATATTCCATTTTCTAAATATTTCATTCACTGTTTGCATGCACGATCATTCACTCCTACTTACACTTAGTATCGCCATGCATTCACAGTCACATTTTCATTCAGTTGACCATCGGTAGGTCTGGGAAACCTTGGTCCAGACTCTGTGTCACCAAGACAACATTGCGCAATCCTAAGAAGGAAGACTCTGTCTTACCCTTAGGAAATACATATTGCTACCCAGTAACTATCCTCCAGTCTTGCATTGCACAATTATGAGGGATAATGACTATTGGCCCAGAAAATTGTGTAATGCAGTCACTGGGCATGCAACCACTGCCAGCTATTTGTGCATTGTGTAATTCTAGCTGCCAGCAGGCTAGCCTGTATTGCGCATTTCATAAATACAGAAGCCAACCAACCTCCCCAGACAACCCAAACTACCTTTTGCACAGTTCTGACAGCCAATCAGCTAGCCTTCTAGAAGAAATTGCACAATCTTTGCCAGTCAATTCCCAGGTATGTTGCATGTCATTCGTCAGATTTGATTTGGTTTTCACTAACAGATTTCTTGCCATGCATGTCGCTTTGTCTCCATATCTGGCAGGTGTTCGTTAGCCTGTTAGCAGTTTAGGATCAATGGCCTCCAAGAAAGTAGGATCAAAGGACACTGACAGAAGTGAAATTAGAGCAACAATTGAGTGAGTGTCTGTAAGTCTACCGATCTATGGAAATACCAAACTGATTGTAGACAAGGACATCAAGATGAAATGGAAAGAGGTTAATGATGAATTTGCAAGCACATTTGGGGAAGACCTCGAAGATTGCCAAATCTATGTGAACATCCACAAGTCCAGTTTGTACCGGATTGCGTGAAGGTATCCCATGCTCCCATGCGTGGACATGATACATTGGATTGTCTCACACACCGATCCTGAGACAATGACATTGAGCAGTGTCAGTGGGACAAAGATTACTACCTTCAGGGCATAGGATTATGATGAGATGTATCAGATGTCGGAGCTCGTGATCATCATGGAGACTCCCTTCAAAACACCCAGCAGTAATGCCAACTCCAGAGACATTTTGAAAAATTGGGTGAAGGAGCCAGCTAGATTCAGGATGACACCCAACCAGGTCTACAAGAAAAATATACCGCGAAAGGTGTATCAATACTTGGTCATCTTTACGTGTCGATTGTATGGCCAAGAAAACATGAAAAAATTCCCTTAGAGTTGGGTGATTGCATTGGACCAAATGGCCAGAGAAGGAAAAGCATGCAACTGGTCCGACATGTTGGCTCATCAGCTAAGGAAGTAGGTATCAAGGGCTCTAAAGTAGCCCAAAGGTATGCAAGTAGAAATCTACATGTCCGCCTATATCTTGGATGTAATTAGTGCCCCACATGAGTTCCTAGGCTTGAAGTGGGCATGGACACCGATGGAGACTGATGTGAACACTTATTGTAAGATGTTGTCCAAATGTAGCTTCAGAGGAGTTATCACACAACTTTCCAATCATTTTGTCACCCCGGTTTACAAGTAATGATATTCAAACAGGATCCACCCTACATGTCGAAGGAAGCAATGGAGGCATTGATTGACATAGTTGATTGGTATGCCTCATTGTCTAGAACCTTCATACAGATGTATAGTACGGAGAAGCCTCCGCATGTTCTAACGAAGTTTTCCTTGGACAGACTTGTCATGCAAGAAGTATCATATCAGATCTCGGTAGGATTGACAATTAGGTTGCACCAGAAGAAGAAGGCACCTTGGCCCTCTCTTCCATTTTGGACTAGGATATATGAAATACGGAGTTTCAAGCATGAAAATGTTGAAGAATAGCTGATGAAGAAGTATCCATTCAACCTTCGAAGTTACAATCCATATGACATGCATTATCTTGTGAAAGATCATTACACGAGAGTACAATTCAACTAGATCCACGGTTCATGTCATTAGGCGGAGGAGGACCCATGGAGATATAGTTACAACTCCTCCAGACTTAATGAACCAGTCAGCTTCACTATGGAATGGATAGCGAAGAACCATACCGGAGAGCACCAGAAGCAGCAGCAGCAACAAAGGTGAACATACCAGTGCACGACGAAGGGAAAGAGGAAGATTGTCGACCGCATGGAGGAAGAGAAACACTGCAAGTTTCGAGAAGACCCACTTGTGAAGAAAGTAGATTTGGCCATAGAGGTGTAGAGGCAACAACGCGATAAGAGAAACACACATAGGCATAGAGAGAAGCTGAAAATGGAGGAAACAGAGAAGGAGTTACATGAGTTGAAGGAGCAACTCCGAAAGGACTAAGAACTGTGCAGATAGGAGAAAGAAGTACAACGGGAATAGGTACAATAGAGGGTGAAACTTGTACAGATAGATGAAACTACACCCGTACAACTAGTGGACTCATTAGAACAGCTGGCATCAGGAAAATAGGGTGAACCATTGTAGGAGTAGGACTTCACTCAGGAGATAGAGAAAGCACTTGAATAGTTGGATACAGATATGGAGCAATAGGAGTTAGAGTAAGACATCGACCTCATGCCTCATCACCAAGAGGTCGATCCACCAGCATCACCATGTCCAGAAGAGGAGCAAGTCCCAAGCGACCAAAGAGACACAAAAATCCTTGGAGACAATCTAGAAGGGGATATGCACAACATCTCATTCGATGAGTCTCAACATAGAGTTGTGCAATCTCGTAGAGTGTCAACTCCAGATGATCATACATATCCTATGCAGTTCGAGGAATGAGTGATCATGTCTAATGTGCGTAAACATCCAACAACATTGGCTGATGCTACTAGAGCATATACCCAAGCCATTAGCTCGAGTGTTCGCTTCTTGATAGCTGAGAACGAGCGAATGGCTAAGGATCTTCAGACAACTAAGCAAGGAGGAGAATTGGTTACAGCATCTGCCCGAGCAGAATTTAAGAAGGAAATACTGGATGAGGTATTGTCCCTTGACATAGTGATGCAGGAATTGTATTCTAAGTTTGGTACCGTGCATAAGGCAGTCATCCATCTCAACGGATGACGACAGTGATGTTCTAGAAGAGCATGTGTCTTGTCGAACGTGCATGTTGCTATTGATTACATGCAAACATGGACGATGAGATATAAGGGAGCCCCGCTTCACTTGCCTAAGATGATGAATCCCAGAGCGGTCAAGTTGAAAGCATGCATCTGGATTCAGATCCAGAACTATGAAGAGCTCTCAAAGCTCATCACTAGTCTACAAGCTTCCCATGCACATGTATTCAAGAGTATGGATGTAGTTGTGTGCACACATGCGATCCCGTCTATTGGGACTCTCACCTAGGCGAATACAAAGGCACAAGTCTGACTAGCACTTGACTCATACTTTGACGAGTCAATGCGCATAGCCACTAGCCCATACTTGTCAATCAATGAAGACACAAGTATGTTGCTAGTCTGACTGTGCTGAAGACAATGATGTGCATGCTATCAAACAAGTTGGATAGAGGAGCCTGATCAGTGTACTTGCTTTCTATGGAGGCAAGAGTTAGGTTCCAAAAAGATGTCACCTTGGAGTACACGGACACCATCACGAAATACCAAGCTTGGCATTGGTTCGCTATTGTCAATCACGGTGAGGATGTCGAAGAGCTGGTGTTCCAACAGTTGTCCGAGTCATAGTGATGTCTTCATGTCTTTCTCAAGCCATTTTGTCTCACATGGGTACATGTGCATTGTAATGTAATGCCTTGTCAAGTTTAAGTTCAAGTGTTGATAGTTGGATGTAACAATCATAGAGTAGATGAAGAGTCATGAGGGTAGATGAACTGTCAGAGAGGGGAATTCCAAGGGCCACCCCGACCTTTGCTATAAATAGTCTCTCACAACTCATTATATAGGATTTTGGTTAGCCAAGATTCCTATAAGACTATCTTAGAAAGAGCTTTGATAGTATTCTAACTCACCTTGGCTTCTCTGTTGCGCAGAGCTAGTATATCTCTTTGGAGGAGCAGGCGGTTGTGGTTGTAATGTTCTGCTATCGGAACTAGTGGTTGGATAGGG
The DNA here is from genome assembly GCA_031772625.1 of Pinus tabuliformis. Taxonomy (NCBI): domain Eukaryota; kingdom Viridiplantae; phylum Streptophyta; class Pinopsida; order Pinales; family Pinaceae; genus Pinus; species Pinus tabuliformis. The sequence continues at coordinate 546,748,473 of CM062818.1, forward strand.
ATGTATTGTATGACTAGAACTTACACTTCTTAATATAACAGAGCCAACACATTTCATGCATTTGTCATATTGTATTCCAGTTATCTTGTTTACTCTAAATGGTATATGTATATATTTGCTTACGCATGAATGTATGGACTATTTTGTATAAGTATGTATGAATCTTATTGAAATGTGTTGATTGGCTTAACCATCACTTTGGATTGTTAGCTAACTTGCTTTCTAGTTTTTGATTCATCTTCACTTGTGTGTTCCCTTCCAAACCGTGTGTTATCACATGTTTCCAAGGGGCGCACTCACCCCACTCTCCATGTGTTAGAACTGTTCATGCACCTTCCTTGTCTCACTGTAGCTATCACACCCTTTCTACCAACATAGACATCTTACTTGCCTCTGTGTGAAATCACGATCAAGGCATTACTATATGACCAACTGCTGGGACTCCTACACCAAATGGTTTAAGGTCTAATTGGGACTTCTTACCTAGGAGATCCCTTGGCATGTTGGCGGGTCCAGCACCATCAACATTTTTGGCACTAGAAGGAGGGCCAAATGACAAGATGTGTCCTCTCATCCTGTTTCAAACCTTTGCATATCTATCATGGAGTCTTGCACTCTCCTCCCTCCACCATGTTTTTCACATGCCGAATCTATTACCATCACAAGGGAGTTTTTCGATCTCTTGTCCACATACACATATGATGGTGAAGGCGAAGTGGCCTGGCCTGAGTTCTTACATGACTTCAGAGTGATGCGGGAGATCATAATCACGCATCTGTTCAGCTGTCACATCCTCCCAACATCACTCTGCTTAATTTTCGCGCAGATTTGGTTGTGAGTCCATTGAGTTGTCATATGCATTTTGTACCACAACCTTCATCTTCGTACTCAACTATTCCTCAGAATGATATTGTCTTGTGTTCTTCCATTCCAGACTCTAAATTTGTTGTGAACAAGGATCAAGCCATTGACGGATTTGGTGTTGCACAACCAACATGTGCTATCATTCATGAAGAGTATGTCTGGGATATTCAACATCAACACTCGGTGAAGGATGACTCCCTTCTATTCGAGCCTCCTCTACTCTTTCCTAACATCTTTGGTGAACCTGCCATCCATGATTTCACATGTGTATCTTCATCTATAGATGCACCCATTGTTGATCACTCGCAGGACACACTGGATGTCATTCCATCATCTGACAATGGAGAGGATGAATTATTCATTGAAAATCCACTTGATCTTTCATCTACATTTTCTAGAAACACAGAGTATGAATTTGTCTGCTTTCATCCACCCCTATGTTTGATTCATCAGATCATGAGGATGCCGATGAAATCATTGATTTTTCTGATCATGATTGGCATGATCCATTTACTCCCATATTTGATCACGATGGTGATTCTATTGCAATTGATTTTTTGAAGCCACCAGTTTATGATGATCTACATGACAATGAAGTCGAAGCACCCCAGACTGTTGAGGCACTTCAGCCCGAGCTGATGGTTATGTCAGGCCCTCACAGTCCTGAGGTTGGTTTCGATCCAGATCAGGAAATTGTTCAATCACCCGAGGCTCCTCATGACCCATATGTATACATTGAAGATCAACCTCACACACAGATCATGCTTCCTCCACTCGAACTGCACAATCCCATCTCTCATTAATTGGAGGAATCTTACATTGCAAGAACGTGTGCACGACACAAGTTGTATTTGTTTCTTTCATTTGCTTGCATGTCACAGTCAAGAGTATGTGTATGCTTCACAGCTACAAGTAGTGTTGCACGTCAGTGTGATAAGTCCACGAACCACATGTCATGTGCTTACACTCACTTATGTCCTATGGACACTTTTAAACATGTAGTGTGTTTGTCTTCATTGTTATATCTTTCCTGTTTGCTGGTTCGCACAACAGGGTTGCTCGTGGACCAAGCCTTCACCAACATGGGTCAACCAATGCATCAGTGGCTGCATTGGAAATATCACTTCATGTGATTAGGCCCTTGCACTGTTAGTTTAGGAGTAGGAGTAGTGTTTTCTTTTAGTTTGTTTGCTTGTATGACTGTTTTCTTTCTTTCTTTGCATGTTTGTTTGTTTTCTTATTTTTATTCGTAGGTTAGTTTCGCATGAAACAATGTATGACTCCTAAAACAAGCTGGGTAAAGTACAAGAGGCCTTGTGCAGCTATCACTACTTGGTTATTTGTCATCTTGCCTCTATATGAATAACTTATTACTTTTAGTCCATGATACGTCGATGGAAAATATGTACTGTTCGAAGTGAACCTTTGCACACAAAATAGTGTCACCTACTCTAGTTGGTTGTTTTTGGGTTAACCCTTGTTAGCTCAGTCTAGTAGAGTAAGGTGAGGGGGAAAACCTTAACAAGCATGTCAGAGCTATATAATAAACTACTGGTCTGAAGGAACAACCTCTTCTGCTCTTAATAAGTCAGGATCCCTCTTCCACCTCTGAAATGAATAAGTGCTATTCATAGTTATGAAAAAATGAAAAAATGAAAAGTGAAAAAATTAAAAAAATGAAAAATGAATAAGGCGAAAAAGGAGAAAGGCTTCCTGCGTAGAGAGGTTATGCAAGTAACTACACCGGGGTACTGACCAGGCTCGCTGGTAGCGGAGCGATGCTTGTGTTCCTACGTGACTCTGTCGGGGTACTGTCTAAGCCTGCTGGCAGTGGAGCAACACCAGATATGAAACTAATACTCTGACGACTATACTGCTTGTGCACCAATATACCCCTCAACCCCAATCGAAACAGCAGTGTTTCCTTGGCTTGAAATGTGTGTCAATCGACTAAGATCTTGACAGATGCTACATCTTACAATCAAGCTAATGTGGAAACCAAGACGAACTGAGAACTGAACAATACTTCTGGAGGTGTTAGAATTTCTTTTCATGAACAAGGTCCATTTAGAGTGTTATCACTCAGAAGTTTTCCCTAGAAGTTATTAAAAGAAGGAATAATCCGAGGTAACCACAAACCAAATCTTTTAGACTCAGGTTCTAGCCAACCTAAGTCTAGAGAGGGCTCTCTCTTTATAATTTAACTTTGTTTTTATTAGATTTTAGGCTAGTTCTTAGTGTTCATAAGGATTTTGATTTTGATTGAAAGTTGGGTGGTGGAATTCTTGGAACATATGGATAGAGATAGGTTTTCAAGCCATTGGGCTATGGAGTCAATCAAAGGATAGCTTAACTGGACCAAATCATTAAAGGGATTGTTTACAGGGTAGGCTAGCAAAGCAAAAGGAAAATCTTCAAAGGGCTGATGGGTGGAATGATTCTAACCAAGGTAAAAGGGAAATGAAGAATCCTTAGACTGGGATCAAAATGAGGAACATAGGGTGATCATCAATAAAGAGCAATTAAGAATTCTTTTCTACATAGACCACAAGGAAAAACTACAAAATTAAGGGAGCATTTAAGAATTCCCTAACGAAGATAGTTTAGCAGAAAACATTAAGAATGTAAACAGTCAAGACAGAGTGCATTGAAGCAAGTTCTGAAATATCATTCCTAGTTTACCATTCAGATTTCATAGAAACACATATGATTATTAATAAACATAAGGAAAAACAATAATACACATGAGAGAATACTTATTTGATTTTTGCTTAACACAAGAATCCTGTAACATGTCTGAACTTTATTCCATGATCCAGCAAGCCAATCCAGTGTTGATACAATAGCACTTTGATTTTAGATGCAAGTCTATAGAAATGTATTTGAATCCACACTAAATAATTCGAAATGGGAAGTATTTATATAAAAAATATTACAAAATATCTCATAACAGTTTAAGATTTAATTAAGGAAATTAAAATATCTTCAAGCATCAAGATAGAGACAGATAGAAAACTGCATCATGTTGTCCCTCTTATTGTGGTAGTGCTAGTTGTTGTAGTTGAACTTGAGCTTTTTTAGGCTGGCTTATATGTGTACGCTGGAATCATCTTTGTCTTTGGTCTTTAACTAATACTCTTTAGCCTGTTACTCTTTGACCCTATTTACCTGTTTCATCTGGCTGCCATTTAGATTTACTGTGGTAACTTATAGTAAATCTGTCATCTTTTCCCACCATTCATCTTCAGGTAATTTTACTTTGAGCATCCTTCTATATATCTCGTCTACCTTAGTGTATTTGGAAAAATTTGTCTTAGTGACAAATAGGTGTTTCACCTCATGCTCTAAGAAAAATAGATTTTCTAAAGTATCATATAATACTTTCCCTGTTGGCAATGCTTTGATTCCTGAAATGCTTCCCTGTTCCTTGGATAATATCTTTAATCTGTCCGCATAGTCCAATTGGGTCATAAGTTTGTCATTGATGACCATGGGACTTGGAAGGCCTTTATCTCTTAAAATTTGAAACTTTTCCATGAATTTGTCAATGCCAACCTACATGTTATGGCATTTTTCCTCTAGGCTAAGCATAAGGTTTCTTTTAGAAAGAACCTTTTTTTACTTCAATGATGGCTTTAGTTCTGTCTTCCACACCAAGTTCATTTAGTTCATGTCTGTTCTTGCTGTTCAAGAAATGGATGAGTCGATTAGCATCCTCAGGCTAGTCTCCTAGGTCTTCCTTTACCTTTTGTATTGCTTCGGTGGCCACTTTCACCAGTTTTGTTTGCTCAAATATTACTTGAATTGATGGCCAAATATCATTGACAGAGTCAATGATATTGGCCCAGAGCATCTCCTTAGTTTGTCCTAGGGGCTTTTGTAGAGTTATATCCTTCTCTAAGACCTCAATCTTCTCACCCATCCTTAGGGCTTTCTGTGCTTCTTCTCTCTATTGTATTTGGGCACACTTGCAATCAGTTTCTAGGCTTGCCAATTTCTCCTTGAGCCTCTTAAGCTTTGTTGCCTAGATGGAAATTTCCTCCATGGCTTTCACTAATTTTTCTATCTTTTCTGTTGAAGTACTTGCTGTTGTAGACTCAGTTGTGACTGGCAGTGCTGTGTCAGGTGGAGCTGTTGGTGCCAAGGATGCTACCAGTGTTGAGGGAACTGCAGTTGTTACTGTGGGAATGGCAGCTGTGGAAGTGGTGGCCAGTTCACTTTGTTTGGACTAAATCAATGTGTCCAATTCTTTCTCTGTTCTTTTTAACTGGTCATTTAGCTTTAGGAACAAGTCCATAAGCTCTTCTTGTCCCTTTTGGGTCTCCAAGACCTCTGCTGTCTGTGGGTGATGTAGTGGAGGAATCTTAAGTTGCTTCTGCAAAGTAGCTATGTCATCATTTTTCTTTTTTATCAATATTTTAGTGGCCTTCACATCTTTGGGATCATGTCCCAACTCAATGATTAAGTCCTCCAAGGACTTGATTCTATTGTCCTTTGCCTCTGAAAAGGCCTTTTCTAATTGAAATTGCACTGATATGTTATTTAGGGAATTCTACAGTTGGTGAGCTGCGATGGCTTTCCCTATTAAGGTGGAGTAAATCATCTCCCATGTCTGTTTGTGCAACTCAATATGGTCAATAAGATGTATGTCCTTTGCCAGCACTTCAAAATCTATTTTCTAGAAATTAGTTGTTGTCCTTGGTTATTGAGTAGTGGGCTTCATAAATGTCATCTGCATTTTTCCCTCTTTCACATCATAGGCTGACATTAGCCTTGTCTCGTTTGTAGGTGCCATCTTGAGGTATTGTGCATAAATCTGGGCTTTTAGCCTCTCATTCCCGGCCTTTATATCTTTGTACCTATCTCTAATGTCTTGATCCCTGTCAGCTGGCATCCTAAAGGAGGACACTTCAACACTCTGTTGCCTTTCCAACATCTGAGTGTTTGATGTGGAAGGTTCTAGTGTGCCCCCAGAAGGAGTGGCAGGCCTACTTCTTTCTTTCTCTATGCTAGTGGCCCCAATAGTTTCTTCCATGAATTCTTATGCTGACATGGGATTTAATCTTTGCTTTTGACTAGGCTGGTTTCTGCATATGTTTGTATAGTTTCTCTGCCTGATGTAGTGGCCTCCTCCCTATTCCTTTCGAGGCTTTTCTCCTCATTTAGAGGAGCTTGCAAGTTAGGGGGAGTACTCATAGTGGGTTGTTGTATACCTGTTTGACCTAATTCAACTGATAGGTTTGGCTTCTCTGACTCTTCTGGCACCTGGGACTCTTCTTCTATATGAGATTCACTTTGTATGTGTGACTCTCCCTGGGCCTATTATTTAGTTTGTGCTTGTGATTCTGTTTGGACTTGAGATTCTCCTGGCACCTGTAGGTAATAACCTTCATCAATCCTTTTCTCTAAATCAATTAGAGCATTTTCAACTACTACTTCAGTGTTGTCCCTATCTACTAAATTATTCTCCACCCATTCTAATTGATTTGCATATTTCTCTATCTCAGGGATTCAGTGGTGAATGTAGGGATCCATATTGCTTTTCTATCTTCTATTGCAGATGAAGTCACAAGGGTCATATCTCCACATGAATCTTTGTTTTAGTTTGAGTCTCGGAAGGATTTCTTTTGCTTTTCTTCCAGCTTCTTTACTATTACATACAAAGGGGCATAAATGATCCTTGATTCTGAGTTGAGCCTTCTTTTTGGCCTTAACAAAATGTACCTCATCAAAATTGATTATTTGCCTGTAGTACTCCAGAGAAAATAACCTCATTGGGAGGTATCTAGGCAGTTTGTATGGAGCCAACTCACAGCCATAGATCTTAATTTCTGTGTGATTTTGGTACAAGTACCAATCTCCCACTTTTTGTTGTTTTGATCGCTGTAGGATCCTCCTGATATCTAAATTGATTCTTGGAGGAGGACTTCCTAGCAGCATGGTCACTACTGGATGTACAAAGAGATCAATGAAATATGTGTATGGATATGGGGAATCATACTTATGTACCAAAGGAGTCCAAAAAATTACTGACCTAGGATGACCTTTAGTGTCAAGCTTTTGGAGAGCGAAGGGGAACTTATTAGCTTGGTAGTACAAGAAAAGGTGGTACAAAACTGAAGAATACTTAAACACTCTTTCATTACTCATTCTCAAAAATTGTTCATGCATCCTATCAGCTATGTACTTAGCATAATCATACATGACAGCAGGGGGTTGTCCTGGAGTAAAAGTGGCCATGAGGGCTAAGATGATTTCATCTAAGTATTCACTGGTTGTATAGCCTAAGATACTAGATATTATTGACACAATGTCTTGGCCAAACTGAGAAAATATGGTATACATATATGGGGGAGGTTCTTGTGGGGTATGCTTTTCCTCTACAATAAAAGTTTGGAACATCTAATCAAGCTTGAATCTTGGGAAATTTGTCTAGTAGGTCTCCAATTACAATAGGAGTTAAGTTCTGCCCTAGTTGTAGTTGCAACATTTCATTGATTGACTCGACAGTGATGGTGAAAAGTATGGTGTGGTTAGGGGACATCACTGCTCTTTGATTGGAAATGTAGTTTGCATGGCAATAATGGACAATCTCTAGAAATATGTGCACCTCAGGGAATTGGTATTTGGGAAAATTAGATTCCCACAGACCTATTTTATCAGCTTGGTTGAGGTATTGGTCTCTGTATTGGTAGTACAGTTTTAAAGGGGATTCATGGACAGAGGTGTCCTTGATTTGGAAATCTTTATCAACAAGAGGAAGGTGGTCCAGGTCCAGGTGAGGAGTAGTAATTGGCCTGACATCCATGGCAATTCGGGTAGCCATTCTTAGTTATTATGGATTTAAGAATGGGGAAAAGTAAATTTTTAGTCTTTGAGGTAAATGGAGGTTCAATTCCAGGTGGGTTTTATGTTATTAAAGTTCCCTTTAATTTCAATTAATAAAGCTTTAGAGATTGGTTTGGAAATTAACAAGGCTTTCAATGGATTCTGGCTTGAATACCTTGAATTGATGAAAACGGGGTGTGAACCAGGTAACTGACAATTCTGAATGGTTGAAAAGGCTGCAATTAGGCTGGAAGGAAATCTGGGAGCTTTTGGCATCTTCAGAGTGTAGGTGTACATGGGTTGATAGCTTTTCAACGTTCGCAGGTGTGTGCATGGAAAATCATAGTTAAAACCATAAAAACAATGATTTGGGGCTTTTTGGATTTATGCGCAAAAAGTCAATTTGGCGGGTACAGGTGAACAATGATTGTTTGTCGTGTAGCGGGATGAATAGTGATAGTTTTGGCAGGTAGCGGGCTGGCAGTAAGCGGTTTACTTCGCACCGCCTTTGGGCGCTTGGCAGTATTGGGGGGAGGCCGCCTGATTGCACTCATCGAGCGCCATGTCGCCTCTGGGGCCTGGCGGAAAACAACCCATTTCGGGCAGGTATTGTTCAGATTTCAGGCCCTTCCAAAATCAACGTGGGTCGTTGGATGGGGACGGGGGAGATCGTACAGTGATCGGGCGTGGGAGTTGCACGGAGGGTAATGGAGGGGTCCGTTGGGCATTTAATGACGATAATTTTAGTTTAATGAGGGGTTAAGATGGGGGTTAAAATATCGAACAAGATTTGATTAGTTAACGGGTCGACTTTAATTAATCACAAATCGATTAATTACGTCTTTTGTTGGGCTTGGGTAATATAAAGTTTATATTTCAAACTTAGGGGTAGGGATATTAATATTAAATGGTTTTAATAAAATATACAAGAAAAGGGATTTTTTTGGGAATTAACATATAAATAATGTTAAAAGGTTAATATGAAAATTGCGGGGGATAAACGAAGTGCGCTAAGCATAATGTGTTTTTGTAATTTTTTTTCTTTTTACATAGAACATTATATCTCAGGCTAAGTGCATTTTTGTGGGTTTTTCATAAAAAGGGGTATCCATGGGAGTGATTGCTTTTCCTTAGTAAAATGGTGTTTTAACCTTAGGAAAAGGGATTTATTAGGGGAAAATGAATGAATTGTAGGGGGTTAATGTTTATGAGGGGATTTTAGTACTTAAGATCTATAATTCATTGGGCCGAGGGTCCAGTCCCTCTAGAAGTCAGAGAAATGCTCTGAGCCCCTTTGACTTAAGATTTTGGGTACTTCAAACTTATTGTGGGAAATTAGTTAAGTAAAGGGTGAAATGAGTGAGGGGAAATTAGTTAATTTGATTTCGTGGGTTTATACCAGTCCAATTTCTCATTCATACTTAGAACTTTCATGATGAGGGTGATCAATATGCTTTTATCTAACAATCATCACAATTCTGCAACCTTTCTTCTACTTACCCATCTACTCATCCTACCATTTTTACTTCTCTTTATTAGGGTGCATTTAAGCTAGCAAACCCTTATCAAATATTTTCTTTTCTTTACAATGGTAATCTAGCTAAATCTAACCTTATTACATCCAAAGGCTCACAGTTGAGCTCTTTTTTATTTATTCTACCTAATCTACTTATCTGCCAAGATTACACTATTTGGTCAGATTTTTATTCTCTATCTATAAACATGAAATTGAAACATGAAATAGCCAAGTTTAAACATTTTGACTATCATGGATTGTGGCATGAGTTACAAACTGCACACAATCATTTATTCTGCATAAAAAGTAAATAGTAGTGGCATTTTGACTAGCACACTTTCATGGTCTTTTCTTTTCTTGGGGTTCATATTTTCATCTTTTTTTACCTTTTTATTCTTTTTTTCCTTTGATTTTTCTTTTAGGACATACCCTCTTTACATTTTTTAATTTTTTAATTTTTTATTTTGAATATGGAAAACATTTGCAAAAAGCAAAGGTATGTACATATTACAGGTTTAATCTCATCCATTCAAAGATTATGACTCCTATTGGTATAGGAACCTAATAGTGGTTCCACTTGGGGATGGCATTTCCTAGTGAAACGACAGGAACTTGTAAATCAATGGCCTTATGAATTGCTGTGATGTCACTCTGTAGCTTTTTCCTTTCGTTTTTCTGTCTTATTGCTATTTATGATAGTAAAACCTTTGAAGCTTAGGGCCTTCTCTACGGGCTTCAACTCCAAAAATTCACTATCCAAACAACTCTAGACTTTTAAAAGTAGAATATGTACAAATGATTAGTGGAATTAGTAACTAGGTCCAATGTAGTGTTTAAGCATTTGACCATTAACCAGTCCTTCTTCTGCCTCTGTGCCATCCATTTCTCTCAGGAAGAAAGCATTATTACCTCTGAATGCACAGATGATATATGGGCCTTTCCATAGGAAATCAAACTTCCCATGTTTACCTTTATCCTCTCTTCTTGAGTCCCATTTCAAAACTTTATTTCCTAGGTAAAAATCTTCTTCCTTAGTCCTCTTGTCAAAAGCCTTCTTGATCCTTTCCTACATAACTTGAGATCTGATGTACACTTCTTCCCTTATTTGCTATAAATGAATTTTTTTGTTGATTCTCCTTTGAATGTCATTTGGTTCAACCTGCAACTCTTGGAGCAACTTCATTGCTGGTTTTAGCAAGGAAGATGGGGAACATCTTCCATTCCATAAACTAATTGATAAGGACTTGTACCAATGGATTTATTTGTGGTTAGCCTGTCTGCCCATAAGGCATTCACTAGCTTCTTGTTCCATGGTTTCTTGTTGTCTTCTAGCAATTTTTTGATGATGTTTACCAGACTTTTATTTGAGGACTCTGCTAGTCCATTTCCTTGGGGGTAATAAGATCTGGAATGGCCCAAAGTTATATGGTACTTGTTACAGAAATAAATCATTCTCTTGGATTTGAAGGTTGTTGCATTATTAGTGATGATCTTGGTTGGGCACCCAAATCTGGATAGGATGTTGGATTCAAGGAAGGTTATTATAATAGTGTTAGTGGCTTGCCTTGATGGTATGGCTTCTATTCATTTGGTAAAGTAATCTGTAGCAGTGAGAATCCATTTGTGTTGGGCAGAGGAAGCTAGGTGGATTTCATCAATGAAGTCAAGACCCCATTTTTGAAAAGGTGCTTCTGCAGATATTGGTTTTAGAGGGAGGGGTAAAATCATTTTCTTTCCTTCAAAAATTTGGCATTTATGACATGAGGTTACAAATTTCTTTACATCGGAAAACAAAGTGGGCCAATAGAAACTGGCTCTAAGAATCTTGTCAACAGTGGTTTTCCAGTAAAGGTCTCCTCCACAATTACCTACATGAAACTCTTGTAACACCTTGTCAGATTCTTATTTTAATAAACAGTTAAGAAGGATACCTTCATGATTCCTCCAAAACAGGGCATTGTCAATTATGCAAAACTTTAAATATTTCATTTTTAAAAACTTTCTTTTGGTCCTGGATAATTCAGGATGAGCTTGTAAATTTTGTAAAACATATATGATGTTAGAATACCATGGTGATTCAATAAAGGCCTGGCTAATTGGTGGAGTCGCCATCTCCTTTCTATTGTCCATTGCTATAATAAAATTTATGTCTAAGGCCTGACAGTTCGATTCAACCATGAGCTTGGCTAAACCTTGGCCTTAGATAATTTTGTTGGCTTGATTTCTAGGTCATATTCTAATATAGTAGCTATCCATTTCCCTCTCTTTCCATCTGGACCATCCTGTGTTAGGATATCCTTGACTACTGCATTGGAGACATAGGCTATTATGTGAGAATATAAAATGTAAACTCTAAAATATTTGATAGCTTTGACTAAAGAAAAAGCTTGTTTTTCCATTATATTGTACTTTAAAGGGGCATCTCTTAAGGCTTTGCTAAAAAAGGCAATAGGTTGTTCATAACCCTCATCATTCTTCTGCAGTAGGACTGCAACAATTGTGTGTTCTGAGGCAAAAGATAATATAATGAAATCCCTATCAAACTTTGGACTGATCAAAACTGGTGTTTTTGTTAAGGCTAGTTTAATATCTTCAAAGGACTTCTTAGCCTCGATTTTCCATTTTATGGTCGAATCTTTCTTCAACATGTCATTCAGTGATCTAATTAATTCTACTAAGTTAGAAATAAATCTCCTAAGAAAGTTTATTTTTCCTAAAAAGGCTTGTAATTCTCTGATGCTCCTAGGATGTTGTATCTATAAGATGGCTTCAATTCTTGCAGGGTCTATTTGGATACCATCTTTAGAGATTATGTGGCCTAACAATTTACCCTCTTCTAACCCAAATAAAGATTTTTTAGGATTTAAAGAAATTCCATACTTCCTACATTTGATGAAAACCTGCCTTAGATGATCTAGATGTTGTTTATCAGATTTTGAGAATACATTGATATCATCTAAGTATATTACTAGGAAGTCATGGATTTCCTTAGCAAAAGCTATATCCATAGCTCTTTGAAAGGTGGCCCCTGCATTCTTTAACTCAAAAGGCATCTTCACATACATGAATGTGCCCTAAGGAATAGTGAATGCAGTTTTTCCCTGATCATCTAGGTGAACTAAAATCTGATTGTAACCAGAAAACCCATCCAGTAATGAGATCCTGGTTGACCCCACTACCCTTTGTAATATGTGATCCATTTTAGGGAGAGGGTAATTGTCATTAAGTGAAACTTTATTGAGATTCTTGAGATCAACACACAATCCAATATCAATAGTCTTTTTCCTTGTGGGCACCAAACTTGAAACCCAATCAGAGAATCTAATTGGTTCTATTATATTGGCTTCATACATTCTTTTGATTTCCTTTTCAATAGAAGGCAATAGAATAGGATTAATCCTCCTAAGCTTTTGTCTAAAATGTTTCTGGTTTTCATTTATGGGGATAGTGTGTTGTATTATGCTGGTGTCATAGGACTTAAGGTCCTCATAACTCCAAGAAAATACATCTTGGAATTCCTTTAGCAATTCTATGTATTTCACTTTTTCAGTAGGAGGTAAAGACTTTGAAAGTTTTATCAATTTTGGATTTTACTCAGTCCCTATGTTGCACTCCTTTATATCAGATTTTGAGGGTTCCATATTTGGTTTCCAAGGGACATCATTTGAATCAAACAAGTCTTCCAAAGGGGTTAATCCTTTGGGTAAATTTTTTTCTTTGAGATCAATGATTTTAGAATCTTCGTTAATTATCTCTTCAATTTCAACTTGCTTTAGGTTTTGAATATCTAATTTTGTAAACTTTATGGGATGGAATCTATCTATATCTTCATATTATAATTTGTTAATTTCTATTTTATCTGTAAAATCAAGATCTAGTGTTATGTTAGTATCTATATTGCTATTTACAAATTCTTCTTGTAAAGTTAAAAAATTGTTTATTTGTTGGTCATTAGTGAATACTTGCCAGTTTTTTAAGTTGTCTAGGATAGCAGGTTTGTGCCTAACCTCAGCAGTGTACTGATGGTTAGGTTGAAATGGTAACTTACAGGTGCTGGCAAACATTTCTAAACTATGAGCCTGCATATTATGTTTCCTTGGAATGGTTGCAAGCTTAGTTTCTAAAAAAGTGTTCAATATTTCTACAACTGTTCCTATATAAAAACTTTTTCTAGGGTCTTTGGTCATATATACAACATTAATTTGTTTGATAGCCAACTCAGAATCTCCCATAATAGAAACTCTTATAGCTCCTAGATTTTTAACCAATTTGAGACCTAAAAGAAGTGCTTCATACTCAGTAATGTTGTTGGTGCATTTGGAATTCAGTTTGTAGGCTTGGCCCTCTAAGTAATCATTCTCTAAATTGTAAATCCACACTCTTGTTCCTACTCCTAACTTGTTCACCGATCCATCAAATTCAAGATGCCATAGTATTTCATGTTCATAATTCTTATTGTCTAGGGTGACAAAATATTCATTGATTAAGGTATCTTGATCATCTTTTTTATCTGAAAGGTCTTGAGTTTGGAAAATTTCATTTGGAACTGTAACTAAAATTTCTTTTGGTTTTGAAATAATGTTGTTTGAAGCAGTTTCTTATGTTTGTTCAGCATTGTACAGAATAAAAGAATCGATGTCAGAATGCATGGAATATATAGGAAAGTTTTGAGGCGTAGCATGACTGCTCACTACATATTTCATTAGGATCTCTCTGTATAGTTTTTTAGGATGTCCAAAGACTGAAATTGTGGCATATGACATGTCAATGTTGGAAATAATACTGAGAGGGGGGGGGGGGGTGAATCAGTATTATCAAGCCAAATATTCCCTTTTTAAAGTAAAGCCCACGTATATACGCAACTATGTAGAAGGAAACCCGCGTATACAATGCAAACTTATGATTTACTTTATCTTTCAGATGTTGATTATTAATCTGTGTATCTGAGTGAAATAGACAGTAACCAGACCAGTAAAATAGAACAGAAGACAGTCACACACAAGAACACAAGATATAAGGTGGAAACCCAATGTGGGTGAAAACCACCTGCTGCAATTCGTCTCTATCTTTCTTTAATTAGAAACTTCCTTTTACAATGTACTGGTGCAGTCCTTTACCAGTACGCAGGCTACAACCTACAGAGAGCTACAACCCTCTCTCGTTTTCCAGCTTCTCCTGGAAGGGAGCTACAACCCCCTTAGCTCTTGTACTAGCCAAGATACTAGTACATAGGTGCTGGCCTACTGAAGGCTACAACCTTCTCTTTCTTGCAGGGACCACGTTTCATAAATTTTCAGACTGGATCCATGAACATCAATCAATCATCAAGTATATCTGCATCAACCAATCTCCTTTTCCCCAATTAGCATTGAATCAAGTAAACACTTCTCTGACAGCTGTACCCAGAACACAGTAACAGTAACCACACACCAAAATCTAAACCCAAAACACTGCAGCAATAAATAGAGGCAGCTAGATCACAATTAAAAGATATACGCTACTTCAACAACCTGAAACCTGCGTGCAGATCTATAAAATATAATTCACTCTTTCAAATATTCAGACACTAATTAACCTAGATTATCAGATTTATAGATCAAGCATGCGCCACATATAACAGATCAAAATCATGCAAATATATTATCATTCAAGCCAAAAGATTATGACCCATCAACAACCTGAAACCTGCGTGCAGATCTATAAAATATAATTCACTCTTTCAAATATTCAGACACTAATTAACCTAGATTATCAGATTTATAGATCAAGCATGCGCCACATATAACAGATCAAAATCATGCAAATATATTATCATTCAAGCCAAAAGATTATGACCCATCAATAGAATTTATCCTTCTTTGCGCTAAGGTTCCTCCTTTATTCAGATCCAGATCTGCACCATAACCCCAATCACAAATATTTCAAATCTAGCACTTATTAGATATTCAATTCATTCATATTAATTTCCTTTCCAAATGATCTCCTTCCTCTTTTATAGTCTTAGGCCTTTCACAATACCACGGTACAAAACCATAATAACACAATACCATGAACCCAGTACTTGGGTTCAACACTTTTGGATGCAATACCACGGACCAAAACCATAGGATAAAAAACGGTCGGACTAATACCATGAGCCAACCATGAAAGTGCGTGAACTTTTCTCTTCATGAAAGGAACTTTTCTCTGCATGAAAGTGCATGAACTTTTCTCTATATGAAAGAAAATTTTCTCTGCATGAAAGTGCGTGAACTTTTCTCTACATGAAATAAAATTTTCTCTGCATGAAAGTGCGTGAACTTTTCTTTACATGAAAGAACCTTTTATCTTCATGAAAGTGCGTGAACGTTTCTCTACATGAAAGAAACTTTTATCTTCATGAAAGTGCGTGAACTTTTCTCTACATGAAAGAAACTTTTATCTTCATGAAAGTGCGTGAACTTTGCTGCACTATAATTTATCATCTGAGATGAGTGGGTTGCCATCAAGTACAACATATGTATCATAATTCCAACAGTCAAGTTGCAAAGATCCTTGGAGTTTAGCTCCCCATGATTTAGAAAAAAGCATGCCATATTTTGGTGGTATATCAGCAACAACTATGTCCATAAGGATAGTCTTAGTAGGGTATTGTACTAGGGAAACACACAGGTCTTTGATCAGTTCTAGGCACTTCACTTGACTTGAATCAAATTAAAACAGGTCCTTGTAATGCCTAGTGATATCTAAGTTCAACTTTTCCATAATAGATTTAGGCATTAAATTATGTGAAGCCCCAGAATCTAACATTGCATTGTGTAAGATCTTATCATGAATGTTAAGGCTGATATAAAATGGTGGTATCCCTCCTTCTAATGGTTTTCCATTAACATCAGGACCGAAAATAATCTCAGGCTGATCATCAAATAAGTTAACAGAGTCTTCATTCTCAACGAAGTTTAAAGATTTTCTTATTTGAGATTTGTAAGTTTCATTTTTAATCAATTCTGTTAAGGGGACTAAAATTTTTAGCTTTGCCACCTCTAATCCGAAATTGAAAGGCAAGGGGGCTTTCTCTGTTTGAGGATTTGGAATAGGTTGGTCTTATTTTTCTACATTTGAAGTCTTTTTCTTTGGATTTTCTAAGGTGATGTTTGGAGTTTCTTCCACTGTCTCCTTGGAGGGGATTGAAGTGGATGGTTGATTATCAGGGGGTTGGTCATTGGTTATATCTACAATGGTGGGACCAGAAGGATTCTGATTCGGTCTAGAGAGGATTTGGAGAGTTTTTGTAACTGGAATTGCTTTAATTTTCTTAGGTTGATTTGGTACTACTTTCTTGTTTTGGTTAGGAGTATCAGTGTTCCTTTTACTCCTCAAATTGTACTGTTTATGCACTTCGAAGATATCAGAATCATAACCTTGCTTGTAATCGAATGATTCTCCTGATTGGGTCTACAACTACTGAAGCATGTGTAATTCCTAATCATCTTGAGTCAAAAAGATAGTTTCCTCCTTATCTAATCCCATTAAGTTAATTTGTGTGTCTTGTTCAAGGTCTTCTGAATGGGAAGTTTCAGCATAGTTTTCTTGAAAAGGAGGCCTAATATTTTTATCAGGCCTGTTTTTTCCAGTGTTCTAATTTTGATTCTTTCTAAAGTTTGGATTTCTCACTGGATGTGTCTGTTGATTATCCCAGTGAGGCTTTCTTTCAATGTTCTCTATCCTATCCATCAGTTTTTCCATTCCTTTATCTAAGGCATCTATCTTAAGATCAGAGGATGAGGCTTCATCTTTCAAGGGTCCTCTCCTTTCATTTCTAACCCTAGCTCTTTTTGCTAGAAAATTAGCTTCTACAATAACTGCTACACTCTGCATGTCTTCTAAAGTTGGAGGATTTCTCTCTCTAAGTTGGAAGGCCATATCAGTATCAAACCCATCAGGAAACTTTATCAGAGCCAAGCCAAGTGGGGGTTTGAGATTGACTGGTATTGCATTATATATGTTGTTGAATCTAGTATAGTAATCTTGGACTGTTTCATTTGGTCCTCTCTTGATGTTTTCATATTCTGAAAGGATCTGTAGAGGGTTCTTTTTCTTTTCCCATCTATTTAAAAATTGCTGGGAAAATACTTCTAAAGTGTCTATGCTATTAGCAGGCAAAGATCTAAACCATTTTCTTACATCACTAGCTAGAGTCTGAGTAAACAATCTCATTTGGACATCTCCAATATCAATTTCATGTAATTCAAAGAAATTTGTCGTTTTATTGGTGTGTTGTTGTGCTGTGTAAGTTCCTATGCCATCAAATTGGACAATTTTGTTCTCGTAATCTTGTGGCATGGCACCTTGTGGAGCAGGCAACACAAGAGGAGCATATATATTTGCCATGGCTCTAAGTTGGGCAAGACTGAGAAGTGGAGTTTGGGTACCAGGAGATGATACAGTGGGTGATGGAGAACTGGGAGTAATGGGTGATTGATGTGTAATGGTAGGTTGGTGAGGAATTGAAGGTATAAATGGAGGTGTGGAATGAACATCAGAGATGGAAGGGAATAATGGTGAACTAAAGGAAGTTGAAATTGTTTTAGAAAGCTCAAGGATCTTAACAGTAGTGAAGGATGACTAAGGGGAATTTAGAATATACTGATCAATTGACAAGTTTGCCCTTTGGACTTCAAGTTCTGTTATAAATTTTGGATCTAGAACTATGTCATCAAGCGCACTCTCAGACTTGGTTCTAAATAGGGAAAGGTCAAATGACTCATCAAAGGGGAGGTATTCTAAAAACAACCACTCATCTCGACAGGAATCTACTTTAATTGAAGGTGTAGGACTGGCTGAACTTTCTTGTCTTTTGGATATTCTTGAAATTAGATTAGGATTATCAAATAGTTGGGGAGGATTTTGATTTGGGTTGGACATAATATAGTGAGTTCTCCTTGAAGCCAGAGTTTCAAACATTTCTAGTTACTTTCTTTTTATGAAATTTTTATAAATAAATTCTAATAAACCCTTAAAGAGGCTTGAAATAAAGATTTGAAATTTCTCAAAGGTTTATTAAGACTGAGGATTTGAGTTCCCCAGTATGGTCGCCACTATGTTATCACTCAGAAGTTTTCCCTAGAAGTTATTAAAAGAAGGAATAATCTGAGGTAACCACAAACCAAATCTTTTAGACTTAGGTTCTAGCCAACCTAAGTCGAGAGAGGGCTCTCTCTTTATAATTTAACTTTGTTTTTATTATATTTTAGGCTAGTTCTTAGTGTTCATGAGGATTTTGATTTTGATTGAAAGTTGGGTGGTGGAATTCTTGGAACAGATGGATAGAGCTAGGTTTTTAAGCCATTGGGCTATGGAGTCAATCAAAGGATAGCTTAACTGGACCAGATCATTAAAGGGATTGTTTATAGGGCACGCTAGCAAAGAAAAAGGCATATCTTCAAAGGGTTGATGGGTGGAATGGTTCTAACTAGGGTAAAAGGGCAATGAAGAATCCTTAGACTGGGATTGAAATGAGGAACAGAGGGTGATCATCAAAAAAGAGCAATTAAGAATTCTTTGCTACATATACCACAAGGAAAAACTACGAAAGTAAGGGAGCATTTAAGAATTCCATAACTAAGATAGTTTAGCAGAAAACATTAAGAATGTAAACAATCAAGACAAAGTGCATTGAAGCAAGTTCTGAAATATCTTTTTTTTTTTATTACAAAGGAATCGGCAACTGGAGAAGCCTCGCAACTCACGTAACACGGGGTCGATTCTGACCTCTACCACTATAACCCCTAGGAACTGCGCCCGCCCCTCTCCACAACTCCAGGCTAGTCCGGGGGATTTGAACTCATGACCTTCAGTACAGAGCCCGACTTTCTAATGAACTTCACCGCATTGTGATTACCAACTCGCCTACCCCCATGGGGCTAGCAAGTTCTGAAATATCATTCCTTGTTTACCATTTAGATTTCATAGAAACACATATGATTATTAATAAACATAAGGAAAAACAATAATACACATGAGAGAATACTTATTTGATTTTTACTTAACACAAGAATCCTGTAACATGTCTGAACTTTATTCCATGATCAAGCAAGCCAATCTAGTCTTGATACAAGAACTTTGATTTTAGATACAAGTCTATAGAAATGTCTTTGAATCCACATTAAATACTTCGAAATGGGAAGTATTTATGTAGAAATTCCCACTGTAGATCAACAGATTATGCAATATACTAAAACACAATACAATATCTACTTCTACAACACTTTGCAGAAGCTTAATCAATTTGAGCATGATCAATGAGAACACATATAACTAAGAATGAGAAGCAATCACACATAACACATAAGAAATAACCTAGGGAAAGCCTTAGCCTAAAACCCCAACTCTGTATTATCATACAAGTGGAAATATAGTCTGGATTACAAAAAGAATCAACTCACAAGCTATCCTGCTCTCTCTGCAATCCCTCTGTTGCTCATAGATAGTCAAAGGCCTCTCTCAAACCTTCTCCTCTGCCCTCCAAGACTCCTATTTCTTTGCACAATTTTCCTTTGGGTCCAGTGCAGCCACTTGTGTGCATTGGCCTCTTCACACACTCACTAACCTCTGATCTAACTGCGCAATCCTGAAGGAGATAAATCCTTCTCCATGGATGAGTTTCCTTTATAGGAAAAATCCATCCAACTGATAGTACACTTTCCCTCCTCTGATCTCAACTGGGTCTCTGTCTGAACTGACATGCATCAGTTATTTATGAGAGAATATTCAGTTATTTGAAGAGAAGCAGTGATATGCAAGCATGCATTAACTAACTGAACTTAATTTAAACAAACTGTTTAAATCAATCTAACTAAACTTGACTTAGTTAACTGAGCCAACTAATTACAACTAAAATTAGAACTCATCCTTATCTCTTTAACTGATGGATAATTTCCTCAATTAATAGAGAAATTGTTGCATGTCCTCACATACACTTCATGTTTGATTCTTCACAACTAATTAACTCATGGTGAATTAATTAATTTATTTTAAAACATATGTTAAGTTCAAATTCGAATTTTACTTCCTATTTTAGTCTAGGGACTGACTAAAATTGGAATCCATCCTGAACTGCTAAAAATAGAAATTCTATTTTTAGCACTTCTATTTTTCATTCCCTGTTGCTCAATCCATCACTGGTACCCAAACTACTATTTATAGTAGTGTTATTTTTAGCACTTATATTTTTAGCATTTCTTGTTGCTATTTTCAACACTCCCTCTCAACAAGAAAGGCATTCAACTCAAACCTGATCTAGTACCCTTGGAATGTTTTGCATGCAAGACTTCTCCCAAGTGTGGTTGCTCCAGCAACTCTAGAAACAAAAAAAACTCCTAACTGACCTCTCTATTGGGCTAGAAACATACTCTGATGTTGAAGCTCTACCTGCTGCTAACAAGTGCTCCCTCTCTGACCTTTGAGCTACTACAACACTCCATGCATCTCGCACCATGGCACACCTCTTTGTGCCATCCTGCATTGGTGCAACACTCCTGTGCCTCTCGCATTGCTGCAGCCTGCTAGCTCTGCACAGTCTTGGGACTCCTGCACTGTAGCTCTCTCTACTGCTCCATCCACATCTGTCTCTACCCACTTAGCCAATCTTGCTACTCCTCATCGGGGCTCCCATAGCAAAGTCGAATCAAAGAGGTTGGGTACCTCAAGGATCCTGGCCCCATTCTAGCCTTCTTGGGATTGTCACTCCACATCACCCCACCTCCTACCTGGAGGTATGGATGCATGTGATCCCTCTACCCACCTGGCTCAAAATTTCCCCCTACTAGAGGTCTCTGTGTGAGTAGATGTCTCTACTCGATCTCCTCTTAGCTTCTCTAGTTATGGCTACTCCACAACCTCCTAAAGCTGCTTCACCAATCGTGGCTCCTCCACAATCGTCTGAGACTTCTTCTAGCACTGCATGTTGAGAGGTAAGTTACTCTCCCTCTCAACCACCAAGTATCTAACCTTTTCCTTGCTCCTCAAGGCTTTACATGCATCTTGTACCTCAAGTGCATATAGGTTCTTGGCTAGCACACCAATCTATTTCATCTTTCCCGGCGTCACAGAATTTTCTGGAAAAAGAGCTGATTTTAAATCATCGATATCTCCCTCATCTGAACTCCGGTTCAACTGATTTTTTTTTAATTTGGGTCTTTTTCCACAAGGAATCCAGATTTGCTATTTGTTTCTAAAAATTTTGCACAAAAATTTTCAGATCTGCTCTGAAAACTCGCAGCCCAAAACTCAAAACTTCGAAATCTCCTCTAGTATATTGTTCTCCGCTTTGATCACCTTTGCTCTGATACCATGTAGAACTTTTCTACAAAACCTCGCTCTGATACCATGTAGAAATTCCCACTGTATTATGCAATTTACTTAAACACAATACAAGATCTACTTCTACAACACTTTGTGAAGGCTTAATCAGTTTGAGCACGATCAATGAGAACACATATAACTGAGAATGAGAAGCAATCACACATAACACAAAAGAAATAACCCAAGGAAAGCCTCAGTCTAAAACCCCAACTCTGTATTATCATACAAGTGGAAATATAGTCTAGATTACAAAAAGAATCAGCTCACAAGCTATCTTGCTCTCTCTGCAATCCCTCTGCTACTCATACACAGTCAAAGGCCTCTCTCAAACCTTCTCCTCTACCCTCGAAGCCTCCTATTTCTTTGCCCAATTTCCCTTGGGGTCCAGTGTAGTCACTTGTGTTAATTGGCCTCTTCACACACTCACTAACCTCTGTTCTAACTACGCAATCCTGAAGGAGATAAATCCTTCTCCATGGATGAGTTTCCTTTATAGGAAAAATCCATCCAACTGATAGTACACTGCCCCTCCTCTGATCTCAACTAGGTCTCTATCTGAACTGACATGCATGAGTTATTTATGAGAGAATATGCAGTTATCTGAAGAAAAACAGTTATATGCAAGCATGCATTAACTAACTGAACTTACTTAATTTAAACAAACTGTTTAAATCAATCTAACTAGACTTGACTCAGTTAACTGAGCCAACTAATTACAACTCAAATTAGAACTTATCCTTATCTTTTTAACTGATGGATAAATTCCTCAATTAATAGAGAAACTGTTGCATGTCCTCACATAGACTTCATTTTTTATTTTTCACAACTAATGAACTCATGGTGAATTAATTTATTTATTTTCAAACAACTATTAAGTTCAAATTCGAATTTTACTTCCTATTTTAGTCTTGGGACTGACTAAAATTGGAATCCATCCTGAAATTCTAAACATAGCAATTCTATTTTTAGCACTTCCATTTTTCATTCCCTGTTTCTCAATCCGGCACTGGTACCCAAACTGCTATTTAGAGCAGTGCTATTTTTAGCATTTCTTATTGCTATTTTCAACAATTTATAAAAAAAAAAATTACAAAATATCTCATAACAGTTTGAGATTTAATTAAGGAAATTAAAATATCTTCAAGCATGAAGATAGAGATAGATGGAAAACTGCATCATGTTGTCCCTCTTATTGTGGTAGTGCTGGCTGTTGCAATTGAACTTGAGCCTCTTTAGGCCGGTTGATATGTGTATGTTGGAATCATCTTTGTCTATGGTCTTTAACTTATACTCTTTAACCTATTACTCTTTGACCCTATTTACTTGTTTCATTTGGCTGCCATTTAGATTTACTGTGGTAACTTATAGTAAATTTGTCATCTTTTCCCACCATTCATCTTCAGGTAATTTTACTTTGAGCATCCTTCTATATATCTCGTTTGCCTCAGTGTATTTGGAAAATTTGGCTTGGTGACAAATAGGCTTTTCACCTCATGATATAGGAAAATTAGATTTTCTAAAGTATCATATAATACTTTCCCCGTTGGCAATGCTTTGATTCCTGAAAAGCTTTCCTATTCCTTGGATAATTTCTTTAATCTATCCACATAGTCCAATTGGGTCATAAGCTTGTCATTGATGACCATGGGACTTGGAAGGCCTTTATCTCTCAAAATTTGAAACTTTTCCATGAATCTATCAATGCCAACCTACATGTTATGGCATTTTTCCTCTAGGTTAAGCATAAGGTTTCTTTTAGAAAGAACCTTTTTGACTTCATTAATGGTTTCAGTTCTGTCTTCCACACCAAGCTCATTTAGTTCATGCCTATTCTTGCTATTCAAGAAATGGATGAGTTTATTAGCATCCTCATGCTAGTCTCCTAAGTCTTCCTTTACCTTTTGTATTGCTTCGGTGGCCACTTTCACCAATTCTGTTTGCTCAAATATTACTTGAATTGATGGCCAAATATCATTGACAAAGTCAATGATATTGCCCCAGAGCATCTCCTTAGTTTGTCTTAGTGGCTTTTGTAGAGTTAGATCCTTCTATAGGACCTTAATCTTCTCACCCATCCTTAGGGCTTTCTGTGTTTCTTCTCTCTGTTGTATTTGGGCAAGCTTGTAGTCAGTTTCTAGGCTTGCCACTTTCTCCTTGAGCCTCTTAAGCTCTGTTGTCTGGATGGACATTTCCTCCATGGCTTTCACTAATTCTACTATCTTTTTTGTTGAAGTACTTGCTGTTGTAGACTCAGTTGTGACTGGCAGTGCTGTGGCAGGTGGAACTGTTGGTGCCAAGGATACTGCTAGTGTTGAGGGAACTGCAATTGTTACTGTGGGAATGGAAGCTGTGGAAGTGGTGGCCAGTTCACTTTGTTTGGACTAAATCAATGTGTCCAATTCTTTCTTTGTTTATTTTACCTGGTCATTTAGCTTTAGGACCAAGTCCATAAGCTCCTCTTGTCCCTTTTGGGTATCCAGGACCTCTGCTCTCTGTGGGTGATGTGGTGGAGGAATCTTGAGTTGCTTCTTCAAAGCAGCTATGTCATCATTTTTCTTTTTGATCAATCTTTCAGTGGCCTTCACATCTTTGGGATCATGTCCCAACTCAATGATTAAGTCCTCCAAGGACTTGATTCCGGTGTCCTTTGCCTGTGAAGAGGCCTTTTCTAATTGAAATTGAGTTGATATGTTATTTAGGGAATTCTGCAGTTGGTGAGCTGCGATGGCTTTCCCTGTTAAGGTGGAGTAAATCATCTCCCCTATCTATTTTTGTAGCTCAATTTGGTCAATAAGATGTATGTACTTTTCCAGCACTTCAAAATCTATTTTCTGGAAATCTGCTACAGTCCTTGGTTGTTGACTAGTGGGCTTCATAATTGTCATCTACATTTTGCCCTCTTTCACATCATAGACTGACATTAGCCTTGTCTGGTTTGTAGGTGCCATCTTGAGGTATTGTGCATAAGTGTGGGCTTTTAGCCTCTCATTCCTGGCCTTTATATCGTTGTACCTCTCTCTAATGTCTTGATCCCTATTAGCTGGCATCCTAAAGGAGGACACTTCAACACTCTGTTGCCTTTACAACATCTGAGTGTTTGATGTGGAAGGTTCTAGTGTGCCCCAAGAAGGAGTGGCAGGCCTACTTCTTTCTTTCTCTATGCTGGTGGCCCCAACAATTTCTTCTGTGAATTCCTGTTCTGACACAGGATTTAATCTCTGCCTTTTGACTAGGCTGGTTTTTGCATATGTTTGTATAGTTGCTCTGCCTAATGTAGTGGCCTCCTCCCTATTCCTTTTGAGGCTTTTCTCCTCATTTAGAGGAGTTTGCAAGTTAGGGGGAGTACTCATAGTGGGTTGCTGTATACCTGTTTGACCTAATTCCTCTGATAGGTCTGGCTGCTCTGACTCTTCTGGCACCTGGGACTCTTCTTCTATATGAGATTCACTTTGTAGCTGTGACTCTCCCTAGGCTTGTGATTCAGTTTGTGCTTGTGATTCTATTTGGACTTGAGATTCTCCTAGCACCTGCAGGAAAGAACCTTCATCAAGCCTTTTCTCTAAATCAATTAGAGCATTTTCAACTGCTACATCAGTGTTGTCCCTATCTACTAAATTATTCTCCACCCATTCCAATTGATTTGCATATTTCTCTATCTCAGGGATTCGGTGGTGAATGTAGGGAGCCATCTTGTTTTTCTATCTTCTATTGCAGATGAAGTCACAGGGGTCATATCTCCACATGAAGCTTTGTTTTAGTTTGAGTCTTTGAAGGATTTCTTCTGATTCTCTTCCAGCTTCTCTGCTATTACATACAAAGGGGCTTAATTGATCCTTGATTCTAAGATGGGCCTTCTTTTTGGCCTTAACAAAATGTACCTCATCAAAATTGATTATTTTCCTATAGTACTCCAGAGAAAATAACCTCATTGGGAGGTATCTGGGCAGTTTGTATGGAGCCAACTCACAACCATAGATCCTAATTTTTGTGTGATTTTGGTACAAGTACCAATCTCCCACTTTGTGTTGTTTTGACAGCTGCAGGATCCTCCTGATATCTGAACTGATTCTTGGAGGAGGACTTCCTAGCAGCATGGTCACTACTGGATGTACAAAGAAATCAATGAAATCTATGTATGGATATGGGGAATCATACTTATGTACCAAAGGAATCCAAAAAATTACTGACCTAGGATGACCTTTAGTGTCAAGCTTTTGGAGAGTGAAGGGGAACTTGTCAGCTTGGTAGTACAAGAAAAGGTGGTACAAAACTGAAGAATACTTAAACACTCTTTCATTACTCATTCTCAAAAATTGTTCATGCATCCTATCAGCTATGTACTTAGCATAATCATACATGACAGCACGGGGTTGTCCTTGAGTAAAAATGGACATGAAGGCTAAGATGATTTCATCTATGTATTCGCTGGTTGTATAGCCTAAGATACTAGATATCATTGACACAATGTCTTGGCCAAACTGAGAAAATATGGTATACATATATGGGGGAGGTTCTTGTAGGGTATGCTTTTCCTCTACAATAAAAGTTTGGAACATATGAGCAAGCTTAGCAGTGGTAAACTTGGGAAATTTGTCTAGTAGGTCTCCAATTGCAATAGGGGTTAAGTTCTACCCTGGTTGTAGTTGCGGAATTTCATTGATTGACTTGGCAGTGATGGTGAAAAGTATGGTGTGGTCAGGGGACATCACTACTCTTTGATTGGGAATGTAGTTTTCATGTCAATAATGGACAATCTCTGGAAATATGTGCACCTCAAGGAATTTGTATTTGAGCAAATTAGATTCCCACAGACCTATTTTATTAGATTGGTTGATTTATTGGTCTCTGTATCGACAATACAGTTTTAAAGGGGATTCATGGACAGAGGTCTCCTTGATTTGCAAGTCTTTATCAGCAAGAGGAAGGTGGTATAAGTCTAGGTGAGGAGTAGTAATTGGCCTGACATCCATGGCAATTGGGGCAACCATTCTTAGTTCTTATGGATTTAAGAATGGGGAAACGTAAATTTTCAATCCTTAAGGTAAATGGAGGTTCAATTCCAAGTGGGTTTTGTGTTATTAAAGTTCCCTTTAATTTCAATTAAGAAAGATTTAGAGACTGGTTCGAATATTAACAGGCTTTCAGTGGATTTTGGCTTAAATACCTGGAATTGATGAAAACGAGGTGTGAACAAGGTAACTGACAATTTTGAATGGTTGAAAAGGCTTCAATCAGGCTGGAAGGCAATCTGGGAGCTTTTGGTGTCTTTAGAGTGTAGGTGTACATGGGTTGATTGCTTTTCAACGTTCACAGGTGCGTGCATGGAAAATCACAGTTAAAACCATAAAAACAATGATTAGGGGCTTTTTTGGATTTATGTGCAAAAATTCAATTTGGTGGGTACAGGTGAACAATGACTGTTTGTCGCGTAGCGGGATGAATAGTGACAGTTTTGGCGGGTAGCGGGCTGGTGGTAAGAGGTTTACTTCACATAGCCTTTGGGTGCTTGGCGGTATTGGGAGGAGGCCACTCGACTCCACTCATTGAGCGCCACGTCGCCTCCGTGGCCCGGCGGAAAACATCCCATTTCGGGCCCTTCTAAAATCAACGTGGGTCGTTGGATGGGGAGGGGGGAGATTGTGCATTCATTGGGTATGGGAGTTGCACGGAGGGTAATGGAGGGGCCCGGCTGGCATTTAATCCTGATGGTTTTAGTTTAATGAGGGGTTAAGGTGGGGGGTTAAAATATCAGACGAGATTTGATTGGTTAACGAGTTGACTTTAATTAATCGCGGATCGATTAATTACATCGTTTGTCAGGGTTGGGCAATATAAAGTTTATATTTCAAACTTAGGGGTAGGGATATTAATATTAAAGGGTTTTAATAAAATATACGGGAAAAGGGATTTTTTTTGGGAATTAACATATAAATAATGTTAAAAGGTTAATATGAAAATTACGGGGGATAAACGAAGTGCGCTAAGCATAATGTGTTTTTGTAATTTTTTTTGCTTTTTACATAGAACATTATAACTTAGGCTAAGTGCATTTTTGTGGGTTTTTCATAAAAGGGGGTATCCATGGGGGTGATTGCTTTTCCTTAGGAAAATGGTGTTTTAACCTTAGGAAAAGGGATTTATTAGGGGAAAATGAATGAATTGTAGCGAGTGAATGTTTATGAGAGGATTTTAGTACTTAAGATCTATAAGTCATTAGGTCAAGGGTCCAGTCCCTCCAGAAGTTAGAGAAATGCTCTGAGCTCCTTTGACTTAAGATTTTGGGTACTTCAAAATTATTGTGGGAAATTAGTTAAGTAAAGGGTGAAATGAGTGAGGGGAAATTAGTTAATTTGACTTTGTGGGTTTATGCCAGTCCAATTTCTCATTCATACTTAGAAATTTCATGATGAGGGTGATCAATATGCTTTTATCTAACAATTATCACAATTTTGCAACCTTTCTTCTACTTACCCATCTACTCATCCTACCATTTTTACTTCTCTTTATTAGGGTGCATTTAAGCTAGCAAACCCTTATCAAACATTTTCTTTTTCTTTGCAACAGTAATCTAGCTAAATCTAACCTTATTACATCCAAGGGCTTAGATTAAACAGTTGAACTCCTTTTTATTTACTCTACCTAATCTACTTATCTGCCAAGATTACACTGTTTGGTCAGATTTTTATTCTCTATATATAAACATGAAATTGAAACATGAAATAGCCAAGTTTAAACATTTTGACTATCATGGATTGTGGCATGAGTTACAAACTGCACACAATCATTTATTCCGCATAAAAAATAAATAGCAGTGGCATTTTGACTAGCACACTTTCATGGTTTTTACCTTTCTTGGGGTTCATATTTTCATCTTTTTTGACCTTTTTATTCTTTTTTTCCTTTGATTTTTCTTTTAGGACATACCCTCTTTACATTTTTTATTTTTATTTTTTATTTTTAATTTTTTGAATATGGAAAAAATTTGCAAAAAGCAAAGTTATGTACATATTACAGGTTTAATCTCAGCCATTCAAAAATTATGACTCCTATTGGTAGAGGAACCTAACACAGAGAACTGGAGTTCTATTAGTGTGTCGCCAAGTGTTGTAGCGGCTATAACCACCCTCCAAAATTTTGTCTATCTTCATTTTGGAGCCTCCATACCAACCTTTCACAACAGCATGTCTTGCTTCGTCAAGTACGCAAACTTCAGTTATTTTCTTACAGAATGACAACCTGTACATGAGAGCTTGTTGCATCCACCTCATAGGATATTTCTTCGAACTTGGTCCAACTGCAGGTTGTGCAGCTCCCTCAAAAAATTGCACAATTTTGGAGGGGAACCAACCTTCCCTCCAGAAAATTGCGCAATTCTGTCTGGCAGCTTGCTGGGCTCCAGAATTGAGCAATCTGCCAGTCAAGCCTCACTAAGAAAATTGCACAATTCCTCCTAGTAGAGCTGCTCAACCTAGGAATTGCGCAATCCTGGGCAACAATCAGCTGCTTTGCCCAAAAATTGTACAAATCTTCTGGGTAACCAGCCAATCTCCCTCCCAGAAATGATCATTTTTTCCTCCCAGCTGAGCATACTGTTGCATGCGCAGTTGAGTTGACCGGTTCCACCAGGGACCAAGAGAACTTGAATTGCATGCATGGGCTTCTTTTTCCAGGAATAGAAAATGCAACATGCAAAAAAGCATCCCTAAATTTTAGGGAGCTATTTTTAGCAGTTGGAGGTTACATGCAAAGATCGTTTTAGAATCTTTCCTCCAAGTGTCACCTTTTCATAGATTTGTGGCATGTGTATCATGAGCTTCAAACTTATTTATTCGACGCATCAGAGCTCATTTCTTCACATCGACCTTGGAGCTATAACATCCCACAACACATCCAAGAGTCTTCGACACATCCAACTCAGCTATTCATGGGTAAGTCGACTTAACTTGTCTTTCGCCGCATTTATGTCACTTTTTGTGTTTTCGCTTGTGTGAGTGTTGTTTGCTTGATTTCTATGAATGCTTGCTATCATTTACATGCATACTATCTTGTACTACCACTGTTTCAATTTTTGTTAGCATCTCACAGTTGTCGCATGCATGAGACTATTTTACACGAACGGTCATTAATTCAGCAACTCACTTCACCCACATGCATGTTGTTCCATTTTCTGAATCTTTCATTCACTGTTTGCATGCACGATCATTCACTTCTGCTTACACTTAGTATCGCCATGCATTCACAATCACATTTTCTTTCAGTTGTTCGTCGGTGTGTCTGGGTAGCCTTGGCCTGGACTCTGCCTCACCAAGACAACATTGCGCAATCCTAAGAAGGAAGGATCTATATTCCCCTCAGGAAATGTGTATTTCTTCCTAGTAACTATCCTCCAGTCTTGCATTGTGAAATCATAAGGGACAATGACTATTGGCCCAGAAAATTGCGCAATGCAGTCACTGGTCCTACAACCACTGCTAGTTGAAATTGCGCATTGTGCAATTCTAGCAGCCACCAGGCCAGCCTCAATTGCACATTGCACAAATCCAACAACCAACAGCCTCCCCAGATAAGCCACACTACCTTTTGTGCATTTCTAGCATCTAGTCAGCAAGCCTCCTTGAAGAAATTGCACAATCTTTGCAAGTTAATTCCTAGATATGTTGCATGTCATTCCTCAAATTTTCTTTGGTTTTCATTGATAGATTTATTTCCATGCATGTCACTTTGTCTCCAGATCTACCAAGTTTTGTTCTGCCTCTTAGTAGTTCAGGATGAATGGCCTCCAAGAGAGTGGGATCAAAGGACACTGATGGAAGTGCAACTGGAGCAACAGTTGAGCTAGTGTCTGCAAGTCTAATGATATATGAAAATACAAAACTAATTGTAGACAAGGACATCAAGCTGAAATATCAAGAGATCAATGTTGCATTTGCAGGCACATTTGGGGAAGACCTCGAAGACTTCCAAGTCTATGTGAACATCCACAAGTCTAGTTTGTACTGGATTTCATGCACGTATCCTGTGCTCCCATGAACGAAAATGATACATTGGATCGTCTCGCACACCGATCCTGAGATGATGACATTTAGTAGTGTCAGTGGGACAAAGATTACTACCTTCAGGGCACAGGATTATGATGAGATGTATTAGATTTTGGAGCTCGTGATCATCATGGAGACTCCCTTTAGTATACCCAACAATAATGCCAACTCCAGAGACATTTTGAAGAACTGGGTGAAGGAGCCAGCTAGATTCAAGATGACACCCAACCAGGTATACAAGACAAAGATATTGTCGAAGGCGTATCAATACTTGGTTATATTTTCATGTTGACTGTGTGGCCAAGAAAGCACGAAAACCTTCCCACATAGTTGGGTGATCACATTGGACAAATTAACCAGAGAAGGCAAAGTGTGCAACTGGTCCGACATGCTGGCTCATCAACTGAAGGAATAGGTAGCAAGGGCTCGATAGCCACCCAAAGGTATGCAAGAAAAAATATACATGTCCGCATATATCTTGGATGCAATCTATGCCTGACAAGAGTTCCCGAGCTTGAAGTGGGCATGGACACCAACGAAGACTGTTGTGAACACTTATTGTAAGATGTTTTCTGAATGAAGCTTAAAAGGAGTTATCACGCAGTTGTCCGATCATTTTTTCACCCCGGTTTACAAGATGGTATTCGAACATGATCCACCCTACATGTCAAAGGCAGCAATGGAGGTACTGATTGACATAGCCAATTGGTATGCCTCACTGCCTGAAACCTTCATATGGATGTACAATGCAGAGAAACCTCCGCATGTTCTACCGAAGTTTGCCTTGGACAAACTCGTCATGTAGGAAGCATCATATCACATCTCGGGAGGATTGAAAACTAGGCTACATCGAAAGAATAAGGCACCTTGGCTCACTCTTCTATTGCAGATCAAGTTATATGAAATACGAAGTTTCAAGCATGCGGATGTCAAAGCAGAATAGATGAAGAGATATCCATTCGAACTCTGAAGTTACAATCCATATGACCCACATTGTCTTGTGAAAGATCACTACACAAGAGTACAATTCAACTGGATCCACGGGGCATGTTGTAGAATTTTTCTACAAATCAGTCAGCTTTGATACCATGTAGAATTTTGTAGAATTTTTCCTACAAATCAGCTAGCTTTGATACCATGTAGAACTTTTTCTACAAATCAGCTAGCTCTAATACCATGTAGAAATTTCCCACCTGTAGATCAACCTGGTAATGCAATGTACTAAAGCAAAACACTTGCTCTACTTCTACAAACAATTTGGTAGAAGCTTAATCAACCATGAGAAACATTAATAAGAACACATATAACTGATAAGAAGGAATTAATCACACATAACACAGAAGAATTTACCCGGGGAAAGCACCTGCCTAAAGCCCCATCTCTGTATTATCATACAAGTGAAAATATAGTCTGGATGACACAAAGACTTAGCTCAGAAGCTATCCAGCTCTCAGTACAATCCCTTTGCTGCTCATAGACAGTCAAAGGCTTCCCACAAACCTTCTCCTCTACCCTCCAAGCCTCCTATTTCCTTGTGTAGTTTCCTTGAGGTGTTGTGTGAATTGGCCTCTTCACACACTCACTAACCTCTGATCTAACTGCACAAACTTGAAGGAGATAAATCCTCATCATGGATGAGCTTCCTTTATAGGAAAAATATTCATCCAACTGATAGTACATTGTCCCTTCTCTGATCTCAACTGGGTCTCTGTCTGAACTGCCATGCATCATTTATCCATGAGAGAATACTCAGTTATCTAAAAATAAAAGTTGTCACATTAATGCAAGCATTAACAAGTTGTATCTCATTAATTTAACAACTTGTTAAATTAATTTAATTGAACTTGACTAAGTTAAACTAAGTCAACTGATCCTCTCAATATAGAACTCATCCTTAATTCCTTAATCAATGGAGCAAATCAAGGACACATTCCCTAATTAGTGGAGAAATTATTGCATGTTCTCACAAAGACTTCAAGTTTGATTTTCCTTAACTAATTAACTCATGGAGAATTAATTAATTAATATTCAAACTGCTGGTAAGACCAAATTCAAATTTTACTTCCTATTTTAGACCAGGGACTGTTTAAAATTAGGAATCCAACTTGAATTGCTAAAAATATAACTTCTATTTTTAGCACTTCCATTTTTCATTCCCTGTTGCCCAATCCAGCACTGATGCCCAAACTGCTATTTTTAGCACTTCTATTTTTAGCAATTTCTTGTTGCCAATTTTCAACACATGTCATTGGGCAGAGGAGGACCCATTGAGATATTGTTACAACTCCTTTAGACTCAATGAACTGGTTGGCCTCATTGTGGAATGGATAGAGAAGAAGCATGAAGTAGCGTCCCAAAGAGCACCAAAAGTAGCAACAGCAGCAAAGGTGAACATACTAGTATGTGACAAGGGCAAGACGAAGATTGTTCATGACATGGAGGAAGAGAAAATTTGCAAGTTCTGAGCAAACCCACTTGTGTAGAAAGAATCTTTGGCAATAGAGGTGAAGAGGCAACACTGCGACAAGAGAAATGTGCAAAGGCAGAGAGAGAAGTGGAGAATGGAGAAAACAGAGAAGGAGTTGCATGAGTTGAAGGAGAAACTCCGAAAGGAATAGGAACTATGCAGAAAAGAGAAGGAAGCACAACAATAATAGGTACAATGGGGGGCACAACTTTTATAGACAGATGAAACTGCACTCGTATAGGTAGTGGACTCATCAAAATAGCTAGCATCAGGCAGACAGGGTGAACCATTGTAGGAGCAAGACTTCACTCGGGAGATAGAGAAAGCACTTGAATAGATGGATACAGATATGGATCAACAAGAGTTAGAGCAAGACATTGACCTCATGCCTCATCAAGAAGAGATTGATCCACCAACTTCACCGTGTCCAGAAGAGGAGCAAGTCCCAAGCGACCAAGGAGACACAGAAATCCTTGGAGACAATCTGGAAGGGGAGATGCACAAAATATCATTCGACGAGTCTCAACATAGAGTTGCGCAATCTCGCAGAGTGTCAACTCTGAATGATCATACATCTCCTGTGAAGTTCGAGGAATGAGTGATCATGTTTGACATGCACAAACATCCAACAACATTGGCTGATGCTACCAGAGCATATACCGAAGCTACTAGCTCAAATGTTTGCTTCTTGATAGCTAAGAACGAGTGAATGGCTAAGGAGCTTCAGACTGCCAAGCAAGGAGGATAATTGGTTACAAAATCCATCCGAGTAGAATTGAAGAAGGCAATACTAGATGAAGTATTGTCCCTTGACACAGTGACGCGGGTGTTGTATTCCAAGTTTGGTACCGTGCATAAGGCAGTCGTCCATCTCAATGGATGGCAACAGTGATGTGCTAGAACAACACGTTTCTTTTCGAACGTGTATGCTTTTATTGATTACATGAAAACATGGATGGTGAGATACAAGGGAGACCCGCTTCACTTTCCTAAGATGATGAAGCCCAGAGTGGTCGACCTGAAGGCATGCATTTGGAGTTAGATCCGGAACTATGAAGAGCTCCCTTAGCTCATCACTAGTCTACAGGCTTCCCATGCAAGTGTATTCAAGAGTATGGATGTTGTTGTGCATGCACATGTGATCCAATCTATTGGGACTATCACACAGGCGAAGACAAAGGCACAAGTCTGACTAGAGATTGACTCGTACTTTGACAAGTTGATGTGCATAGCCAGCAGCCCAGACTTGTCAATTAGTACAGACACCATTCACAAGTATGTTACTGGTCTGTCCGCGCTGAAGACAATGATGCACATGCTATCAGACAAGTTGGACAGAGGAGCCCGAGCAGTGTACCCGGATGCTATGGTGGCAAGAGTCAGGTTCCAGAAATATGTCACCTTGGAGTACACAGACACCATCACAAACTACCAAGCTTGGCATTGGTTCACTACTATTGATCACCATGAGGATGTCAAAGAGCTTGTGTTTCAATAGTTTTCCAAGTCATAGTGATGTATTGCATGGCTTGCTCAAGCCATTTTGTCTCACATGGGTACATGTACATTATAATGTAACGTCTTGTCAAGTGCAAGTTCAAGTGGTGATAGTTGGATGTAACATTCATAGAGTAGATGAAGAGTCATGAGGGTAGATGAACTGTCACAAAGGGGAATGTCAAGGGCCACCCTACCCTTTGCTATAAATAGTCCCTCATAACTCATTGTATAGGCTTTTGGTTAGCCAATCTTTCGATAAGACTATCTTAGAGAGAGCTTGGACAATATTGTAACATGCCTTGGCTTATCCACTGCGCAGAGCTAGTATATCTCTATGGAGGAGTAGATGGTTGTGGCTATAACATTCCACTATCAGAACTAGTGGTTGGACATGGATGTATTGTATGACTAGAACTTACAATTATTAATATAACAGAGCCAGCACATTTCATGCAT
The DNA here is from genome assembly GCA_031772625.1 of Pinus tabuliformis. Taxonomy (NCBI): domain Eukaryota; kingdom Viridiplantae; phylum Streptophyta; class Pinopsida; order Pinales; family Pinaceae; genus Pinus; species Pinus tabuliformis. Next base: position 546,783,484 of record CM062818.1, read on the forward strand.
ATGTCATATAGTATTCCAGCTATCTTGTTTACTCTAAATGGTATATGTATCTGTTTGCTTATGCATGCATGTATGGACTATTCTATTTAAGTAGGTATGAATCTTATTGAAATGTGTTGATTGGTTGAACCATCACTTTGGATTGTTAGCTAACTTTCTTTCTAGTCTGAGATGCATCTTTGCTCATGTGTTCCCTTCCAAGCCATGAGTTATCATAGGTTTCCAAGGGGCGCACCCACCCCACTCTCCATGTTTTAGAACCATTCACACACCTTCCTTGTCTCACCGCCGTTGTCACACCCTTGCTACCAAAACGGACATCTTACTTGCCTTTGTGTGAAATCACGGTCAAGGCATTACCGTATGACCCACTGCTGGAACTCCTACACCAAACGGTCTGAGGTCTAATTGGGACTGCTTACTGGGGAGATCCCTTGACATGTTGGCGTGTCCAACACCATCAAAAAAATGATAATTTTAATGAGTTTATGATGTGAACATGTTAGCTAGTGACTATTATGTATATCATGACCTTATTTATGTTTGATTTGATACGTTATGAATTGCTAATCTAGCTTGATTGTGTAGATAATATAGGCTCCCCTAAGATATATTAAGGTGTGATTTTTCTTATGATGTCTATTTGGTGTTTGAATGTTTGACTATGTCGTTTAATTGATGTTTGAGTTTTTGGTTTCTATTATGTCATCTATCTATTGTCTAAATGTTTGATTACTTGAATGATATGAGTATGTGTCTATAATATTTCTTACTAAAATGAACTTGTTTTGAGATAGATGTACTAATACGTATGTGTTGAGACAACTGGTATGCACTTGAGTGTAATTAGGTGATATTTGTAGCATTATGTATTATGACTAATGAATGTGAGTTTATTGTTGAGTATGGCATGGTTGGTAGACTTGGTAAAGGTTGATTTCAAATTAATAGACATGATGTCTTAATCTTTGGAACGTGAGACTGATATGCGTGAGCAGTTGCAGGGAAACATGCTTGGTATTAACTTAACAAGGTAATAGTTGATGTGTTTATATAACTAACAGTTGGGTGATGTGACAGTACATAGTAAGCCTTGATTGCAACAAGGTAAAAAGGAAAAAGAAAGGAATTGGGTGAAAATTCCTTTAGCTATGTTTGGAAACCACAATTCCATACAAATGAGTGCTTTGCATACAGGAAGTCTTCTTAAGCTCGAATTTGTCTGACATTATGAGGACAAGTATTATATTCATAAATATGTATTTGACAGGTACCACAACTAGTTCTAGTTATGGCTAGGTTCGTCAAATGATTGGAGTACCTTGAGAGATGGTGTGGATGTGTTTAGTTGCAAGCAACGTGCTTGGCATAAAAGGATAAGGTAAATAGTGTATTGTTATGTTTATTTACACACTGATAGTTATGTGTTTATGAAAATATGATGCATGTGATTGCATGGAAAAGAGACTTCCATGAAATCTTGAAGAAGCCTTGGGTTGAGCTTTCCCTTGGAAGCATTGGGAACCATGGGGATTGAGTCATGGTGTTCGTTGCTAGTCTTGTGTTTTTGGCCTTTTGTGATTTGTTTATGCTTGATTTTCGGTCTTGATTACGTCTAGTGTTTGATCATACCACTTTGGTTGTGGTGTCATATTGTTATTGGTTTTCATGTTTGTATTCTTCTTTGGTTCTTGTTCTTTCCTTCTATGTTTTTGAGGGTCTTCGAAATTGGTTGGGAAATAGGAAAGTTAATCGAGTTTGGCGAGAGCTGTGGGGTATGTGATGTAAGGCTTGAATGAAGCTTGGTGTATGTATAAGGGTAGTTGCAGGTGAGAATATGACAATCTGTTGGATTGGTTTGGTTCATTGGTGTAAATCTATAGTGGAAATACAGTCACGAGAAAGGTAACACGAAAGGTGAAGTAAATGGATCTAAGGTGTCAGATGCCTTGGCTATGTTGGGAATGCTTGTTCTCAATGTTGTGCATGGTGCACATAGATAAAGGGAGTTCTCTTAACCTTGACCTTATGATATCTAGTAATTATTTTGTGGTCATGATTATGTTGATGTTTATATGTGTATACATGTATGTATGTATGTATGTCATGTATGACATAGTTGATGAGGCTCATCAATAGGTAAACTATATGGGTCATAATGCCACTCTCCGAATTACTAAAATTGACTTTCCAAACATTTATTTACATATTTTGTTATATTTTTCTTAGTGAAAAGGGTGAAGGTGAGTTACGATATCATGTGGCCTAATATGTATTAAATTTAGGAATTGGAGCAGCTTTGGGTTGACTTAAGTGCAGGAACTTGAAGTGGGAAAGAAAGAGATATTTTAGGAGATTGGCCTCCCTCCTTAACTCCTCAAATCATTCAAAGATTCCACCACCATATCTCATCAACTCGAACTTACTAGTAGCCAAGCAAGCCAAGCCCATTGGCAGCCAAGCCAGTGATAGTTAAGAAAGAGTCATTCTCAAGTTAGGGAGACAAGTCTCCCTATTTTCTAGGGAGTTGTTGGCAGCTCCAGTTTTGTATAAATAAGAGAGTCAAGGGACTCATTAGGATTCAATTTTTTGATTTAGGCAAGAGGTAATTTTAACTAAAAAATTGTGACTATTATTGTATTGTTGTATTTGGCGTTTTGATGATAATGAGAAACTTTACCTTGATCTAGCACTAAGTTGACCCATAGGGTTGAAGCTCTTGGCTTAGGGCCCAACTCTAGTAGCATAAGTTCCTATTTTTGTATCTGTATTCTTAGATTAAAATGATAGTTAGCTATTGAAGTTATTTATGTTTTGTTTAGCTTAACAAGTATTTGAATGATTGCTTAATCTTGTTTCCATTAGTATGAAGAAGTAGATAAGAGGTGCAGTAGCGAAGGAAGGTATTCCAGAAAAGCTTGTGATAGTGGCCTCTTCCTCATCTCCCTCATAGGATCATCATTAGAGGGTCCTGTTATCACTCCTCTGGATCTCCAAGGCTGAGGAAGAGTCCAACTGAGGTAACCACAGACCAACCTTTTGACTTTGTAGCTAGCCTTACCAAGCCAGAGAGGGCTCTCCCCAAAGGATCACAGCTAAAAGGGCTGGATGGATTAGGGTTTTATGCTAGGTATGATGTGTAGAGGTTGTTTGATTTGATTTTGTGGGGTTGTTGGAAGAGGATTAGGTCAAAAAGACTAGGCCAGGGCAAATCAGGGTATGATTGCAGACATCTGATGGAGTAAGGTAGGTAGGAACTCAAACACTTTAAGGTTCTTAAGTGAGATGGATAAGACTGTTGGGTTGTGTTATATTCTTTCCACGACTAGCCCACATAGTTAACTGGGGGGTTAGAAGGGGGGTGGAGCCCCCCCTTCGTTGTGTCGATTGCATAGCAGGGGGAGTCACAGGGGGTTTGAGGGGTGTAAGTAACCCCACTCTATGGACTCCGGGGCAGTGCCGCGAAAAATTTTGGTTTTGGACCCTATATTAGGTTGGGCGGACCTACCTATGGTTTTGTGCATGATTTTTGCACATGGTTTTGGACGCGATGGTTTTCGATCCATGGTATTGGATTCTTCATCATGTAACATTGAAAGGAACATAATGAAAAATCAAACTGGTAGTCCTAGTTTTGCTATCCAGGGGAAAATCTCTATGTATATGTGTTTTATGTGTTATGATCTCACATTGCTTATTTTCTGTGTTTTAGAATTCGTATGCAGGTAATTTCTGTATGGGGTTAAAACCTACATTTGGTATCAGAGGTGTTTTGGCTTCAAGGGGATGCCTTTGTTGCTGAGGGGTTTTTCTTAGGCCTATGGTAGACCCCATTCAGTGGGAGATTTGCGGGATCGATTCTGGTGGTGAAAGAAGATGGTGAGCAGTGGAAAGATAGAGATCGATAAATTTAATGGTCAGAGTTTTGAGTTGTGGAAACTCAAGATGGAGGATCTGTTGGTGGATAAAGATTAGTAGATCATGGTAGATCCAGGTACTAAACGAACGGGAGTGTACGATGAAGAAGGGAAGAAGTTGGATCGGAAGGCAAAGAGCATAATACAGTTGTGTGTCTCAGATTTAGTATTGCTAAATGTATTAGGGGAAGCTACGACGAAGGCTTTGTCGGACAAGTTAGGGATTTGTACCAATCTAAGTCTCTGGTGAATAAACTGTTTCTATGGAAAAATCTGTATAACCTGAGGATGAAAGATGGAGACTTGGTGACAGAGCATCTGAATGTGCTTAATAATGTGGTAAGTCAGTTATCGTCTATTGATATTAAAATTTCAGATGAATATAAGTACATCAATTTGTTGTGTTCTCTACCAGATTCGTGGGATAGTCTGGTTATTACAATAGGTAGCAATACAACTGCCTTGCAGTTTGATGAAATAGTCTCATCCTTGTTGACGAAGGAGATGAGACGGAAAAATATGGAGAGTCAGAATGGTGATGCCTTGTTTGTACGAGGACGGTCCCAGAACAGAAACAAAAATAAATCATCGAGTGGGAGATCTAAATCTAGAGGGAGATCTAAATCTCCAAGAAAACCTGTAAAGGTGGTGTGCTGGAAATACGGAAAGGAAGGGCACTACAAAAGGGACTGTAAATCTAAAGCTCCTAATAAAGGAAAGGTACCTGATGATGCTCCTTTTGTAGAGACGAAAACCACCTCAAATGAAGGTGGGGATGTGTACTTGGCTTCTTCAAGTACACATGTAGATCATGAGACATGGTTGATTGACTTAGGTGCATCCTTTCACTTCACTCCCCATAGAGAGTGGTTCTGCGAGTATGAGAAATACGATGGTGGTTATGTCTTCTTAGGGGATGATAGGAAGGCTAGAATCGTTGGTCGCAGAAAAGTAAAGTTGAAGTTGCAAGGTGAAAGGGTTAGAACACTTCCAGGTGTTCTACATATCCCTGCATTAGCTAGAAATATGATTTCTGTAAGCAAGCTGGATGATGCAGGTGTACAAACAGTGTTTGACAAGGATACCTGCAAGATGGTTCAAGGAGCATTGGCATTGATGCGGGGAGTTCAGATTGGAACTCTGTACAAGCTGCAAGGTAGCATTGTTGTTGATGGGTGCAACAATTTTGTGGTTCCTGAAAGTGGAGCAAAAAATCTAGTGATCTTTGGAGAGAAGACCATGCTATGGCATCAAAGGCTTGGACATATTAGAGAGAAGGGCCTTCGAATACTTCATAGTAAAGGTATGGTAGAAGGTATGAGTAATAGCTCTCTAGATTTTGATTTTTATGAAAATTGTGTAAATGGGAAGCAAAATCAAGTGAGTTTCCCCTCTGGTGGTAAGAGGGCGAAACAGATATTAGAGCATGTGCACAGTGATGTGTTTGGACCTGTAAAGGTTCCATCACTAGGTAAGTTTGTGTACTATCTATCATTTATAGATGACTTCTCAAGGAATACATGGATATATTTCCTTAAGAAGAAATCTGAAGTCTTTGACAGGTTTAAAGAATTTAAGGCTCTGGTGGAAAACCAAACAAAGAAGAAGATAAAGGTGCTGAGGATAGATAATGGTGGAGAGTTTTACAATAAGGAACTTGAAGAATTCTATAAGAAGTGTGGTATAGCATGGCATAAGACTACTCCATATACACCTCATCAAAATGGAGTTTCAGAAAGAATGAATAAGACATTGATGGAAAGGGAAAGAAGCATGCTCAGTGGTGTCGGGTTAGGGCAGGAATTTTGGGTAGAGGCAGTGGAGATAGCATGCTACCTGGTCAATAGATCATCTTCATCAGCGTTAGAGGATAAGACTCCACAAGAGGTATGGACTGGTAGGAAACCCTCTCTTTCACATCTGAGGGTATTTGGATGTGATGCATATGTACATGTTCCAAAGGAGAAACGAACCAAGTTAGATAGTATATATGAAAAGTGCACCTTTATTGGGTATAAGGATGGTTTAAAGGGTTATAAGCTTTGGAACCCAGTAACAAGGAAGGTTGTGTATACCCAAGATGCGGTGTTTAGAGAGGTGAAAGATGTTATTAAACAAGAAGTCCAACCAAAGGAACCTGAGAAGATAGAGTTTGAACTAAAGGAGGAAGAATCAAACTCTATAGCAGAGGAGGAATCATAAGATGAAGAGCCACAAACTTCGGGTGTGAGAAGATCAGTTCGAGAAAGAAGGCAGCCAGAAAGGTATAGTCCATCTTCTTTCTGTTCAAATTTTGCTTTGTCTATTACTGATGATGATCCCAGAACTGTGAAGGAAGCAGTAGATTCAGAGGATGGAATACTCTGGAAAGAGGCCATGGTTGATGAAATGGAATCTTTGCACAAAAAATAGGCTTGGGATCTAGTGGAGTTTCCAGTTGGAAGGAAACCCATTGGCAGAAAATGGGTGTTCAAGAAGAATACAAATGCAGAAGGAAAGGTGAAGAAATACAAAGCTCAGTTGGTAGAAAAAGGTTATTCCCAGGTGCCAAGAATTGATTTTGGTGATATTTTTTCTCCTGTTGCCCAGGTAACTTCTATTGGATTACTTTTATCTGTTGCTGCTACTTTTGATTTTGAGGTAGAATAGATGGATATGAAGGCAACATTTCTTCATGGGGATCAAGAAGAGGAGATCTACATGAAGCAACCTGAAGGCTTTGCGGTGAAGGGTAAGAAAGAACTGGTATGCAAGTTAAAGAAGTCTCTATATGGGTTAAAATGGTCACTAAGGATGTGGTATCAGAAATTTTATACATTTATACGGGGACTTGGCTTCACTAGAAGCAAAGCAGATCACTATGTGTATTTTAAATTAATTGTTGATTGTGTTATTTATCTATTCTTGTATGTGGATGATATGTTGCTAGTTGGAAATGACAAAGAAATTATCCACGATTTGAAGACCCATTTGTCCTCCAAATTCGACATGAAAGATCTTGGTGCTGCAAACTATATTTTGGGCATGGAAATTAAAAGAGATCGGACAAGGAGGAAGCTCTGGTTAAACCAGAGGAAGTATGTCGAGACAATATTGCAGAGGTTTAATATGCAGGATAGTAAACTGGTGAAGTTTCCTATTCTTGTAGGTGTAAATTTAGCTGTTGAATAGTGTCCCAAGACACAAGAAGAGGAAGAGGACATGTCCTGTGTTCCATATGGAAGTGCAGTTGGTAGCCCGATGTATGCAATGGTTTGTACTAGACTAGACATTGCACATGTAGTGGGAGTATTGAGCAAGTTTATGTCAAAACCAGGGAAGGAGCACTGGACAAAAGTGAAGCGGGTTTCTAGGTATTTGCATGGCACTAGTGATTATGGTTTGTGCTACCTAGGAACACCAGGATTGGACAGAGTGTTGTATATTTTTGGCTTTGTTGACGCAAACTAGGCTGGAGATCTAGATCATAGAAGATCTATAAGTGGGTATGTGTTTAACCTATTTGGAGGTGCAGTCAGTTGGATGAGTAAGAAACAATCTGTAGTGGCACTATAAACTACAGAGGCAGAATACATGGTAGCCACTCATGTAAGCAAGGAAGCAGTTTGGTTGTAGAGATTGTGTTCAAGTATAGGGTTAGTACAGGGAGCTATAAGGATAGCCTGTGACAGCCAAAGTGAAATTTTCTTGGAAAAGAACACTGCATATCATTCAAATACAAAGAACATTGATGTTCAATATCACTTTGTGAGGGATATGATAGAAGAAAAAAAGGTGTTGCTGGTAAAGGTGGACACTTTGAAGAATACTGCAGATGCATTGAAAAAATTTGTGAGCTTTGAAAAGTTCTCTTGGTGTAGAGAAACAATGGGAATTGCAATGCTCGATAAATGACTGAGCTCTCTTGTGGCTCCCTGAGGAAATAAAACGACAAGTGGGAGAATGTTGGGTTGTGTTATATTCTTTCCATGATTAGCCCACGTAGTTAACCAGGGGGTTAGAAGGGGGGCAGAGCCCCCCGTTCGTTGCGCCGATTGTGTAGCGGGGGGAGTCATAGGGAGTTTGAGGGGTGCAGGTAACCCCATTCTATCGGGTACGGGGCAATGCCATAGAAAATTTTGGTTTTGGACCCTATATTAGGTTGGGCAAACCTACCTATGGTTTTGTGCATGATTTTCGCACATGGTTTTGGACGCGATGGTTTTCAGTCCATGGTATTGGATGCTTCGGCATGTATAAATATGTATTGTAACATTGAAAGGAACATAATGAAAAATCAAGCTGGTAGTCTCGATTTTGGGATCCAGGGGAAAATCTCTGTGTATATGTGTTATGCTCTCACATTGTTTATTTTCTGTGTTTTAGAATTTGTATGCAAGTAATTTCTATACGGGGTTAAAACCTACAAGGAAAAGCATGTATTCTTTCTAAACTGAAGAAACTGGACAAATTATGAAGATTTCCCCAAAACAGAGCATGTAAGATGTATTATGTTCATCAACTTGAAAGTCAACATATCATAGAAGTGAAATGAAACATGGGAGTACAAAACGTTCAAACATATGCAACATAAGAAGAAACTAAGTCAAAATTCCATACCATAGGTATTCCATCAAAATAGATGCAACTCATTCATTAAATTCTGCCAAATACTGATTACACTAGTGTCTCTGATCAATAGCCAAACATCTAACTGATTCCAACCATTGTTTATGGTGAAGAAAGGGAATAAATAGACATGAAAACCACTTCCCCTCATCCTCAGGGGTCGAATCCATGAGGTGAGGAAGATATTACATAAAAATATAAAATGATAGCTAACTTGTAGGATGGTCCAAGTGACTCATTCCTATCTTGAGTGAACCGATTCATTACACCTCATCTGCTTGATTTACCTAATGCATTCACCTTAGGTAATAGTAAAAACATGATAATTACATCCAATTTAATCATTTACATAGGTAAAATCATCATTTTCCAAGGTGAAAATCAAAACAGGAGAGAAACTCGGAAAATTGGAGAAGACTATCAAACGCACCCTCTCTTTGCCAAATGCACCCTTTATTTGTCAAGCATGCCCTCCAAGTTCAAGACTGCTTTTGGGTTCCTTCCAGATATCCAAATTTGCTCCAAGATGGCTTGTTTGAAAGCCCTGCAAGTCTAGTTTCTATACATATCTTTAGTTTTCAATTTGAAGCTCATTTTCCTTGTCAAAAACTCAATCTTCCAAGACTGGTAAACGCACAGTGCCCAAGCCAGAAATGAGGCAGAAAGGTGATTTTTTGGTGGTTTTTGACCTTTTTGACTGACCTGTTTGTCTCCAAATGCCTAGAAAATGCACAGGGTGCATGTCCTCATCACTCTAAATCTAATGATGTTGACCTTTTGCTTATTAGATGTCCCAAAAAAGAGCGCAGTGCCCCAGGTGCTACGCATTTGACCTTCTTACTGTGTTAAAAATGCCTCAAAAAACACAATAATTCACAACTCGCAAAATTTTCTCAAAACTTGTCAAAATTGGTGGGATGATAGTTGATCATGTGTTTGAGGCATGGAGTGATGCCTTGACAAGAATGTCTAGCCTCATTTTCTCCTCTTGCTTGGTCAAGGCTTCAATCTTCTCCTTTGCAGCTTTGAGTTTTTGCCCTAGAAATATTTTCTTTGTAGGCATAATATTTAGCCATCTTATTGTGAATTTCATTATCCCTTTTGGTCTTATATAGGAGTTTCTCAAGATGAATGTTCACCCTCTCGAGCCAATGTTTTTGGTTCTCATTTACCATTTTGGCAAATTGCTCATTTAGGGTGAGCTCATTAGCTAGTTCTGCCTCCCTTTTGTTGAGTCATGGAAAAGGTATGCATTTACTATTAAACTCATCATCCTTTTCCTTTATTATTATCCTTTCTATATCTCAATGTGCTAATCTATTAAGGAATTATGGTAAGAAATGAAGGAATTATCTGTAGTTACGACTTAGCTAATTATTACCTTCCTTTATGTAGGAAAACAACAAAAGGGACAAATGTTGTTCCCTATGAAGGAACAACAAAAATCGGCAAGCTAAGGAAGGAATGCGGTGGTTGCAGATAAGGCCAAAAGCAAATCAGCAGAATCAGCGCAAGAAAGGAAACGATGTCTGAAGATGGAAAATTGTTGCGAATCCCTCAGGATCGAGAGATCCTGAGGGATCGCATTTATCATTTATCTTTTTACCCTTTCCTATTATAAAAGGAGACGTTTTGTAAGAAGAAAGGGGAGGAGGAATTGTTGTATTATTGAAATTGTAATTTTAATTACAGACTCTCGTTGTCAAGAAGAACACGAATATATTGTAATGCTCATTTAGTTTGATGATTAATATATAAATAAAGTTGTTGTTCCCTCGCGTTCCCTGAAGTAACTTGGCAGTGATCGCTGGAGGCTAAGGGCCCGACCTTTGGTGGATTCAACAACTTTTCTTGTGTCATACATTTCCAATTCTCGCAAGTGTGATGGTTTGATAGTATTCTTGCTTTCTGTGATTTTATCGCTTCGCTGTTTATTATTTTCCAGTGTTGACATAATCTCTTTGCTTTATATAATTTGTAGTATTGTCGTTGATTTAGTTTACTTTCATTTCAGATCAAGTTACTTAGATAAATATTCCGCTTGATATAATCAATTGTAAAGAGTATTAACTATCGTTGTTGAAACTCTCAGATTGAGATCATTCACTGTTTAGATTAATTATTGAGGATTGGGTTTGATTTATATTAAATCAGTTAAAGAGGGATGAGTTATCACTACTATACTCTCAACTGATGTTGTTGTTACTTTGATGAATGTAAGATTTGATTTCATTAAAGGATTGAGTTTTCTTTAATTGCAATTGGAATTTACTAGATGCATCCATTTACTCTTGTATTTAAAATATCTATACTACAATTTAAGAAACATTACTCTCTGAGTTAAATAGCAGCCACATACTGTGTACACTCTTGAAATAAGAAGACTTGCCCGAATTGATAATTAATGTGAGGATAATTAGGAGTTTTAAAAGGCACCTTTTATCGACCAACATTTTGGCGCCGTTGTCAGGGAGAGTGTAGCCATTTCTAAAGAGTAATGTACATCTAATGATTGTTGTTGAAGAATAATTGGGTATTGAAAATGGAAGGTAAGAACCTACGTAACGAGCAAGTAAAGTGCTTGCTCTTCTGCCCGCTTTTCAACACAATTACAGAAAACTGAAGTAGGTAGTTGTTGCTTGTTTGTTGAGAGAGAACTGGGTATTAAAAACGAAAGGTAAGAACCTGCGTACGAAGCACATAAAATGCTTGCTCCCCACCCGCTTTCCAGCAGAATTGTTAGGAACTTCGGGTACAGATAAACATTTGAATTGTTTGCATGAATGACTAAGAAGAAAAAACCGAAAACAATCCAATTCCACTACCCAAACCCAACAGATCTAAGGGACTGGTGACCCTTGGATGATCAACGTTCATAGACGACATCTTAAAGAAATTCGAATCTTAGCCATCAGTAGGTCCTAGAAACGTTGCTTCCAGACAACCTACTGTCTCCCTTCGGGCCACAGGCTCACCATCTGTAGCCTATGCTAAGGTCCATAACAAAACAGTAGGGACTGAGCAGAGTTTTCAAGAAATTGAAAATTCGTGCCCAATTTCCTCACAAGAAGGGAATTCTTGTAATATTCGTGAAGGAGGAGGAGAAACAGGGGAAACAGAGGAGCCAAGATCCCCTCAGGTAGTAATTCAACAAGGAACACCCAGTATCCCAGACCGAGGGAGTGTTGTTAAGATCATTCCCACCCCTTCTAATCATCCTAGGAATAACTCTCTAGAGATCTTAGAAGGGTACTGGCATATATTTGATCAAATGGCCAACAACCCACAAGCACCCCAGACCTCTACATTGCAGTATCCCATCGTTGACACAGCTGTCAACACACCCATGAAAGCTATCCCTCTCCAAAATATTCCCACCTTTCATGGACTAACATCAGAGGATCCAGATGCATTTCTATTTGAATTTGATGTATTATGTCGGGGTTATGATTATACCACTGACCCCCAAAAACTAAAGTTGTTTCCCTCTACATTAAAAGGAGCAGCCTTGCGTTGGTTTATGGGATTAGGTGGGGGCACAATAAATGATTAGGATCAAATGAAAACCACTTTCCTTAAAAAATATCAAGACTATTGCAGAACTAGGGAATTGAAAGAAGAAATATTCCAAATGGTAGCAAGACCCAGTGAAATGTTAGAAGAATACGTGGAATGTTTTCGATATAACCTCTAGTGGTCTCCCTATGCAACTTTTCATTTTCCTGATAATGTGCTAAAAACTACATTGATTAAAGGGATGAAAGAATAATGGATAGAGAAATTAAATATTATGGGTAAAGGTGGTATATATCAAGAAGAGTATGCTAACATTATTAAATTGTGTATCAGGTGCTCAAGAGGCAGTACGAGATTGAAACCAGTAGAACGCGACATGACCTCCAGGGACAACAAAATCTCTAGTGGAGGTATAACTCGTGCAGAAATTGGCAACCTGTTAGAGGATTTCAAAACATATATTTTGGGAACTCTGACAACGCAATTATACATTATGCAAGCCAAGCAAAAGCAAGCTGAAGTAGAACAAAACTTGGTGATATTTTGTCTTAGATGCAGGAAGAAGCATAGTCACAAAGAATTCCCGCCAGATATGGTGCAAACCTGTGCCATATGTACTAAAGATCATGCCACGGAAAGCTGCCCATCACTCCTAGGGTTAAAATAAGTCTATAAGGAGGCAGAGGAAGAAACAGAACCAATCTACCTGCTAAATTAGTGTCACCAATGGCAACCACAACAAATAGGTATGCCTACTGATCCATCTTCTTTCTTCCAACCCTCGCAATATAATTCGCAACAATACCCAGGAGCTATGTGGCAGAACCAACTGCCTTTTTCCAATTGGTCACAACAACCATTCTCTATGCCATCCTGGCCCAACCAATCAAATCAAAATAACAATTGGCCAAATTCCTCTTACTTCCCACCGTTCTAGCAAAATAATGCATATCAATCTCAATGGTCACCCTCCACTTCACAGAACCAAAACTGGCAGTCAAGCTGGAAAAGACCTAAAAACCAAACAGCAGGAACAATCCCCCTACCTCAACCCACACTACCAATGCCATAAACATTGCAACAGAACCCTTAGACCAACCTACGACCGCAGCTCCCAGCCCAACCCAACCCGAACCCCAACAACAAACCGGTGCAATCTGTGCAAATTATTGAAGGACCAGAGCCAGAAACCGAGTTGAGGGAGTGTAATGAGCTTCAATTAAGGTCTAAAAAGATAATAGAATCAAAGGGGGATAAAAATATACAAATTGAAGATCCGTTACCTGTAGAACAAGCACCACAAGTGGAGAACATGGTTAAACAGAAAACTCACAATGAAATGATCACCTCTTCTCCACCATTCCCAGAGAGATTAATTATACCCCACTCAATCGAATATCCCGAATTTGATCTTTTGGGAGAATTAAAAAATTTGTGTGTAAAAATACCTCTCCTCCAGGCTATTCAGGACATTCCAATTTATGCAAAAACTATTAAGGAATTGTGTACAAAAAAGCCAAAGAGGAAAATAAAAACAACCCCAACTGTCCATGTAGTCGGTACCTTATCTGATTTACTATCAAGCAGAGAAACACCTATAAAATATGAGGACCCAGGAAATGCTATAGTCACAGTGCAAATAAATGGATGCTCCTTCCCCAATGCATTAGTCGACCTAGGAGCAGCAATCAATATTCTCACAACAACAACTTGTCAAAAGCTTGGAATTATATCCTTGGACCCAGCCATGACCTTGTTGGAACTGGATAATCGATCGGTAGTCAAAACAAAAGGCACATTACAGGATGTAATGGTGTCTGTAGATTCTTGGGAATACCCAGCAGATTTTCTGATCATCAATCCTAGAAACCGGCTCGATGGACATCCCCTAATTCTAGGTAGACCTTGGCTAGCAACTATGGATGCTTACATAAGCTGTCAAACAGGCAGCATGACTATAGCAAGAGGAAGCAATGTGAAGTATTTAGCCTTATATCCTCCATCTCAACCAAGTTTAACAATAATAAAAACCAAAAAACAACATGTATCATATCTAGCTGAAAACATTAGATCACTGCTAACTATAGAAGATGCTCTCGAATTCAAGGATCAAATAGAAGATGACATCATTAACACTTACATTAACCAACCAGATGTCATATCCCATCCAAAATGTCACATGATCGAAGCAGCCCTCGATAATGAAATAGAAGAAGATCTCTTAAAAGATATTAACGACCAGTCAATACCAACAACTTCTATTTATAACAGCAAAACCATAGAAATTGAACTAGGAAAAACTTTAAATATTAACAAAAACCTGATTGCTAACCAGGAGCAGAAGCTTGTTCAACTTCTAAGAAAATATAAAGGGGCGTTTGCATGGGATTACCCGGACATGAAAGGGATTGATCCCCAATTATGCATGCACCACATCTATACAGAAAAAGATGTCAGGCCCATTTGACAACCTCAATGGAGGTTAAACCATCACCTTAAAGATATTGTTAAAGTTGAACTACAAAAATTGTTAGATGTAAATTTCATCTATCCTATATCTGACAGCAAATGGGTCTCTCCATTAGTAGTGGTGCCTAAAAAGAATGGAAAGTGGTGTATATGTGTTGACTATAGAGAGCTTAATAAAGCAACCTAAAAAGACCATTTTCCCCTTCCGTTCATTGACCAGGTCTTGGACACATTGGTAGGAAAAAAATTCTTTTCTTTCATAGACAGCTTCAGCGGCTACAATCAAATTCAAATTGCTCCTGAAGACCAAGATAAGACTACCTTTACCTGCCCTTGGGGGACATTTGCTTACAAGGTCTTACCTTTTGGGCTTTGCAATGCACCTGCCACATTCTAGAGGGCTATACTCAGCATTTTTTCAGATCTGATAAATGAAGGGCTCGAGGTGTACATGGATGACTTTACACCTTATGGAGATGACTTCGAGCCAGCATTACAAACATTAGGGAAATTTTTGTAAAGATGCATTGCTACTAGGCTCTGCTTAAGCCATGAAAAATGCCACATGATGATGACCGAGGGCCTCATCTTGGGTCACTATATCTTAGCAGCTCGAATCCAGGTAGATCCATCAAAAATTCAGATAATTATTTTAATACCTACCCCTTCCACACAAACTGAGGTATGTAGTTTCTTGGTATTTTCTAGCTATTATAGAAGATTTATAAAGAATTTTTCTCAAATTGCTACACCATTATATGCATTAACAGGAAATATCGATTTCATTTGGACTAACAAATGTGAAATTGCTTTTGAAGATTTAAAACGGCTTGTATCAACAGCCCTAGTATTACGAGGCCCAAACTGGGATTTTCCATTCCAGATTTCATCCGACGCTTCAGACACGGCCATTGGAGTAGTTCTCGGCCAGGAGGAAGATAAGAAGCCATATGAAATATACTACATCAGCAAAAATATATCTCCTGCTGAATTAAATTATACTGTGACTGAAAAAAAAAATTTGGCTGTAATCTATGCTATCAATAAATTCAGACATTATATAACAGGATATCCTATGGTTTTGTATATTGATTACTCTGCTATTAAATATCTAGCTAATAAACCTGTTACAAATGGAAGAGTGACAAGGTGGTTGATCCTTTTGCAAGATTTCGACATAATAATCAAATATTGACTAGGAAAAGAAAATCCAGTAGCAAACTTCCTTTCATGAATTCCAAAGATAGACGACTCGGCAGCAGTAGAAGACCAGTTCCCTGATGAACACCTAATCGCTGTCATCGTGAAAACACCATGGTACGTGGATGTCACAAACTACCTAGCAGTGGGAAAATTACCCAAGCACCTGACGCCTAATGAAAGAAAACAAATAGTACAACATAGCACTCGGTTCTCCTAGATCAGAGGATATTTATTTCATACAGGGGCCGATATGCACATTCAAAGATGTGTTAGGGAAGATGAAGTCTTCGACATCCTGAAAGCTTTCCATGATGGGCCTTGCGGTGGTCATTTTGTAGACCATAGGACTGGTCACAAAGTCTTACAAACGGGCTATTATTGGCCCACCATTTTTAAAGACGCCAAGAATTTTGTCCAGGCATGTGATAGTTGCCAAAGAATGGGATGCCCTGGGCAGTCTGATGAGATGCCCCTAAATCCGCAATTAGTCATTGAACCTTTTGAACGATGGGCGTTAGATTTCATTCGTCCAATAAACACATCATCTAATCAAAATACATACATACTAGTCGCAACAGAATATGTGACTAAATGGGTGGAGGTAGAATCATTACCTAGGGAAACAGAGGACTCGGTAATCCACTTCTTTTTCCAACTATTCGTGCGATATGGCTTTCTTAGAGAAATAATCACGGATGGAGGGCCAAAATTTATAGGCCATAAGATTGATGCAACATTAAATAATCATCATATCATGCACAGAATCACAACTCCATACCACCCACAAGAAAATGACCAGGTTGTTATCAGGAAATCTAGTGTCCCTTCAGAGCTGCTAGTCCCACTAAGATAGGTAGCTATCTTAGAAACAAACAAACTAAAGTTACTTTCATTTTCCTTTATGAGAAATAGATGAGAGAGAAGCAAAGAGTACCAACCTCAGTCTTTCGCTTGGCTCCTTGCTTGTTCCCTCTCCCCTCTGACAGACCTTTGCCGCTCCTTCCTTGTTTACCCCACTTCAAAGAGCACCTGTAAAGTCAAAGTAGCATAGTACCATCAAAGTACAGAGATCTACAATCATAAACAATATAGGACCAGATATATATTGACCACACAAATGCATATATCATGAAACATACAAGAATGTGGAAGAAAACTCAAATAGCTTTATTGATAGAAAGAGTAGAAGAGAGGATTACAACCCATTGATCTGACACAGCGTCATCCTCCCAGCATGAAAGCCCTTCATCACCTCATGAAAAGCTTAGATTACCCAACACTATGACGTTCCATCAAGAAACCAACAACACTTCCTTACAAAATACAAGATTCCATCCTCTGACCTCTGGATCTCTGGGATGAGGGATCCATATATAGATATTTACAGAGGTGTGAGTCAGCTCTGGATTTTTTATTAGTGTCATTCCACTGATATTTCTTGGCTACACTTAGAGATTTCATTGATCTCTTACTCATCCCTGAGCGAATTCTGAGAGGCAAGTGTCATATGAGAAGTTTCTAGAAGATTCCTTGATCATCCACTTAGCAAATTGTCTCTGCCATTTGTCTATTCTCTCTCATCGCACCCTATATAAGTAATTTTTAGTATGCATCACACTTCCCATGTGTAGTAGGTGAGATGCATCGCACCCTAACCATGGAGCAGGTGAGATGGTCCAGTTTTGACCAGTTCTGAGTTGTTTTTCATGGAGAACTTCTGGGAGATGATGTAATCAGCTGACCTTGTTCCTTTAGGGTATGAAACAACACTTTTAGGGATTTAGAAGCCCTTGGTTTATGGACATATGTGATTGGGGTTCAAGTGCCCAAATATGTCTATAACAGTTGCCCCCTAAAGCATGAGGTCGTAAATCTTTTGATGTCAGGTGAAATGCTTTATCATGAGGATCCGAGGTTTTTCGAACTAGAAGGTGACCTATAATAAGATACAATAAAATACATTATCTTCATAACATTTTCATGATCTAGCTGAGGTGGGCATTCCCATGCTCAGATTTATAAATTCATTTTCATGAACATAGGACAAACAACTGTCTATGTGGCAGACTGATGATTCTGGTAGAGCCATCATACTTTGGCTTAGATGATTATATGTGCAACAATGATGTACATTTGATGTTTTTATTTTCCTGAATGTATCGCAGCCCGGATGGATGAAACTAGATCCAGGGTCTTCAAAACTCGTTCAATCTTCGCCCGAAGTACAAGTCGATCCATGTGAAAAGATGTTCTGAAGTCGAACATGGAAAGACATCGCCTGATTACCAGCCAATGATGTAAGCTGTTAACAGGCGTGAGAGGAATCACCGATAATGATAATGACCCTAAAGGTACTGCAGTATAATTCACGTGCTGTGAAAATGGGACTTGACGTTGAACACCACTCAAAATCTTTTAGTCGAAGGCCATTGATGTAAACCTGTCGCTAGAAGTGAGAAACTTGCCATTGATGCATGCAAGCTTCAAAGTACTGAAAGGGTTGTTCCTAAGTTGACTTCTTGGATAATGAGCTGACGTCGACAAGAAGTGACCCATCGTAGGAGGGCCTTAATGAATCCCACATCTACAACACGAAATGGAGCAAATGATTTTGTGGAGGTGAAAACGATCTGATGATACAAGGTTCAGGGTGGCTTTCAGGAAAGAATGAAGGGTGAACGTATTACAGCGGATGAGACACAAGCTAGGTTGATGAATTCTCTGAGAAACTTCTCTTGAACATATCGGTGACACTGAAATGGATTGGTAGCATTAACCCCAAAGATGGATTGTACGGTGGACCAATGGTGATATGACCGGTGAATGGAATAACCCAACCCGACTCAATCATGGTGATGGAGTGAAAGTGTCATGTTCAAGAGCAACTTGCTACCAATAAATTTTCTTCAAGTTTTCTTCCCAATTTTCCCCAGTCATTTTTGACCAGTACCTCTTTATTTTTGTCAAGCTTGAGGAGGATAACATATGCTTGTTCTATAATTTTCCCTTCAGGCAAACCCGTTGCTATGTTTTAACAAGCCTAGCAACAGTGAAACTTGCTCTTGTCTAGATGGACAAGTTTGTCGCTATTGTTTTAACGAGTTTAACGACAAGGATAACTCAGTCCTTTTCAATTTTAGAGAGTCTGAAAAGAGACGGAAAGGAAACTCCAATATTCCTTTTTTGTAGTATAATCCCTTAAGTTCGAAAAAGTATAAAACAATGTGAAAGGGATGACTTTTCGATAGTTTTAACGAGCCGAACAAGACAAACACTCGATATTTTGTGTAATAATCCCTCAGGTCTAAAAATATTAAAATCTAGAGGAGGGATGGCACTTCCAATCACTTTAACGAGCTGGAGAGGCCAATTTCTTGGCAACATTTTCATATTTTACGAGTTAGATGAAAAGAGCTTAAAGGAGACTCGTTTTTTGAGGAACGAGTGATATATTCAGGTAGCAGTTGGTTCCAGGTAAGGGTTGGAACTTTCTAATCACGGCAGTGTCAAGAAGATGACTAACAGAATCACTCGTCACAATTGTTCCTCAAAAAAGGGGTAAACAATCAAATGGAGGCATATGATCGGCTAAAACAGAGTGTAGGTGATAGTAAGAACATGACCAAGGCTCAAAAGCTAATGATAATGCATTCGCAATGGTTATTTACCGGAGGTGGGTTCATTTTTTAATGAGCTTAAACTCTGGTGGAACATATGCTCATTACTAGGTTTAATTTTTAACGAGCTTGAACTTCGCATTAAATTGCTCGTGCCAGTCGTATAATAAGGATGTCTCATCGATAGGTTCAATTTTTAAAGAGCTTGCACCATTCAAAACTTTGCTCCACTGCCTCTCACATGCAAGCTAGGAATGACCAACTACTATCCTAGGGTTAGTTAACTACTAAGGTTAGGTAGGAAAATTCTTCCTTTACTTTGCCAGCACCATTTGGCCCCTGCGAAGGTGAACAGTCGATTCGACCACTCACCTAACTTAAGCAGTTGAAGTCAGCGGAACTATAGAGTTAGCGTTACATTGGTCGCTTTTCACTTGTGTGTGAAAAGGTTTGCATGCCCCCAGGTATAATGAAGTAGAGTTTCCAGGTTACCCTTCAATTTGCAGACAAAACATTTGTTCTATTAGGAAAGGCATACCTTCTGACGAAGGTATCTTATTCCGGTCCAATCGCATTTTCCTAATCAGACGGGTGTGTCAGACTAGTCATATATCCTTCACAGAAACCTACCCTATACCCAAGGTTTTCTTGCCGAAGCAGACTAGGGTGCATGCCCCCTGGGTTTCAGTCACAATCACCAAATTACTCGCGCTCATCAGGTGGACGTACTGGAGATTGATGAGACATTCCTTGTGTGAAAAGACCAGTTAGGGATGGCATTTGACTATTAGCTGTGTGTGAGCCGGGGAATGAAATCTGGTTTATGAGCTGGACCACTCTGCTTTCATGCGGAAAACACATCACTCAAAAGAGCGAGGAGACAATGGCTCCCATGCTATAAATGTAGTCACGCCCAAGGAGCAAATTATAATCTAAAGGTCCTTGGACTACCATTACGTTCAGATAAACGGTTTTTCTTCTCAAATTTATAGGAAAATTTGGAAGGATCCCTAACGGTCGACTGGTTCCTTTGTTAAAGCCTTCCAGATTTTGCATCTCAGGCAGAAGCGATGGCGAACCAATCACTTTCCAAGTAGTTGAGGAAAGGATACTCACAGAAGCCCCTTCATCTATGATAGTACCGACCATGACCATTCTGTAAGCTTGTACAATGATTCAGAATGGTACATTAGATGGTAGACGGGGTCTGCCTAGTAGATTCCAGTCGAAGGAAACGACTAGGTTGCTTGGAGGTGGGACCGAATAAACGGCCGGATATGACTCTGACAAACTTCCTTCTTGCGGTAAAGGAACAGGTAGATTGCCCCCATGTTCATCAGAGTCTGTGTTTACGAAAATAATTTGAACAGTGTCGTTCTTATTCTCTTTGGTGATTGTATCATCTGAAGATGGGCCTTCTGAAGACAAGATTGGGTCGATTGCCGCCTCGACCTGTTGACTTTGGTCCGGTGTGGACTCAGAGGATTTATCTTCAATGATAGATGCTTCGACCGACCACAAAGGTGTGTCAGTCAGATTTCCAACTAGCAATGGACTCGGCAAGAGTTTCTTGTACCCAGGAGGAAGCCGTAGTGGTGAAGCAGGACAGTTATCCAAGACTCTTTTAGCTTCGTCCAGGAAGGGACAACGGTGGACGGCATGCTTGCCTTCACACAGTCTACAAGGAAATTTATATTTTCCTTTCTGCCCTGAGACTTCGTTTTCACTAGTTGATGGTGTACTCTCAACATGATCGTCAGAGGTTGACGACACCAGATTGTGCAAACGAGGAGACCAGTCCCTTAGGATCCGAGGGATGCAATGACAATTTCAATGATTGTGGTCTCCTTTGCAAATGACACATGGAGATTTAGGTTTGGACGGTGCAGTGTGTGGATTTTCACTAGATGATGCATGGTTGCCCCTTTTTGCCTTTGGATCCTTCTTCTTCTTCTCCTTCTCCTTCCCTTTCTTCTTCTTCTTCTCAGTTACTTGGTTTTTAGCTTTACTAGCTTCACCAAGCAAAGAGGAATGAGAGGAGGGAGAAACAAATGAAGTAGAAGGTTGGGGGGTAACTCTAGTATCATCTAGTTGCTGATTTGATTGTTCAGGAATCACGGTGGTTTGGAAACAGAGGTCGAGAAGAGCCATATTGGCAAGCCAATTGTCAGTCCTGGAAGGGACAACATAGCCATATGAGGTGCACCAACATCTCCCCAAGAGGAGAAAGGACTATGATTTCCCCCAAGGGGAAATATTTGGGTGGTGGACTCCATTTTCTCAACCTAAGACCAATGAGGGAACAATGATGTTATTCCGATTAAAATAAATTTTATGACGCTTTGACACAACTTGCTTTTTCAATTTTTAAGAGTTGAGAAAAAGCTAAAGATGACTCTAGTTGCCTTCGATTTTTAATGAGCCTGAAGTGACAAGTGCTCAGATGGACCTTTTCCTTTAAGGAGTATGAAAAGGAATGAAAGAGACTACTGTGGAAATCTAGACAGAGGGATTACCAAACCAATCGTAAAACTGTAGAATACTTTTTACGATATGGCAGTCAATCTTCCCGAATGTTGTGTTTAGTGCATTGCGATCGATAGGGCGGCAGACACAGCTTCCTAAGGATAAAGGATATATCCTATTGTGGTCCCCCAATATATACTCGACGGTACGTGGGAGCACAAGTACGTACTGGCACTTGTCATCTCAAAGAGGAGGAATCACCCAACCTACGATGAAAGCGATAGTTACTAGGATTTACGACGCCAGAATAAGTCTCTAGCCTAGACTTCTAAATTTTGTGCGTTAGGTTCCAAAGCATTTTTATGTTCATTGAATTTATTTTACAGTTGATCTTTCTTAAGAAGTTTTCCTTTAAGGTTCACCGCGTGATGTAGAAATAAAATTCCTAAAATGCAATCTAAGATGATAAACAGTCGTTTAATCTTCTTTTTGCAATGAAAATCCTAGCTACTAAGGAAAGAGAAGCAAGATTCCTTCAACATAGAGCAGAGAGCACACACTAGATGCACTGTCCTAAATCAAAATCAACAAGTAGTCTAAATGCAAATGCACATGCATGTATTTGTTTTTCGCTTTCTTAATGTGTGAATGACAAAAAGAATTCTAAGTACAAATTTGAATTATCTTTTCAAAGCGACAGTACTAACAATTTTCTCTTCAAAAGACGAAAAGAAGACAATGACGACACTTTGCGATTTTGAATCGAAAACTGCTTTCGACGCTTGAAAAACTTTTAATTCAAATCAAATACAAGAGTAACAGTGTAATCGACCATCAAGAATAGTAGGATTCTTTTCTTTGACTGAAAACAACACTTGCGACACTTCCAAATCAAAAGACGACAGTTCGATTAAGCTACTTCTTTGTAAAGGAGAACTGTAAATGGCGAACAATACATAAAAAAATTCACAATTCTTTGTACAATGGAGGTTAAATAATGCAAAGGAAGGGAGTTTCTATGGTGGTATACTGATCACAGACAGCAAAACTCCTGAATAAATCTGAAGAGAGTGAAGAAAAAACCAAAATCTGGAGGCAGAATTAGTCTTATTTGATCATCGCACCTGTAACATAGGGAAACATGGATGCATCTCACCTACTGCACACGGGAGGTGCGATGCATCTAGATTTCCTAGAAGAGAAGGTGCGATGGTACAGGGACGAGACTTTAACTTGGTTTTTGGTCATAGTTTGCAGCTTAGTTCAGGGATTTAGGCCAAGCTAATGATAGTCAGTAAATACAAATCATAGGGAATGATCTAATGAGGTTACTTGAGCCACCACCAGGGAAATTAGGATGTTTGCAAATCAATTGTTCAGTTTATAAAAAAAACTCGGAGATAGACTGAAGAAGCATTAATCTACTTTGCAGTTGCATAGCAAAAGCAGTTCAAAGGCTAGTTGGCTTAACTTCACGCTTCGTCTATACTTTATAAAGCAAACAAATATAGACAAGCAAACAAGCTGTTCACTCCCCAGTGGAGTCGCCATTTTGTTTTTGGGAAATCTAGTGTCCATTCAGAGCTGCTAGTCCCACTAAGATAGGTAGCTATCTTAGAGACAAACAAGCTAAAGTTACTTTCGTTCTCCTTTATGAGAAATAGATGAGAGAGAAGCAAAGAGTACCAACCTCAGTCTTTCGCTTGGCTCCTTGCTTGTTCCCTCTCCCCTCTGACAGACCTTTGCCGCTCCTTCCTTGTTTACCTCGCTTCAAAGAGCACTTGTAAAGTCAAAGCAGCATAATACCATCAAAGTACAGAGATCTACAATCATAAACAATATAGGACCAGATATATATTGACCACACAAATGCATATATCATGAAACATACAAGAATGTGGAAGAAAACTCAAATAGCTTTATTGATAGAAAGAGTAGAAGAGAGGATTACAACCCATTGATCTGACCCAGTGTCATCCTCCCAGCATGAAAACCGTTCTTCACCTCATGAAAACCTTAGATCACCCAACACTATGACGTTCCACCAAGAAACCAACAACACTTCCTTACAAAATACAAGATTCCAGCCTCTGACCTCTGGATCTCTGGGATGAGGGATCCATATATAGATATTTGCAGAGGTGTGAATCAGCTCTGGGTTTTTGATTAGTGTCATTCCAATGATAGTTCTTGGCTCCACTTGGAGATTTCATTGATCTCTTACTCATCTCTGGGTGAATTCTGAGAGGCAAGTGTCATATGAGAAGTTTCTAGAAGATTCCTTGATCATCAACTTAGCAAATTGTCTCTGCCATTTGCCTATTCTCGCTCATCGCACCCTATAGAAGGAATTTTTAGTATGCATCACACTTCCCGTGTGTAGTAGGTGAGATGCCTCGTACCCTGACCATGGAGCAGGTGAGATGGTCCAGTTTTGATAAGTTTTGAGTAGTTTTTCATGGAGAACTTCTGGGAGATGATGTAATCAGCTGACCTTGTTCCTTTAGGGTATGAAACAACACTTTTAGGGATTTAGAAGCCCTTGGTTTATGGACATATGTGATTGGGGTTGCAGTTCCCAAATATGTCTATAACACAGGTAGAAAGAACTAATAAAGTAATCAAGGCAATACTCACAAAGACAGTTGCATCACATAGACGTGATTGGGCTACCCAATTGTTAGAATCCCTGTGGGCATACCACACGGCATGGAGAAATACCATAGGATATTCCCCATATCAGCTAGTGTTTGGCAAAGAACCTATCCTCCCAATCAAATTTGAAATCCAGACATTGAGGATAGCTTAGGAGGTAGGTTTGGACTTAAATGAAGCATAGATTAATAGGCTACATCAAATCAATGAATTGGATGAAATCTGGTTATCAACTCTTCAGCATACTGCATTGATCCAACAACAAAGAGCGAAATGGCATGATGCCCTTATCAAGAAGAAGATCTTCCATGAAGGAGATTAGGCACTCCTGTATGATTCTAGGTTCCAGGATTTCCCGGGAAAACTCTAGACCAGATGGTTAGGGCCTTATGAGATACAAGAGGTGCATGATAATGGCACCCTCACATTAGCCACCATTGATGGGTCTGGCTACTCTTTTAAAGCGAATGGACATCGAGTACGACTCTATCACAAACCGCTTACCAGGGAGTCCTTTTGCCAACAATTACAGGAAGATTCCACCATACAAATTCTTGCTGAGGAGGGAAACCCATCCACAACATCGGCCTAGTGGAGAATTTATTTGTTTTTGAAATTTGTACATAAATTTTCCTTTCTATTTGATTGAATTTTCTTGTATAAATTGTATATAAGTTCTTTTTCTACTTTTCCTTTGTTGTTCCCTCTAAGGAACAACTATTGTTCCCTCTAAGGAACATCTGCTGTCTCCTCTAAAGAATAACAATGTTTGTGTGGATTTTCTTCTTTCTGTTCCTTTTAAAGGAACAACTATTATTCCCTCTAAGGAACAACAGTTGTTCCCTCTAAAGAACAACAATTTTGTGTGCAGGTTTTCATGATGTTCCCTTTAAGGAGCAGCCTCCCCCTAAAGAATAGTCATTGTTCCCTTTAAGGAACAACAATTTTGCATGTAGATTTTTCTTGTTGTTCCCTTTAAGGAACACCTACTATTCCCTCCAAGGAACAGCTACTGTTCCCTCTAAGGAACAGCAATTTTGCGAACAATTTTTCACTTCTTTATTTTCGTGTTGTTCCCTTTAAGGAATAGTTATTGTTACCTCTAAGGAACAGCTATTGTTCCCTCTAAGGAACAACAGTTTCATATGTATTTGTTTTCCCGTTGTTCCCTCTAAGGAATAGTTGTTGTTCCCTCTAAGGAACAACAGTTTCGTATCTATTTGTTTTCTCGTTGTTCCATCTAAGGAACAACTGTTGTTAGGGAACAACAATTCCGTGTGTATTTGTTTTTTCGATGTTCCATCTAAGGAACAATTGTCGTTCCCTTTAAGGAACAGTTGTTGTTCCCTCTAAGGAATAGCTATTGTTCCCTCTAAGGAACAACTGTTGTTCCCTTTAAGGAACAATCGTTGTTCCCTCTAAGGAACAACGATTTTTTTTTTTGGCATGTATTTCCTTTGTTGTTCCCTACAGGGAACAACTGTTGTTCCCTCTAAGGAACAGTAGTTTCGGTGTGCAGTTTTTCTTCTTACTGTTCCCCCTAAGGAACAACTGTTGTTCCCTATAAGGAACAACACTTTTGTGTATATATCCTTTTGTTGTTCCCTATAGGGAATAGCACCATTTGCGTGTATTTTTCATTTGTTGTTCCTTACAGGGAATAGTTGTTGTTCCCTCTAAGGAACAACACCTTTTTTGTGTTTTTTTTTTGTTGTTCCCTATAAGGAACAACACTCTTTGTGTGAGGTTTTCTTTTGTTGTTTCTTTTAGGAAATAAGCACTTTGTGAATATTATTTCTTTCCTTTTCTCACTCTTTATGATCCTCTAAGGATACAAATTTGAAGTTTACTGGAACAAGCAAATCGAATATTATCATCTTTAATGAGATTGCTTTGTATTGATCGAAAAAGGAAGGACACAACCATCTATATCACTTCACTGTCCTTATTTTCACTATAAATCGAATTGATTGATTATTTGTACCATGTTGGTTCTCCCCTAACCCCTATAATTCTCTCTGTTCATTATCATCAAATAAGGTTAAGGGCATACTTTTTTTCTATTGATATGTTCAGACTTCTTCCACCATCCCTACTCCTAAGGAGTGTTGAGCCACCCTCTATATATAAATAGGAAGTGTTGTCTAAAAAAAAATAAAAATACATATGTTTACTAACAATTCTATGATTTTTCAGATGGAGGATAGGGGTTCTCATCATGAGCTAGCCTACCATGAAGTGGCATTCCCACTATGGTCACCACACCAGGGATATGATCCAATGGATGCATCAAAAAAATAAAGTCCTTGGAACAGGAGGTCTCATCACGAGCCGGCCTGCCCACCTTTCGCTCCTTCCCAGTGAATGGCAATGTGTTCATCTTGTTACCAAGCTAGCACATTGGTCTCTCCTCTGACATCATAATGAACTTCCCTAATTATACATAGAGGATCATGGTTCCAAAGGGTGAAAAAACAACTCTGTCGAGGCTATAAACGCTTGCGGGCAACAACAGCTTTGCTGATGGTATTGGAATCGTATTTTCAACATCAATAGTTATCATAGCTCCCTTTTCTTATTTTTTACCTTTACTACAGAGATATTATGTTCCTAATCTATTTTTGAACCTTTATGCATGTGATATATTTTAAAAATCAATCATAGTAGTTTAAGTGGAATGATGACGGCAAAGTATCTTTCCTGCATCAGATGTCCTTCTTCCTTTTCGAATCACCTCATGACATCTCCACACTTATTGATAATTTTTGTTATATGCATTGATTTCAGCACTCCGATATCTTTTGCGATCCTATCATTAATATGCGTACCTTGCCACTTTTATCACCCCTGTACTTCGCCGCCAACATGCCATTCCTTCATTCATTCAATCGAAGACGACCTATCATCTCAAATGGGGGCGAGGAGAAACCTCTAGTGTATTTATGTATGCGTGTTAGTCCTTTATTCAATTGTGTATGGAAATACGACTTTCCATGATTATGGAGTATGTGGTACAATAGCAAGTCCTAGATAATGGTATTTATGCCTGTAAAGTATCATCCGAAATAACCATTATAACTTGTTATTCCATCACTTGGCTTTGTCTATTGCTGTGATATCTCTGCTACACTAACTGTTTGTAGAATCTAGGTAGTATGGGAGGAAGAACAGTGCACAGGGAGTTGCTAATACTGGCTATTTCTAATGCAGCCAGAGAAATTCTAGCCCAAGCTGGGTCGATAACATATTTCACATGATTTCAACAACCCAACGAATCAATTGCTATTGAATTCCTACAAAATTTACGGAATGGACAATCTATGATAAGAGGGAGGCAAATCACAGTGTCAGAAGTGTCTGGATTACCAGTAGAAGGACCGTATGGGCTAATAAAAGATTGAAGTCGCAAGATGCTATTGCAGTCTTTAAGGACGAGGGACATGACCTGATCATCAAAGGCAAAGGAGTTCGACCATCATCCCTTGGAGAACCATGGGGAGAACTAGCCAGAGTTGTCGACAACTACATCACATGTGACGGGCGAAAAGACGTGGTAAGGCCGCATCAACTTAAACTCTTAATAGTTCTAAAACAAAAATATTCTGTGAATTTACCTGCATATTTGAATTTCTTATTGCATGACACTGCTCCAAGCATGAAAAAGTCCCAACATATAGAAATGTCATGAGCCACCACTGCTTTATTAGGCTGATAGTGAGTTACAACCTCACCCAGCAGCAATCAAGTTGGGAGGAATTAGTATTTTCCATTGAAGGGGGCCTAGCTCTGCCTGTGCCTAACCCTGTTCTGAAAAGGAAGAGGACTACCCTTACAACAAACATTCCCCAAAAGCGCAGACATTCCGCTAGGCTGAGGACAAACTTAGGAGCGATCAAAAACCCCCAGGGTAGTATCAGCCAGCCCATAGAATTGTCTAGCCTGGGAAGTGAACAACAATTGCAGATAGAAGGCTAGGATAACCCTGAGTCGGACCATGAGGAAGAATCAAGGAATTCTGGAGAAGAAGAAAGAAATGAATCAGAACTCCCCTCAACATCAAGTCCCCTAGGTGATTTACTACATGATATCGAATTGGCCCAGATTTTGGCCAATATGGATGATTTCATACAACTCGAAAGCCCGCTCAATTTGAACATTGGAGCAACCCAATCTGCAGAGAACTCTGGCGACGAAAAAATTATATAAGAAAACATAAGCTACGAAGTAGAAACAAAGGCAGAGGCCACTCAAGAATAGGTGAACCAACTTGGCGATATGCCTCCAAGAGAACCCAGTTAGGTAGGCCTAAATACAGAGAATGTAGGCCAAATAGGAGAAATAGAAACAAACCAGGGAGATGACTACCAATCTGGGGACACAGTTCTTGTAGAACAAAGCCAAGATGAGAAACCAAACTCGTTAGGAGTAGAGACGATTAGCAAAATAGTTGTTCCTCCTAAAAAGCAGAGAGACAAAATTAAAAAGCTTAGGAAGGAACAACAGAGGCTGCGGAAAATAGTAAAAAGGCTTAGGCAAAAGATAAGAAAATTATCAGCAGGGAAGGTTCCAGACAAAACCTCGGAAACAATAAATGTAGTCGTTCAAACTGAATTATATGAAACAAAAGCTACAGGGACTCAAACTGAGCCCACACTCACTCAACTTGTTAAGGAACAACATGCAATTTTTATAGAAGCAGCTACCCAAACAGAGGCTATACCTTCTTATGACTTAGCTATTCAGACAGAGGTGGTACCCTCCCATAGCACGGCCACCTAGATGGAGGCTTGGGCCTCCCATAATAAAGAAACATAGACAATAGGCATCCATTATCATAGCAAGAGTACACAGAAAAATACCCAAGCCAAAGATATCATGACGAGCAACGACCCCAGTATAGTGAATCTTCAAGAAGATCTAGCACATGCCCGACTTACCATAGAATGGCTTGAGCTAGAAACTGCCTCCTAGCAAAAATACCAAGAATTACAAAGGCAACTTTGGAACATGAATACATCAGAAAGTGAGACCTTCGATAAATACCAAAAGGCAGAAGAAAGAATTGAGAAAATGAAGCTCAGATTAGAGAAGGTCACAAGTCAAATGGACATTATTTTCTCATTGTACACTCATGTCTTGGCATGCAGATCCCCTACCAATAATTATGCCTTATTTTTGCTAGAAAGATACTTGCAGTTGAAAATCAAAGCCGTCAGGGCTGGAAAACTGATAGAATTAAAAACAATTGAGGATTTCATAAACTGTTGCAAACAACATGGGGTAAAAGTTCAGAGATTGCTGTGTGAATTTTACCTACATAATTTTGTATTAGAGGAAGAAATCGAAAAGAACCCCAATCCTTTTGTGGGGGATGTGCAATTCCAAGCTTTTATTTCATTTGTTGTCAATCAATTGAAATGGTTCAAGGCTCATAACACATTCCAGAGGTAGGAGAATGGATTGGACCTTTGGGTCAGAGGTGAACCAAAACACCCGTTACAAATGTTGGCCAATCACAAAAGTCTGATGAAAAGGGAAGGAGTAATCAAAATTTTGGGGCCTATTCAGAAAGAGATTGTCCAGAAGGGAGTAGAATACTTCCTCTCCATTTAGGAAAGCTCCTTGGCTGCAGCCAAGTTCAGGTGGACAGTCTCCAATAGTAATGTATAGAATAGAGAGCCATTTAATTATAAAAATTTTAAATTGGTTGCAGAATGCTTTGTCACTTATAGCAATCTCATCTTAAGAGAAGGTCCTTATTGGCTAGGTTGTCGGTTCCATAGCCCTATTGTTTGGTATCCTGCTGAAGGGTATCGGGCTATATATGAACTGCCTGAAGGACAGACAGGGCACATCTTTGAGCTCTTGGCCAAGAATCATGGTTTCAGACCGCTTTACGACATTCCTTCTCCAGCTTATTCTTTGACTGCTCTGCATACGAACTACATGATTTTCATGAGGACATGAAAAAGGGTAAGCAAGGGAGTATGTTGAGTCATGGAAAAGGTATGCATTTACTATTAAACTCATCATCCTTTTCCTTTATTCTTATCCTTTCTATATCTCAATGCACTAATCTATTAAGGAATTACGGTAAGAAATGAAGGAATTATCTGCAGTTACGACTTAGCTAATTATTACCTTCCTTTATGCAGGAAAACAACAAAAGGGACAAATGTTGTTCCCTATGAAGGAACAACAAAAATCGGCAAGCTAAGGAAGGAATGTGGCAGTTGCAGATAAGGCCAAAAGCAAATCAGCAGAATCAGCGCAAGAAAGGAAATGATGTCTAAAGATGGAAAACTATTGTGAATCCCTCAGGATCGAGAGATCCTGAGGGATCACATTTATCATTTATCTTTTTACCCTTTCCTATTATAAAAGGAGATGTTTTGTAAGAAGAAAGGGGAGGAGGAATTTTTGTATTATTGAAATTGTAATTGTAATTACAGACTCTCGCTATCAAGAAGAACACGAATATATTGTAATGCTCATTCAGTTTGATGATTAATATATAAGTAAAGTTGTTGTTCCCTTGTGTTTCCTGAAGTAACTTGGCAGTGATCGCTGACAACTAAGGGCCCGACCTCTGGTGGATTCAACTGCTTTTCTTGTGTCATACATTTCCAATTCTCGCAAGTGTGATGGTTTGATAGTATTCTTGCTTTCTGTGATTTTATCGCTTCGTTGTTTATTATTTTCCAGTGTTAACAAAATCTCTTTGCTTTATATAATTTGTAGTATTGTCGTTGATTCAATTTACTTTTATTTCAGATCAAGTTACTTAGATAAATATTCCGCTTGATATAATCAATTGTAAAGAGTATTAACTATCGCTGTTGAAACTCTCAAATTGAGATCATTCGTTGTTTAGATTAATTATTGAGGATTGGGTTAGATTTAGATTAAATTAGTTAAAGAAGGATGAGTTATCACTATTGTACTCTCAACTGATGTTGTTGTTACTTTGATGAATGTAAGATTTGATTTCATTAAAGGATTGCATTTTCTTTAATTGCAATTGGAATTTACTAGATGCATCCATTTACTCTTGTATTTAAAAGATCTATACTACTATTTAGGAAACATTACTCTCTGAGTTAAATAGCAGCCACATACTGTGTACACTCTTGAAATAAGAAGACTTGCTCAGATTGATAATTAATGTGAGGATAATTAGGAGTTTTAAAAGGCACCTTTTATCGACCAACACCTTTGCTTTTCTAGCTCCAAAGCTCTCTTTAGGCCTCTAGTCCTTGGCCTTCTTCTTGGCACATGTTCCTCCAGCTGGTCACTATATTCTCCATATGCTTCATCAAGTAAGGCCTTAGCCTTTTCAGCCTCTCTCTTTTCTTTGATGAGATGAATCTCCATGAGCTCATCTTTGACCTCAAGCTACTTGTTCTCCTACTCATAGTATTAAATAATGTATCCGGCTCTTTGCAAGTTGACATGGAGCTCTCTTATGAGTGAATTCTTATCCTTGATGACAATGGTTTTGTTCTTGCTGTCATCATTTTCGCTTAGGTCAACTAAGTGAAAATCTACTTTGTCTCATGGAGGTACTCCTCCTAC
This sequence comes from Pinus tabuliformis, assembly GCA_031772625.1. Classification (NCBI taxonomy): domain Eukaryota; kingdom Viridiplantae; phylum Streptophyta; class Pinopsida; order Pinales; family Pinaceae; genus Pinus; species Pinus tabuliformis. The sequence goes on from CM062818.1 coordinate 546,815,510, forward strand.
TGCTGGATCTCTGCCTCTGTCACCTTTTCCTTACCCTTTTGTACTTGCTTTGCTAATGAAGAAGGCAAGACACCTCCCATAATCTGTGGGACAAACAATTGCCTATGCCCTCTCTGATAGGTATGTGTCAAGGTACCTAAACCAGCTCTTTTAGGCTTGATTCTCTCACCATGCTCAATGTGTTCTTGTTCACTGCCTTCATCTCTGCCAGGTGAATGAATAGGCTCATGAAATGGTGATGATGGAGGTGATGGTGTGGCTGACTCATTAGATGAAGATGAATGATGTATGGGCTGAGGTGGAGGAATGGAGGTGGGTGGATGAGATGATGAAGGTGCTTCTTGGCCATGCTGAATAGGTGGGACAGTGAAAATCCCATTGGATATAAAGGTGTCCCATGCAATTTTAAGTTGATCAAGGTAATGGAGGACTATCATCTTGATGAGGGAGTGCTGAAAGATAATTTGCATTTGATGATCATAATCTTTCTTTTGGGCAATGAATTACATATTTTCAATGCTCCAGTAAAGATAGTAGGGCATATTGAGCATTTTGACTCTTGTGAAATGCATGAGTAGTCGGATATGATAGGAATAAAGCCTAGAAAACCTACCCTCACAAGTGAAGTACTTCATGATGATTTTCATCATGGGAACATATCTGTCTAGGAGGTAAGAGAAAGGAAAAACCCTCTTTCTCTCATTCTTGTACCTTGGGTTAAGATATGGCTCATAATATAAATGATCCAATTCTCCTTGTTTAAACCATTTCCCCCAACATTTGGGATCCTAGAGGCAACTGATATGATAGTAGGAGATACAGTGAAGGTGACACCAACAAGGTTTACCTGGTTGTCATGGAGGTTGGTGATGAATAATCTAGTCAACACAGGATGATGTTGGATCCTTTGCACTTTCTCACAAAACTCAAAACAACCCACATGCTTAAAGCCTGCCACAGTGATGGGAGATGCCATGAGTTTTGTGGTATTGGTTGGCTCATGTCTAATGATTCTCCCTCCTTTCTTAGATAAACTCCTCTCTTGTCTTTCTTCCTCACTATGACTTTTGTTCTCTTCTTCTGCCATGAGTTATTGGAGTCAAACCCTAGGGAGATGATGAAATGGAATGTAGGTGTAGGGAGTGTGGAATGGTGTGGGGAAATTGAGGAGATGAAAATGGGGATGTGTGATATGAGAGATGTAACAGGGGGTAGTTTTGAAATCTAGGAATGGTAGTGGGATGCTAGATATGAAATTTAGGAATGGGTTTATGTTACTAGGGTTTTGAATTTAGTAGGACACCAAAACACAATGGAACACCATATAATTCAACTATGGAGGAGAGGAGTGATATGATTTCAACCTACTTGTTTTTTGGAGCATGTTGGTGACACGTTTTGAAGCTTGGAGATGATGTAGTTCTCTTTGGGAAATCTCTGGACATTTTTTGGAAAATGCACAGTAATCTAGTCAAGCGCGCCCTCTCTTAACATGCGTGCATCACCCTTAGGAAATACTCAATTTTTTGAGGCAAACACACAACACCAGTTCAAAATGCACCCTCCAGTTTCAAAACGCGCCCTCTACCCCTATTTTGCCCAATTTCTCGAAAGTTCCCTTTTGTTGAGGATGCTTTGAGAGTGTAGGAGTTCAAATGAATGTTGAATTGATGTTTTTGAGGGATTTTATATTTGAATGGGTTTAATTTATGCTTTGAAAAACCATTTTCTAATGTTTCATGTCACTTTTCAAATTTTCACACTAATGCTCTTTGACTTCTAACTTTTTTCTCTGCAGGTGGATGATGCTGAGCTTTTGGCAATGGAATTGAGTAAACAACTAAAATGGTGACTTATTACATATGATAAACATAAAATTACATAAATAAAATAAAAAATATTACATCTCTCTTTTGAAATAAAGTTACAAACTGGAACGAAATTCTTGCTTAAAATCAAATTTGGAACTTCAGCAACCATGGTTACATACTTGTAAACCCTTATTTGACTGAAAAAGGGATATTATTTTCTTTACTCTCATACTTTGTTGGCCTTATGCAGTGAGATGGTGCTTTATTGGACCTTGGGAAAATGAAACCTAGGTGACCTAATGGAACCTTGAATGACTAGACTTCAGGTGGACTTGACTGACATAAAACATGATGAAATGAGCCTTTATAGTCAATGGATGCTCAGCAAGACACATGAAGGTGGGCCAGAAAATCCAAATTGTTGAGGGAGAGTGAGGTTTTTGACTAGGGCTACCATCAGTGAATAAATTTTTGAATGAGGACCTAGGTGGAATGACAAAAATTTCTGAGTGGGACCCTAATATGATATGAAAAGAGGATTTTTTATCACTGATGGCAGTATGAAAATACTGACTCTAATAGGTCCCATTCTCACAACTCCAAAACCAGAGTTGTCTTTTGGGAAATGCATAGCTTAGGGTTCATTTTTAGATAGATAATTTTTTATGATTTATTGGAAGCACATGTAGTTGTTATTTTTTTTCTTAGATTTTTCTATAAGTTAAAAAGAAATTCCATTTCATAGATCTAGTCATTAGAAATAGATAGATCAACTTTATCAAATTCAATTCATCTTTTCCACGTTGATATGTAGTGATGCGTAAATGAAGAGAAAAACATATTTTTTTGCAAGGATCGTAGATCTGTAGGGAGGTACTCATCCAACCAACTTCACCTATGTCTTCTCCACCTTCTACCAAGGCATACCAACCCATAGTCCAAATCTCTATTTTGCACTCATCATGAGCATCCACCTTAGGAAAATCCAACCTCTCTGAAGTGTTTGGCTTAGCCTTGGGAAATGTTCACCTTCCCAACACCTTCTATCATTTTAATACATCTCTCTAGAATCTCATTCCACTATTCTTGCCCTCCTAAAGCTTTCATCTAGCTTCTTGTAGAAAACCAGAACTTCCTGTAGCAAACGAGGACATCTTGTAGCAGTTTCCTATAACAACTATAAGATATCCTGTAGCAGTCTGTTTGAACCTATTTTGACCTTAAATGCTAGTATGAGAGTAGGTTAGGACCTCATTTTGGATTCCATGTCTATCCACTTCAGATCATCTCTCCGATACCTTCCCCCCTTGCAAGATCAAACAAAATAAGAATAGCATTTACATTTTTTAATTTAGAAATTAAAAGACTTGTTTTCTGTAAATACAAAATGAAATAGTTAGTGCATGCATATATAAATCATAGAATGATAGAACAACTTCCCATGTCCAAATAGTCCAAATAGCTAGATGATCAATTGCACAATTAGCCTAGTTCTTTTCTACAAGTAATTTGTGTTATTTCCTAGCTATATGATTTATGGAATTTGATAGCATTTATCATTCAACAACTTTCATTTCCTAAATAGGCAAGCATTTACTCTCCTGCATTAGAACTAGTTGTACATTCACTGCTAGTGGTCAGACTCCTAGTCAATAAAAGACTATTCTGAGACCCTAGTGGTCTAGTGCCCCAGTTGAGAAATGACATGAGTAGAATGTTGCATCTACTGTGTATATATGATTGTCACCTCTAAGTTTGTATGAAACCATGGGTTGATAAAGTAAATTTGATAGCCATAAGAGTTGTAGAATCCTCGCTACAATACTAAGGCTTCACTTTTTGGTGCTGTTGTCGGGGACGTGTCTAGGTAGATGTAATTTCTGTTTTTCATTCTAATTTACATTCAATAGATAGATGTTACTCTACTTTCCTTTTTGTTTTACAATTAATTCTGGAAAACACATAAACGAAAAAATTTATTTCATGCCTCATAGGAGTAGAGACAATTTAGGGAAAATTTTTCCAAATACCCCCTCACCATCAGACAATCAACCTTCCCTCTTCTTGGTGGTTGTCAGCTTCCCTCTCTGAATGCAGGGGAGTTAGCGAACCCATTAGGTGAGAAATCAGAGATATTTGAAGAGCCTATTGGGGAAGAAGAAGAAGAAACCATTCCACACACTTACACCATGGATGAAAACAGAAATAGGGCTTTAAATATAAATGAGGGTGATTTTCCCATTATAGAGACTAATGGAGATGCTAGGATGAAAAACATAAGCCCCTCTGACCTTCCTCACTTCCATGGCTTAACCTCAGAAGACCCTGATACCTTTTTGTTTGAGTTTGATGTCATCTATAGAACTTATGATTATACCTTTGATGACTAGAGGTTGAAGTTGTTCCCATCCACCCTTAAGGGCGTAGCCTTGCGCTTGTTCACAGGTTTACCTGGAATTTGATAAAGTTTACAGAATCATTTGTTGGCTTGAGGGGGCCTGACCCAAGTTCAGAGTTGTTCATGCCAACTAAAAAAAACCTAACTGTTGGCCCTTTCGGCAACAACCTATGTAGCGCAGGCTGTAGTCTCACCCAAAGTAGTATTGGGCAATGCTAGAACTAGGTTTCTACATCCAGGGACATGTGATAAGTGGTTTTTAAGTCTACACAGCCCAGATATGCCTTCACACAGATCGATATCTTTCTAGGGCTTGCTACTATAACTCGGGTAAAATGGCTTTTAGACCTTTACGAAGGTCTATGATCAGTCTTTGCTAACCTTAAACAGACAGATTATCCACTTTCGCGCATCAATAAATAACCCTAGATCTCCCTTCACATAGATCTATCCAATTCATCAGAAATCATACATAAATAACCCTTAACTTTGTGATTTCAAATAATTAATTAAAACATGCATAAGTAAGACAAATCCAGTAGTTTCGCACAAAATTCATACATTATTTCATGAAAACATATTATTGAGCGACATAATATAACATAAGAAATATTGACAATAATTCATGGTAATTCTTCGAAACTAGTCTTTATTCAGTTCCAACATTTAGATTAGAGACTTCTCCACCTTGCGCACTCAGTTGCAGGGGTCTGCGCATTCAGCTGTGGACTTACCAAGACCTCCTGCACACTCAGCTGCAGGAACCTTCCCCTTCTCATCTAAGTATAACAAGTATAGCCTTCCTACCTTAGCACATGCCAAAAACAACAAAAACCATTCAAAGTTCACAATTCTTCATTCCAAGTAATCTCTAAGACTCGCTATGACTCAACTATTTATAGCTTTCTTCCATACAATACCATGGTCTGCAGATCATGGGAGACTCTTAAAATTGACCCAAAACAAGGGGCTACAACCCCTTTGACTCCTATTTAGCTGCACACTCCACATCCACATATCGTAGAGACTTTACATTCTTTACAAAAAACTTTTACAAAATTGGGTTAAACTAACCGCAAAACTGACCCTAGGGACCCTAACCCAACAGGACAACATCATTACCTAGGCTCAAATGTATTAATCCTTAAATTACAAGTATAAGGACTAATGTAAGTCCAAGGACACCAAAGAGGAAATCTTCAAAATGACCTTGGGACATGATGAATCCTTGGAGGATTATGAGGAAAGGTTCCAACTCAGCTATAAAAGGGCTATATGCACCCTTGATCTTGAATCACTCAAGTTAGTCCTTCTTAGAGGGATAAGGGAAGATATCCTAGAAACCCTAAACATGTTTTCTAGAGGGGACATCTATCAACTATCTTATGATGATATCAAGACAATTTTCAAAAATCATTCTAGGGCTGCCAGAAAGAAGGGTAGGGCCAGTCAAGCTTTGGCCAGTTCCTCTTCCTCCAACACATCTATCAAGAGTGAAATTGGAAACATGTTGGAAGACTTTAAAAGTGAAATGCTACATATCCTTTCTCTGAAAATGGACACCATGTAGATCAAGAGGAAGTAGGAGGAAGAAAAGAGAGCCTTAGCTTTATTTTACCCTAGATGCACTAGAAGGAACCCTAGAAATGAATGTCCATTGAATGTTGTAGAGGTTTGCTTGGTCTGTGAGGAAAACAAATCCACAAATAAGTTCCCTTCTCTACCTAGATTTAAATTTGTATGTCAAGGAACTGAAGGTGGGGCTGAGCAACTCTGTTATATCAACCAAAGGAGGCCTCAAGGACCTCAACCATACCAGCAAGGCATGCAAGGAACGTACTATTCATATTACAATCTGAATCAGAATGCATCCCTTCCCCCTTGGTGTTCTCCTTCTCATCCTTCATGGTCCACACCTTCTCCTTGGTCTCATGCACCTCAATGCCCTTCCCAACCTGCCAATCAGTCATTTTAGCCATATGCTTCCCCACATCCTCAGTGGAATACCCCATCACAAGGGTGGAGGCCCCCATTCAACCAATCTCCAGCCTTACTGCCTCCACCTCCATCTCAACCATAGTTCCTTCATCCTTCTCCACCTAAGCAACCTCAGATGCCTACTCAACCAAATGAGAACCCGAACAACAAGCAGCGAGAACAGTTCTAGTAGAGAGACATCCTACTCTGCCTATGTTGTGGAAATTCAAGAAATCAACCTTAGGTTTGGAAGAGTGCTTCCATAAAACAAACCTCCATCTCCATCTAAGGAGCTTGAAGAGGAAAGGAAGAGAGTGTTCCTAAAGCCAATCAACCTCCTTTTCTTGAAAGATTTATCCATTCTAGTCAACACACCCCAGAAGTGACTGAACTTCTGGGAGAATTGAAAAACTTGTGTGTTAAAATACCACTCCCATAGGCCATCAAGGATGTCCCCATCTACAACAAGATAATCAAGGAGAAATGCTTCAAACATTCTGGGAGGAGAAAGAAAGAAACCTCTACCATTAATGTCATTAGACATTTCTCTAACTTAATGCTGGTGAGAGTGAATTGCCCAAACTATCTAGACCCTGGAAGTCCTATGGTAGATGTGCACATTTATGGCATCATTGTCCCCTACACCTTGATTGATCTTGGGGCTGAAATCAATGTGATGACTAAGGAGACCATGCTCAAACTGAATCTCCAAGGATCATTGAGGAACACCACAACAATATTGCATCTTGTAGATAGATTCAGAGTAGCTTCTGAAGGAGTTGTTGAGGATGTGATGGTCTCTATTGATTCCTGGGAGTACCCTGCTAACTTCTTAGTTCTCTAGCCCAAGACCAAATTCAATGGTTATCCTCTCATCCTTTGAAGGCCATGGATAGCCACTGCTGATGCTTACATAAGTTGCATGGCTGGGAACATGACCATTAAGAATGGGAATTTATCCAAACAGTTGGTCTTGTATCCTCCTGCTCAACCATCCTTAGAACATGACTTACCCTTATGGTTGGAAGAGGAAGAGGAAGATAAAGTGTACCATACCACATCCTACCCAATATGTACCCTATATACCATTATAGGATGGGGGAAACATGATGAAGATGACCTAATTGATCAAATCCTCCACAACCAGCTCCCCACCACAATGCATATTGATGAGCTGGGGAATAAATCTGAAGATAACCCTTGGATTGATTTGTTCCTAGTTGAATCAAGTCCTGCTCATGTCAAAATGGTAGAATTTGTTCCATCTAAAGCATTGAAAATCAACCCCTCACTCTCAACCCATTTGGAAGAGAAGTTGTGCAACATGCTCAAAGAGCACTTGGATGACTTTTCCAGGAGCTATAAGGAAGTTAAGGGAGTTCACCCTTCAATGTGTACTCACCACATATACATCAAGGAAGGATGCAAACCAGAGTGCCAACCTCAGAGGAGAATGAACCCAACCCTCAAAGACATAGTCAAATAAGATATGCAAAGTTGTTGGATGCAGGGTTCATTTAACCCATCTCAGATAGTTAGCGGGTGTCTCCTCTAGTTTTGGTCGCAAAGAAGAATGGAAAATGGAGGATCTATGTGGATTATAGAGAGTTAAGCAAAGGCATTAAAAAATACCATTTCCTTCTACCTTTCATTAATCAAGTATTGGATGGTCTTGCAGGGAAGAAGTTCTTCTCTTTCCTATATGGATGCAGTGGTTACAATCAGATCCAGATTAGCCCAGAGGACCAAGGTAAAATCACATTCACTTATCCTTGGGGTACCTTTTCTTATAGGGTCCTTCCTTTTGGATTATGTAATGGCCTTATCACTTTTCAAACAGAAATTTTGAGCATCTTTGCTGAGCTAGTCCATGACTCTGTAGAAATCTATATGGATGATTTCACTCCCTATGGGTGTGATTTCCTGGAGGCTCTCTCTAACTTGGGGTAGGTATTAAATAAGTGCATTTAAATGAACCTATCCCTTAGTCCTGAGAAGTGTGAGTTCTTGATGAATGCAAGGACTGTTATAGGTCACTCAATATCCCAAGAAGGACTACAAGTGGATCCAAATAAAATTTTTATCATAAAAAGGGACCATACTCTTCAAAACCAAGGGATGTTAGGAGTTTCTTGGGTTTAGCTGGATACTATAGGAGGTTTATCAAAGACTTCAACAAAGTAACCTCACCATTGTTTGGACTACTGGCCAATTACTCTGAATTTTGGTGGTTAGAAAGTTACTAAGAGGCCCTAGAAATCTTAAAGGACAAGTTGACTACTACACCCATACTTAAAGGCCCAAATTGGGCTCTTTCTTTCCACATCCATGCTAAAGCCTCTAACAAAGCTATAGGATTAGCTCTAGGCCATATAGATGACAAGTTGTCTTATTCCATTTACTTCATTAGAAAAAATCTGTCCAAGGCTGAATTAAACGACACTGTGACTGAAAAGGATCTCCTAGTTGTTGTCCATTCCTTGAACAAATTTAGACACTACATCACTGGTTATCATACCTTTGTGCATATTGAACATGATGCTATCAAATATTTTATGAACAAGCCTAATGTGAATGCTAGAATTATTATATGGTGTCTTTTATTATAGCAGTTTCATTTAACTATCATTGATAAGCTAGGTAGGGAAAATGTAGTTGAAGATGTTTTGTCCAGACTTGATTTGCTTTCAGGTGAGGAAGGGATGGTTGTTGATCAACTACTAGATGAGAATTTATTTGTTATTTCAGTTCTCTCTCCATGGTTTGATGACATAGCTAACTACCTAGTTGCTGCACAGTTCCCTCCAAATCTGTCATCCAAGGAAAAGAGCAGAATTGTAAGGAAGAGCGCCCCATTCACTTGGATTGGGGGAAATATCTTCAAGATAGGGCTAGATAGATTTTTGAGGAGATATTTCATGGAGGAGGAAGTCTTTGACATCCTTCTGGCCTATCATGATGGGCCTTGTGGAGGCAATATGCAACTAATATGTAAGAAGATACACTAGTCGATGTGATCAGTGCCAGAGAATGGGGAGACCTAATCCCAAGGATGAAATTCCCTTAAAACCTTAGGTAACTCTAGAGCCATTTGACAAGTGGGGCATGGATTTCATTGGTCCCATTGATCCACCATCAGGGCAGAAAAAGTACATAATTGTATGCACTGATTATTTGACAAAGTGGGTTGATACCAAGTCTGTCAAGGTAGCAACAAAAGAGAAATTGGATGAGTTATTAAGGGAGAATGTACTCTACAAGTTTGGGTACCCTAGAGAACTAGTCACTGATCAGGGAGCTCAATTCACATCACACCTAATTGAAAATTTGTTGAGGCAATTGATCTGGAATTTATCCAGGACAAAGGATTAAATGTATTACAGACTCATGTGCATGGAGGTGCCTATGTTACTTTATGCAACGGATCGATAAAATTGCAAAATACACAGACACTGAAGCAGCTAGAGAAAACACAATAGTAAAACATGTAAATAAAACAAGTTTAATAAGGAGTGCACCCAATGCTACTAGGCTATGTCTCATGGTCCAACCTTCAATGGTGGCCTCTCTATTATGTTTTCAAAGCAGAGTTTACAAGTTTAATAAGGAGTGCACCCAATGCTACTAGGCTATGTCTCATGGTCCAGCCTTTAGTGGTGGCCTCTCTATTATGTTTTCAAAGCAGATTTTTTACAACAGTGAGCTCAATTTGAGTCTCACTCAACAGATATAAATCAGTAGGACTGGACTTGGATCCCCCAAGTCTCTAGAGTACACAGACTCTCCTTACTGAACTCTCAACCTCTATTGGTCATAGTAGTATGAGCCCAATCTGAGACTCATACATGACAGGCAAGTACAGAGGAGTTTGCTTGAACCTCTCAAGCCCTCTCTAGAGTACACAGACTCTCTCTAACTCTCTTTGGATCTGTCTGGCTTGATGCTACCTTCAGGTCAGCTCGGCTTCTTCTCTCTGTTCTCTGCTCTTGGCTTTCTTCCTTGACTAACTCACTGCTTGCTTTGTTTCTGTCAGTTCATGGCTTTAAAGCCAATCTGCTTTCTGTCTATTGGTTTTCGCTTCCTGGTGCTCTGGTTCTCCTACCTCCGTCTGTTTGAATTCCTCTGTTCGACGTCATCATCACTATGTAATGCCTTACAGGATGGTGGCCACCTATTCCATAACAAACTGAGTGTCAGTTCTCTTGGAAATGTTTGAACGATCGTTATTTCCATTAACTCCCATATTTCCGGCAAACATAATTCCTCTGCCAACTCATCATTCATGCCAAACTTCAAACTTTATACAACTTCAGCCTATTTACCCCATTGAATCCAGTCATCCATCGGATTGCATGTCCTTCGTCGATCTAGAGCCTCTAGGTCCTACGGTCTCCTTCCATATCGGGCGGGTAAGTTGCATGATGTTTACCCGTTCGATGTGAATGGTTTTCTCTCTCTTCCACTGGACGCGTGGCACCCAGTGTGTGGCATCGAGCGAGACTCAGTTGAAACTGCTTATCACTTGAAGCCCTTCCGATATCCTGTCGTTTTTTGTGTGGGACCCAACTCTGATAGAATCTACGAATTCTGTACGGTTTTTGACTTTCCGGGTCCAGTCGCTTAGGGCTTTTTCTTCTCTAAGGGGTTTTCCCAGCGATATGAAATTAGCGACTTGTCACTAATCGCATATCAGAAACATCCCCCGTTCTTCAAAAAGGCTTCCCGTTTTGCTGTTTCGTGGCAGCACGCTTACCATGGGCCAACGGTCGACACACTTGACCAAGGGTCCTCAATGCTTGGCGCTACTCACAAATTACAACTGTTCGAGGATATTTCTATTAAGCTTGACCTTTGTAAGTCTTTGAAACTTTGGCATGAATTTGACAGAGTTATGAAAACTTAGAGAGTTCTTTAGGATCCAATTCAGATCACGGACTTCCCAATGAAAAATCTTTTGGACCACCAAAAGTTGGTTTTTAAGCATCAATCAAGTGAGGGTTACAGATTCCTCACTTGCCCAATTTCTATCCATTTCACATTGCTTGGTTTCGAACCTTTGAGTCCAATTCTTAGGTACTCAACATCCCCCCTGCATGTAGTTCTCACCTTCCTATCCAGAACTGTATCTTCCTACAACTCATTGAGATATTTAGGTAACAGATCATCAATAGAAGGCAATTGACTCTACTCTTCAGGATCTTCAATCAATGAAGGTTCAAATAGTCTCAAGTTGTCTGCATTAACAACTAAGTAGATGTGCATGTAAGCTGGTAAATCAAGGCGAAAAGCAATCTCACCAATTTTCTCAAGTATCTTGAAAGGTCCATACCTCATTGGCTTCAGCTTCTTACCTTCACTTTGCATTTTGTCTTTGCTGATATATAGACAGAGTTGATCACCAACTTGGAAACTATGCTCAGTCCGATGCTTATCATGCCTTGCCTTGTACTTGGCTTGGCTCTTTTCCAGTCGTTCCTGTACTACCTGGTGAATCTCTTGGATTTGTTCGATGAACTTGGTTGCCTTGTCCACATCACTGTGTCCATCAACCTCTATATCTTTACCAAAGACAAAATCCAAAGGAGACCTTGGTGTGAAACCGAAATAGGTCTCAAAAGGAGATCTCTGTGTAGAAGAATGTTTAGCTCGGTTGTAAGCATGATGCACATAACATAAATGTTCATCCCAAAGCTTTGGATGCTTGCTGCAATAGCCTCTGAGCAATTGGATCACTGTCCTGTTGACCACTTCTGTTTGGCCATCTATTTGCTGATGAAAGGATGTGATCTTCTTTAGTATGGTGTACATCAATTCCCACAAACTTGACCAAAATTTCCCAATAAATCGGGTATCTCAATCAGATATAATGGAAGTGGGTAATCCAAAATGAACCCATACATGCTGAAAGAACAACTTTGCAATTTTTTCAGCTGTAATCTGTTTGTTACAGGGTATTAAAATACACATTTTGCTGAACCTATCCACAACAACATATAAATAGTCATGACCTTTTCTAGATTTAGGCAGTCCCCCAATGAAGTCCATAGAAACACTTTCCCAAGGATGAGAATGAACTGGTAGTTGTTATAGCTCCAAATCTCACTCTTGATGTTTGTGATGCTGCACTCATGGCCTAGGGCAACCCCTCCTTCTAGACCTGGTCCAAATACTTAAAAAACAATGTTTTACTCCCTATACACGACATTGCCTTGAGCTAAACACGTGTGTACACAGGTCTATGTATACCCAACTCGCGTATATGTCTTAAAACACTTAAAAAAATTAAATCTCCTTAATTTTAGGCGGAGATCATGGGTTTTACCTGTTGATTACCTATTAGTGCCCGTGGCCCAACTGTTCCCAACGAATTCCCAACTAAAAAACTACTTTGGGAGAAGTATAAAAAGGCTTCAATGGGAAGGCCTAAAGGAGGAGAGAAGAGAGAGAAAAATCACTCTGCTGAGATTATCCCTGATTAGGTCTAAAGATCCTTGTGCTTCTAGCACTTCCCCCATTACAGGAAACCCTTGTTTCCTTGAGTTATGATGTCTTCCCATTAGTTGAGATATCCTTGAGTGAGTCATGGAAGGAGTTTGTTAAAGGCTTGAGATTGGACAAATCCGGAGGATTGTTCCGCTTGGAGCCTGTGAAAGGAAGACTTAGGTGAAATCATTCCTTACTGTATTTTAGTTATCTATAATAAAAGAAACACTTGTCTTGTTCCTGATATTAATCTTCTTCATGCTTATGATATCAATGTTATGATTTACATATGAATGGTTGTTTCAATTGTATAACTAACTACCTTTCAATATGCTATGAAGCTAATTTTGTTATGATGCTTGGTCCATATACTACTATGCTTCCTTGAATTGATTGCTTTGCAGATTGAAGGATCGAAAGGAACTCCAAGAGGGTTTGGACCCTAGCTGGATCTACCCAAACGAAGGACCACCAAGTGCACCTCTCTTCGCGTAGTTTGTTTATATTAGTATCATGGCTATATGGAATGCTTGTTTTTCTTTATAGATAACCCCCACTCTGCTAGGGTACTGACCCAAGACCCTAGGGGACTTTATCCCTCAACAGAATTGGCGAATTCACTGGGGAAAATAGTATTGTTGTTCCTAGTTTGGGTTTATTCAAGCCAATCAGGGCTCAACTATTTATTTACTTGCTGTGACTGAGTAGTCTATTCCTGTAGGAACTTGAACTATAAGTTTGATCAGTTTCTTCATACCTTTTTTTGTTTTTTCTTGTGATCTGTTATATATACATCTTGGTCAGGTTACAGTCACGTATGTACACAAGTTTCACCTTATGAACCCGCGTATATGTAGGTTTCTATGGATTGAATAGTGTATACATGCAACTATGTATTGACACAGTCGCGTATACCCTAAAATTTTCAATATTTTTCAAATATTTTTGTTTTTGAAGATCTGTTTGCTGGTCTGAGTCTTTCCTGAACAATTACTTTTCTGTGTCAGTCTTTATTTTTACAACAAGTTCATGATTTCAAACTCTCTTCAGTTGTGGAAAGTGTTGGTCTTGTTTTGTTTTGTTGCAAGCATCATCATTTTTGTTTAAGCACACAAGATTTCTTTATGGGAATCTTGGTTGTTCTAGTCTTCCAGGGCAGAAAGATTGGTCTCAATCTTTGTGGCAAACCTTGTTTTGGTGATCTTTTTGTTTGCGTGTCAAAACTGCATCTTTGTGGCCATTTACTTTTCTTGCTTTTTGAAAGTTGTTGTGTGATGATTTCGAGAGTTGTTTTTCTTGATCTCTTGATCGTTGTCATCAAGCTCTTTTTTGCTGCTTTTTTTATTGTTGAGAGCATATTGAAACACCTATTTTGTCGAGTTTTCGCCCATTTTGAGTTGATAACTTGCAAAGTGTTTTGGTTTCTTATTCTTCAGTCTCAAAGTTTTCAATAGTATTTGGAGCACTTTTGAAAAGTCATTTTTGTTTTTTCTTTTGAAGAAAACTTCTTGAAAACTTGGTTTTTGCTTTCTTTAGCTTTGTTTTGATTTAGTTTCTTTTTTGTGAGTGAAAGTGCATTTTTGTTTGTCTTGAAACTTGCTTTTAGTGTTTGGATGAAAATGAGCATTAGCAACTTATATTCTATCTAAACGTCTTAAGTGGCAAATTAGAATTGATAAACAAGTTACTTTCATTCTTTGATTTGGAGTAGTCTTAAGTTTTGCATCAGCATGTACTCATTGCATTAGGATAAATTAGTGCATATTTTAGGGCATCCATAGTTTTGTTAATTTTTGTGAGTGTGAAGCTTGAGTAAAAGAAAAAAAAAGAAAAAATTATTGCTTTCTTAGAAGTTCCTCAGAACCTAGTAGAAATTTCTTTCATCGAAGAACAAAACAAGTGCATTTGCATATAGTTTGGTTTTTATTAATTTCTTTTGCATCAAAACACCAGAAGTTTCATTTCCTCTTATCCCTTGACTTAAGAACAACCCATTTAAAAACAAGTGCTAATTAAAATACACTAGAATTTTTTATAATTGTCAATTTAGACACACCAACAAGTTTTAGGATATTTTAGGGCCTTGGATTAGGCGTGTGGAGAGAAAGCTCTCTAAGGCCATTTAAACTGTCAAACATAGGAGTCTGAATAGTGAGTGCAAATCTAATAACGTTAGGAAGACCAGGAAAGCTTTGGATCTGGGAGTTAAGCATGAGGGTTTTTGAAGATAAGGAAGAGAGATACCCCCTCTCCTACTTGTCGGATCTTACCTCAAGACTGTTCCACCTTTCTTCTGACCTGAGTTGGTAACCTTAGTTGCTTCTCCTAGGGATCTACATAGGTGGCTGCAGAGGGGAATCTCGTGGCACCTGAGGTCAACGTTGTATCACTCTCAATGATACTACTGGAGGGCACCCTTGTGAAGCTCGGGGGCTTGCACTAGCGCAAGCTGTTGTTAGGAGGTCAACGTAACTTCCTCTGTTACCTTTGCTGGTAGGATTGGGCTGTCATTATCCCAAAATATCTTTGGACGGCCCCTTACTTCACTTTCTTATATTTTGGTGTCTGGTCCTCATCACCCGGAGTGAAAATAATTGAAAGTTGTTTGACTGGCTGACATCTTTTAGGGACTTTTTAGTGTGTGCTCTGTGCTCTTAGTTGGCCTAGCTTTCATTTTTTCTTGAGTCTTTAATTAGATCATAATAAAAACTTCAAAGTGGCTGACCAATCGTATAGACGGTCTCGAAGACTTCATGGTCTTTCACCACCAAGTTTAGAGCCTTCTCCTAGAAGGCGCAGAGGTAATACTGCCGGTGGGTTTCATCCCGTGGCAGCTGACGCATCGGGGATTGATCCTCCCCTCGGGGGCATTAGTGTTCAGGATAGGCCTGGTACTTCCGTAGAACTAGAGAGGAACACTCCAGTTCTTTCTCGAGTTCTCTTTCAATCGGAAGATAACATAGAGGTAGAAGAACTCCCAGAGTCGTCAGTGGCTCCAAATTCTCCTCTACCTTCTAACCATCCAGACGTATTACAATACATTGGGACTCTGACGCATAGACCATCAAGTCCAGGTCATATTACACACTTACCTTCGATGACCACCACTGGAAGCATGGCTTCTACCATAAGTGCTACAACCATGCAAACTCCAACATCAGTACAAGGGGGAGGAACTATTTCCATCGCCTCTACATCTTTATTTGGGTCTTTTGCTAGCACATCCTTATTTGGGTCTACCTCCATTCCTTCTACGAGTGGAAATTCCCAAGCCAATGCATCTGGTTCTGGATTCTTCTCGTTTGGCACCCATTCACAGGGTATTCCTTTAGTTCCATTTAGTGCCTCTACATCCATGATGGGTGGGTCAGCTTCATTCCAGGGATTTCCTTTTGGAGGTGGTCATATACCACATTCCAACCCGACGAGAGGATCTATTCCTTTTTCTTCTATAGGACAAGGCAACAATCCCTTTCAAGGTTGGACTAACCCTACGGTTAGTGGCATAGGAACTGGGAATCCATTTTTCGGCCGACAAGGGAATAGGCCGTACTCCACAGTTAGTATGTTTCAAAGTATTCCTCCCTTAGCTTCTACTTGGAATCCTTATCAAGGGTTATCAACTCCTTATAATCCTTTAGGAGGGAGCTTCGCTGGTTATGGAGGTTTTTTGGTCGGAGTTGGTCAAACTTCAAGTTTTGCTGGATCACAAGGTTTGCCTTTTGGTTCAGCTGGTTCTATTGGTTACTTTGGGCAGCCTGGTGCCTTCCAAAATCCAGGCCAATCTTTTCAGAACTTTGGGAACCCCGCCCAGTCTGGGTGGAATCCCCAGGGTCCTCCTAGGCTTCCTTTTCTTGAAACTTTGAATTTGCTAGATCTCACGAAATTAACGAATGATCCAATCAAATACAATCTGGCCTAGCCTCTAGTCCCAACCAAAATCCTTTTGGACATTCCAAAGTTCGAGGGGAAGGGAGGTGAAGACCCAGGCGACCATGCAACCACATTCCATTTGTGGTGCTCATCAAACTACCTTATTGATGACTTGCTTAGCTTGAAACTTTTTCAATGCACCTTAACTGGTAATGCGGCCAAGTGGTATATAGAGTTTCCAGGGGGTAGCTTTACATCTTTCATTGACTTGGCTAATATTTTGCTAAATTATTTCTAGTTGCCCATCCGTTATGATGCCGGAACTGAACTTCTAGGAAATTTTCATCAGGATACGACAACTCACATTTCTGATCATATTCAGGAATGGAGACGGAGAAAGAGGCTCATTAAAGCCGAAATTCCTCCAGAATACCTTCTTGAATAGTTTTTGAAATCCTTACAACCTGAAATATCTAAGGATGTATCTCTATCCGAAGTTTATTCTGAGGAGCAAGCTATTTTTAGAGCCCAATAGTTAGAATTGATTTACTCTCAGTCTAGGATTCTACAAAAAAAATTTGCCTGATGCTCCTGGGACTAAGGTTGATATAGCTAAGTCGAAGCTAGGTCCCCATGCGGATGGTATCGTTGGATCCGTAGATACAAATGCGGTGAACCTGTTGAGCCAATTGCAGCAGTTATCTTTACAAACTTCTTCTAACAATCAGATCACATCGTCTAACCCTTCGTCTTCTCAACCCTCTTCTATTAATGTTGTCCAATCTTTCAACCCCAAAGGAAATCAAAATTCCAATGGAAAAAAGAAAGGACGAGGTAAGAAAAAGAGTCAATATGGGAAGACTGATGCAAATAAACCCAAAAATAATGCTAGTGGTGGTGGAAATGAGTCTATAAAGAAAGTCAAGTTTCCATGCAAGCTATGCAGTGGAGACCATTTAATTCATCTCTACCCAAAGATTCAAGGCGCTCAACGCTTTTTAGGGTAGCAAGGGACTTCTAGCTCTCAAGCTGTGTTAACCAACCCTTTTCCCCAAGGGTAGCAAATTCTTGTTGGCACGAGTTTAAATCTTGGTACCTCTGCAGGGGGCAACCAGGAAGGGGAGAAATCATCAAATGTTTTCATGATGGGTTCTAACGTCCATGTGGCCACTTGGTCACATGATTACGGTGAAACTGAAACATCCAAGGACAAAATTGCTCCCGGAAATACTGACCTTCATATTGAGCGAACCCCTGTCGAGACTATACCACGGATACCGAAAGGTTCTGCTAAACGTGCGACTATCAATCCTAATGCTAGGGTCGCCCGGAATTACTCCATTGTCGAGGATCTGACTCAGAGTCCATGCGCTATGTCCGCTTTAGAGGTTCTCCAGTTGTGTCTAGCTCAATAAAGTGCTTTGCTTTTGGCGATAAGGGAAGTTGATCCAAATAACTCTTTAGTGCTCACTTTCAACATGCTTAATGTCAAAAAGCGACTCCCTCATCACATGGCTTTTCAAATAAATTCTACATACCGGAAAATTAACATTTTTCGTACCATTATTGATGAAGGAGCTTCCACATGCATAATGTCAATGTCATGCTAGAAGGCCATTAGATCGCCTTCGGTTGTTCTGTCACCTACCCTCTTGACTGCATTTGATGGGAATTCTCATAAGTCGCATGGGATTATCCCAGCCTTTCCCATATGTGTTGGGGGAAGGTCATCAATATCGAAGTAGAATTCATTGATGCTAACCTAGATTACAATCTCCTCTTAGGAAGGAACTGGGTATACGAAATGGATGTCGTTGTTTCGACTCTGTTTCGTGTCATTTGCTTTCCTCATGAGGGGAAAATCATCAAGGTTGATCAATTGGATTATTCTCCAGTTGATCCTCGAGAAACCTTGGATTCTACTGTTCCTTTAGTGGATAACCCTCGTCTTCGTACTAAGAATCTAGGAGTTGGGATGTATTCTTCATTGATGGGTACATTTGATTTTCCCTCTCCTATTGCTAGAATCAATGTCGTTTCATCATCCAAGGAGTCTTCACGGGAAGAGTTCTTCCGAACTCATTATTTTTTAGATCCTTAGACCTTTCCTTCACCTACGACCACATTAGCTAAAGGACAAGTTGGTGGAATGGAATTTCCTATGTCTGCAGTAGAGCTTAGATATCAGTCTATCGTCAACTCTGTAGACAACCATTCTACTCCTTTCTCTGAGGAGGAGCTAGATGGTGATGTGGCCCCGGCTTGGACCCTTGATTCTACCTCCGCTATGGACTGCTTAGACATGGTTTTACCATCCGAGGAAGCAATCCTAGAAGTAATGATGGGTGTAGATCGACCTTGGGAAGACTTACACCATCGTTCATATTTTCTTCCTCTATTGCAGGAAGTAGAATCTAGGTTCTTCGAGCTTTTTACTAGTGATGTTTGTACGGTATCAAATACTTTGGTTCCAGCACACTTTTGTGCCAAAGGTAATATGTTGGTGATTTCAAAAATGATATCTATAAACATCTCTAGGAACCCTAACGTGATCGAAAATCTCTTCATCGGAGCCGAATGTTCCCCTGAAGAAATTCAAATTTACATCGGTGTTATAGACATTTTTGTGCCTTACAGCTCTAAGCATGAAATGTCCATAAACCAAGGGCTCCTAAGTCCCTAAAAGTGTTGTTCTAACTCCTAAAGGAACAAGGTCAACAAAATACAGCTTCTCCCAGAAGTTCTCCACCAAAAACTGCTTAGAATCAGTCAAATCAGGATCATTTCAGCTGCTGCACTAGCTAGTTGCGTTGCATAGCACCCAAATACACTAGCTAGGTGCGTTGCAACGCACCTAAATGCACTACCAGGGTGCGTTGAGTGGGAAATGACAAATGGCAGAGTCATTTCACGAGGTGGACAGACAATGGAAGCTTCCAGAATCTTCTCCAATGACACTGGCCTCACTGAATTCGACCAAGGATGAGTAAGAGGCTCTCAGTCTCCAAGTGGAAGCAAGAACTGACAGAGAGAAGCCACTAATCAATTCATGAGCTGACTCATCCTCTTTGCATACATCTATATATGGATCCCTCATCCCAGAGATCCAGAGGCTGGAATATTGTACATTGCAGAGAATTGCTGTTGGTTTTGAGATAGATATCAGAGTATTGGGTGATTTATGCTTTGTTGGAGGTGAAGAGGGGCTTCTTTGCTAGGAGGTTGATGCTGGATCAGGAATCATTGGTTGTAACTCCTCCTGGATCTTCTTGTTATATCAATAAAACTATTTGAGTTTCTCCTACATGTTTGTGTATCATTGATGCTTGTTACATTTGTATGTTTAGCTTAAATATGATCCTAAGCTATTTATGAATATAAATCCATGTCTTTGTGTAGTTTTCTTCTTCTGTGATCTTACAGGAACTTGGTGAAGTTGGGCAAGTAAGGAAGCAGGTAGCTGGAAGCTGTCAAAGAAGAGAGAGATTGGATCAAAGGACTAGCGCAAGACACAGGTTGGTTCATCCTATTCCTTTTTGTTTATAGTTCATAAAGAAGAATACAAAAGTATTTTTCTCTGTTTGTTTCTAAGGTACCTGTCACACCTTAGTGGGATAGAGTCGTTCTGAATAGACACTTATCTCGATAACAAAATGGCGACTCCACTGGGGAGGATTGTCTAGTTAGTTTGTTTGTGTTTCTCTTGTTGTTTGTTTCATAAACTTAGAAGTAGTGAATTGAACTGCATTTGCCATTAACAAATGCAAAGTAGACATCTGCTGCTTCAATCCATTCACTGGATTTGTTTATGATTTGAACAGTTGATTCACAAATGATCTGATTGCCCTTTGTGATAGCTCTTAGACCTTCTTTAAATCTACCCTTTGATTGTGCATTACTGATTGCTTTTACTCGGCCAAAAACCATAGATTAAACTGCAAACCGTGACCCAGGACCCGGATAGAATTCTCGTTTCTGCCCCAGCACAGGTACTGTGAAGAGTTCCTGCATTTCAGTGCAGTTCCCGAGAGGGAAACCTGCGTTGCAATCCAGTTTCTCTGTGCAACAGGTGCGCTGATCAGCCTAGCCCTGTGCAGCTGAGGTTCTTTGCTTCATTTTTTCAGTTTTGTCTCTAATTTTTGCAGCCTGTGATCAGTGTATGTGTCTGTTTAAAAACCCCTTTTCTTTGTTGTAATTCCACCTCAGTTGTACAAAAGAAACTGTAGATGTTTTTGTGTGTTTGTTACGTCATTTACAGTTTTCCATTGCAAAAGTATAATAGTCGTACTGTCGTCCTTTGATTTAGATCTATTGCAAGTGTTGATTTTGATCATAGGAGAAAGTTTATTTGCTGTAGATAGTCGATTATGCTTTTACTTTTGCCTTTGGCTTGAATTTGTCACTTTCTAGTGTTGAAACGAGTATTTATTTCAAAATCATAAAGTGTCGTAATCGTCTCTACCTTTTGATTTCGAAAAGAAGCTTGTTTGTGTTTGTCACTTGAAAGCAAATTCAGATTTGTACAACAACTTTCTTTTTAGGCATCAATATTAAGAAAGTGGAAAACAAAACACATGCATGTGCATTTGCATATTGGCAGTCTGTTTGGCTTGATTTAGGAAAAGTGCATTTACAGTGTGCTCTTTGCTCTTTGCGAAAAGATTGTGTCTTTCTTTTCCCTTAGTAGCTAGGATTTTCATTGCTGAAAAGAGATAAAAGCTTGTTTATCATCTTTAGATTGCATTTTAGGAATTACATATACATCTCGTGGTGATCCCAAAAGGCAAACTTCATAAGAAAGATCAACCTAAAATAAATTCAATGAACTTAACAACGCTTTGTAACTTAACGCACAACATTTAGAGGTCTAGGCTAGAGACGTATTCCGGCGTCGTAAAGCCTGGTAACTGTTGTCCTCACTGATGGTTGGGTGATTCCTCCACTTTGAGACGATAAGTGCCAGTACGGACTTGTGCTCCCACGTACCTTCGAGTATATATTGGGAGACCCCTATAGGCTTAAAACCTTTATCCATAGGAAGCCGTGTCGGCCGCCCTACTGATCGCAATGCACTGAACACGGCATTCGGGAAGATTGACTACCGTACCGTAAAAAGTATTCTGTAGTTTTACGATTGGTTTGGTACTCCCTCTACCTAGACCTCTAGAGCAGTCCCTTTCGTTCCTTTTCAGACTCCTTAATGGAAAAGGTCCATCTGAGCACTTGTCACTTCAGGCTCATTAAAAATCGAAGGAGACTAGAGTCATCTTTTGTTTTTTCTCGACTCTTAAAAACTGAAAAAACAAGTTGTGTCAAAAGCGTCTAAAATTCATTTAATTCGGAAACATACCTTCCCTTTATTTTAGTTGATCGAGTAATCCGCAATCATGGAAGAAAGTCAATTGAAACCCCGTCGTTCGCGGAGGCTTATGATTCAACCGTCTTTGTCTCCGGAAGCGAAATCAGTACGGACAAAGCGAACTCGTTTAACCGGTTCCAAGTCTCCTATCAAAGTTAGAACAAGTGTTCCAACGACATCAGAGACTCCGGTTACTCCAAACATTTCTGGAATCCCTGCCTCAACAGAAGAAGTTCAACAACCATAGAAGGATAGTGGTACTGATCCTAGTTTGAGAATAAACACTTGTGTTACTGAACCAGTTCCATCTATAACCGGTTTAGAGAGTCTTACTCTTCAAACATCTATCGCTGCCTCTTCGGCACCAGAAATATTTTACGGACCTGACGGTCTTCCCCTTCCACCTGGTCTGATTGCGATAGAAGAAATTGTAGAAGATCCTCAAACAAGTACTCCAACGCACTTTGGAGTCGGGATCACTTTATATCCTTCGACATCAGAAGTTAGTCTACCACCAGCGGAAGTTCCTGTAGAATCGCTAGGTAATCTTTTGGATAGACTACAAATGTCTGAACAACCATCAACATCTAGGACTGTGTCTTCTGACACAGCAACGGCAGAACTCCCTGCTGTCACTCCGACAATGTTCGCCGGCGTACCATCTGTCCCGACTAGCTCACAACCGCTAGAAGGAGCCTACCCAGGGGCTATTTCGACAGTCTGGTTCGTTCCTGTTTGTTCATCTAGAATTATATCCAGAAACTCTTATGTTGAGTCTCAACAAATTGATCCATTTGGAGGTCAATTTGGGCAGTCCGGTCCCCAAGGGCAAACAATTCCCTTGAGTTCTGGATTACCACCGTATGGGGGGCAGTATGCCCTGTCATTATCCCCTCCGGGAGGATATCCATACGGGAGTTCACAACAGCATTCAAGTTATATTGGAATTACTTCAAGTGGTTGGGTACCTATACTACCTCAACAACCAAGAGTTGTGTATTCAATGCAACAATGCGTACCTATGTCAAACATATCGAC
The DNA here is from genome assembly GCA_031772625.1 of Pinus tabuliformis. NCBI lineage: Eukaryota > Viridiplantae > Streptophyta > Pinopsida > Pinales > Pinaceae > Pinus > Pinus tabuliformis. The sequence continues at coordinate 546,838,449 of CM062818.1, forward strand.
TACGCCAGCTATTGTGACGGTGTCGCAAGTTCAAGCGCTGCCTGTTGTATGCCAACCTCAAGTTTCTCAGGTTGTAATGCAACAACCCCTTGACCCTGCGACTCAACCACAATCGCCAACTAGTGGGTCGACACAAGTCTAGACGGGTACAATTACCCCTCACCTTGGTCAAACGGTTAGTATCGGGAAACAGCACATGGCTTCACAACCGTGGCTGGTGCAATACCAACAACCACAATTCCAACAAGTATACCAAGGTGCTGAGCAGCAGATCTTTGCGAACAGTGGACAGCCGTACATTCAAAACGGTCAAAATCAACCATTTTATAATGGTCAAGTCCACCAACCTTACCAAACATACCAGCATCAAATGCATTATGCTGGTATGCAAAGACCAACTGCTCAGGCGATTCCATCGTATCCTGGGTATGCTTCACCTAACCTGAATCAACAGTTACCATTAGTGGCAACTTTAGAGTTACCTGATTTAAACTGGTTAACAAATGATCCAATTGCTTACGCCCCTTGGTGGCCAGCGATTCCGCATAAACTTCCATAAGATATTCCTAAATTTAATGGAAATTCGGGTGAAGATCCATCGAATCACGTGATGACCTTTCATCTATGGTGTTCATCAAACACCCTAAATGATGATTCGATAAGACTTCGCCTCTTTCAGAGGACGTTAAAGGGTCCAGCGGCAAAATGGTACATTGAATTGCCTAGAGCTTCGTTCGACAACTACAGTACCTTAGCCACAACCTTTTTAACCCATTTTCAATTACCAATAAGGTATGAAACGGGAACAGAACTGCTTACCAACTTCAAACAGACGACGGCCACTCACATATCTGATCATATACATGAGTGGCGACGTCGTCATAGGATGGTAAAAACGTACATTCCCGATCAGCTATTAGCTGAATGGTTTATCAAGTCATTACTACCTTCCATCACGGAAGATGTGGCAAAGGGGGGAGTCGTAACAGAAGAGCAAGTAATCGCTCGTGCACAATATCTGGACTTGATTTACACTCATTCCGGCACGCTCTACGACAAAATACTTGATGCCCCTAGATCGGAATTCTCAATTCCTCCTCCTCCTAAATCGAACAATGACTCTCATGCCGGCGATGGCGTGATTGGCACAACGGACACGAAATCGAAAAAGGCTACATCCAAGAAGGCCCATAAGATTTCAGGTCAAAATGCAAAAGACGAACTTCTTGCTTCGGAATTAAATGCCGTATCGACAGATAAGGGCAAAGAAACCAAACAACCAGGAAGCAAGAAGAAAGGCAAAGGGAAGAAGAAGAAAAAGGATGAGTCATCTCCTGAAAAACCTTCTGCAAACCCTTCTGGGTAAAGGAAACCCCCTGCAGGGTGTCATATATGCGATGAGGATCATTGGACAAAAGAATGTCCATACAAAGCTGAGCTTAAGAGATTATTTAAAAGTTCGAAAACCTCAGCAGTGTTAACTAATCCGTTTCCAAACCCAGGAATGAATCTGGTTGAAAGTGGAAATGCTTCCCCGTCTCAAGTGCTAATGTTGTCGATTTCAAAACAGCAGAATGATGCTTTGATTTCGACAAGGAACAAAGATTACGGGAATCCGCAGCTGTCGAACAACAAGGATAAAGATCAACCAAGTAGTTCGACAACAACTTCGACAGAAGTTGTACCACCCACCATCCCTGAATTGATGATAAAACCACCGAAGGGAGTAGTACACAAGTCGACATTTAATCCCCGCGCTAGAGCGGCGCAGCATTATAACATAGTGGAAGATTTGGCCCAATCGCCATCCGCTATGTCGACTCTTGAAGTACTACAAAATTGCCCATCCCAAAGGCAGGCTTTATTATCGGCCATTGGTGGGATTGATCCAAAGGATTCCAATCTTGTATCCTTCGACCACAAAGGGTACAATCCTCAGTTACCAGCTCAATTAGCTTTCCTTGTTCAAGTGAAAGCCCTCAACAAAACTGTTCACCGAACGATTATTGATGAGGGGGCATCTACATGTATTATGTCGATGAGTTGCTGGAAAACTTTAGGATCTCCAACCTTGTCGTGATCTGCGACAACATTAAAAGCATTCGACGGAAGGACATATACCCCATACGGTATCCTAAATAACTTGAAAGTTGAACTAGGAGGGAAAACAGTAGAAATAGATGTTGAAGTCATCGATGGGAATCTTGATTACAACATCCTACTAGGACGACCATGGATATATGCCATGGCAGCTGTTGTGTCGACCTATTTTAGAAAGATTGCATTTCCCTTTTAAGGAGGGATTACAATCGTCGACCAGCAAAACTTCCTCCCCAATGGTTCTCAGGTTACAGGAAGCATTCCCTTGATCCATGGAAGCCCCCATTCGCTTCAGAATATCGGAGTAGGCCTACTAAAAGATCCTATACTAATGGGAACTTTCGCTCTTCCACCTCCAATTAATCTGGCGGAAGTAGCATCAATAGGAACCTGCAACATGATATCTTCTACAAAGATCTCAGAAAACGATATCAACATGGATCATGCAATGGTTTTGCCCCCGAGCCCAATGGAAATATTATAGCAATCAATGTTTCTAGCATGGGAGGCAAACCCAAATCAACGCTCATCAAGCGTTTGGATGGATAGGTCTAGAGAATATGGTACTCCTTCAGATCCTTGGTCGCAAGTGCATAGCACCGACGAAGGAATTCTCCAAGCTATGGTAATTAAAGGAGCACCATGGAATGATTCCCACCATCGTTCTCTTCTTCCGGATTATGAAGAAGATACTCAAAATGACCTTTACCATCCTTCAGTAGTTGATTTTCTATCAAATACTGTAAGTACGGTGGATTCTGAGCGAAACTTGTCCAACATTGAAGAGACTATAGCCATAAATATCTCGGCGAAAACAGATGTTGTAGAGAATATTTATGTCGGCAAATGTTCTTTTCCTTTAGAGCTGGAAATATATAACGCTCTTTTTCGCAAATTCAGAGATGTCTTTGCTTGGTCATACAGTGAAATGCCAGGCATCGACTCGAGTATCGTTGAACACGAAATTAAGATGTATCCAGATGTCAAACCAGTACGACAACAGCTAAGGCAGGTGCACCCCAAGAAAGCTGCTGCCATTAAGGCAGAAGTTGAAAAACTTCTCCATGCTGGTTTCATCTACCCGGTTCCGCTAACCAATTGGGTGTCGAATATTGTTCCTGTTATGAAAAAACAAGGGACAATTAGAGTGTGCGTCGATTATAGGGATGCAAATCAAGCTTGTCCAAAAGACAACTATCCTACACCCTTCATTGACCAGATAATTGATGAATGCGCCGGATGAAAAATCTTTTCAGTCATGGATGGATTCTCCGGGTACAATCAAATAAATATCCGCCCACAGGACCAGTCAAAGACTGCATTCATTTTTCCGTGGGGCACATTCGCGTATCGAAAATTACCCTTTGGTTTAAAGAACACAGGGACGACGTTTCAGAGGGCAATGAATTATGCCTTCCATGACATCAAAAACATCGTTCAACTTTACCTCGACGACCTTTCGGCTCATTCGCGAAAGCGGACTGATCATCTACAGCATTTAAGAGCGATTTTTCTACGTTGCCGACACTACAAGATACGACTCAATCCGCACAAAAGTGTATTTTGCGTCAGTTCTGGTCGTTTACTTGGCTTTTTAGTCTCCAAGGATGGGATTCTTCTCGACCCGTGTAAGGTCCAGGCAATCATAAATTTGCCTCCACCTTCGAATTTGCTTCAGATTCAGAAACTCCAAGGGAAAGCAAACTTTCTGAGGAGGTTCATTCCAAATTACGCCGAAATTGCTAAAGGTTATACTCGTCTCTTGAAAAAGGAGGTACCCTTTGTCTGGGATCAGGTAGCGCAAGCTTCCTTTGACGCTTTAAAAGATTCCCTAATGAAAGCATCATTAATGTATGCCCCTGATTATCAAAGAGATTTTAACCTATATCTGGCTGCAGCAGATACGACCATCGCAATGTTTTTAGTTCAAGAAGTCGATGGAATTGAACATCCTATTTATCATTTAAGTAAGAACTTAAATGATACAGAAAGCAAATATTCTTATGTTGAAAAGCTAGCGCTTGCAGCTGTTCAAGCGATACAAAGATTTCGACACTATGTCCTCTTTCGGAAGACTACCATTCTGTCAGATTGCAACCCCATGACTTATATATTGTCGCGACAGTTGCTGGGGGGCAAATATTCAAAATGGATAGCAATCCTTCAAGAGTTTGATCTAGAATTTGTAAAATCCAAGTCAAAGAAAGCTCTAGTTTTCGCAGAATTATTATGCGATCTCCCATCGTCGTCCAACGATGAAACATCTGAAGAATCAATCGTGGATGAAAGTTTGTTTCTGATATCTACAAGCAATGAATGGTATGGGGATATAATCATTTATCTCCAAACCCAAAAATTTAGGCCAAACACCACCCACTCTGAACAAAAACATATTAGATACCAAGCAAAAGACTACATGATCGTCGGTGATATACTTTACCATCGTGGTATTGATACGGTTCTGAGAAGGTGCCTCACCCATGAGGAGGCCGAAAAAGTCCTGAATGAGTGTCATTCAGGCACGTGTGGGGGGCATCAATCTGGATATACTACAGCACAAAAAATCTTACGAGCAGGATACTTCTGGCCAACAATGTTCAAAGATTGCATAACCGCAGTCAGAAGTTGCCATGCTTGTCAAATTTTTGATGGCAAAACCAGAAGACCACCCGCACCTCTGCAGCCAATAGTTGCTGTTGGGCCATTCGCCAAATGGGGCATCGATTTCATGACATGTAACCCCACCTCGACCGGGGGGCATGGGTATATCATAGTCGCAGTTGACTATTTTACCAAATGGGCCGAGGCGATGCCTACATTAGATAATACTGGTGAAACAACTGCCCTTTTCTTTTTCAATCATGTAGTCGCCAGATTCGGCGTACCACAGGCTATAGTCGCAGATCATGGATCACATTTTTGCAATCACATGATGGTTGAATTAGCTGCCAAACTAGGGCTGTCTCACGACAGCTCTACTCCATATTATCCGCAGGCCAACAGACAAGTTGAAGCGATCAACAAGGTCATGAAACGTATGCTGCAAAGGATGATCGGAGTTCACAAAAGAAGATGGCACCTAATCCTGTACTCAGCTTTGTGGGCTTACCGAACATCGGTAAGGAATGCAACCGCATTCACACCCTTCCAACTGGTATATGGCCTGGAAGCAGTCTTACCAGTCCAGTGTGAAATTTCGTCTCTCAAACTTGTAATTGATCTCCTCCCCTGAACTTCAGAAGAAGAAGCTCATTTCTTGGAATTAATCCAATTGGATGAAACCCGTCGTGACGCCGCGTTGGCTAACGAAGCCCATAAGAAACGAGTCAAGGTGCAGTTCGACAAAAATGTCAAACCCCATGTCTTCTCAGAAGGTGACTTGGTCTTGCTTTACGACCAAGAATCCGATAAATTGGGAGCAGGTAAATTTAAATCTTTATGGATGGGCCCTTACATTGTTAAGCGGGTGTTAGCAAAGGGAGCCTACGAGTTGATGGATTACGACGGAATTCCACTGGCGCAACCTCGTAATGGGTTGTACCTCAAGCATTACTACGCGTAGTAGTAACCAGTATGCTTTTGTTATATTTTTGTTTTCGCTAGAGTGTTTGTTTTGGTCGAGTAATCCACCTTTTTACATTTATTGCAGATTTCAAACCCATTGGAGCCATGTGTTGGATATGCCGACGGAGCGAGTCGTAGTTCGCGGAACCTGTCCTCCGTATCCTGGGCCATTTTTGATCCAAGCGGCGAGTTAGTAAGTTTCAGAGGTGTATGTATTGGTCGATCAACGAACAATATCGCTGAATATAGCGCATTGATAGAACTTCTCTCTGATGCCATCACTCATGGTATACGCCGACTAATCGTCAAGCTAGACTCATAGCTCGTAATACTACAACTCAATGGTATATATTCCGTCCGAAACCCACCTATTTATCGCATGTTCCTAAGGGTTAAGATTTTGGAAAGACAATTTGATCTTATTCAATACCAACATATTTCCAGAAACTTAAACACATTAACCGACTCATTAGCAAACTATGTGTTAGATAGACATTTACAACATTTATAAAAGGAAACACATCATCAATGTTTTACATGTGGATCATATAACTCGACCAGAATAAAACTCCGAAAATAAAAAATATATATAGTTGTTTATGGTTTACATATAATGTTCTGTAACCAAGAAAAAATCGGTCACGCGACCCAAAAACTCAAAATGCTAGGGGGCACCCTAGCCTAATGATGCTCATGATAGCAAGTCACAGCCTGTGTGATCATGCGTAGGAGACGAGTCCATCGTCTGGGCACACCAGTAGTATGCCGCTGTAACCGCAAAGGTAGCTCGTCAGTCCTCACATCTGGTATACCAAGAGTGAGGCCCTCAACCTGCTCCTGCAAAGCTGTGAGAGTCTCGGCCACATCGAGGTCGCGAAGAATAGCTCTTCCGGCGGCCTCTCCTGCTGGGGCAACAGCTGGTACTCTCAGGCGAACTACTAGATGAACAGGACCAACATCTGCATGTACACATGAGTTTGATTAGAGTCTTGATAGAACAAAGCACAAGGACATTATAAACAAAAACAGTAAACAACAATATGGTCAGAGATTTTACCAATAGCACCCCACTGCTCGCCATCCGGCAGTACTAAATCTGGATCACCCCGGAAGTCCATGCTAGCATATGGATACTCGGCATAAACCATCTCCTGATGATCAAACCACCTGAAGAAGGTATCAGAAAATGAAATCTGAGATTGGCCAGCATGCCTAGACATATGGTCAACCCATCTCTGCATACGTGGTTCAGTAGGAGAAGGTAAGTCAAGTGCAATGTACTGCGGATGCATTAGTGGTATCTTCTCCAAGGCAAAGGCGGTCAAAATAGAACCGTACCCAAAGTTCTTCAGCCTCCCGTTCTTTATCTTGGTCAACTGTTCCTTCATCACAAGAAGTACTGTGTCGCACCAGTTGAACACCTTCGGTTGGAGGCATTCTAAGGCATGTTGCATATAGGATCTGTTGGCCACATGAAGAGACGCACTATCGGCCATCCTACCAAAAGTAAACAGGATAGTCCTAAGAGACCTGTCAGTGACATCACGGATGATGATCTTGCCGTCTTTACTCTGCTGAGATCCTTCTCTGCAATACCGGTGGACATAATCTCTCACAGAATCGCCTCCTCGGGCCGAACCTGACAAAGAGATGGGGGCACCCCGCCTCGACAAGCCAGTCAAGAAATAGATGTCTACTACAGTCAAAAGGATAGATTTTCCCCTAATCTGGAAAGCCTGATTGATAGGATCCCAAGCATCAAGCAAATACTGCAGTAAGTTAATCTGCTGTCTCATGCTAGAGATGCGAAAGAACTTCATCAAGCCACAATTCCGCAACGCGTTCACTATAACTGGATCATGTAGGGCAATCATGTCCTCTTCTTCATGTTCTTGTTCTCGCCATGTAAGGGTCATCTTGCTCCAAGATCTCTTAAGAACAAAAAAGAGAGGAGTTAGATCCTGATTTTGATGAGAAACAAGCAAAAAATTCCATCAAAAATTGTGCAACAAATTCCCTTTCTGCGCCCAACGCACCTGTAGCAGTGTTCTAGGTGCGTTGAATGTCAAACTGCCTTCATATAGGCCAGCATTCAATGCAGGTTTCGATACCCTGGGGGTGCGTTGATGGCAGAACGAATCCCTCAAACCCCAGGGGCTCAGAAAAGCAAGGAATGAGGCACAAAATGCAAAAAGGAAACCATGAAATGAAAGAGCTCAGGTTTAGCTCCTACCTGGTCCAGACGGCGCCGAGAATCGTCCACAGAATCTCCCGAAATCAACTGATGAAAATCGAAGGGGAAAACACCTCCAAAGCTCCAACAAACCAAGTTCAAATGAAATGGTAAAATGTGAGGTAAAAAACACTTTTTAATTACTTTTACATAGTTCAAAATAAAATATTAGCATTTTAATCTCGTCTTCAAGCAAATATTGTTCATTTCTAACTAGTTTGATGAAGAAGTTGAAAATACAGTACGATCTTTGGAAGGACAAAGCTATCTATGGTAAAAATCAAAACAAGACCATCTAATCGAGCAGTTTTAGCACATAGTTCAAGCTCATTAAAAAATAAACATAAGACATGAGCAAATGTTTCCACGCGCATTTAAGCTCGTTAAAAAACGAACTATCCACCGGTAAATAACCACCGTGAATGAAACATTTCAGCCATTAAAGCCTTGGTCGTGTTTGCACCGTCACCTCCACTTTTCCATTGGCCGATCATTCACCTCCATTTGATTGTTTACCCATTTTGAGGAACAGCTGCGAAGAGTGATTTCACTAGCCATCCTTGTGACACTGCCGTGATTGGAAAATTCCAAACCTTACCTGGAATCAGCTGCTACCCATTTTATCACTCGTTCCTCAAAAGATGAGTCTTCTTTAAGCTCTTTTCAACTGACTCGTAAAATATGAAAAGATTGCCGAGTTGTGGCCTTCCAGCTCGTTAAAGCGACCGGAAGTGAGATCCCTCCTCTAGATTTTAATATTTTTGGACCTGAGGGATTATTGCACAAAAAGATCGAGCGCTTGTTTTGTTCGGCTCGTTAAAACGATCGAAAATCCATCCCTTCTGTATTGTTTTATACTTTTTCGGACTTAAGGGATTAGATGACGAAAAAGGAATTTCGGAGTTACCTTTACGTACCTTTTCAGACTCTCTAAAAATGAAAAGGACCGAGTTATCTTTGTCGTTAGACTCGTTAAAAAGATTAATAGCGACAAACTTGTCTTTAGACGAGAACGAGTTTCACTATCGCTAGGCTCATTAAAACATAGCGATGGGTTTGCCCGAAGGGCAAATTATAGAACAAGCATATGTTATCCTCCTCAAGCTTGACAAAAATAAAGAGGTACTGGTCAGCAATGACTGGGGAAAAATTGGGAAGAAAACTCAAAGAAACTTTATTTGTAGCAAGTCGCTCTTGAACATGACACTTCCACTTCGTGCCTCAGTCGGGTTGGGTTGTTTCATTCACCGGTCACATCGCCATGGTCTCGCCATACCATCCACATTTGGGGTAAATGCTACCAATCCATCACATAAGTGTCGCCGACATGTTCAAGAGAAGTCATCCAGAGAAGTCACCTGTGTCCCATCCACTACCATACATCATACTTCATTCTTTCATGACCGCCACCCTGAACCATATATCATCAGATCGTTTTCACTTCCATCAAAATAATTTGCTCCGTTCCGTGTCATTGATGTGGGATTCATTAAGGCCCTCCTTTGACGGATCGCTTCTTGTCGACATCAGCTCATTATCCAAGAAGTTGATCTAGGAACACCCCATTCAGTACTTTGAAGCTTGCATGCCTCAATGGCAAGTTTCTCACTTCCGGCGACAAGTATACATCAATGACCTTCGACCGAAAGATTTTGCATGGTGTTCGACGCCAAGTCCTTTATTCACACCACGTGAATTGTACTGCGGTACCTTGAGGGTCATTATCATTATCGATGATTCCTCTCGTGCTTGTTAACAGTTTACATCATTGACTGGTAATCAAGCGATGTCTTTCCATGTTCGACTTCAAAACATTTCTCACATGGATCGACTTGTACTTCGAGTGAAGATTGGACGAGATTGAAGACCCCGGATCTAGTTTCATCCATCCGGGCTGCGATATATATTCAGGAAAATAAAGACATTGAAATGTACAGCATTATAGCACAGATAATCATCCTACCAAAAGGATGATGGCTCTATCAGAATCATCAGTCTACTATCAGACGATTGTCTGTCCTATGTACATGAAAATGAATTTATAAAGCTGAGCATGGGAATGCCCGCCTCAGCTAGATCATGAAAAAAGTATGAAGATAATGTATTGTATTGTATCTTATTACAGGTCTCCTCCCAGCATTTAAAGAACTCCGGATCCTCCTAATAAAGCATTTCACCCGATAAACGGCCTCATACTTTAGGGGGCAACTGTTATAGACATTTTTGTGCCTTACAGCTCTAAGCATGAAATTTCCATAAACCAAGGGCTCCTAAGTCCCTAAAAGTGTTGTTCTAACTCCTAAAGGAACAAGGTCAACAAAATACAGCTTCTCCCAGAAGTTCTCCACCAGAAACTGCTCAGAATCAGTTAAATCAGGATCATTTCAGCTGCTCCACTGGCTAGTTGCATTGCATAGCACCCAAATACACTAGCTAGGTGCGTTGCAACGCACCTAAATGCACTACCAGGGTGCGTTGAGCGGGAAATGAAAAATGGCAGAGTCATTCCACAAGGTGGACAGACAATGGAAGCTTCCAGAATCTTCTCAAATGACACTTGCCTCACTGAATTTGACCAAGGATGAGTAAGAGGCTCTCAGTCTCCAAGTGGAAGCAAGAACTGACAGAGAGAAGCCACTAATCAATTCATGAGCTGACTCATCTTCTTTGCATACATCTATATATGGATCCCTCATCCCAGAGATCCAAAGGCTGGAATATTGTACATTGCAGAGAATTGTTGTTGGTTTTGAGATAGATATCAGAGTATTGGGTGATTTATGCTTTGTTGGAGGTGAAGAGGGGCTTCTTTGCTAGGAGGTTGATGCTGGATCAGGAATCATCGGTTGTAACTCCTCCTGGATCATCTTGTTATATCAATAAAACTATTTGAGTTTCTCCTACATGCTTGTGTATCATTGATGCTTGTTACATTTGTATGTTTAGCTTAAATCTGATCCTAAGCTATTTATGAATATAAATCCATGTCTTTGTGTAGTTTTCTTCTTCTGTGATCTTACAGGAACTTGGTGAATCTGGGCAAGTAAGGAAGCAGGTAGCTGGAAGCTGTCAAAGAAGAGAGAGATTGGATCAAAGGACTAGCGCAAGACACAGGTTGGTTCATCCTATTCCTCTTTGTTTATATTTCATAAAGAAGAATACAAAAGTAGTTTTCTCTGTTTGTTTCTAAGGTAACTGTCACACCTTAGTGGGATAGAGTCATTCTGAATAGACACTTATCCCGATAACAATCGGCCTTTTTAAGGAATTTCGGGATGTATTCGCTTGGTTTTAGGAAGAAATGTCTGGCGTTGATCCATCCATAGTTCAACATGAGATCAAGACGTATGAAAATTCCAAGCCAATTCGTCGGAAGATTTGGCCCATTAATCCTACGAAAGCAGCAGCCATTAAAGCTAAAGTAGAGAAGCTGCTCAAGGCGGTTTCATATACCCTATTCCTCTTACGGATTGGGTTTCTAGTCCAGTCCCTGTGGATAAAAGGAAAAGAACAATCCGAGTATGCATTGAATTTAGGGACCTAAACAAAGCTTGTCCCAAAGATAATTAACCCACGCCATTTATTGTTCAGATTATTGATGAGTGTGTGGGTAATGAGATTTTCTCCTTCATGGACGGCTTTTCTGGTTATAATCAAATCTCTATCCGTCCTGAAGATCAACATATACAACTTTTATATGTCCCTGGGATACCTTTGCATACTGAAATATTCCTTTTGGTCTCAAAAATGCTGGAGCTACTTTCCAGTGAGCCATGTCATACACTTTCCACTAGATTAAACATATCATCGAAGCATACTTGGATGATCTAGCTGCTCGTTATCGAAAGAGAACTGATCATCCTAGTCACCTTCGATTGGTTTTTTAGCGATGTCGATTTTACAAGATCCAGTTGAATCCCAATAAGTGTGTTTTCACGGTTACATCTGGTTGGTTATTAGGGTTCATTGTGTCAAATGAAGGGATTCGAGTTGATCCCTTCAAGGTAGAGGCAATAATTCAGTTGCCTCCCCCGTCCTCAATTCAGCAACTTCAAAGTCTTCAAGGGAAGGCTAATTTCTTAAGAAGGTTTATAGCGAATTATGCCGAGATCACTAAAGGGTTTATGCATTTGCTACGGAAAGGAGTTCCATATGTATGGGACGACTTTGCGCAGCGGTCGTTCGATGCCTTGAAAAAGGCATTAGTCTCTGCCCCACTTTTGAGTCCACCGGATTATGGTAGGGATTTCCTTTTATATCTCGTTGTGGCAGAATCAACCATAGGTATGGTTCTCATTCAAGAAGACGATGCTCTCATGGAGCATGTGATTTATTATTTGAGCCGAGGCTTGATAGCTCCTGAACTTCGCTATTCTCCTGTTGAGAAGTTGGCTTTGGTAGCCATCCATGCTGTCCAGCGGCTCCGCCATTATATCTTGCTACGCAAAACTTTCATCTTAGCTGTAGTCAATCCATTCCAATTTGTCCTTAGTAGGCGAGTGATTGGGGGAAAATATAATCGATGGATAGTCATTTTACAAGAATTTGATCTTGAATTCTTGTCCGCCAAGTCTAGGAAATCTATGGTTTTTGCGTAGTTAATTTCTGAGCTGCCTTGTGGAGAGGATACTGTTTACGAGGACAATTTTCCCGATGAACATTTATTCCTCATCTCTTCACTCGACCCTTGGTATAGAGATATCAATGTCTATCTCTAGACTTCGAAGTTTTCCTCTACTTTCTCTAAGGATGAACGCCGAAAATTATGTCACCTGGCTAAGAACTATGTCATCATTGGTGATACATTATATTGTCGAGGGGATGATTCAATCCTTTAGAGTTGTTTAACCCTAGAGGAAGTAGAGTCAATGCTCAATGATTGCCACAATGGAGCTTGTGGTGGTCATCTTTCAGGGCTTGCTACAACCCAACGTATCTTGCGTGCCGACTATTTTTGGCCTTTGCTCTTCAAATATTGTGTTGAAGTGGTAAAACGTTGTCACCCCTGTCAAGTTTATACTTGGAAGATGCGTGCACATCCAGCTCCTCTTTTTCCCATTGTCACTATCGGTCCTTTTACTAAGTGGGGTATTGATTTTACAACTTGTAATCCGCCTTCAGCAGTGAATCACAAGTACATTATCGTGGCTATAGACTACTTCATGAAGTGGGCTGAGGCCATGCCCACTTATAAAAATGATAGTGAAACAACAACATTGTTCCTTTTTAATCAGATTATCTCAAGGTTTGGTATCCCGAGAGAGATTGTCACTGACCATGGCAGTCATTTCCAGAACCAACTAATGTCTGAATTGGCTCTTAAATTGGGTTTCCGACAGGAGCACTCGTCTCCATATTATCCTCAGGCTAATGGATAGGTCGAGGCAGTGAACAAAACCCTTAAGATTATCCTGCAAAGGACGATCGACAAAAATCAATCCAATTGGCATCTTATGTTGTATTTGGCTCTTTGGGCATACCGAACCTCCGTAAAGACTGCTACAGGTTTTACACCATTTCAGTTAGTTTATGGGATGGAATCTATCTTTCCTGTTGAATGTGAAATTCTATCTCTTAAGTTAGCTATTGAGCTCCTTCCAGAGACTTCTAGTCTCAAAGAGCGCCTCCTTCATTTGGAACATCTCGATGAACAGTCTCGAGATGCCGCCATAATCAATGAGGCTCATAAGAAAAGGGTCAAAACTTAGTACGATAAAGCTGTCCGTCCTCGAGTCTTTTTTGAAGGTGACCTTGTCTTAGTCTATGACTAAGATAAGAACGCCTTGGGGGTAGGCAAGTTCAAGCTATGTGGTACGGTCCCTTTATAATTAAACAAGTTTTAGAAAAAGGGGCATATGAGTTAATCGATTTTGAAGGAAATAAGTTGGCAGAGCCCCGAAACGGGCTCTACCTCAAGAAGTACTTTGCTTAAGTAGAAAATAGGCAATGGCTTCTTTGTACATTTTGTATGTTTGTACATATCTCATCAGGAGTTTTTTTGATATCGACACTTTTTGGTCTGCTGTGGCAAGTGTTGATGGATGACTTGGTCTATTTTGGATTCGCCGATGGTGCTAGTCGGCACACTCAGAACCTCACTTCCATAGCTTGGGTAATCTACTATCCAACTGGTAAGTTGATGGTATCAAGGGGAGTATGCATTGGTCCTGCTTCAAATAATATGGCTGAGTATACTACCGTCATTAATTTACTATCTGAAGCAATTTCTTATGAAATCGATTCATTGGTAGTCTATCTTGATTCACAATTGATAGTGTCACAATTGAATAACATTTATCGGGTAAGGGATCCATGTTTATATTGCCAGTATTTAAGGGTGAGGTTGTTGCAAAGATCATTTATTTACATTAATTATTTGCACATTCCAAGATCTCATAATTAGTTAGCTGATTCTATGGCTAATCAAGCATTAGACTAGCACATCATTCATTCATCACAATAAAATCAAGCATCAAAAAGTCAAAACTATATATATATATATATATATATATATATATATATCATAAAATATCTCAAGTGTACATAAGTGTGTCCAAAATAATATACAAAAATTGGGACTCAAATGCCCATAATCATGTCCAGTACATCTAATGCCCTGGCTCAGGATGAGCGGCTTAGTATGCAACTACTGCTTTGGCCGCACGCCTAAGAGTGCAAACCCAGTCTCGTTGCATTCCAACCACATGCTGCTACATGTCTATAGGGAGATCCTCTATAGCCTCCATCAGTTGGTGAGTTAGTCTCACCAAGTTCCGCTGAATTGTGTGTAGAAGTCGCTCTGTGTCCACAGCCACCTCTTCGGCACCTCGACTGCGATGTCCATGTCGTAGGAATCCATCTGGTCATACAGGCCCAATATCTGGAACATGATAATCATAGTATTCATTTGAACCCTATCAAAAATACTTTTCAAAATTCATTATTATATTTGAAAAATCATAAAAAATCATAAAATCAAAAATGTTTGTTACCTATATCGCCCCATGTTGCGGTTGGTGGTAAAGCTTGATTAGGATCTCCTTGGAAGTCCAACCCAGCATAGGGGTAGTGATCTATGGTGATGATCTGCTGCTCCCACTAGGAGAAGAAGTCATCTTCGAAAGCAGTCTGTGGAACCTCCCTACCTCCTAGTCGTTTCATCAAGTCAGCCCACCTACCCATTCGTGGATCTCGTGGGGTGTTGATCGAAACTAATACTCTAGGACGGAGTGTTGGGACTCTCTCAACGAAGAAAGAGCAAAAAATAGTTCCATACCCGAAGTTTTTGGTCTGCCCCTTCTTGATAGAAGTAAGCTGGCTCTTCAAGTTGGCGAGAAGAGGAGTACACCAATCAAACATTGTGGTGAGACAGTCTACCACCAAGCTCATGGCTAGCCGTGAAGCCTGGTGTAAGGAAGCTGATCCATTCACTCTGGCTATAGTGAACAGGATGATCCTCAATGATAAACTCTCCACATGCTTGATTGGAATTTGACTTCCAACCTTTTCTGGATGACCCGGGCAATATATATGCACGTAGTCCTCGATAGAGAGACTGCCTCGTGATCTGCCCGTGGAATGTATTACCTCTCCCCTCCAAGAAATGCCTATGATGAAATAAGTATCCTCAACCTCTATCTTGAGTGGCATTTGATCAATCATAAATGAGTCATCCTCGATGCTCCAGTAGTGAATGAGCATTTCGAGCAGGCGAGTGTTTGCTTTCATGTTTAGCATTTTAAAGAACTTTAGCAAACTGCATCCTCTTAAGGCATCCAAGGTATTAGGATCATTCATGACCTCATCATCCACTAAGGAATGCTCTCTTTCTCTCCAAGTGACTGGCATCCTGAAGAAAAATCAAATTCGGACCATTAGATTTTTGTTTTGAAGTTTTCGCAGCGTATACACAGGTCTATTTCATACACAGTCGCATCTAGGGCCTACGTATACGCGGGTTGCACATAGCCACCCTGCGTACACGCCGCAACAAATTTTTTGACAATAATTCAACGGTGAAACTTGAATTAAAAATTCTAAAACCAATCACAATTGAATGCAAGATAAGTTTAAGGGTTACCTGGTGATTTTGGGAAGATTTGAACGGTCAAATTTGGCGAATGGTAATGCTTGCTCCTTTTGCTTCACTCCTTTGCTCTCAAATCAAATGGTGATAATGGTGAGTCAAAAAACTATTTTATAAGCTTTGAAAATGTCAAATTTTTTCAAAACTTGATTTTGTTTTGTCTCATGTAACTTTTAACTTGGGAGCTTGGAATGTCGAGAATGGTTTGATTTTCAGGACATTTTGGACGCTTTTTCGACAGTTTCGAGACGGTTCCATGACTGCTGACCTGTCATGGCAGGTATTGTTTCTCACTGGCATATAGGTTAGGGAAGCCATTTTTTCCGTTGCATTATGCATACTAGCCTCCATTTGTCGATACACTTGCCATAGGGTCGATCCCATCATGTTATGGTTCATAAACCATCTTCACTCGCCAATTTTTAAATCATGACACGATGGTAGAGCCATCCTTTTCATGGGCATCGTAGTTAGCACCTCACTGACATTTGTTGCCCGTGTTGCTTCGATCTGAGTAGGCTCAGGAGTCCTTTGTAGTCCCACCATGACTTATGCAATGAAGACTCATTCCTCTTTGCTTCTTTGCTTCGTTATGGCCTTATACCCTAGAGGCTCCTTTGTGTTGAGTTGTACTACTGCATTGCATTTTGACCATTTGCACCTTTTAGCCTTGAGCCGGCTTCACTTGGACTCGTGTTTAAGCCAACTTTTGACCATGACGACTGCAAAATCAAACTTGCATTCCCTTGACTTCTGCAACTTAACACACCTTGACCCATGGAAGGAACACACCTTTGAGTGTCTTTGACTAGTTTTCACCTCCCTGCATTGAGCATAGGATTGTTCCAATCCCAGGAACTAGATCATTTGTTTCACCGACACTCGTTCTTTCCACTATACTATAGCATTCTTTTATTCTTTTTCCAACTTAAAGAAAAAGACAAAAAAATTATATATTCCAAAAAGGGCGGGAACGAGACAATATTTCCACTTATTGTTGGCAGCTAAAGTCAGTTGTGTAACCCTTGAACAAAGCACTCAAAAAAAAGTCTCCTCCGTTTGGGCGGGATTTAGTTCGACTTAGGTACGCCTTAGCCTTGTTATTGAGTTAGTTCTCCCCCGATTGGTTATC
Organism: Pinus tabuliformis; assembly: GCA_031772625.1. Classification (NCBI taxonomy): domain Eukaryota; kingdom Viridiplantae; phylum Streptophyta; class Pinopsida; order Pinales; family Pinaceae; genus Pinus; species Pinus tabuliformis. The sequence continues at coordinate 546,855,564 of CM062818.1, forward strand.
TCTTCCAATCATATGGAGGGTTCGTTCGTGCCTCCTGCATGACGAACTTATACAAAGTCATCATATGCTACCACATAGCCACATTGATTCGTGCTTTTGTTCAAGGGAAATTAGCCTGAGTTAGCCTCTCTACGGTGTCTCTTGACTCATTTTTCAGTCGGCCATCCCTGGTTGTCAGTGTCTTGTCTATCATCACATCAATTATATTGGTCCTTTACTCGTGCCAGTTTGAGAAGGTCTCCATTGACTTCTTGCTGGCAGGTCTTGTCCTTATCGACGACGACATCTTGCTCTGAGGACAGGCCTAGAGCCGCACCCTGGCCCTATTTTCATTATTGATAGGTCACCTTGTGCTCAACATCGATCAGTATCATGGGTCTTTGTTAGGCCCCTATACTACTAGTGTAACCCATTATTTTTATTAGTAAAACCCCCTTATTATATTGATGTACCCATGTAGTGCCCATATTGTTACTATTGTGCCCCATAGAAGCCCACTATTGTTATTATTGTTCCCTTACATTATTAGTGTTATGTCGGCTTTGATTATATTATGACCCCTTAGACTCCTATATATAGAAAGGAGGTGTTTTCATTTGTATCATCCAAGAATTGTTCATTTGTGTAATGTAAAGGAGGTTGCCCCCTCGAAGAGGCTGAATTCTAAGGCATTTATCTTTCTTTTCTATCTTTTTGTGAGCTAGTTTCATAACATTTGATATCAGAGCTTTGGATTCTAGGGTTTTGCTGCTCCAAAAAGTTCATTGTGGAATTTTTGCTATAATGTTTTTTCTACAACCTTTCAGACACTAAAAAACAAACCCAATTGGGTTGAAATCGTTCTGAACCTCGGGTCTGAATTTCAGAGCTTTTCTTGCTATATTTGCGGAGATATGATATGAGGAAGTTGGCCTTTGTGCAGAATCCCGAATTACATTCCAAACAGGTGACCTGGGGAAAATAGTCATAACTTTTGTTTTGAGCATTAGATTGAAATTCCGTAAGAAGTTGAAGAAAGAGGACGAACTGTACTTTCCTATGTATATTTTTTAGATCCTAAGATAAAAACAGTGACATGTGGCACTTCATACAAGTTCGCTCTTCTGAAAAGGTATATAATCAGGTCATCTTGGGAGATTGTGCATAACCCCTTCTTGGAGAATCTAAATTTGATTAGACTGGTGGCATTGGAAAAAGGACGCAAAGGAAAACTGCAGATCACAATTTCAGAACTTAAAGATCCGAAAGTATAGAGTTATAGTCGTTTCAAGATCGAGCTCTTAAAATCAAGAAAAACCGAGATGAGGAAGTTTGATGGCAAGGATCCAGTAAATTGGATACTACAGATGGAGAAATATTTTGATCTACATGGTGTACCACTATTACAAAAGGTATGTATTGCATCTTCATATTTGGAACAAGATCAATTTTTATGATATAAAGGGCTTTGTTCTCGTAAACAACTTGTTACGTGATCAATTTTCAGGGAGGAAATGATAGCACATTATGAGGATACAAAGAGCAACACCTTCTTTAGAGCAACACCACAACAATTGGAAAGAGTAAAAGGACTTTGTTACATAGTGGAAAGTAAAATTATGGCAACAAGGAAGTCTACCCCTCACAACTATAAAGATGAAAGTGTTGTTTCTCTTAGCCTTCCACAACCTACAAGGGTTACACCACAACAATTGGAAGAAAAAAGAGAAAAAGGGCTTTGTTACAATTGTGATAGCAAATGCACTAAAGGTCATAAGTGTGCTGAGAATAAATTATCTTACATAGAGTATGAAGAGGAGGAAGAAAAGGATCAAGAAACATCAAAAGAAGAGGATATATGCCAGGACCCAACCCTAGAGAAAGAAGAAATGAATCAGACCATATCTTGTAAAGAATTGGAAAGAATTACCACTCCTCAAACTCTCAAGATAGAAGGACATATCAAGAAGAAAAAGATGCAAGAAGTGAAAGATCACATCGAGAAAGAAGAAATGAATCCAACCATATCTTGTAATTCATTGGTCGGAATTACCACTCCTCAAACTATCAAGATAGAAGGGCATATCAAGAAGAAAAATGTTCAAGAAGTGAAAGATCACATCGAGCATCAAGAAATGAATCCAACCATATCTTGTTAAGGATTGGAAGTACCACTCCTCAAACTCTAAAGATAGAAGGACATATCAAGAAGAAAAAGGTTCAAGAAGTGAAAGATCACATCGAGCATCAACAACAAGTTCTCCAACTTTTAAAGGATAATGCCACTTTGATGCAAAATCAAATGAAACAATAGATAGATCAACATCGTAGTGAAAAATGTTTTGATGTAGGTGATTGGGTATTTTTATTGCTATATCTCAAGCAAGCTATTTATGAGAATGAAATGTTGGCAATACTATATGCACTTAAGAAATGGCGACCTTACCGAATGGGAAGACACTTCAAGGTAAAAATGGATCATGATAGTCTTAAATACTTTTTAGAACAACTATTATCTTTAGAAGAACAAAAAAAATGGGTCACAAATATGTTGGGTTATGACTTTGACATCATCTATAGAAAAGGGAAGCAAAATTTTGTTGCAGATGCACTCTCAAGAAAGGATGAGGATGTGGAAGCATTGTTTTGTGCTATTTCTATTATCCATCCAGATTGGATAAACAAAGCAAGGGATGAATGGAAGAAGGATGAAGAAGTATGGCCACTCATTCAAAAGTTGCAAAAGATCCCTATTCAAACAATATTGCCAAAACTTGAAGAGGAAGGAAAAATCATATTGGAACCTAGAGTAGTCACAGAAACAAGAATCCGACAGCTACGAAATCGATCAATTTCAGAGTATCTCATCAAGTGGAAGAACTTACCCGCTGAAGATTCCACATGGGAGGACAAGAACTTTATACAGAAGCATCAAGAACTACTCAAGTGTTGAGGACAACACTTTTTGAAGGAGAGGGGCATGTTAGGCCCCTATACTACTAGTTCAACTCCTTATTGTTATTAGTACAACCCCCTTATTATATTGATGTACCCATGTAGTGCCCATATTTTTACTATTGTGCCCCATAGAAGCCCACTATTGTTATTATTGTGCCCATACATTATTATTGTTATGTCAGCTCTGATTATATTATGACCCCTTAGACTCCTATATATAGAAAGGTAGTCTTTTCATTTGTATCATCCAAGAATTGTTCATTTGTGTAATGTAAAGGAGGTTTCCCCCTCGAAGAGGCTGAATTCTAAGCATTTATCTTTCTTTTATATCTTTTTGTGAGCTGGTTTCATAACAGTCTTTGATTGAGTGGTTTCCCTTGTGTTTGACATCAGCTTACACTATCACACATTGGGATTCGTGCAGTACCCTGGTTTCCATTTGACGCTATTGGTGGATACCTCGCCTTTGTGTCAGCTTTCATTATTGGTTGGTTCAGAGGGTTTTTGTCGTGCGCTAGCCACATCTTGTGTACGCCGGAAGCGTGCTTCGATCGGGTTACTACATCTTTTTCGTTCGATTTTTTCCACATTATTGGCCTACGGGTTACACTCGCACTAGATTGATGAAGGATGCCTTAATGCCTTCCTTCTAGCGGATCTTTCCCTATCGACTATGACTGATTGCTCTGGGGCAAAGATCTATAGTCCATTTGGAAGTACCTTGGGGTTTGTAGTCATTAGTGGCAGATCCTTCACTATCGACAGTGGGAAACCATCATTATCTCCTGATTGATAGATTCTTATAGGTGTTCAGCTCTAGCTCATCTATTCACACTTGTTAGATTGTACTGGGTACCTTGATGCTCATTATCATTATCAGTGAGTAGTCTCATGTTTGTTAACGGTATACATCAATGACCGATAATCAAATGATTTCTCACATGGTCGACTTCAGATCATTTATTCCCATGGTGTAGAAATGTACCGCGGCGGTCGATGAAGACCTCAAGTTGCATCAGCATTCATTGGTTCACTTGACTGTTTCTCTTGTTGCTGCTAGTTGATACCACTCCACCTTATATGTTGCAGTGATTCATGGAGAAATTCTATATGCTGACACCTGAGTTTGTAGTGTAGTACCATCTTACTCCATCATGTTCATTTGGTACTTTTGGGATCAGTCTTTGATATCAGTGATCCGCTTCATCCTTCAACATCATTGACATTCTTATATGTGATATTCAGACATGTACTTGTTCGATCGTGATCAGATGATCCATTATGTATTTTTCAGTCTTTTATACTTGTATACTTAGTGGATCCACTTGTACTTGATATGCAAACATGCTTTACTTTCTCTAAGCATGGGTATGCCCACCTCAGACAGTGTTTCTTTCTGATCTCCTTTTGTGGCTTGGCAGGCTGAACTCTGGTGAAGTCCTTCTCAGTTTTTGATAGGTTTCCTTTCCATGCACTTACTTAATACATTTCGGCCATCATGTACCCCTTTTGACCTCATATATTAGGGGCATCTGTTATAGCTCCAAATCTCACTCTTGATGTTTGTGATGCTGCACTCATGGTCTAGGGCAACCCCTCCTTCCACACCTGGTCCAAATACTTAAAAAACAATGTTTTACTCCCTATATGCGACATTTCCTTGAGCTAAACGTAGTATGTGTATACCCAACCCGTGTATATGTCTTAAAACACTTTAAAAAATTAAATCTCCTTAATTTAGGGAAGAGATCACAGGTTTTACCTGTTGATTACCTATTAGTGCCCGTGGCCCAACTGTTCCCAATGAATTCCCAACTAAAAAACTACTTTGGGAGAAGTATAAAAAGGCTTCAATGGGAAGGCCTAAAGGAGGAGAGAAGAGAGAGAAAAATCACTCTGCTGAGATTATCCCTGATCAGGTCTAAAGATCCTTGTGCTTCCAACACTTCCCCCATTACAGGAAACCCTTATTTCCTTGAGTTATGATGTCTTCCCATTAGTTGAAATATCCTTGAGTGAGTCATGGAAGGAGTTTGTTAAAGGCTTGAGATTGGACGAATCCAGAGGACGGTTCCACTTGGAGCCTGCGAAAGGAAGACTCAGGTGAAATCATTCCTTACTGTATTTTAGTTATCTATAATAAAAGAAACACTTGTCTTGTTCTTGATATTAATCTTCTTCATGCTTATGATATCAATGTTATGGTTTACATATGAATGGTTGTTTCAATTGTATAACTAACTACCTTTTAATATGCTATGAAGTTGATTTCATTACGATGCTTGGTCCATATACTACTATGCTTCCTTGAATTGATTGCTTTGTAGGTTGAAGGATCGAAAGGAACTCCAAGAGGGTTTGGACCCTGGATGGATCTACCAAAACGAAAGACCACCAAGTGCACCTCTCATCATGTAGTTTGTTTATATTAGTATCATGGCTGTATGGAATGCTTGTTTTAATTTGTAGATAACCCCCACTCTAATAGGGTATCGACCCAAGACCCTAGGGGACTTTGTCCCTCAACAATAGTGGAGTGTACAAGCCTAGTTTTCTATTTCTGGGCTTGCTTTTAGCACACATGGTACACCCTCTTACATATCTAGAAACCGTCTCATGCATTTTTTGCCAATAACAAAATCTTTGCAGCTGTGCAACTGTTTTACTTACACCAAAGTGACCTGATATTAGAGAAGTGTGTGTTTCTCGAATTATCTTTACTCTTTCTGTTTGAGGAATGCCTAACTCCCCCAAATGATACAAGAGTTGGTCCTTAACATGATAATCCAATTCTTCTACTTGTTTTCCAAGTTGCATATACATCTTTAAAATCTATATCTTGAGCATACCGTTCAATGTAGCTTTCATGCAATGCTGAATTATGCTTAAGTATAGTGGATGCATTTATGATTGGTCTGGACAACATATCTGCAATTTTATTGTGTATGCCCTTTTTATATCTGATGATAAGATGAAATTGTTGTAGAAAACTCATCCACTTATAGTGTCTTGATCGCTGCAACTTAGTTTGTGAGTGAAAATATTGAAGTGGTTGATGATCAGTTTGTATAACTGTCTCTTTGCCCATTAAATAATGTTTCCACTTTTTCACACTCTGTACTAATGCATACAATTCTTTATCATATGTGGGATAATTAACTACTGTAGAATTAAATGTCTCAGAATGATAACATATGGGTTTACCGTGCTGCATCAACACTACTCCCATGGCATAGTCACTGGCATCCGTTTCAATCTCAAATGGTCTTTGAAGATCGGGTAGTGCTAGTACTGGTGCTGTACTAATATTTTCTTTTAAGGTGTTGAAGGATTTCTGTTGTTTGCCTCCCCACTGAAACACCTTGTTCAATCCTGTTAAAGCATGTAAGGGAGCTGAAATCAAAGAAAAGTTAGAAATAAACTTCCTCCAATACTGTGCTGCTCCTAAGAAGCTTCTAACTTCTGTAGTAGATTTGTGTTTAGGACAGTTTACAATGACTGCAACCTTAGAGGGATCTATCTTCAATTCACCACCCCCTACAATATGACCCAAATAATTCAAAGATGTTTTTCCAAATTCACATTTTGAGAGCTTAACATAGAGATTCTCTTTTTTCAAAACATCTAGAGTCTGCTTGACATGCTTTAAATGTTATTCCCATGTTTTATTAAATATAAGAATGTCATCCAAATATACAATGACAAAATCATCAATAAAAGGTTTGAGTACATCAGTCATTATTCTCATGAAAGTAGCAGTAGAATTAGTTAAGCCAAGAGGCATAACCAACCACTCATACAATCCCTGCTTTTTTTTAAAGCAGTCTTCCATGCATCTTGCTCTGCAACTTTGACTTGATGATAGCCACTATGCAAGTCGAACTTGGAAAACTAAACAACTTCTTTCAACTGATCTAATAGATCATATATGCGAGGAAGGGGATAACAATTTTTTATCGTTATCTTATTCAGTGCTTGGTAATCAATGCACATTCTCCATGAGCCATCTTTCTTTCTCACCAAGACAATTGGAGACCCACAAGGCAATGTGCTAGGTCTTATGAACCCTTTCTCGAGCAGCTCCTGTACCTGCTTCTTGATTTCTACATTCTCTAAAGTGGACAACCTTTTATACCTGTGGTTGTAATGGTTGTTTCATCTCCTGAGTCTAACCCCAAATCCTTTTGAATAGCTACAACAATCTTCTTCTTCTTGCCATCTTACTTCTTGGGTTTTAGCTCTGGTTGTAGAATCCAACAATGTTCATCATCATGCCCATCCTTTTACAGTGATTGCATGAAGATTTGGTCTTTTGTACAGTATTTGTCTTCCTCTCTTTCCATTTCTATTTTCTTTTCTCCTTATTCTTGCTTGCAGTGGGTTTTGATGATCCCCAACTTCTGGGTTCACATTCTTGCCTCTAGCCTCTAGACGTGTAGCTTGAACAGATACCTCATCTATGCTAGTGGGATTAAACATGAGAATGGTGTGCCTTAAGTAGCTGTGTAGATCACCTATATACTTCAACAGTGTTTTAGGTGAGTCTAAAGAAATTCCTAGAATCAAAGCTCTTTTCCTAAATTCTTGAGTGTAACTTTGTACACTTTGCCCTTTTAATTGTCGAAGATTTTGCCAACTCATCATGTCTTGCTGCATATAAGCTAGTGGATAGAATTTATTTTTAATTGCAGAAACAAAATCACTCTAAACAGAAAGAATTTTACCATGCTTCTTCATGTCAGCTTGTGTCTTGCCTTCCCACCATACCAAGGTAGTGCCTCCAAGGCGTAGGCTAGCCAACTAAATCTTACTACTGTCTGAATCAATTCTCTGCACTCTGCAATAAACATCAATCTATCTAATCCAATTATCCAGCTTCTTTCCATTCAACTCTCCATCATATATTGGTAAATCAAATTTAACATCTAATTTAATCAAATATGTATTCCTTTTGTTTTCAGGGCTACTAGGAGGTGTGGGAAGTTTTTCTTCTTTCCCCTTGCCTTTAGAGTGGTCATGGAGGAGAGATTCTTCTACTCCTTTATCTCGTTTGGAGTTTGATGCATCTTCCTCTCTACCTTTCTTAAATTCTCTATACATTTCCTCTACCATGGCTCTCATGGTCATGAAACTATCCATGAACTGAGGGTCTGATTCCAAGGGACTTTCTTCTGACATTTTCCTCTTAGGATAGACTCTTCCAATTTTAGGGTTAGTTTCAACCAACTCTCCTTCTCCTAATTTAAGCTTTGATCTAGTTAGCATTCAACAATAAAATCCAACACAAGCTTGTCTAACCTTAATAACCCAGAGCTTTGATACCACTTGATCTGAAATTTATCCAGAGCAAAGAATTAAAGGTATTACAGACTCATGTGCATGGAGGTGCCTATGTTACTTTATGCAACGGATTGATAAAATTACAAAATACACAGACACTGAAGCAGCTAGAGAAAACACAACAGTAAAACATGTAAATACAACAAGTTTAATAAGGAGTTCACCCAATGCTCCTGGGCTACGTCTCCTGGTCCAGCCTTCAGTGGTGGCCTCTCTATTATGTTTTCAAAGCAGATTTTTTACAACAGTGAGCTCAATTTGAGTCTCACTCAATAGATATAAATCAGTAGGACTGGACTTGGATCCCCCAAGTCTTTGGAGTACACAGGCTCTCCTTACTGAATTATCGACCTCTATTGGTCACAGTAGTATGAGCCCAACCTGAGACTCATACATGATAGGCAAGTACAGAGGAGTTCACTTGAACCTCTCAAGCCCTCTATGGAGTACACAGACTCTCTCTGACTCTCTCTGGCTCTATCTAGCTCGATGCGGCCTTTAGGTAAGCTCAGCTTCTTCTCTCTGTTCTCTGCTCTTAGCTTTCTGCCTTGACTAACTCACTGCTTGCTTTGTTTCTGTCAGTTCGTGGCTTTAAAGCCAATCTACTTTTTGTCTGTTCGTTTCTGCTTCTCGGCGGTCTGATTCTCCTGCCTCTGTCCATTTGAATTCTTCTGTTCAGCATCATCATCACTTTGTAACGCCTTACAGGAAGGTGGCCACCTGTTTCATAACGAACTGAGTGTCAGTTCTCTTCGAAATGTTTGAACGGTCATTATTTTCGTTAACTCCTAGATTGCCCGCGAAGGTAATTCCTCTACCAACTCATCGTTCATGCTAGACTTCAAACTTTATACAACTTCGGCCTATTTGCCCCGTTGAATCTGGTCATCCGTCAGATTGCATGTCCACCATCAATCTGAAGCCTCCATATCCTACGGTCTCCATCCATATTGGGCGGGTAAGTTGCATGATGTTTACCCATATGATGTGAGTGCTTTTCTCTCTCTTCCACCGGACGCATGGCACCCAGTGTGTGGAATCGGGCAGGACTCGGTTGAAACCACTTACCACTTGAAGCCCTTCCAATATCCTGCTGGTTTTCATGTGGGACCCTCCTTTGACGGAATCTACGAATTCCGTACAGTTTTTTGCTTTCTGGGTCTGGTCGCTTCGGGCTTTTTATTGTATGAGGGGTTTGCCCGGCAATATAGAAACCTCCCCCATTTTTGAAAAAGGCTTCCCGTTTTGCTATTTTGTGGCAGCGCATGTTACCATGGGCCAACAGTCAGCGCACTTAACCAAGGGTCCTCGTTGCTTGGCACTGATCACAAATTACAACTGTTCAAGGATATTTTTGATAAGCTCAACCTTTGTAAGTCTTTGAAACTTTGGCATGAATTTTACGGAGTTATGAAAAATTATAGAGTTCTTTAGGATCCGATTTGGATCAGCAGCATAAGATAAAACACAGGAAGTCAACTGCCTATCATCCTCAGGCCAATAGACAAGTAGAGGTCACTAATAGAGCAATGGAAGGCATCCTCCCCAAGGTTGTGAGAAGTAGCTGAAAATATTGGTTTGACAGACTTGTTGAGGCCACTTGTGCCTATAATACAACTTGGAAGAAAACCATTGACTTCACCCCTTATGACTTGGTCTATGGAAAGAAGTCTCTTCTCTCCATTGAGTTTGAATACAATAGTTTGAGAATCGCAGCACAGTTGGATTTGGATGTTACAAAGGCACATCAAGAGAGGCTGCTCTAGCTCAATGGTTTGGATTCATTCAGGATGTAGCTAAATTTATTCAAGTACAAAGGAAGGTTTGGCATGACAAGAACATCAAGGACAAGGTTTTTCAAGAAGGCGATTAGGCTCTGCTATATTACTCTAGTTTCAAGGATTTCAAAGGAAAATTGATGACCAGGTGGTTGGGCCCATATCTGATAGAGAAGGGCCATGACAATGGGGTTGTTCAAATCAGGGCCATTGATGAGGAAGGTATTCCCTTACTTATCAATGGATACAGATTGAAAGCCTACAAAACACCTTTGTCAAGTGAGGATTTCATCAATACCATCAGAAAGGAAGTAAATGTGATTGGAAGTGTCTTAGCTTCCAGATCACACAATTCTTGAAGACTGTTTTTATTTTTGAAAAATAAAGAAAAAAGAAAAAAACAATAAGGGGCCTAGGTGAAAACCTCTATGAGGCATCTGAGGTCAAATTTTGGGTTGAAAACCTCCTTGAGGCAACCCAGGAGTGAAAAAAAGGAAGATAAAAAGATCCCTGAGTGAAAACCTCCTTTGAGGCGGCTAGGGTAGGTAGACAGGCTGAAAACCTCCCTTGTGGCGACTTGTGTGTCTTTCAAAAAAAAAAGAGAGAGAAGAAAAAAAAAATAGAAATTCCATGGCAGGGACCTCAAACCTACCCACTAATAAATTATGTGATTTTGTAGGTTTTTGAAGGCAAAAAAAGACTCTGAGTTAAAGGGACAACATGACAAGTATCACCCCACTTCTTCCTCCTTCCACTCCATCTCATTCATGCCTACTATGTCCCCATCACTCATTTCCACTTTCAGGCATCAAAAATAATTTTTTTGAGAATTTTCTAGCTTGCTACATTATGTCCTATAGCTGTTACAGGAAGATCCTATAGCACTACAAGATGTCCTGAAATGCTACAAGAAAGGGATCCCAATAGGAAAAAACTATGTAGGCCTATTCTAGGATAATTTGGGACTCTACACCTCATCATATCTCACCCAACACCAAGTCATGTCCATACCTACCTCTATGTCCATAAAAAAAAACACAGGAAAATGTGAAAAATAACAAAAAGGTCCAGAGGACATGTCCTCACTGGCCTCAACCATCCACCATTCCGTCTGAACCTTCACCACCATCATCAACTCCTACACCACTATCCAGCCTCCCTCTAAGAAAAAAAATCAATAAATAATAAATAAAAGGGAAGCTACAAGGTTTCTTGTAGCAGCGATAGGATCTTGTGTAGCAGCATGTGTCATCACTGAAACCAACCTAAGCCTGCATTCTCCTTCACAAATAAAGAAAACAGGAGCTCCAACATCTTTGAAGACATTATTTCTCCTCTCTATAGCTCCATAGCAGCAACAATAGAAGTGATATGCCAAGCACCTTCACACATGAAACAAAAAGCATACAATTACATAAGAAAGAGGAAGTCAACAAAAAACTGACCAAAGAGGAACACTTACTTGAGCAAGCAACACAACAAACCATCCTCCAACATGCATCGATCAATAAATATAGGCATATGTATGGCACCTCATCCAACGCTTCCCCAAGTAACAATATGATAAAAAAGTATGAATGTTGAAAAAAATATTTTTTATAAGCTGGAGGTGGCTAGTTAACTTGGCCACCCTCAGCTCGAGATCAAAAAGTGAACTCCCAGTCAGTGTGCCACATTGGAGTGTCAAATCAATGAGCATTAGAAAAAAAGGTGGTCGATTCAGTTATGTGAGAGTGGGTGATGATTACGAGGGAGAGTGCATGATCACCAACGGTGGGCCAATAGTCCCAATGAGGAAATCCCATACCACTACCATCCAACACATCGCTCCAAAAATAATTGACCATAAATAACATAAAATTCCAAAATTTCATGCACTCGTTGTTCATATCGATATAAAAGAGATTGGGACCACCTTGGAGATCCATTAGAGAAACAAACCGTGTTTTAGCCACCCTACAGGAAACAGAGCTACAGGAAGCAATGGAATTCCAAAGTAAGTATGCAAGGGGGTGCCTAGGGTCAAATTGGTCAGCAATTCTCATCATCCCAAGCACCATAGTGAAAAGTAAGTGGCCCATGTCTCCTATGTTCATGATTTAATAACTAAAGAAAGGAAAAAATGAAAAGACTCTAAAATATTCTATTAATTATTGTGGGCTTGAAATTTAGATAGAATTTTGGGAATTTAAAAGAATTGTGTGGATATAGAACAAGGTATAAATTGTAGTCATCTCCCAAAAGTATTTTAAACTCTTATGCACCCTTAACACATATTGAAGCTAGCTTACAAAACTTCCTTCATTTGGCTAACTAGAGAAGTGAAATGGGAGGGGGATTCAATAGAAGAGAACCTACATATACATACAGGATTCACCTACGTCCCTCTATGGTAGATATATTTAGGAGCCATCTCTGGTTGGGCTTCTTTGAGTTGCTCAGGGGATATGATTATGATATATTCCATGATTTTTACATGCCCCTACACCGTTAGGCAAGAGAAAGTGCTACCACTATGGTGAGAGGGCTGTCAATTACAATCAACCTTGAGGTGATCAGCAAAGTAACGAAACTTCCTCAAGGGGTACCATGGAGAAGGAAGAATGAGGCTAGCATCACCTTTTCTAAGAAAAAATTCTTCCTAAATTATGAAGAGCAAATTAAAGACAAAAATGGGGCCAGTAGGGAGAGACTTCCCTCTCTTTGGGATGAAGTGAGCTACCACATCCTCAAATACATTTCTTGTGAAGGGAGGCTCAGTGTAGTCTATGGATACCAATTCATACTCCTCCGTGAGTTGGGATTTGGAGAGGATTTACCCATAACCAAATTCTCAGTGTGCCTTATTTCCTATTGCAGTCAATGATAGACATGAGCCAGAGGGTAGAAACTGATAACAGAGGATGCCTTGAGCCAACTAAGAATTCCTATTCTCTAGTCCACATATAGAAAATGGACATAGAGGTGGTCCTTGAAATCCAAGCCCTTGAATATAGTGTGACCCCAATCTCTAGTTATGAAGAGGAAGCAAGAGAAGAGGAAGAAGAAGAAGCAGAAGAAGAAGAGGAGGCAAGAACAAGCAAAGAAGAAGAAGAAGAAGAAGAAGGAGAGGAAGAAGAAAAGGAAGAAGAGAAAGAAGAAGAAGAAGAAGAAGAAGGAGAGGAAGAATAAAAGGAAGAAGAGAAAGAAGAAGAGGAGTAGAAGGCAGAGACTAGCCCTGAGGAACATACCCGAGAAAGGGATAAATCTCCAATATTGTCTCATGCGCCCACTAAAAAGGAGGAAACTACTTCCTTGGCTTCCTTAAGCACACCCATCAAGTCCAAGGGAAAAATACAGAGGCAGAATCCCCTTTATTTTAAAACAAGAAGAAGCACCAGGATCTAGGGGAAGCCACAAACACCTACAAGAACTCCCATCCTAATTGAAGAGTCACCAAACAAGAAGGAAGAGCTAGGTTCCTTGGGAATGAAGAGTGAGGAAGGCACATCACAACAAGCAACCCCAAAGGTTCCCATCACCTATGTTAGGAAGCTTTTCACCAGGTTAGCATCAACAAAGAAAACCAAGGCACCTGTGACCTTCTTACAGAAAGGAAAAAGCCTGCTACAGGATCCTCAGACAATGCTACATGAAACACTATCAGTGCTACAAGAAACACATAAAAAACTACAATAAGGACAATAGGGGCAGAGAGAAGGCAGGGAAGCAACACCACAAGTGTAGAAAGGGGCAGCTTCTCCAAAAGCATCTGAGGGATATTTTCCAGAGTTCCAAGATCCTATCCCATAACCAAATCTGAGTTCTTACTAAAATTTCATTTAGGGAGGTAAAGTAATACCGAAATTTTTTTCTATCTCTCTCTTCTTTGAGCTTGAAATATAAAGGGCAAGAACACATCACTAGATGCAAATTTCCAAGTCAAATAAAGTAGAATATGTGGGTCATATGGAAGAAAAACTCCTAGAGATGGGAAGGGACTTAAGTGAGTTGAGAGACAGAGAACACATCATGAGATCTCAATTATAGGCAGAAAACACATGGTTGAGGAGGCAGTTACAGGAAAGGAGAGCCAATTGGCCACCATGGAAAGCCTCTCCAAGAGGCACTTACGTGCAGAATTCCATCCAACTCATATGCACTATAGCTCAAGGATCAATGGTTGCAGTTTCAAATGAATACATTAGCGCAACAAGGGACCATGCCATTCCAAGGCTATAAACAATTCATAGAGCTATGTGATAAGAGCATCCTAGAATACAAGGCCAAAATATCTGAATTTTACCTACAATTTCTGTGGGACCCCAATGAAAATTTGGGGGACTTGTAGTTGATGGCCCTTGCAACATGGATTGGTAATGAGAAGTCCATGGTTGAGGAAGTAAAGAGAATAGTAGAGAAAGAGGAAAGAGAGCCCCTCTACATTAGATCAGAACAGATAAATTCCATGGCTGTCATGAGTAAGCACAACATCATTTCCAATGATGCCCAACTTGCACCAAGATACCTGGCCACACAAGAACAAGCCATCTCCCATTTTGAGAACACTTTAAAAATTTTGGGGAGTGAAATCCAACAAGCATGTCAGAGGAGATGGAGCAACCTACCACACTATCTATGGATCAAAGAGTACCACACCCTTGAGAGGTTGAGAAATGCATTGGAAAGGACCCCCTTGTATAGGAGTGTTGTGCAAAGACTAAAGATCAATTGGATTGGACTAAAAATTAGTCCACCCTTGTTGTTGGGTCTGTTAGAATGTAGGAAGGAAGATGAGGAAAGAAATCAGTGGGAAGAGATAGAGAAAAATGCAGGGTTCTATCCTCAAGAGGAAACTCCATCAACAAAGGCCTGGGAAGTTAGAGAGGCCACAAGAGCTACGAAAGATATGGATATAGACTAAGTTTCTAAGAGCATGAGCAACACTTTCAGTAGGGTGGTGATGATGAGGATCATCAATAAGTAAACTATATGGGTCACAATTCCAATCTCCAACTTATTAAAATTGACTTTTCTCACATTTATTTACATAAGTTTGTTATATTTTTCTTAGTGAGAAGGGTGAATGTGATTTACTATATCATGTGGCCTAATATGTATTAACTGAAAGAATTGGAGTATTTTTGGGTTGACTTAATGGCATGAACTCAAAGTGGGCAAGAAAGAGAGATTTTAGGAGATTGGTCTCCCTCCTTAACTCCTCAAATCATTTGAAGATTCCACCACCATATCTCATCAACTCGGAGTTACTAGCAACCAAGCAAGCCGAGTCCATTGGCAGCCAAGCTAGTGACAGTTAAGAAAGAGTCATTCTCAAGTTAGGGAGACAAGTCTCCCTATTTTCTAGGGAGTTGTTGGGAGCTCTAGTTTTGTATAAATAAGAGAGCCAAGGGACTCATTAGAATTGGATTTTTTGATGTAGCCAAGAGGAAATTTGAACTGAAACATTGTGATTGTTATTCTATTGTTATATTTGATATTTTGATGATAATGAGAAATTTTACCTTGATCCAGCACTGAGTTGACTCAGAGGGTTAAAGCTCTTGGGTTAGGGCCCAACCCTAGTAGCAGAAGTTCCTCTTTTTGTATTTGTATTCTTATATTAAAATGATAGTTAGCTACTGAAGTTATTTATGTTTTTTTTAGCTTAACAAGTATTTGAATGATTGCTTAATCTTGTTTCCATTAGTTTGAAGAAGTATATCAGAGGTGTAGTAACGAAGGAAGGTACTCTAGAAAATCTTGTGATAGTGGCCTCTTCCTCATCTCCCTCATGGGCTCATGATTAGAGGGTCCCATTCTCACAACCCCAAAAATAGAGTTATATTTTGGTCATTGCATAACATAGGGTTCATTTTTAGATATATCATTGTTTATGATTTCTTGGAAGCACCTGCAATTTTTATTTTATTTCTTTAGTTTAATATATCTTAAAAAGGAATTCCATTTCATAGATCTAGTAATTAGAAATAGATATATCAGCTTTCTCAAATTTAATTCATCTTTTCCATGTTGATATGTAGTGATGCATAAATGAAGAGAAAAACATGTTTTGTTGCAGGGATTATTGATATACAGGGAGGAACTCATCCAACCAGCTTCACCTAAGTCTTCCCTGCCTTCTACCAAGGCATACAAACCCATAGTCCAAATCTTTGTTTTGCAGCCACCGTGAGCAACCACTTTAGGTAAATCCAACCTCCCTGAAGTGTTGGGCTTAACCTTGGGAAATTTGCACCTTCCCTACACCTTCTCTCACTGTCATACAACTCTCCAACACGTAATTCCACTATTCTTTCCCTCATAAAGCTTTCATCTAACTTCCTGTAGAAAACCAAGACATCCTATAGGAAACTAAGACATCAGGTAGCAATTTCTTGTAGCAGCTACAGGATCTCCTACAACAGCTTGTTTGACCCTGTTTTGACCATAAATGCTAGTACGATAGTAGGTTAGGCCCTCATCTTGGATTCCATGCCTATCGACCTCAGATCAAATCTCCCATACCTCTGGCCCCCCTCTACAAGATCAAACAAAATAAGGATAACATTTACATTTCTAAATTTAGAAATTAAAACAATGTTTTTTTGCAAATACAAAATGAAATAGTTAGTTTAAGAATATATAAATCATAGAATGGTAGAACAACATCCCATCTCCAAATAGTCCAAATAGCTAGATGATCAATTGCATAGTTACCCTAGTTATTTTTTGCAAGTAATTTGTGTTATTTCCTAGATAGATGATTTATGGAATTTGATAGCATTTATCATTCAACAACTTTCATTTCCTAAATAGGTAAGCATTTACTTTCATGCATTAGAACTAGCTTTACATTCACTGTCAGTGGTCAGATTCCTTCTAGTCAATAGAAAACTGGTATGGGACCCTAGTGGTCTAGCGCCCTAGTTGAGAAGTGGCATGATTAGAATGTTGCATCTACTGTGTATATAGCACTATCACCTCGAAGTTTGTACGAAACCCCGGGTTGATAAAGTAAAGTTGGTAGCACTAGGAGTTGCAGCATCCTTGCAGCAATACTGAGGCTCATCAAGGATCATCATGGATCATGATTATTAATGCTAATATATATGTGTGTGTGTGTGTATGTTGTCGTCTGACAAGGTCATTAGGAATCATTCTTGTGGAGGAATGATTGCTTACGTAGGTGAATGACATGAAGAGGTTCCTGGTTTATGAGGAATCAAGTGGGAAGAGTAATCTTGAAAAATATATGAGGTCAATATCATGTGGTTATGAGTTGATATTATGTGATTATATTATGTTTATGTTATGGACATGCTATACGGAGGGATACATCAAGGAAATGAAAGTAGTGTGGTATGCAGTATGTTGGGACAAGCATGGATAAGACACTGGAAGCAAGGTTTCTTGGTAGAGATAGTGTGGTTTTGGATGTGTGGCACTACTGTTGTGCATATGTTGTATATGTTGTACATTTTGCATCTGTGATGTTATGTGCATGTGGTGTTGTGTATATGTAGTGTGTGTACATGTTTATGTAATGTTATGTACAGGGTTTTACAAATAGTGCTGTGTGAATATTGCATATATAATGTTGGGTATAGATGGTGATGTGTGCATATTCTACCGTGTGCATGTTGGATATGCAGTCTTGTGCACATATGATGCTATGTACATGTTGTATATGTAGTGCTATGTACATATGGTGTTGTTTGCATGTTGTACTATGGTAATATGTACATATGGTATTGTGTGCATGAATGTACATGTGGTGTTGTGTGCAGGTGGTGATGTGTGCATGTGGAATTGTGTACATGTGGTATTGTGTACACGTCGTGCATGTGGTGCTGTGTACATGTGGTATTGTGTACACATTATATAGGTGGTGCAGTGTACATATGGCACTTTGTAAACATTGTGTAGGTGGTGTAGTGTACATGTGATGTTGTGCACATATCATGCAAGTGGTGTAGTGTATAGGTGGTAATGTGTACATGTTGTACATGGGATACTAGTGTACATGTGGTATTGTTCACATGTCATACATGTTGTGTTGCGGGCATGCGGTACTATGTATGTGCATTGTGTAGTTGTGGTATCATGACATGTGTATTCATTGTATTGTACTCTATGTACATATATGTATTATGATGTACACTGGATGTAGGAATATGTATTGTGTTGTGTTGTACACTGGGTGTAGGTGTATGTGTGGTATGTCAGATGTAGGTGCATGTATTGCATGGTGTTGTATGTTGTGTGTGGTTGTATGTGTGTGATGTGTTATAACCTATTTTAAATTCTATGTGTTGTACATGTTAAATATAATTGTAAAAGAAAAAAAATCAAATATTGAAAAGAGAAAAGGAAAAAATGCGAAAGACTTCTTGTTATTTGATTAAACTAAATTTATTTTAGTTTATCAAAAGTATTTTTTAATACTAATATCTTGTTACTACAAAGTCTCTTGTAATAAATAAAGATAGACAGTGGGACCCTATAGCGGTAGTCAGAAATGTTAAAGTGAGGGCATGTTGGTGGTGAGCGAAAGGGAGAGAAGATGGGACACACCCAATGGAGAAAGCCCGACTACACAACTAAGTCAAAGGATAACACGAGAAGTGCCCCTGTAAAGACTTTTGTCTAGCCTGTAACTTTTGGATCAACGATGCAGATTTAATGTCGGGGCACCACCCGACAGTTAGTCTCATATAGAGAAGTCCCCTCATAGTGATGTCAGCAAATGAGCTAGTTCATTTTGATTTCATTCTCCATGTCATACTCCTTTGTCCAGTTGTCCTCCAAATTGTCAAATGCTTCATTAAATTCGGTCATTTTCCCTCTTATATTTTCTCATTCAACTATAAAACCTTTTCTTTCCTTTTTCTCAATACATTCTTCTGTTTCTCGTTGTCGATAAATTCAAAGTCCAGCTAACGTATGAGTTAGCCTCGTCACTAGTACCAGTTAAACTAGCCTAATTCACCAAGCACAAGTATAGAAATATGGAGGAAGACCAGGGAATGGATGTCGCCACAAGTTGTTACTACAGAAGCAGAACCCTCTACTGCTCCACAATCTTAGATTGATTTGAGATTAAATGTTTACTTTTAGAAGTTATTATATTTTCAAGTCATGTAATTTTTATGTTTCAATGTAATGTTTGAATAGTTAGGTAGTTAGGAGGTTGACAGTTCTGATAACTGTCTTTTTGAAAGTTTGCATAAATGTACTTCAGAAAGATGAAAAATGGTTCAGGATTTTTGCATACCTCAGAGAGGACCACTTTGTACTTTGATCTTCACTTGAATGATGAATAAATTTTTTCAGTGATTCCAAAAATTGTTGGGTATGATTTGTTTTCCTTGTGCCATCTTATGTATATATTTCTTCATTGAAATAATTGAAGCAAATTGTTCTTTATTTACAATTAATGGTTATGATTTTCTATAAATTTAGAGGTTAAAAAATCCTTAAACATCACTCTTCTTTCAAATTTTCCATTTCCCATCAAACACACTTTCCTCTAAGTTTATGGTAAAAGATTTTGTGCAAACAACATTTTATTTTGAAACTTTCTCCAACACTTGCTACAAATGTCAATTCATTTGTATCCAACAATGAAAGGCCATTTAAAGTTATGTTCCAGGTATTGAAGGTTAAAGGATTTAAAATTTAATATTTTGGGATTTGAAAAATGATAAGGCAAACAAGCAATCAATATGTAATTTTTAATGAATGTCTTAGGCACTAATTTCTACTCAACCAGGAATTGTCTCCCAAGGTACAAAATTTTTTGGCACCATTGTCGGGGAATGGAAATTTGAAGTTATTTTTCCCTGGGTTCTATAAGATCATTTCTTTTATTGATGAGTGAAGAAAGTGGTTAGGCTGAGATTCTCATCAAAAATTTTAAACCTAGCTCCAAAATGACCACACACGAGGTTGGACACCTCACAGCAGAGAACTCCTTCTCTTTCTGATCTAGAAAAGTTGGTTTCCAGGAGATTTTGGAAACCAAAATCACCAATAACCCCAAATCCCACTTTATCTGCTCTTGGTACTAGTTCCACACAACAATTTTTTGTCTTTCACTCAGAAGAAGTAATAAGGAATTTTGATTTTTTTGAAGAAGTTCTCACCCCTTCTTAGACAGTTTTTCCTGAACCAACTTTGGAGGAAAATCTTTTGACTTAGTTTCATTTTCTTTCCCTAAATTGTAAGAAACCAAAATAGTTGATCCTTCATATACAAGTTGAGTTATTTGGATTGTAAACCAAGCAGTTCCCATCTCATCTTTGCCTCCACAATCATTTTTCTTTCAAGCAGGTAACCCTTCTACATTTAATTCCAATTTAAATATGGCTATCCCTACTTTTCTGTTGAATAGATATGCTCCCTTGAATCTCCCTCAACCTATGAATCCAATGCCTCAAGATTACCTCAAATTGTTACCTCATTTCACAAGGGAAGACGAGGCAACTACAGAGAACCATATTGCAACATTTTGTGCATTTGGTGAACATTTGAATGTGGAGTTTCTAGATGTTGTGATGAGATTGTTTGTTCAGTCATTGGATGGAGAGGCGAGGAAGTGGTTCAAACCCTTCCTGCAAATTTGATTAATACATGGGAAGAATTGGAAAATGTGTTTACACAAAGGTGGGGAGAGAAGAAATATCATTGCTATTTTCTAACAAAATTTAATGTCATTAAAAGGAACCCTGAAGAGAAAGTAGGTGAATTTATAAAACGAGTCAATAAGTTATACAATAGTCTGCCTAGAGCAATTAAGCCTCCTCCTTCATTAGCAAAAGTAGTATATGCAAGAGCATTTGATTCTGAATTTGGTTTCACTCTGAGGGAGAGGAGGTCCCCTTCATTGGATCAAATATAGACCGATGCTCTTGAAATTGAAGCTAATTTGTCCGCAACAGGAAATATTAAACCAAAATACACTGAAAAAGATAAGGGGAAAGGAAAAGAAGAAGAAATGAAAGTTGTCTGTCAAAAACTTGATTATAATGAGAAGAAATGAATAAGGTTATCAAAAATTTGTCCAATAAACTAATAAAGTTGGAACTAGAAAACAAGAATACACCTAGACAATTTCAGCAAGGGCAAAATGGAAATTTTAACCCTCAGTTTAGAAAGCCACCATTGCAGATTTTGCAGAGGAATAGGAAAGAGATTAGATACAACCTTCCTTATACATTGAGGATGAATCATAGGATGTAGTAGAAGGAACTACTAAGGAGCATGAAAGTCAAATATCAACATTTTATGGGGAGGAGGAATATGTGATTAGGAGAGAGGATCTGAGTTCTGAATTTCAGGTTTCTCTAGATGATAACAAAATTAATGATTATTGTAGAAATTTTACTGATTTTATGTAAGCATAATTACACAGGAAATATGACCTTAGATCAAGAAAAAGGTCAATAATGCAGAAGGTTACTGATGAAAAACAAGATCCAATGTCTCAACATATGGTGACTCCATAGCAAAATAAAAAACAACAGGACAAGGGGAAGAAACAGGTTGATTCAGGCAAAAAAAATTATTTTCATCAAGGAGAAAGTTCTAAACAAAAAGTAGTTATGGGAATTATGAATAGACCTATTCATGAGCAAGTATATTATTCAAATGATGTTTCAAAGAAAAATATGAATGAAGAAAAATGGGAAAATATTGGGAAGAAAAATCAGTTTTTTAGCCTAACTAAGGAATTAGAGAAGATTAAGATTCAAGTTCCTTTAACAGAATTGGCTAAAACTCCAACATATAAAAAGAAAATTTCTGATTTTATAAATCTCTCTCAAGATGATCGTGTGGTAGATACAGTAAATTTACAGGAGGAGAGACCAGTAGTAATGTTTGGACCCCATGTAGAAGAAGTGGATTCTTCCACTCCACCTTTCTACATATCTTTGTTGATTCATTCTTTTATTTTGCATAATTGTATGTTGGATTCAAGAACTTCACATAAGTTGATGCCATTTTCCGTCATGAAACAACTGAACCTCTAGATTACTAAACCTTATAAGGATGTTTATTCATTTGATTCCAAAAATGTTAAATGTGTAGGAGTGATAAAAGATTTAGTTGTTTCCCTGGCCCAGATTCCAGCTAGAAGCCTGATGATGGATGTGGTGGTGGCAAATATTCCTACACACTTTGGAATGATCCTTTCAAGGTCCTGGGGAGAAAAATTGGGTGGTGTACTAAAATTGGATTTTACATATGTAATAATCCCTGTTTTTGGAGGTGAAGAGAGGAGGTTATACATAGAAACTAGGTTTATCAAAACCATTGCAAAGGAGGGTTCTAGTAATTCTCCTGTGTACAATAATGAAAATGATGATTTTTCTTGTTTTATGTTCCAAGAAGCAGATGGGATTGCTGAATACAATAAAGTTCAACAATTAAAAATGAGGAGCTAATAGTTAGTGGAGTATGGAAACTTTATTTTGATGGTGTTTATTCAAGAGATGGAAGTGGAGCAAGCATATTTTTTATTTCTCCAAAAGGTCATATATTTCATTTTTCTTATAAGTTGGAATTTGACACCATAAATATCTAGAACTTTTGTAGATTTTTTCTACAAATCAGCTCTCTCTGATACCATGTAGAATTTTTTCTACAAATCAGCTAGACTGATACCATGTAGCAATTTCCCACCTGTAGATCACCTGGTAATGTAATGTACTAAAGCAAAACACTTGATCTACTTCTACAAACAATTTAGTGGAAGCTTAATCAACCATGAGAATCATCAATAAGAACACATATAATTGATAAGAAGGAATCAATCACACATAACACATAAGAATTTACCTAGGGAAAGCACCTGCCTAAATCCCCATCTCTGTATTATCATACAAGTGGAAATATAGTCCGGATTACACAAAGCCTTAGCTCGGAAGCTATCCAGCTCTCAGTACAATCCCTCTACTGCTCATAGATAGTCAAATGCTTCTCACAAACCTTCTTCTCTATCCTCCAAGCCTCCTATTTCCTTGTGCAATTTCCTTGGGGTCCAGCACTGCCACCTGTGTGAATTGCCCTCTTCACACACTCACTAACCTCTGATCTAACTGCACAAACTTGAAGGAGATAAATCCTCATCATGGATGAGCTTCCTTTATAGGAAAAATATTCATCCAATTGATAGAACACTGTCCCTTCTCTGATCTCAACTGGGTCTCTGACAGAACTGACATGCATGAGTTATTCATGAGTGAATACTCAGTTATCTGAAATGCAGTAGTTACATGCATGCAGGCATTAACTAACTAAACTCATTAATTTAACAAATTGTTAAATTAATCTAACTGGACTTGACTCAGTTAACTAAGCCAACTGATCCTCTCATTATAGAACTAAACCTTATCTCCTTTAATCAAGGGATAAATTCCTAAATCAAGGGAGAAAATAATTACATGATCTCACAAAGACTTCAAGTTTAATTTTCCATAATTAATTATCTCATGGAGATTAATTAATTAATATTTTAAACTGTTGTTAAGACCAAATTCATTTTTACTTCCTATAGTTAGATCAGGGACTTCTAAAAATAGGAAGGGACCCAGAAATGCTATTTTTTAGAAGATTCTATTTTTAGCAGTTTCACCTCTCACCCAAGGTTGCCAAAATGCTCATCGTCCAAATTGATATTTTTAGAAGTGTTATTTTTAGGCATTCTATTTTTAGCACTTTCTAAATTTAGCATTTCTTGTTGCCCACTTTTCAACACTCCCTCTCAACAAGAAAGGCTTCCTCTCAAACCTGATCCTGTAACTCTGGAATGTTCTGCATGCAACACATCCACCAGGTCCGCTTGCTCCAACAACTCTTGGAACAAAAACACTCCCAACTGACCACTCTGTTGGGCTAGAAACATACTCTGATGCTGAAGCTCTACCTATTGCTGACAAGTGCTCCCTCTCTAACATCTGTGCTATTGCAACATCTCCATGCATCTCACACCATTGCACACCTCTCTATGCCATCTAGCACTGTGCAACACACTTGTGCCTCTCGCATTGTTGCAACCTGCATGTTATGCGCTGTCCTAGGATTCCCTACACTGTAGCTCTCTCTACCGCTCCATCCGCATATGTCTCTACCCAATCAGTCGGTTCTTTCTATCCCATATCGGAGCTCCCGTAGTAAGGTCTCATCCAAGAGGTTGGGTACCTCAAGGATCCTGCCCCTCCTCCTTGGGACGATCAATCCACATCACCCCACCTCCTACCTGGAGGTATGGCTACATGCGATCCCTCTGCCCACCTGGCTCGAAGTTTCCCCCTACTGGAGGTCTCTGCATGAGTAGATGTTCTACTCGATCTCCTCTCAACTTCTCTCGTTGTGGCTGCTGCACCAATCGTGGCTCCTCCACAATTGTCTGAGACTTCTTCTAGTGCTGCATGTTGAGAGGTAATTTACTTTCCCTCTCAACCACCAAGTATCTAACCTTTGCCTTGCTCTTCAAGGCTTTGCATGCATCTTGTACCTCAAGTGCATACAGGTTCTTGGCTAGCACACCAATCTATTTCCACTTTCCCACTGTCACGAAATTTTCTAGAAAAAGAGCTGATTTTAAATCAGCGATATCTCCCTCATCCGAACTCCGATTCAGCCGATTTTTTTTTTTATTTTGGGTATTTTTCCGCAAGGAATCCAAATCTGCTATTTATTTCTAAAAATTTTGTACAGAAATTTTCAGATATTCTCTGCAAACTCTCAGCCCAAAACTCAAAACTTTGAAATCTCCTCTCAGTATATTGTTCTCTCCTTGATCACTTGTGCTCCGATACCATGTAAAAATTTTGTAGAACTTTTTTACAAATCAATTAGCTCTAATACCATGTAGAATTTTTGTAGAATTTTTCTACAAATCAGCTAGCTTTGATACCATGTAGAAATTCCCCACCTGTAGATCACCTGGTAATGCAATGTACTAAAGCAAAACACTTGATCTACTTCTACAAACAATTTAGCAAAAGCTTAATCAATCATGAGCAACATCAATAAGAACACATATAACTGATAAGAAGGAATCAATCACACATAACACAGAAGAATTTACTCGGGGAAAGCACGTGCCTAAAACCCCATCTCTGTATTATCATACAATCGGAAATATAGTCCGGATTACACAAAGCCTTAGCTCGGAAGCTATCCAGCTCTCAGTACAATCCCTCTACTGCTCATAGACAGTCAAAGACTTCTCACAAACCTTCTCCTCTGCCCTCCAGGCCTCCTATTTCCTTGTGCAATTTCCTTGGAGTCCACTGCTGCCACCTGTGTGAATTGGCCTCTTCACACACTCACTAACCTTTGATCTAACTGCATGAACTTGAAGGAGATAAATCCTCATCATGGATGAGCTTCCTTTATAGGAAAAATATTCATCCAACTGATAGTACACTATCCCTTCTTTGATATCAACTGGGTCTCTAACATAACTGACATGCATGAGTTATTCATGAGTGAATACTCAGTTATCTGAAATACAGTAGTTACATGCATGCAGGCATTAACTAACTAAACTTTCATTAATTTAACAAACTGTTACATTAATCTAATTGGACTTGACTCAATTAACTAAGTCAACTGATCCTCTCATTATAGAACTCAACCTTATCTCCTTTAATCAAGGGATAAATTCTTAAATGAAGGGAGAAAATAATTGCATGATTTCACAAAGACTTCAAGTTTAATTTTCCATAATTAATTAACTCATTGAGATTAGTTCATTAATATTTTAAATTGTTGTTAAGACCAAATTCGTTTTTACTTCCTATAGTTAGACCAGGGACTTCTAAAAATAGGAAGGGACCCAGAAATGCTATTTTTTAGAAGATTCTATTTTTAGCAATTTCACCTTTGACCCAAGGTGGCCAAAATGCTCATTGGCCAAACTGCTATTTTTAGAAGTGCTATTTTTAGGAGTTCTATTTTTAGCACTTTCTAAATTTAGCAGTTCTTGTTGCCCACTTTTTAACAAAATAATATCACTGAGTATGAGGCATTAGTTTTGGGATTACAAGATACTAAAGGTTTAGGGGTGTAGTGTATTTCTGTTTTTGGAGATTCTGAATTGGTATTAAAACAGATAAAAAATCAATGTCAAACAAAACATCCAAGGTTAAGAACATATAGAAATGAAGTATGGCATTTTATAGATGATTTCGTTGCTTCTTTCAATATACAGTTTGTACCTAGAGAAGAAAACATAATGGCTAATTCTTTAGCAGTTGCAACTAGTACTTTCAAACCACCTTTAAATTCCAGAGTGAGGTATGAAATTGAAATCAGGCACAAACCATCAATCCAGGATAATATTAAACATTGGAAGGTGTTTGAGGATGAGGAACAAATTAAATACTTTCTTGAGTTTAATAGAGAGTTTGAAAGTTTAGAGATTGATCAAGAAGAAGAGTTTGAAGAAGAACCTTGAAACATGGCATTTTTGAAAGACTCAGTTGGGAATCACAATATTATTCAACTCAAAGACATTGTAATGCCTAAAGGCTTGGTACCCCTGGAAAAGTTGTTCAATGCAAATGATTTTACAATGAATCCAAAGAAAGAAGATTTGGAGAAAGATCTTGAAGAATGTAATATAGGAACAAATCAACAACCCAAAATGGTAAGGTTCGCTAAAGATGTGCTAGAACATTTCAAACAACGGAATGTGAGTCTTTTTAAGAAATTTGTGGATGTTTTTGCATGGTCTTATGAAGATTTAAATACTTATGATACCAAGATTATTCAACCTAAGGTTCCTTTAAAACCAAGAGTGAAAGCTTTCAAACAGAAGTTGAGACAGATTAATCCTTTGTTGTTGCCATCAATTGAGAAAGAAGTTAAGAAGTTATTAGATGCAAAAATAATTGTTCCTTTAAGGTATTCAGATTGGGTAGAAAATTTGGTTCTTGTAAGGAAGAAGAATGGAGAAATTAGATTATGTGTTGATTTCCAAAATTTGAACAGAGCATCTTTGAAATATAACTATCCTCTTCCCAAGATGGATCATATTTTACATAAGGTGACTAGTTCTTACTATAGGTTTTAACCCTGTACAAAAATTACCTACATATGAATTCTAAAACAAAAAAAATAAACAATGCGAGAGCATAACACATAAAACACATATACATAGAGATTTTCCCCTGGATCCCAAAACCGGGACTACCAGCTTGATTTTTTATTATTTTCTTTTCAATGTTATAATACATATTTATACATGTCGAAGCATACAATACCATGGACCAAAAACCATCGCGTCCAAAACCATGGACCGAAAACCATCACGTCCAAAAAACATGTGCGAAAATCATGCACAAAACCATAGGTGGGTCTGCCCAACCTAACATAAGGTCCAAAACCAAAATTTTCTAGGGCGCTACCCCGGACCCCATAAAGTGGGGTTATGGGTATGTCTCAAACCCCCTGTGACCCCCCTCTAACCCCCCAGTTAACTACATGGGCTAGTCGTGGAAAGAATATAACACAACCCAACATTCTCCCACTTGTTGTTTTATTTCCACAAGGGGCCACAAGAGAGCTTAGTCATTTTTCTAGCCCTGAAACGCCCATTGTCTCTCTACACCAAGAGAACTTCTCAGAGCTCACATATTTTGTCAATGCATCTACAGTATTCTTCAAAGTTTCCACCTTTACCATCAACACCTTTTCGTCTTCTATCATATCCCTCACAAAGTGATACTGAACATCAATGTGCTTTGTCTTTGAATGATATGCGGGGTTCTTTGCCAAGAAAATTGCACTTTGGCTGTCACAGTATATCCTTATAGCTTCCTGTACTAACCCTTGAACACAATCTCTACAACCAAACTACTTCCTTGCTTGCATAAGTGGCTTCCATGTATTCTGCCTCTGTAGTTGATAGTGCCACTACAAATTATTTCTTACTCATCCAACTGACTGCACCTCCAAATAGGTTAAACACATACCCACTTGTAGATCTTCTCTGATCTAGATCTCCAGCCCAATTTGCATCAACAAAACCACGAATATCCAACACTCTGTTCAATCCTGGTCTTCCTTGGTAGCAAAAACCATAATCACTAGTGCCACACAAATACCTGAAAACCCACTTCACTGTTGTCCAATGCTCCTTCCTTGGTTTTGACATAAACCTGCTCAATACTCCCACTGCATGTGCAATGTCTTGTCTAGTACAGACCATTGCATACATCAGGCTACCAACTGCACTTGCATATGGAACACAGGACATGTCCTCTTCCTCTTCTTGTGTCTTGGGACACTGTTCAGTAGATAACCTCACACCTATAGGAATAGGAACCTTCACCAGTTTACTATCTTGCATATTAAACCTCTGCAATATTGTCTTGACATACTTCCTCTAGTTTAACCAAAGCTTCCTCTTTGTTCGACCTCTTTTAATTTCCATGCCCAAAATATAGCTTGCAGCACCAAGATCTTTCATGTCAAATTTGGAGGACAATTGGGTCTTCAAATCTTGGATAATTTCTTTGTCATTTCCAACCAACAACATATCATCCACATACAAGACCAAATAAATAACATAGCCACCAATTAATTTAAAATACACGTAGTGATATGCTTTGCTTCTGGTGAATCCAAGTCCCCGTATAAATGTATCAAATTTCTGATACCACATCCTTGGTGACTGTTTTAAACCATACATAGACTTCTTTAACTTGCATACCAGTTCTTTCTTACCCTTCACTGCAAAGCCTTCAGGTTGCTTCATGTAGATCTCCTCTTCCAGATCCTCGTGAAGAAATGTTGTCTTCACATCCATCTGTTCTACCTCAAAATCAAAAGCAGCAGCAATAGATAAAGGTAATCTAATAGAAGTTACCTTGGCAACAGTAGAAAAAATATCACCAAAATCAATTCCTGGCACCCGGGAATAACCTTTTGCTACCAATCGAGCTTTGTATTTCTCCACTTTTCATTCTGAATTTGTCTTCTTTTTGAACACCCATTTGCGGCCAATGGGTTTCCTTCCAGCCGGCAACTCCACCAGATCCCAAGCCTCATTTTTGTGCAAAGATGCCATTTCATCAACCATGGCCTCTTTCCAAAGTTTTCCATCCTCTGAATCCACTGCTTCCTTCATAGTTCTAGGATCATCATCAGCAATAGACAAAGCAAATTTTGAACAAAAAGCAGATGGACTATACCTTTCTGGCTACCTTCTTTCTCAAACCGATCTTCTCACAGCCGGAGTTTGTGGCTCTTCATCTTCTGATTCCTCCTCTGTTGTAGAGTCTGATTCTTTCTCCTTAAGCTCAAACTCTATCTTCTCAGGTTCCTTTGGTTGGACTTCATGTTTAGTAACATCTTTTACCTCTCTGAAAACCACATCTCGGTTGTACACAACCTTCTGTGTGACTGGGTTCCAAAGCTTATAACCCTTTAAACCATCCTTATACCCAATAAAGATGCACTTTTCATATTTACTATCCAACTTGGTTCATTTCTCCTTTGGAACATGTACATATGCATCACATCCAAATACCCTCAAATGTGAAAGAGAGGGTTTCTTACCAGTCCATACCTCTTGTGGAGTCTTATCCTCCAACACTGATGAAGGTGACCTATTGACCAAGTAACATGAAGTATCCACTACCTCTGCCCAGAATTCTTGTCCTAACCTAGCACCACTGAGCATGCTTCTTGCCCTTTCCATCAATGTCTTATTCATTCTTTCTGCAACTCCATTTTGTTGAGGTGTATATGGAGTAGTCTTCTGCTGTGCTATGCCACACTTCTTACAGAATTCTTCAAATTCCTTGCTGCAAAACTCTCCACCATTATCTGTCCTCAACACCTTTATATTCTTCTCTATCTGATTTTCCACGAGAGCCTTAAATTCTTTAAACCTATCAAAGGCTTCAGATTTCTTCTTAAGGAAATATATCCATGTATTCCTTGAGAAGTCATCTATAAATGATACATAGTACATAGACTTACCCAGTGATGGAACCTTCACAGGTCCAAACACATCACTGTGTACAAGTTCTAATATTTGTTTCGCCCTCTTACTACCAGAGGGGAAACTCACCCGATTTTGCTTCCCATATACACAATTTTCATAGAAATCAAAATCCAGAGAGCTATTACTCATACCTTCTACCATACCTTTACCATGAAGTATTCGAGGGCCCTTCTCTCCAATATGTCCAAGCCTTTGATGCCACAACATAGTCTTCTCTCCAGAGACCACTCTATTTTTTGCTCCACTTTCAGGGACCACAAAACTGTTGCACCCATCAATAACAGTGCTACCTTGCAGCTTGTACAGAGTTCAAATCTGAACTCCCCACATCAATACCAGTGCTCCCTGAACCATTTTGTAGGTATCCTTCTCGAACACTATTTTTACACCTGTGTCATCCAACTTGCTTACAAAAGTCAAATTTCTGGCCAATGTAGGAATATGCAGAACACCAGGAAGTGTTCTAACCCTTCCACCTTGCAACTTCAATTTTACTTTTCCGCGACCAATTATTCTAGCCTTCCTATCATCCCCTAAGAAGACATCACCGCCATCATATTTCTCATACTCGCAGAACCACTCTCTATGGGGAGTGAAGTGAAAGGATGTACCTGAGTCAATTAACCATGCCTCATGATCTACATGTGTACTTGAAGAAGCCAAGTACACATCCCCACCTTCATCTAAGGTGTTTTTTGCCTCTGCAGAAGGAGCCTCATCAGATCCCTTTCCTTTGTCAGAAGCTTTAGATTTACAGTCCCTTTTGTAGTGGCCTTCCTTTCCGCATTTCCAACACACTACCTTTATAGGTTTTCCTGGAGATTTAGATCTCCCACTTGATTACTTATTTTTGCTTCTATTCTAGGACCGTCCTCATACAAACAAGGCATCACCATTTTGGATCTCCATATTTCTTCGTCTCATCTCCTCCGTTAGCAAGGATGAGACTATTTCATCAAACTACAAGGCAGTTGCACTGCTACCTATTGCAATGACTAGACTATCCCACGAATCTGGTAGAAAACACAACAAACTGATGCACTTTTCTTCATCTGAAATTTTAATATCAACAGATGCTAACTGACTTACCATAGTATTAAATGTGTTCAGATGCTCTGTCACCAAGTCTCCATATTTCATCCTCAGGTTATACAACTTTTTACGCAGGAACAGTTTATTCACTAGAGACTTAGATTGGTACAAAGTCCCTAACCTGTTCCACAAAGCCTTCGCTGTAGCTTCCCCTGATACATTCAACAATACTGAATCTGAGACACACAATCGTATTGTGCTCTTTTCCTTCCAATCAAACTTTTTCCATTCTTCATCGGACACTCCCGTTGGTTTAGTACCCGGATCTACCGCGATCCACTGATCTTTATCCACCAACAGATCCTCCATCTTGAGTTTCCACAACTCAAAACTCTAACCATTAAATTTGTCAATCTCTATCTTTCCACTGCTCACCATCTTCTTTCACCACCAGAATCGATCTCGCAGATCTCCCACTGAATAGGTTCTACCACAAGCCCGAGCGAAACCCCTCAGCAACAAAGGCGTCCCCTTGAAGCCAAAACTGCTCTGATACCAAATGTAGGTTTTAACCCCGTACAGAAATTACCTGCATACGAATTCTAAAACACAGAAAATAAACAATGCGAGAGCATAACACATAAAACACATATACACAAAGATTTTCCCTTGGATCCCAAAACCGGGACTACTAGCTTGATTTTTCATTATTTTCCTTTCAATGTTATAATACATATTTATGCATGCCGAAGCATACAATACCATGGACCAAAAACCATCGCGGCCAAAACCATGGACCGAAAACCATCACGTCCAAAAAACATGTGCGAAAATCATGCACAAAACCATAGGTGGGTTCGCCCAACCTAACATAGGGTCCAAAACCAAAATTTTCTAGGGTGCTGCCCCGGACCCCATAAAGTGGGGTTACGGGTACGCCTCAAACCCCCTGTGACCCCCTCTAACCCCAAGTTAACTACGTGGGCTAGTCGTGGAAAGAATATAACACAACCCAACACTTACAGGTTATCAATGATTGATGATTTTTTTGGTTATAATCATATTTGAGTGGATAAGCAGGACTAGAAGAAAACAACATTCACAACTCCTTGGGGTACTTTTATGTATTCTAAAATGCCTTTTGGACTGATGAATTCAAGGGCTTATACATTTCAGAGGGCTATGGAAATAGATTTTGTGAGACAAAAATATAAGTTTGTTGTCATTTATTTGGATGATATCATTGTTTTCTCAAAGTCGGATGAAGAACATTTGGAGCATCTGTTAAGGGATAAAGTCCCCTAGGGCTTTGGGTCAGAACCCTAGCAGAGAAGGAGTAATCTACAACAAGAAACAAACATATAACTCAGGAAAAATGCTTAAATGAGCGAACTATGTGAGGATGTACATACCCAGGGGTCCTTTGTTCAGGTAGTTCCAACCAGGGTCCAAACCCTCTGTAACTCCTCACGTTCTTTGAACCTACAAAATAACCAATTCAAAGACGCACAACAGCATATAGATAAAGCATTATAGTGAAATCAACTTTATAACATATAAGTAGATGGTTAGTTATACATTGAAATAGTCATTCATATATAAACCATAACAATAACATCAGATGCATGAACAAAGTTGATATCAGGAACAAGACAGTGTTTCTTTTTATTGCAGATAACTATAATAAAACATGGAAAGAGTTCACCTGAGTCTTCCTCTTCCGGCTCCAAGTGGAACTGTCCTCCAGGTCCATCCAGTCCCAGTCTTCAACAAGCTCCTTCCACAACCAATACCATGATATCTCCAAGCATATGAGAGAACATCAAAACTCAAGGAAACAAGGGTTTCCTGAACTTGGGGAAGTGCTTGAAGCACAGGGATTCTTCAGACTTGATCAGGGGATAATCTTAGTATAGTAATTCTATCATTTCTCTCCTCCTTAAGGCCTTCCCATTGAAGTCTTTTTATACTTCTCCCAAAGTAGTTTTTTAGTTGGGAAACAATTGGGAACAATTGGGTCACAGGCACTAATAGGTAATCAACAGGTAAAACCTATGATCTTTGCCCATAATTAAGGAAATTTAATTTTTTAAAGTGTTTTAAGACATATACGCGGGTTGGGTATATACTAACCCACGTGTACACACATTTAATACAGGGCAAAGTCGTGTACAGGGAGTAAAACACTGTTTTTAAAATATTTGGACCAATTCTAGAAGGAGGGGTTGCCCTAGGCCATAAACCAAGCATCAAAAATACCAAGAGTGATATTTGGAGCTATAACAAATGCCCCCTAATATATGAGGTCACAAGGGGTACATGATGGCCGAAATGTGTTAAGTATATGGAAAGGAAACCTGTCAAAAATTGAGAAGGACTTCACCATATTTCAGCCTACCAAGCCAGCAAAAGAAGATCAGAAAGAAACAATTGTCTGAGGTGGGCATACCCATGCTCAGAGAAAGTAAAGCATGCCTGCATATCAAGTACAAGCAGATCCACTATGTATACAAGTATAAGGAACTGGAAGTACATAACGAATCATTTGATCATGATCGAACAAGTACATGTCTGAATATCACATATAAGAAGATGACCAATGATGTTGAAAGATGAAGTTGATCACTGATGTCAAAACTGATCCCAATAGTAACAAATGAACATGATGGAATAATATGATACTACATCGCAACTCAGATGCCAGCATATAGGATGTCGCTATGAAGGACTGCAACATATAAGGTGGAATGGTGTCAACTAGCAGCAACAGGAGCAACTAACAAGTGAACCAAAGAATGTTGATGCACCCTGAGGTCTTCACCGACTGCCATGGTACATTTCTACACAATGGGAATAAATGATCTGAAGTCGATCATGTGAGAAATCATTTGAT
Source organism: Pinus tabuliformis (assembly GCA_031772625.1). Classification (NCBI taxonomy): domain Eukaryota; kingdom Viridiplantae; phylum Streptophyta; class Pinopsida; order Pinales; family Pinaceae; genus Pinus; species Pinus tabuliformis. Next base: position 546,889,552 of record CM062818.1, read on the forward strand.
TACTGGTCATTGATGTATACTGTTAACAAACGGAGACTACTCACCGATAATGATAATGAGAATCAAGGTACCCAGTACAATCTAACAAGTGCGAATAGGTGAGCTAAAGTTAAACACCTGTAAGAATCTATCAATCGGGAGACAATGATGGTTTCCCACTGTCGATAGTGAAGGATTTGCCACTGATGACTGCAAACCCCAAGGTACTGCCAAATGGACTCTAGACCTTTGCCCCGGAGCAATGAATCTTAGTCGATAGGGAAAGATCCGCTATAAGGAAGGCATTAAGGCATCCTTCATCAATCTAGCGCAAGTGTAACCCATAGGCCAATAATGTGGAAGGAATCGGATGAAAAAAAGATGTAGTAACCCGACCGAAGCACGTTTCCAGCATACACAAGAGGCAAGGAATCCACCAATAATGAAAGTTGACATAGAGGCGAGGAATCCACCAATAGGGTCAAATGGAAACCAAGGCACTGCACGAATCCCAATGTGTGATAATGAAAGCTAATGTCGAACACAAGGGAAACCACTTAGTCAAAAACCCATGATATTGATCGATGCTAAGCACAAGGTGATCTATCAATAATGAAAATAGGGCCAGGGTGTGACTCTAGGCCTGTCCTTAGAGAAATATGTCGTCGTCGATAAGGACAAGACCCGCCAACAAGAAGTCAATGGAGACCTTCTCAAACCGACATGAGTAAAGGACCAATATAACTGATGTGATGATAGACAAGGCACTGAAAACCAGGGATGGCCAACTGAAAAATAGGTCAAGAGACACCGCAGAGAGGCCGACTCAGGCTTACTTCCCTTGAACAAAAGCACGACTCAATGATGACCATGTGGCAGCATATGATGACTCTGTATAAGCTTGTCATGCAGGAGGCACGAACGAACTCTCCATATGATTGGAAGAGATAACCAACCGAAGGAGAACTGACTCAATAACAAGGTTAAGGTGTACCTAAGTCAAGCTAAATCCCACCCAAATGGAGGAGATACTTTTTTTGAGTGCTTTGTTCAAGGGCAACACAACTGACTCTAGCTACCAACAATAAATGGAAATGTTGTCCCGTTCCCGCTCTTTTTTGGAATATGTAATTTTTTTGTCTTTTTCTTTAAGTTGGAAAAAGAATAAAAGAATGTTATAGTACAGTGGAAAGAATGAGTGTCAGTGAAACAGATGATCTAGTTCATGGGATGGGAACATTCCTATGCTCAATGCAGGGAGGCGAAGCTGGTCAAGGACACTCAAAGGGATGTTCTTTCCACGGGTCTCAGGGTGTGTCAAGTTGCAAAAGCTAAGGGATTGCAAGTTTGATTTTGCAGACGTCATGATAAAAAAGTGGCTTAAACACGAGTCCAAGTGAAGCCGGCTTAAGGCCAAAAGGTGCAAATGGTCAATATGCAATGCAGTAGTACAACTCAACACAAAGGAGCCTCTAGGGTATAAGGCCAGAACAAAGCGAAGAAGAAAAGAGGAATGAGTATTCAATGCACAAGTCATGGCAGGACTAGAGAGGACTCCCGAGCCTACTCAATGAAGCAGCATGGGAAACCAATGTCAACAAGGTGCTAAATACGATGCCCATGTAAAGGATGGCTCTACAATCGTATCATGATTTAAAAAGTCGGTGAGTGAAGATGGTTTACGAACCATAACACGATGGGATCAACCCTATGGCAAGTGTATCGACAAAAGGAGGCTAGTATTCAAAATGCAATGAAAAAATGGCTTCCCTAACCTCTATGCCAGTGAGTAGACGATACCTACCATGATGGGTCAGCAGTCATGGAACTGATGTGAAATCTCCGAAGAAACGTCCAAAAAGTCCTGAAAAAACAACCTATTCCTGACAATCCAAGCTCACAAGTTAAAAGATTCATGAGACGAAAAAAATAAAGTTTTGAAAAAAAATTGACATTTTCAAAGCCTATAAAATGATTTTTGACTCACCATTGTTATCATTTGTGTTGAGAGCAAAAGCTGTGGAGAAAAAGAAGCAAACTTTCCCCCCAAAGAATTCGACTGTTCAAATTGGCTCAAAATCATTAGGTAACCCCCAAATCTAGCTTGCATTCATTTGTGATTGTTTTTAGAAATTTTAATTGAGGTTTTACTGTTGAAAATTATGTTAAAAATTTCAACGCGGTGTATACATGGGTTGATTATGAGAAACCCGCATATACGCAGGCCCTACACGTGACTGTGTATGAAATGGACCCGTGTATACATGGTTTGAAATTAAAACAAAAAAACTAATGGTTGAACCTTGATTTTATTTCAGGATGACAATCACCTGGAGGGAAAGGGAGCATGCTACTGTTGTTGATAAGGTTATGAATGATCAACAAGCCTTAGATGCATTGAGGGGATTCAGTTTATTAAAAATTTTCAAATTTCCAAATATGAAGGCAAACACCCGCTTGCTTGAAATGTTGATCCATTACTGGAGTATTGAAGATGATACTTTTATGATTGATCAAATGCCTTTGAGGATAGAGGTAGAAGATATTTACTTTATCACTGGTCTCTCCCGGAGAGGAGAGGTGGTACATTCGACTGGCCAAACATGAGGTAGTCTTACAGTGGAAGACTACGTGCATATATACTGTCCGAGGCATCCAGAGAATATTGGAAGCCAGATTCCAATCAAACATGTAGAGAGTTTGTCCCTGAGGATCTTACTGTTCACTATAGCTAGGGTAAACAGATCAGCCTCATTGCACCAAGCATCACGACTATCCATGAGCTTGGTCGTGGAGTGTCTCATTACAATTTTCGTTTGGTGTACACCTCTTCTCACTAACATGAAGAGCCAGTTGTCCTCCATTCAGAAAGGACAGACCAAGAATTTTGGATACGGGACCATTTTGTGCTCCTTCTTCTTCGAGAAGGTTCCAGGGTTACATCCCAGAGTATCAGTTCCTATCAGTAGCCCCTGAGAGATCCTCGGATGAGTAGGTGGGCTGACCTGATGAAACGCCTTGGAGGCGGAGACGTACCAAGGACTGCTTTTGATGATGATTTCTTCTCCTGGTGGGAGCAGCAAATCATCGCTGTGGACAACTATCCCTATGCTAGCATGGACTTCAGGGGAGATCCGGATCTGGCACTACCACCAGACGCAGCATGGGGAGAGATAGGTAACCATTTTTAAAGTTTTAACACTTTTTATGATTTTTTATGTTTTTCAAATATGAAAATGAACTTAAAAATATTTTGATGGGATTAAAATACTAATTTAATGATCATGTTCCAGATTTGGTTCCGATACGACCAGATGGATTTTCGTGGCACAAGCGTTGCGGAAGAAGTGCCAAAGAGGCGGATGCAGAGACTGAGAGAGTCGTATACGCAGTCCAGTGAAACTTGGTGAGATTGACTCACCGGGTACCAATGGAGGCCGTAGAATATCTACCAGAGGATATGCAGCGCTGTGTGGTAGGAGTGCCACACGACTGGGTTCGCCTTTTTTGGCGTGTGGCCAAAGCAGTGGTCACCTACTTAGTTGCTCATCCTGATCCGGGTCATTAGATGTACTGAACATGATTATGGGCATTTTAGTCCCGATTTTGTATATTATTTTTAAAAACACTTTATCTACACATGGGCGATTTTAAGATATATATATATATATATATATATATATATATATATATATATATGTATATATATATATATATACAGTTCCATATTTTTTATGTTTGATTTTATCTTGATGAATGAATGATATGCCAATCTAAATCTTGATTAGCGATAAAATCCGCTAATGAATTGTTAGATCATGGAATGTGCAAATAAGTAATAAAAACAAATGATATTTGCAACACCCTTACTCTCAAAAATTGACGATATAAATAAGGATCCCGAACCCGATAAATGTTATTCAGTTGTGACACTACCAGCTGTGAGTCAAGATACACTACCAACGAATCAATTCCATAAGAAATAGCTTCGGATAGTAAATTAATAATGACAGTATATTCGGAAATATTATTTGACGCAGAACCAATACATACTCCCCTTGACACCATCAACTGACCAATTGGATAATAAATCACCCAAGCTACAAAGCAAGATTTCGAGTGTGCCGACTAGCACCATCGGTGAATCTGAAATAGACCAAGTCATCCATCAACACCTACCAAAGCAGATCAAAAAGGCGTCGATATCATAAAAACTCACGATAAGATATGTACAAAAATACAAATTATACAAAGAAGCCATTACTCGGCCGTAACCTAGGCAAAGTACTTCTTGAGGTAGAGCCCATTTCTGGGCTCTGCCAACTTGTTCCCTTCAAAATCGACTAATTCATAAGCCCTTTTTCTAAAACTCGTTTCACTATAAAGGGACCATACCACATGGACTTGAATTTGCCTACCCCCAAGGCGTCTTTATCTTGGTCATAGACCAAGACAAGGTTGCCTTCAAAAAATACTCGAGGATGGATAGCTCTATCATACTGAGTTTTAACCCTTTTCTTATGAGCCTCATTGATTGTGGTAGCATCTCGACGCTGCTTATCGAGATGTTCCAAATGAAGGAGGCACTCTTCGAGACTAGAGGTCTCTAGAAGGAGCTCAACAGCTAGCTTAAGAGATGGAATTTCACATTCGACAGGAAAGATAGATTCCAGCCCGTAAACTAACTGGAAAGGTGTAAAACCGATGGCAGTCTTTAACGAGGTTTGGTACGCCTAGAGAGCTGGGTACAACATAAGATGCCAATTGGAGCGATTTTTTTTAATTTTCCTTTGCAGCATTGTCTTGAGGGACTTATTCACGGCTTTGGCTTGGCCATTGGCCTAAGGATAATACAAAAACAAATGCTTCTACCAGAAGCCCAATTTAAGAGCCAATTCAGACATCAGTTGGTTCTAAAAATGACTGCCATTGTCAGTGACAATCTCTCTTGGGATACAAAACCGTGAAATAATCTGATTGAAGAGGAACAATGCCGTTGTTTCACTATCATTTTTATAAGTGGGCATGGCCTCAGCCCACTTCATAAAGTAGTCTACGACCACAATAATGTACTTGCGATTCGCTGCTGAAGGCGGATTACATGTAGTAAAGTCAATACCCCACTCTGTAAAAGGACCAACAGTAATAACAGGGAAAATAGGAGCTGGATGCGCGCGCATATTTCGAGTATAGACTTGACAAGGGTGACAACGTTTAATCGCCTCAAAACAATCTTTGAAAAATGAAGGCCAAAAGTAGTTGGCACGCAAGATTTTCTGGGTTGTAGCAAGCCCTTAAAGATGACCACCACAAGCTCCACTATGGCAATCATTAAGCACAGACTCTGCTTCCTCTAAGGTTAAACAACAATCAACCCCTTGGTGATATAATGTATCACCAATGATGACATAGTTCTTAGCCAGGTGACGTAATTTTCAACGTTCACCTTGGAGGCAGCAGAAGGGAACTTCGAAGTCTGGAGATAGATATTGATATCTCCATACTAGGGGTCTTGTGAAGAGATGAGGAACAGATGTTCGACGGGAAAACTCTCCTCATAAATAGTATCTTCTCCACAAGGCAGCTCGGAAATTAACTCTGCAAATACCAATGATTTCTTAGGTTTGGCCGACAAGAACTCAAGATCAAATTCTTGTAAAATAACAATCCGTCGATTGTATTTTCCCCCAATCACTCGCCTACTGAGGACAAATTGGAAAGGATTAACTGCTGCTAAGGCAAATGTTTTGCGTAGCAAAATACAATTGCAAAGCTGCTATTTCTGGGAAAATTAGTGTCTTGTCGAACAACTAACCCTCTAGGTTTGGTAGCTAACCTAGAAACAATAGTTTAAAGAAATTCAATATATTTCCTATGAGTGATAGATAAGAGAAATATTATAGAGGACCAACCTGGAACTTTCGCTTGATCCTCATTTGACCTCCCTCTCCTTTGGTTGATCCCATAACTCCTCCCCATACTTAACACGCTTGGAGAGTACCTGCACATCTACAGCAACAAATACTTGTCAAAGCATCATGATCTATCACAACATAAACATTATAGAATCAGAAATATAATGGACAAATGAAAGCATTTACAGTTAACACAATCAATTGGGAAAAATCTTGAAGAAATTTATTGATAATAAGGAGAATTACAACCCATTTGTCTGATCCAGTGCCATCCTCCCAACTTCAATCCTTCTTCACCTCATGAATTAACAAGAACACACCAACAATAATACAATGCTCTCTCCTCAATACTGAAACTAGCAGCACTTCCTTACAATTCACAACAATTCAGCCCCCTGATCTCTTGGATGGGAGATCCTTTTATAGATGATTGCAAGAGGGTGAGTCATCAATGGGGATGATGAATGCCATTCCATTTGTTGAAATTAGTTCCACAAGAGAGGGGAATTGGAGATGGTTTCCTAGTTCCCTTAGTCATCCTTGGGCGAATTCAGAGAGGCAAGTGGCACAGGAGAAGTTTCTAGAAGATTCCATGAGCAACCAACTAACAAACTGTCTCGGAAATATGTCCAACCTCACCCATCACACTTACTAAAGGGCCAAACTATGATGCATCTTATTTTGACAGTGTAGCAGGTGAGATGCATCTCACCCTAACACAAGGCCTTCAGATATGGTTCAGTTTTAGGCACTTTCTGGATGATTTTTGAGATGAAACTTTTGGGGAATGAGGCATTCAGATGACTAAGTTTCTTTAGGGTATAAAACAACTCTTTTAGGGGTTGATGAGCCCTAATATCATCGACATATGAGTTTGGGGTTGATGTGCCCAAATATTTCTGTAAAAGTTGCCCCCTAAAGCATGAGGTCGTAAATGTTCATGTCGGGTGAGATGCTTTATCATGAGGATCAGAAGTTTCGAACTAGAAGGTGACTTTCATAAATTACAATACAATACATCATAATAATATGATTTTTCATGAACTAGCTGAGGGAGGCATTCCCATGCTCAGCTTTATAAATTTTTGTTTCATGTACATAGATCAGAATGTCGTCTGTAGATACAGACTTGTGATTCTATAGATATAGAGTCATAATCCATGATTTAGGATGACCATGTATGTAGAGCCTTTGTACATTTGATGTTTTTGTATCCCTGAATATATCACAACCCGGATGGATGAAACTAGATCTGGGGTCTTCAAACTCGTTCAATCTTCGCTCGATGTACAAGTCAATCCATGTGAAGAGATGTTTTGAGGTCGAACATGGAAGACATCGCCTAATTACCAGCCAATGATGTGAGCTGTTAACAGATGTGGGAGGGATCACCGATAATGATAATGATCCTCAAGGTACTATAGTACATTTCACATGGTGTGAATACATGATCCGATTTCGAACACCACGCAAAATATTTCGGTCGAAGGCCATTGATGTCAACCTGTCGCCGAAAGAGAGAAACTTGCCATTGATGTAAGCAAGCTTCAAAGCACTAGAAGGGTGTTTCTAAGTAAACTTCTTGGAAAATGAACTGATTTCAACAAGAAGCGACTCGTCATAGGAGGGCCTTGATGTATCCCACATCTACGACACGAAACGAAGAAAATGATTTTTGGAGGTGAAAATGAACTGAAAACACAAGTTTCAGGAATGGCAGTCATGAAAAATGAAGGTTAAAGGTATTGCAGTGTATGAGACATTAACTGGATGACTTCTTAACTGGATGGCTTCTCAACTGGATGACTTCTCTTGAACATGTCGGCGACACTGAGATGGCACAAACCCATCGCTATTTGATGTTTTAATGAGTCTAGCAACAGTGAAACTCGGTCTTGTCTAGATGGAAAAGTTTGTCACTATTATTTTAACGAGTTTAACGACAAGGACAACTCGGTCCTTTTCATGTTTAGAGAGTTTAAAAAGAGACAAAATAAAACTCCATAAGTTCTTTTTCGTAAAATAATCCCTCGGGTCTTAAAAAGGATAAAATAATACAAGAGGGATGTTGTTTCCAATACTTTAACGAGCTGGAAGAGACAAGTGCTCAACTATATTTTCATGTTTAAAGAGTCTGAAAAGAGTTTAAAGAGGACTCTACTTGAGGAACGAGTGGTGTCTAGGGTAGCAACTGGTTCCGGTGATGTTGGAACTTCTCAAAACATGTTGATTGATGTGAAGAGGCTGGCTAATAAGACCACTCATTGCAACTGTTCCTCAAAAAGTGTAAACAACCAAGTAAAAGCGTATGATTGGCCAAAGAGATGGTGGTGATGGAATGATACCAAGGCTCATCTGATAAAAGAGGCTGATAGAATGGAAATCACAAGGGTTAAAAATTGAAAATGGGTTCATTTTTAGACAAGCTTGAACCATAGGGAACTATGCTTGGAACTAGTTTCATTTTTACAAAAGATTGAAATGAGAAAAAACTTTGCTTGATACTGGTTTTATTCTTACACAAGCCTGAAATGAGGAAAAACTATGCCTGAAATTAGTTTACATGCCCCCAACATGATGAAAGGGAGAGTCTCCTGTAACTAGATGGAAGTCGTTGCGGTGAAGCAGGATGGTTATCCAACACCTATTTGGCTTTGTCCCAATATGGACAAAGGTGAATGGAGTGATTCCCTTCACATAACCTACAAGCTCGAAACGAGGAATTTAACTTTACCATTAGGTGCATGCCCCCTAAGCTTCATTACATTCACCTAAGTAGACTACTCATGGTTATCAAGTGGATGGAATGAAGGTTCATATACGAGATCAAGTGAAAGACTCGACTGGGATTTTACGAGATCTAATCAAAGACTCGACTTGGAACTTTGCTCCAGGGGTCCTTGTTTCATTTTTTAATGAGCTTGACACAAGACAAGGAACTCTGCTTAGACCCTTGTTTCATTTTTTAACGAGGTTGACACAAGACAATGAATCATCCTCAGACTCCTTGTTTCATTTTTTAATGAGGTTGACACAAGATAAGGAACTATCCCCATATCCTTAGTTTCATTTTTTAAACGAGGTTGACACAAGACTAGGAACTATCCTCATGAACCTATTTCATTTTTTAACGAGGTTGACACAGTAAAAGAACTGTCCTCATGCTCCTTGTTTCATTTTTTAACGAGGTTGACACAAGACCATGAACTATCCTCGTACCTTTGTTTCATTTTTTAACGAGGTTGAAACAAGACAACGAATCGTCCTCATATTCGATCACAACTCATAAGGGGTCATGAAGCAGAAAACTGGTTCTAATGACCCCAGTACATGATGTACAACATCACTGAACTGATCGTCAGTTGATGTAGGTATGGAACAAGTTGCCACATAATTAACCTGTGGCGGGGATGATACCATTGGTACAAAAGGACCATTTAGGGAAGATGGTTGACTAGGAGCTATATTTGGACCGGGAAATGAAAGCTGGTCAACAGTGACAATCCTGCCTTCATGTGGGAAACAAATCACTCGAAAGAGTGTTGAAACAATAGCTCCCATGCCATAAACATAGTCACACCCAAGAAGTAAATTGTAATCTAATGGGCCTGGGACTACCATCACGTTTAGATAAACAATTTTTCCTCCCAAAGTAATAGGTAACTGAGGGAGGATCCCTAATAGTCGACTGGTTCCTCTGTTAAAGCCCAACAGATTTTGTGTAACCTGCACAAGCGGTAGCGAACAAAGTGCTTGCCAAGTAGTTGAGGAAAGGATACTCACTGGTGCACCTTCATCTATAATAGTGCCAAATACAATCATTTTACAAACTTGTACTATGATCTGGAAAAGCACATAAGAAAGAAGGTGGAATCCTTCCAGTCAATTCCAATCAAAGGAAGTGACTAGACTACTTGGAGGGGGTACCATAGAAACAAGAGGATTAACCCCTTGAGTTACTAGAGGATTTTCCTCCTGTCTTGATGGAACAGGCGGATTGCCCCCAAGCTCATTTGAATCTGAAGAAACAAAAAGAACTTGAGTGGTATGGTGTTCATTCTCTTCAGAAAAGGTACGATTTACCGAAGGTGAAATCGGGTCAATTGTTACCTTGACCTATTGATTTTGGTCGGGTATAGACTCATAGGATTTACTTTCAGAGAGAGTGGATTTGATCGAAGGTTGATTTTGGTCAATCGGTTCATCAATTAGTGAAGGATTTAGGGAGAGTTTCCTGTAACCAGATGGAAGTCATTGCGGTGAAGCAGGACGGTTATCCAACACTTTCTTGGCTTCATCCAAATAGGTACAAAGGTGAATGGGGTGATTCCCTTCACATAACCTACATGGAAACTTAACTTTTCCCTTCTTTCCATGAACTTTACTGTCACTAGTTGATGGTATGTCATGAACATGGTCTCCCGAAGTTGATGACACAAGATGATGTAAACGGGAAGACCATTCTTCTAATCTGAGGAATATCAAGACAATTTCAAATAATATGGTCTCCCACACAAATTTTGCATGTATATCGAACTTTGTGAGGCTTAATGGATGGTTTCTCATTAGATTTTGCATTCAAAGAAATGATTGCTTGGTTGCCCCTCTGCTAAATTTGCTTCTTCTTCTTCTTCTTCTTCTTAGCCACCTAGTTACTAGTACCAATACTTTCACCAGGCAAAGAGGAAGAAGGGGAGGAAGAAACAACTGAGGAAGAAGAGAAAGGGTCAACTTTAGGATCAACTGGAGGTTGATTTTTTCGAGTTGGAGGTGTACTCGATTGCGGATAAATCACGACATTTTGAACCAAAGAGGTTGAAAACAACCATACTGGTAAGCCAATGGTAAATCCCAGAAGGGACAATGTAGCCATATATGGAGCACCAATATTTCTGAAAGAAGGAAAAGGACTAGGATTTCCATCAAAAGGAATTCCTTGATTGGTGGACTCCGGATTTGCTGCCATATGTTTCAACCTAAGATCAACTAAGGAATAGGGATGTTATTCGCGGTCAATTTATTTTAATGACACTTTGGACACAACTTTTCTTTTTCAATTTTAAAGAGTCAAGAAAAATCTAAAGATGACTCTAGTCGCCTTCAATTTTTAATGAGCCTGAAAAGACAAGTGCTCAGATGGACCTTTTCTTTTAGAGAGTCAAAAAGGAATGAAAGTGACTACTCTGGAGAATCTAGACAAAAAGGTTTACCAGACCAATCGCAAAACTACAATATACACCTTGGTGATAAATTAAAGAGAAATTACCAAGGACTTATGTACGACAGTCAATCTTCCTGAATGTTGTGTTCAGTGCATTGCGATCGATAAGGTGGCAGACTCGGTTTCCTATGGATAAAGGATTTAAGCCTATTGTGGTCTCCCAATATATACATGATGGTATGGGGAGCACAAGTCCGTGCTAGCACTTGTCGTATCAAAGAGGAGGAATCACCCAACCTTTAATGAAAATATAGCCACTAGGTTTAACGACGCCGAAACATGTCTCTAGCCTAGACCTCTAAATGTGTTGCGTTAGATTCCAAAGCGTTGTTAAGTTCATTGAGGTTCATTTTAAAGTTGATCTTTCTTAAAAGTTTTCCTTTGAAGGTTCACCGCGTGATGTATGTTCGCAATTCCTAAAATGCAACTATCATGATAAACAAACTTTTGATTTAGTTTGAACGATGAAAACCTTAGCTACTAAAGGATAGAGCAATCAGATCTTTGACAAAGAGAAAAGAGCACACCTAATGCAATTTCCCTAGCTATTCCTATCAAGCATTCACAAAACAAAATGCTAAAATGCAAATGCATGTATTTGTTTTCAGCTCTCTTTAATGTGAATGATTCAAGAAGGAAAACTAAATGGAACAATGACTCAAAATATTTCACACAAAATGATAATTTTCGACAATTTTTCTTCAAAGAGAGAAAGGAAGACTCAAAACGACACTTTCAAGTTTGAAGAAATATCTTTTCAACACTTTGAATGGAAACAAATCAAATCAAATGCACCAAAAATAGTTTAATCGATTAGCAAATGAAGGAGGAATTTACGACACTTCACTTTTTCGATGAAAACTGAAGATTTTACGACATTTTTTCTATCGAAACGACAAATCGATTAACACTATTTTTCGACAAGGGATTGTAAATGAGAAACAAATTCTCAAAAACATTCACCAATCCTAATCTAAATTCAGGCTGATCTAAGTGATGTAAGTTGGCTTTAGTGATGAGGTATTGTTCAAATTCAGCAAGCAACCAAAACAAGTCTGAAAACAAGTCAAAAACCCTGAACTCCTAGATGGGAGATTGAGTTCAGACAATCATCACACCTGGCCTTTGCAGACAGTTAGATGCATTGCAATTTTCACACTCAGGACGTGAGATGCATATTAAGTCACTGTGGAAGACAGTGTGATGGTCAGGGAGCGCTTCTGAAAATGGTTTTGGCTCAAATTTGTAGAAGTTTTCAATGGATCAAGCTTGGTTTTGATGAAAAATGATAAGCAAAGTATGATGGAATTTCTTAAGAGGTTACTGAGCTATCAAAATGTCATTTAGATGTGTTTGCAAGTCAAATGTTTAATTCATAAACTAAACCATAGATTGACTGAAGCAACATTTATCTACTACGCAATTGCATAATAAGAGCGGTTCGAAAGCCTCCTGGCTGGCTTCAGACTCTGTCTATAGTTTATATATTTCAACACAGAACAACAAATAGTAAAAAACAATCATCTAGAGTCCCCAGTGGAGTTGCCAATTTGTTTCCAGGAAAATTAGTGTCTTGTCGAACGACTAACCCTTTAGGTTTGGTAGCTAACCTAGAAACAATAGTTTAAAGCAATTCAATATATTTCCTATGAGTGATAGATAAGAGAAAGATTGTAGAGGACCGACCTGGAACTTTCGCTTGATCCTCACTTGACCTCCCTCTCCTTTGACTGATCCCATAACTCCTCCCCATACTTAACACACTTGGAGAGTACCTGCACATCTACAGAAACAAACACCTGTCAAAGCATCGTGATCTATCACAACATAAACATTATAGAATCAAAAATATAATGGACAAATGAAAGCATTTATAATTAACACAATCAATTGGGAAAAATCTTGAAGAACTTTATTGATAATAAGGAGAATTACAACCCAATTGTCTGATCCAGCGCCATCCTCCCAACTTCAATCCTTCTTCACCTCATGAATTAGCAAGAACACACCAATAGTAATACAATGCTCTCTCCTCAATACTGAAACTAGCAGCACTTCCTTACAATTCACAACAATTCAGCCCCCTAATCTCTTGGATGGGAGATCCTTTTATAGATGATTGCAAGAGGGTGAGTCATCAATGGGGATGATGAATCCAATTCCATTTTTTGAAATTAGTTCCACAAGAGAAGGGAATTGGAGATGGTTTCCTAGTTCCCTTAGTCATCCTTGGTCGAATTCAGAGAGGCAAGTGGCACAGGAGAAGTTTCTAGAAGATTCCATGAGCAACCAACTAACAAACTATCCTGGAAATATTTCCAACCTCACCCATCGCACTTACTAAAGGGCCAAACTGCGATGCATCTTATTTTGACAGTGTAGCAGGTGAGATGCATCTCACCCTAACATAAGGCCTTCAGATATGGTTCAGATTTAGGCACTTTTTGGATGATTTCTGAGAAGAAACTTTTTGGGAATGAAGCATTCATATGACTAAGTTTCTTTAGGGTATAAAACAACTCTTTTAGGGGTTGATGAGCCCTAATATCATTGACATATGAGTTTGGGGTTGATGTGCCCAAATTTGTTTGTAACAGCTGCTGGACAACATGGACAGCTGCCGAACAGCATGGACAGCTGCCAAGGCCAATTTCTCAACCGGAGAATAGCGTAGTTTAGGACCTACCAAGCCTCAACTCAAGTAGTAAATCACATGCTCTACAAGAGCATCATCTTCCAGAACAAGAACCATACCTATGGTTGATTCCGTAGCTGCAAGATATAAAAGGAAATCTCTACCATAATCTGGTGGACTCAAAAGTGGGGCAGAGATCAATGCCTACTTCAAGGCATCAAAATATTTTTGCGCAAAGTCATCCCATAAAAATGGAACTCCTTTCCTAAGAAAACACATAAACCCTTTAGTTATCTTAGCATAGTTTGCTATAAACCGTCTCAAGAAATTTGCCTTCCCCTGAAGACTTTGAAGTTGTCGGATGGAAGTCGGGGGAGGCAACTAAACTATTGCCTCCACCTTGAAGGGATCAACTTGAATCCCTTCAATAGACACAATGAACCCTAACAATTGACCAAATGTAACCATGAAAACACATTTATTTGGATTCAACCAGATCTTGTAAAAATGACATTGTTTAAAAAAAAACCGAAGGTGACTAGGATGATCGACTATCTTTCGAGAATGAGCAGCTAAATCATCCAAGTATGCTTCGATGACATGCTTGATATTGTGGA